>CM017559.1:29364151-30079151 GCA_007844125.1 Sinonovacula constricta
CTAACTTTGTTATTTTTGGCATAGAAGTACACATCCCAAGAGTATTGTTATCACAGTTAATTTACTGTAAATAAAAAATAAAAGTATTTGGCCAAGAAAGGCTGCGAAAAAGGCTGCACGTATATATTTAAAACTGAAGAGGTCAAAACTAATAATATGCAAAGTACAGTAGCTGTCTAGCTGTGGAAAAAAGGGAGTTTTATTATAAAAAAAGGTTTATGGAACATTGGTATAACATGCTGTATATTTGTTTAAAAAACACGAGCCTCAACTTTGATGTAAAAATTGTCAATTGGAAAGGCGTACGTATTGGTGCTTTGAAGCGAGAACATATTGCTTTGGTAGAGGATTACAAAAATGCATGTATAAGAACTGTTGCAAAGCAAAGAGAAAACATAATATAGAGAGAGGTTTGAACACATATTATTGTGCTTCGGGGATGTTATTTGAAGAAGCAATACTTGTTGATAGTAATAAATAGTGCATGTTCGAGTGACATCACAAAACATTTTCCAACTACTTCTAAATTTTAAATACTATTACTCTCGTTGATAAGAGAAAAGAATGATCTAATAATCTTAAAAATGAATAGCCTTTTAAATAAAAAACCGGTTTGAAAAGAGGCCCTGTCTCTTGGAGTTCACGAATATTATATTACTACAGCGAAGAAGTCGATGACACGCATTACTGACAATTAGTAAACGACCTTAAGCATTAATGTTTGCACGTTAATCTCCTTAGCGTGTTTCCTGTCATTATGTTCCTTTGAAGATGGGATTTAGTTTCATATATCTGGGGGAAAACGAGTAAAATCCCATACACATTGAGCCCTGATTAAAATGCTTTGTTTTATGAGTCTAAGGTATTGCAATATGTGGTAAAGTCTGGAGTGGTCACTTAACGTTGGAGGCTATGGTGGGGTGGTAGGTTGTTGGGATAATGCGGTTTCCAGTCATTGCTGTTTTTGCGCTCACGTGAACAAGCCGATGAATCCCACACGTCTGAAAAATAAGGAAATAAAAGTAACCAGTTAGAAATTGGGAAAAACCTTAAGATTATGTGAAAAACTTAATATTTTTGCATAGTTTAACATGAGGATAAACAATGTGCATCTATCTATTTAAATGATTATAATACAACTAAATTAATTCTTTACAATTGAACTTAGGAAGAAAATGTCAAAATAAGGAATACTGCAAGATAGGTATGTGAAAACTAGTGTAATATTTTTTGAATGAATAAATATATTAGTACAGACTTGGTTTGATACAGACCACAGTAATTGTTTTTACTGTTAAATAATTTTATTATTTAATAATAGTCACCATCCCGCGCTGTCTTTATTGTTCCAAAGATGCAGTTAAACATTGACACTATTTATACACAGAGACGAGATATCACACACAGAGAGAAAACAGTTACCGCCTTGGAAAGATCAGTCGGGAAAACAACCGACTTGGGTGCTTAAACCTGGCTTGTGTAGCGTTCCCACTTCGCTATTGTTAAAGGTTTTCCTCGCAAACAAACAGGGTAAATATAAATATATCCCATCAAAGTGAGACATCCTACAGCAAACACCTGCATCGGAAGTTAAAAACTGATAAAATAATAATAATAATAATATATGCAAAACAAAATAACAACTCCAATTATAATAAGCTATCAACATATGTACAATATGAATAGCAGGTGAAAGCCTCGGCTATCTAACCGTTCCAAACATATGAGTTCTGTTCTCATACAGTGGCAGAAATATAAATTATGTGCAGTTTTGTTAGTGCCGCTCAGATATGATTGGTTCTACTTTATAGCAGCAAAGTAAAACTGACAAGGTTAGTTTGTTGGTTATGGGCTGATAAATAAGTTTATTTCATTTACCATTTGGTGCTTAAAGACGATCGAAATTTCATCATTCATTAAGTTAATATGATTGATACCATACCAGTTTTAAGAGTATAATGCGAGTATAAGAATGTTTAGGATATAATGAATGGCCGATTAATACCAAAGAAAATAAAGATAGACAATGACCATTTCAAGATGGAATTAAATAGTTTCAATGGTTCCGAATAATGACATTTATCATAGGCATTATTCTGAAGTGTTATATTTAATATTATAACTATAAAATAAATACATTTAGCATATGATTTCCTCAATAAATGAGCTCTCTTCTTGGGTTTCGCGTCTTTTTATTTCTAGCTTTATAAATGGAATCTATAATATTCGAGCTTAGTATAGGTATTGATCTTTACGAGACGCTAAACGCAAAACTTTAGTCAGTTGTGCAGAAATGTTTAACACTTTCTTATTACATTTTCTGATTGACATTACAAACAATAACTTTTATTAATAAATTCGCCGCAAAATAACTCAGACGCACACAGAATTGGCATGAGGATGGCAAAAACACATCATTTTGGATCAGTTGCCATTTTCCTCTCGTCATTTCTGGCATCAATGCATAATACTACTCCTGCTAGTGAGTCAAGAAAAGGGGCAATCACTGAGTCACTGTGCGTATTGATTGACACATGCGCTAATGCGCGTGAGATCGTGCCACGTGTTAAACACAGACAAAAGCGAAGCCAGCACTAACATGAATTCGATCGTCATGAGTAATAGGAAAACCCCTTTTAAATGCCTTTCATTGTCGGAACGTGTCAAAGCATTCATCTAAACGGATTATTAATCAATAAAAATCTCAGCGAATAGGGACCCTTTCGTTTTGGTCAACTTTATAGAGCTTATCGTATAATAAAAGTAAACTATTTTGTATTGATCTTGAACTTTTCACAATACGAGGTTTCTAAGATGTCTAGGTCAATGCAATGTTTAACTTACTTTACTGACAGACCATTCGCTTATAATCAATAAACAACTTCTATGACGTGTCCACACTCAGGATTATAACATTGAATGAAACAATCGGCGGGACATTTTGGTATGATACATCGAAATGTTTAACAGTGTGAGACTTTTGCAAACGAGAAAAGGGATGGGATAGGATGGGATTAGCCGGCATTTGCATACTGTGCAGCGACATGTCTATCATTATAGCACAGGGGCACTTATGAGGTATCCAGGAACTGAACCCGGCCGGTCCATTATACTGACATCGACGAGTAATGCTCGTAATGCTGCCCCCTTAGTCCCGAGCGTGAGGAGGGAAGCCACTACTACCATCTTTTTAAGTCTTATGTTTGACCCGGCCGGGGTTTGAACCCACGACCTCCCGATCCGCAAGCCGACGCTCAACGAGAAATGACTTTAGGAGATAAGCACGCCTTTGGATTTTCATTAAACATATTTGGAAAAACTTAAACGAAATTAAACATAAAATTAATATTTTGGGCCATTATAACAAAGAAAACCATACACTATCTACAAACTTTGATTACCAGAGATTTTGCGTGAGGTCTAATGGGAGTGTTAACATAAAACATAACATGATTGATTCTGCGATAGAGTGCATAAATATAAATTTAGAAAAGAAACTTATGCCAATCAAAATCAACATCAAAGAAATGTGTTTCAGTTAAATATTATTATTAAGATGGATTAGATGGCAAAGTAGCTAAGCAAGAAAAACCGTTTATATCTTATCGTTTTTTCATTTTCTTAAGTAGGCCTATATTGTTTTCACTTTTCGTCTCAGGGTTCGGTTATCACTGAGGTATAATTTCCAACAGAAACGTGTTGTGTGTTGCAAAAAATGCTGAATACAAGCCTTTCACTACTGGTATGAACATCAATTGCGGCGATGAGGACAAACAAAGCCAAACATTGTTCAGGGTTAGAATGTTTACTCATGGAATTATAGAATTTTTGGTGATCATTTTACTAAAAATTAAATCTACTAAGAATTAACACAAACTATAGATTAAGAGTAAACTATACTTAGTTAACGGTGTTTGGAAGGCAAAGAAAGGAAACGGGTACAAAGATCTATACTTGCATACTAGAACAGAAAACGTGAGTAGGGGTGTTTGTTAATGCGAAATAAGAAAATGCGGATATCTGGTTGTAGTGGGTCACTCTAGGAAACACACATGTAGTTCGATCTTCTTTAATTTGCAAAGGATAAGTGTACATTTTCTCAGTATTTTAAACATAATAAATAGGTTAAAAATGAAAATCCTAAGTGAATATAAGGTTTAAAATTATTCAGTTTAGAATGCAATACGCATCAATTTGTAAATATAGAAACAATCCACTATTCTTCAATTATAATAAACATTATATAAGGTTCTTATGTTTATAACCCTACATTTATCAATGCACATGTTTATTACATTAAAATGGGTGTGGCAATTGCCGTATGCTGGTTTATTTATGTTCAATGGTTATATATTTCTTCAGTCTCCTTGTCTTAATGTAAGAATAAGGGGCGCCCCAGTGATTGGATAAAGGCTTTACATTGAAAAAGTTCCATTGTATTTTTATTATGAATCCGGATTTAGGAGTGGCGCTATGCTACGGATTCATCACGGAAAGTATTTGCAAACGAACAGAGATGACAATAACATGCATTGTTGCCATTAGGTGAACGGTCGTGACGATTGTTGTGGTAGATCGCTAATCTCTTTTCAATGTTTCCTGTCAGTCATTTCTTGTAAGAGAAATTACGGGTTTGTTCTTAGTAGTTCATACCAGCCAAATGTCAGCCGTGAGATAAATGTTTAGTTTAATGGCTCGCATGTATTGTACTTTATATGAGTTTCAGCAATGTGGAGTTGTCGCCCAGCGTGGCATAGACAAAGGCTGAAGATGGGTTATTATAACATTATTGGCTTTTAATCAATATTTTTCTACAGATGTCAATACACAAGAAATGTGTCAGATTTTGACAGTCGCTTAAAAATATGAAAGGATCTTCTTGATAACACCAACACATCTTGTAATTGTTGAATACAGGCATACATCTTACATGTACTAACTTCTACGGTTACTGCCGCAGAATAAAATGTGAAAATTTACAAATGATGGTATTTTTTCAAAGACATAAGCATTTACGTCATTAGTTTTTGTTCAAATTGCGGGCTATAATAGTTATATGCACAATGGGAAATGTATTTTAACGTTTAACATCCAATCACATAAAAAGCAATTACATGTTGAAGTTATGTTTAACCAAGCCGATACTAAATTCATGAATGTTTTCCGAATTAACTTTTCTTGTCTTCTATTTTTATCAATCCGTGTTTTTGTGCCATTTAATATCTTCTTCTATTAAAAAGCATGCAACAACTCTTGTTTGGAATAATTAATCTGGATTAAACTATGCTTGTTATGTGAAAAAGCTGGCGTTTATTTGTGAAAACAGCACTTAAGCTTGGAGTCAAACTTTTACAATAATTGCATAACTATTTAACACGAGGGTTATTATCAAATTTTAAAACAAGGAAAGAAACAGTACAACACTGCAAACAACTGAAAGAAAAAACGTTTTGTTAATCGCTAAAAACAAGACCGGCCTAAATAAGAAGAATAAAATTGGTCGTGTATGTAAAGAGGATACAAAAGAAGTACATAGAATAAACAATTAAAAATAATCTGAACCGGCTTACGTTTTGGCAACATTAGGGTGTCTCATCTATATGTATACAGTACACGGCTAGGGAGGTAAAGATATACTGTCCACAACATTTTGTTTGTTTGAATGAAATCTCAACTAGTATTTTTGTCGTCGGTTGATTAAAAAAAACAAAACTGTAAAGATTCTTAGTCTTACAACGGGTCAGTGTAGGTGATACAATACACTGGAGTTGAATATTTTTAACATTTATCTGATATGGTGTCACCACCTTGCTGATGAATAAAATAAAACCCTGTATTTTGTTTATCATGTACAGAACATAAACACAATATGCAGAAAGACTTGTGTCATGTTGCATTACATTTAAATTTTCAATTCGTCGGAAATAAAAAAAAATGCTTTAAGTTCCACCAAGCTACAGCGACAATTTCTCTTTATGTAATTTGAACCTACACTCACATTCTCTTTATATACTAAAATATCACGGCACAATTTCGTGTATGTTCTTTGTCTTTCATAACAACAAGACCATAGAACAACTCAAATTAATCTCCATTCCTTATTCAATTTGTTACAGGAAATTCGTTAAATTGCCATTTATCATGTAGCCCAATACCATAAAATGATCGGCTCTTAGCACATAGTAATACCAGACTATTGAGACGTAATTGGACGGCTCGTTGAAGGCATGATACCTCTCGAGTGTGGCTGATACATGTTGAATTTCTGAAAGATGGGAGAATGATGAATGACATGCTCTATCTCTACATGGATCAATCTCTGGGGAGTCTGAAGCTGGGTTGATTACCCCCTAATTTTGCATGTACGATACGCACACATAGGAAGGGGTTCGACGACAGGTGAAGAAACCTGAGCGTTAAACTTGTTTGAAAGGCGTTTTACAAGTGCAAAAAGATATAAACTTTTTTTTTAAAAACTATTTTGCAAAACGTATAGCAATATATAAAGGGGTATACTGTCATATATTTTGCATACACAGATTTGTGATCGGGATAAAGAGTTGCCAATGTATTTAAGTTGTTTTCTATCATAATGCTTTTTACTTATATAGACTATCATAAGATTGCATTCCTGTTACTGTCACAGATGTCAAGTACAAATAATAAGACACACACTTGCAATTCACTCCAAAGCCTTCTAAGTATAAAGCATATTTTGTACAATTCTATCATGTCAGTCAATCCATGTTTAATCCTACGTACGTTTCCCGGCCGTAAACATTGGTGCTTTAATCCACAGATTTCACACGTAACATAATCCTAATACTTGGGAAATCAATACTTAGATATTAAAACAATATCTTGATGACATATATTTCTTGTATTGATTTTAATGTTTTAGCCAAGAAATATGTTCTCTCTATGCATGTGTGTATTTCTGTGTTTTCTATCCCTGTTTATGCATTATGTTTTTTTAACATAAGTCACTGTCATTGATATAAATATAAATATATATATATATACACAGACACAGACACAGACACACAGACACACACACACACTCACACAGACACACACACACACACACACATATATATATATGTGTGTGTGTGTGTGTCTGTGTGTCTGTGTGAGTGTGTGTCTGTGTCTGTGTCTGTGTCTGTGTGTCTGTGTCTGTGTCTGTGTCTGTGTCTGTGTGTCTGTGTCTGTGTCTGTGTCTGTGTGTCTGTGTCTGTGTGTTATAACAACATATCATTTCTGTTTATCAACGTGTCTAGACACTTCATAAAATGGGGGCAACAATTTAAATAAATGATGTTAATAATTGATTTCACTTTATAATCCAGTTACAACAAGACCATTATATGATAGCGTCAATGTGAATGTGTAGATTAGTGTATATTAAATTTCTGGTTTTTTTTTTCTCTACAAGAACACATTCTTAATGCCGTTAACAACCAAACGCCAGGAGCAAAGGCATCAAAGTATTGGTGTTTGTCATTTATTACTAAGTGCAGAAGATGTCTGCAAACAGCCGGAAAATTAATAACTTCGTTCTTTTGAAGACAAGCATGACATCTTTCATAATTCAACTGTTGCTAATGTAATATTGCCTTCAAATTTCAAGCACAATTTTACAGTTCGACAGTGTCTAATGTTATCTGTGTTTCCCATTATGAGCAATTACACTGCACTTTACTCCGTTTTTATCGTTTAAGCGCAGCGTTCCCTGGAGATAAATCAAAAACAAGGACCTTCGGCTCATAATAAAAGACCTTTAATCAAACTGATCGCATTATACTTAATTTAACGTTGTTGGAATTTATAATGCAAACTCAATCGACAAAGGATAGGCTTAATGTCTCAAAAAGTAAAAGCATGCCCCTTCTTGCCCTGATATTAGTCTAATCTTCACATTTAAGCGTTTATATTTCAACCGTTTGTGCATTGGTAATAGTTATACCCAACATATGTGCATCTTAATATGACAGGGCTTACGTCACACGGCCAGTGGGATTTTCTCAATAAAAACAGCGTTAATAAATATATCCCATCAAAGAAAGATATTTAACAGTAAGTGAATTAATCGTAATTACAGATATGGACAATTTTTCAATACTTAAGAAGGTATTTGATGTATATCTATACGTGTATTTACTTGTACATGTGCCGAATTTGACGTTCATTGATTTCATAACCTTAAATATGATTTCGTTTTTTAATAGTTAGTTTATCTTAAATATTTCTTGGGAACTTAAGTGGCCAAAGCAGAAATGTGACAATCTTTTCCCTTTATTGAAAAGAACAGCAGCGGCCGAAAGTTTTGGATAAAAGTGTATTGATATGCATTAGACAGAAATCATACGTATCGTTACATTTTGCTACATAACCTTGATTAACTTGGGTACTTACTTATTGTTATGTATTGTGTGTACTCACCAAAACCCGTTTTTCTCTATTCTTAATCGTTATATAAAAGGATGATTGCTTTCTCATTTGCCTGTCGCACCAAGCTTAACCGTGAGGATGAATATACGACATACGTTTAGATACTTAATTAAAGTAAGAAAGACAATATAGGATAAACGCGTCACTTATGTAGTTGTATCCTAATTTTTGTACCGGTTAAAATATATACATCAATAGGATTGTTTAGGGCAATTTCAACTATCGAAAAACTTTAAAACATCATAGGTTTTGTGTTTCAATGCTTTCTTATTGTGGATAAGACCAATGGATAAACACATACATAATTGAGTACATCGACTATTTTGCCCGAATATATATCTTGTAAAATTCATTACATATACACACACATTTTTTTCCCTACATAATTACTATGCGCAAAAGCGCCGTGACCTTGACTTTAATCAAATGCAAATAAGAACATGACTAACACGGTTGAAGGGTGTATACACACCGTTTGCGTCATTTAGGGCAGGTACTAAGGCCAGTTTTAACTTGTAAATCTGTCCCCTTAATTATCATATGGAGAAAACAGATCCCATGTACAGTCTCATTGTCCCTACAATGTATGTCAGTGCACATTCTTTTTGTCGCGAGAGAATCGGATTTCGCCCCATTTCCACAAAAGACCAAACGACAGTCACTTAGTTGTTTGGTGCAAATATTATGCAGACACATCTAGAAAATTCATTTAAAAAGTGGATGGTATATGACAAATCATGATTATAGGCTAAAACTCCCCCGCTTTCCCCATTCTTTTATTGTAATAACGTATTGTGCATAAATATGTGTGTGTACGCCCGAAGACACATGTAGACACGCCGTTGTGACACGCGGCGTGACGTGTCTTTAAAAACATATTTTTATAAAACATGTAATGTGTAACTGCTCCCAGAGGTCATACATGTACGCTATAAATAGATGACGATCTCGTCTTCCGACGATTTCCATGAAATTATCGGTGCGTACTGAAAATAGCTATCTAACTGAAAATAATGTTATACTGAATTACCACTCAACATCGTAACTGCATGTTGAGCGAACCGCTTGTTTTCAATCCAGTATAAAAATTCTTAGTATACCCTGTCAGTTTTATTGCAATTTTCTACATTGAAAACATTTTACTTTATAGATCTGTATCAATTATCTTAATATGAAATGCAGCAAGTTCGATTAAAGTACAAACTTTTGAGTTATAATAAAGACAGCACTAATTGTAATAACTTGCAATAACTCGATCAAACAGCATTTTGTGTATACAAATCATCATGTTGTTAATATTGATTTTGCATGAAAACCCTATAAAACAGAAGCGTCCTTTATAAATAAATACGTACATGTATGTCGTATCTCTCATAAAAACATCGAGCATTTTTGCTTTACTGGTTGAATGAATCGCTTAAATAATGTGTGTGTCCTGATGTTGTCTATGTTGAGCCATTATAGTTTAACATAAGGCTAAAAGCCGCTCATTTTGTGTTATGAATGTATAATGAGATAATGCTTCCTTTCGCTCTGGACAGCGGCGCATCATACAGAATGCATTTATGGATACGGTATTGTAGCAGGCAATAGTAGGAAATGGCATCAGTTTTGTGAAACGTTTTTCAGGAGAAAACAAAAAGAACCGAGAATTCCAATTGCAGTCGTGTAGCTTGCAACTAGAAAGGGTAGCAAGCATTTATAGAAAAAAAACACAGCTGTTTGGAGAGGGCTTGCTGAACAAAATAAATCGAGTATGTCGATGTTTACAATGCAGTTTGTAATCACAGATGTAGCAGACAACAAAATACTGAAAAAATAAAGAAAGTAACTCATAGCCTAATTTCCATCAGAATTACGGTCCGTTACTCTCATATATTTATAAAATGAATTGACCGTATAAGAGAGTGGTAAATTCTTAGGATAGTTATCTTCATGTTTCAAGCACATGCTCTCTCACTCGTGCCTTTTCGTGCACCTCTTGTAAAACATCTGCACGGCATAGTTATTATAAAGTTAGTTTTGGAAGTTCAAGTTCAATTTGTTGTAAATGTGAATTATTATCAAGTGTCACAAGACGGGTACGGAAAAACAGCAGAATGGCTTTCCAACAACTTCTTACATAACAAATTTATATGACGTGTCTTCTAGAATCAAGGAATTCCTTCTATATCTACAGAGTCACAACAGCCTAATATATAGCAATCTGTCATAAGAAGCCAAATGCTTAAGCAATAAATTATGCAAATTATTAATTATCAACATTATTTCGGCCTCTGGGCAGTTAGTGTTTTACCTAAGATTAATTGACTTAAGAAATATCATCATTTGGACATCCAAAATATTACAAATAATGGAACTTTTTTTGAATTACATTATATTGAAGTATAAGTAGAATATTTCATATCTATATTAAAAGACTATCATTTTGATATCTGACACTTATTTCACATATGCCAGATTATTGAAATACAATGTTATAGTATTAAACAAAAAAGATACAATAATACTTATGATGAATAACATAATTAAAGGAATTCATCATAATATAGTTAACAACCCATAGATGAACAATCAAGTTATTGCGACCAGAACTGATGATACCTTAAGAGCCTCGGCCCAAAAGAAAGTTTGTTTGTTTATTGGGTTTAGCGTCCCCACCAACATTATTTCACTCTGTATAGCATGCCGTGAACATTTGACATGATATCACACCCAGTCACATTATCCTGACACTGGGCAAACCAGTCGTGGAACTACCCTTATATTTGCTTGAGCGTTAGCAAGGGAAGCTTATTTCACTACAATTTTTTACGACTTTGGTTTGTCGCGGCACGGGATCGCACACGGGGCCTCCCCTACCTGGAACCGACGCTCTACCGATTGCGCTTACAGGTCCGGTCAAACAGAAAGTATATGTAGCAGGCAATATTTGCCTGTTTAGTAAAATAAATAATATTATTTCCCTGAATTCTCAGGTGTTTTCATTTTTTTATTTTGTTGGACTAAAGTATAATGTAAATCAATGCTGATTAAATTAGAAAATAAACAATATTTTGCAATTTATATTAGCAATTTTTATATGTGCACGTTTTACGCAACGATGCGGTATAACCAAATAACAAACAACATCAAACGCACTATTCAATTTAGTATCATTGAAACCTGTGCACATCAGATTGCACATTGTGGTTGTAAATGTATAATTAGACATAAACATAGACATAAACCAGAGTGTAAGTAAATTAAAGATATGAAGAAGGCTTCAAATAGCTAGT
The DNA here is from genome assembly GCA_007844125.1 of Sinonovacula constricta. Taxonomy (NCBI): domain Eukaryota; kingdom Metazoa; phylum Mollusca; class Bivalvia; order Cardiida; family Solecurtidae; genus Sinonovacula; species Sinonovacula constricta. The sequence goes on from CM017559.1 coordinate 29,375,878, forward strand.
CTATCTTTGTACACCGGCCGAAGTAGCTCAAGTGAAAGAGCATCAGCTTGCGGATCGGGAGGTCGCGGGTTCAAACCCCGGCCGGGTCAAACCAAAGACTTTAACGTTGGTAGTAGTGGCTACCCCCCTCACGCTCGGAGCTAAGGCGGCAGCATTACGCCTGACTCATCGGTGTCAGTATAATGACCGGCCGGGTTTAGTCCCTGGGCACCTCATAAATGCCCCTGTGCTATAATGATAGAAATGTCGCTGCACAGTATCGGCAAAAATGCTGCTATTCCAAATCTCTGCCTGTGTACGCGCGCATTAACCCTATCCTCCAAACAACCATACTGTATAATTATAATGTATTCATTTACGGGGAGCCCGTGGCGTGATGGTAGATTCGCCGATTTGTAACTCCTCTGACTCCTTAGCCTCTCACCGCGTGGGTTTAAGACCCGTTTGAGGCGAAGGACTTAATGAGAGAAGGTCTGCCAGCAACATTGCGGTGCGCCGGTGGTTCTACCCAGACATGTGTCTGGTCTGGGGTCTCCCTCCACTAAAAAAGCTGAACGTTGCTATGATGATCATAACTGGTCACTGCAATGTATGTCAAAAACAAACAAAACATAATGAATGCCTTTTTTGTTAGTAGAAACGGTTTTAGTTCTTTTGATTTACACGTGTGCATGATGACAAAACTGCCGGTCATGCTCACATTAAAAAAGACTCAGATATTTTGTTTTGTTTTGGGCTGCGTAAAAATTAAATATTTGATTGTTCATTTATAAATATTCAATTTCTCTAATTCGGAGGTTTTAAGCTGATGACATTAAGATCATGACCTGCTTAAATATATGTGATAAATTATAAATTTACTAAGTTTTAAAGGATTGTTGTGTATAATTACATTTGTAAACAATCAGTTTGTGAAAGCAGTTGACACATGTTAACGAAACTATCTGTAATACAATTATCACTTGTATCTTAAGTTGAAGAAGAACATTAAATGTGTTTGCATACACACGAGGCTTGTTGAAAAAAATCGTTGACCTTATGGTGTTTCTTTTAAATTTATCGATTGTTCATGAAATAATATCACAGCGCAGCAAGATTGAGCATACATGTGATTTTCGCTAGACTACGCTACAGAAAATCTTATCTGCTAAGTATTAACATATGTAGAAATCTAAGTCAAGAAGGGGCGTACCTGGTTGCTATGAATTGTTAAAGGCATCAATAAAAATCTCCAATCGTTGTTGTGTTGAGTTCACATTAATAAATTAAGCAGTGATTCAGTTCCTTAATATAGCGTGTTTATAACAAGTGAAACTTATTTTTTTTATTCTCTCGGGAGCTATGTGCTTTGACGACGTATAGAAAATGAGCTGCACATAATTGATTACTCATAGAAGGAAACAATACATATCATTACTTATTGAACACTGCCGAACAGTGAAATGCGAATTTTTATAAAATGCTAAGTCTTCGACACAAATACATTGATGTCGGACGTAGTTGCTTAAATTCATATTCAAGTGATTCTGTCGACTTAAAAGTGGCACGGATGTTCTTCCTGTATAACAGATACAAGTATATATTAGTCTGACTGTCTCCAACTTACAAAAGTTTGTTGTTGGGTGAATAAACACAACAATGAAAACAGCAGCTGTCCAAGCTGAACATAGGCAAACGAGAAAAAGTCCTAGAAGAATTACCATAGACATTCAAAATCTGAACTACCACTAGGAACAAATACGGTGCATTGGAACCATTTCATTTTGATTTGAGGTTAGCTTTCTATTAGTTGGCAAGTCAAAACATTTATTATTTATTTAAAACATTACTGTTCATAGTAAAGTGACCGACTCTGTTGTTTACACGAATTAGTTGCCATGTATATTAAATATATATTGTACGCGTTACGCCCTAACACAATCTAAGCATACTATGTCAATATGTTATTATGCAAACAATAGATATAATGGTAAATAAAATACAGAAATGGGGACAAATATCATAGGGATAATTTGGAAACAACATTTTTATCAAATACACGACAGCATGAAAAGAAACATATACATGCTCAAACTATGTACTCTCAAAGAAGGGTTCATTGCCAAATATGTCAACAGCTTGAGCTGTTATCTGTTTCAATTGTTACTTATTTAAAAAACAACAGATCTTTTGACCGTAATTAACTGTGATAAAATACATTAACGTTGCTAAAATGAAGCAGAAAAGTATATGCGTCCCAGTACAACAGTTGTTATTAATGTAACAATTTATTCTCCGTCATGGAAGTCAAACAGCGTCTGTCAGAACGATTAATTTCTAAACAGCCTGGGTTTTTCAAAGGAATATTTATACCCGATGCTGGGAAACAGGTCTAATTTGTTCACGCGAGAAATGAGATGCTTTTATGTTCTGTGTGAAGACCTAATGGTATTGAAGCACCGATGTTTCGACTGAATGATTGCTGAAATCAACATCGTTGTCTGGTTAACAATGAGTAAACCATTTTTTATAAGTGATACGTTTGAAACCATTTCTTGTTTTCGTGGTGTTGTCCATATCGACTTTTAGCATATACTTTTTCAGCTTTGTTGACAGACTCGTACTTTTTATTACCAATGTTTTACGTCCTGTACAAGAATAAGTAGTACCATAAACATAATTTAGATTAACATTGGACATTTTCATAGAACCATATCATTTCTAAAAAATGTTTAATTACTTGTATGGTAAATTGTACAGAACTCAATATCATAGAAGTATAAGAGAAATAAGCTGTTATTCATAGAGCGAATACACATCAAAGTTCTTTCTGTGTTCATGCTTTACATATATGTGAAACTAACCATGTTAGAAACCACAGGACTGACACCACCTTCGTGCAGCAAAAATCCAATATAAGAGAAGCCCAGTGCTGTGCAACGTCCTAGGTATATCAGAAAGCATGTCTTTAAGTAAGGAAATTAATGGCAAGCTTATAGGGCCGCATATACTAGTTATGTCATAAATTGGTTACATGTATCATGCATGTTAAAAGATCAATTTCGATGGATATTTCGATATTTCGTTCTAGGTTGTTGTTGGACACTCATTTTATCCGATTTATAAATAAGGCAATTAAGCAAAGATTAGCAAGTGTTCAGCTTTGGGCTTTGTTTTTCAGTCTGGTCAGGATTTCTTCGTGACCTCTCGCCATTTACAAACTGTATAGGGTTAACTACACTGATGAGCGATGTTAGCAATTGAAGTATGTAAGATGGGAGCCAAGTATAATATCTCAGCCTGGATATGCCACTTACTGTCTCGCTAATTTGTTTTTGTCTGATCCTATAATTACCTCGATAATCACCACCAGTAAATGACCAACAGACTTCTCTCTCAGGATTCTGCCCATCGTCTGCCTGGCTGATACACGTCTACTTTTTACTCTTCCTGGTTCTCTTTCATTGCGTTTTCGAAGCTAAAGAGAGATAATTATTTAAGCGTGCATTGTACTACATACCCGTTTTATTTCCTGTGAGGTATTCGTGATAAATGTGTATCATATAAAGAAGAGCTTAATGGCCTATGGCTACTTTGTTAGTAGAAATGATGGACTCCAGTTGTCATAATTTAATAGTTAGCTATTAGAAGAATCGCTTAAGCTAAATCGCATTAACCAGATCGACCTGATAAAAGAATAACAATGATATATTTAATGATGACACTTGCTTAGAAAAGAGAGCTAAAACGTGTGCAGTAATCTTTATAGCGATAATAAACAGTCGATACTTGACATTAATAGCCAGGCCTCGTCGTAAAACCATTATGTATATGTAATAATTGTATATCCTAATGATTCAATACTGTACCCTACATGTGTTTTATCTTTTAAAAAGCATTTTTTGTCGAATACCTTTAAACAACATAATACGGATTTGTTTCTGAAAAATATTATAGATATATACATGTAGAATTGCGCAATATTCCATCAACCCGCCATTCCAGATAAACATACATATTATTAGTGTGATAGAACATATGAATAGGAAAAATGAAAATGTCCTATAAGAATAACCAAAGATATTTAAATGTGAAATATCACTAGACAAAGGCAAACATAGGTAAATGTAAAAGTGACACAATTAAATTAAAAAATATTGACACGGACTATACCACACAAAAAGAAAAAAAACATCAGTTACCGCCTTGGAACGGTTAGACGGCAAGGGGCCGACTTGGGTGCTTAAACATGGTTTGTGGAGCGCTCCAACCTCGCACTTCCTGAAGATTTATCTATCAAACAGTGTAAATAAAAATATCCCATCAAAGTAAAACTATGTCTGATATTAACTTTTCGAATCCAACTTTTAATTCGTCCTCACGAATCTCTGTTCATTCAATGTTAAAATACTACTTTTTCAATTAATTATTTCATTAAAAGTTTATTGTACTGTCCATTAAGCCACTCGTAATTACATATTTCATTGTCTAATCAAAGCGTCCCTTAATACAACTTATTTAAGGTTGTTATTTCTAATCGGATAAATTATCCGGATAAAGACATCTAGTCATAATTAAATGATCATTCGCAAAACATAAATAAAGGTGGTCAAGTATCACTGTGTATCAAAATCATCGCAGTTACAGCAAGTCAGTGGCTTGTTTGTTATACTATTTATGTTTTACAACGTTTACGTATGCACGCTGATAAACTAAAAAAGAGAAAATCTCTCTTCCTTAAAAATTACATCCATAATTTGTTAAAAACTTTCATTTATACGTACTTATATAATGTAGTATTTAGTATACAAAGAATGATGCCCAATTCATTTAAATGGAAAGTGTTTGGAAGAAAACTGCTTGTATATCTAGTTGAAAAATAAGACAAGTCTTATTCAAAATACAATAAAGCATAGAACAAATAAACGATACTTACTGCTGCGACTTCATAAACAGACCTTGAAAAATAGAAAGGTCCTCCGTAAAACAAAAGCAATAATGATTTCCGACTTATAGATTTGAAATTATCATGAATTTCAAAAAAAAAACTTTTTAAAGCTTTTAAAAATAATCAACAAACAAGAATGGAGACAAATGAATGGCATCTCATACTATTACGAACTATAGCGATTTCTCCGACAACTGGACGATGCATTGGCTAATGTGACATGACAGATTTATTTAAGGTAACATGCCTAAACTATGGCAATACTGTCACATTTTATCTTATAAATTGGCGATAAAAATATAGTTGAGCGTTAGTTACAACAAACATTTTAGACTTGACATAAGAATTTATTCAAACATTTTAGCTAAACCGATATATGTCCGTGTTTCGCTTATAATCGGTCGAAGGTAATCTCTTACGTATTCGTTCACTATTCATTGTGAATATGTATACACTGAACTTGCATTGTTCCAAAGAATGTGGGGCTGTTCGTAACAAGACACAAGCACAGTAAACAGATAAATATTTTATGATCAGCGCTGGGGTCCATCATTCCTGCTGATTCAATAATCACGGGGATAAACTCCTTATCTGATTGGCACGGCTTATAAATACTTCCAATGTAATAAAGAGAGCAGGCTAGATAAATAATTAGCAGTAATAGGATTAATCTCTCTATTTAGGTAAAGTGCGTTGAGAGAGAAACAGCCAGAAATATGTTAAGCAGACGAAGGAAAATGATCATGAGAGGGAAGCATGTTGGTCATTATGAAAAACAATAGTTTACCCTTGTATAGAATGTACTGTGATCAAGTTAATAATTTAAGTGGACCATGCTGGGCCAAACGCATAAAGTTATTGTTAGACCATCTAATGTGGTATTTATAGAACTTACTTTGATGTCAACGTCAACTATTATTCTATGTTAAATCAGAGATTATGAGATCAGTATATCCAAGAATGGAATGCTTGTATTAATAACATACCAAAATTATGTATGTATTGTAGATTTAAAAAGACATTCGATTTAGAATAATACATTGTTGCTGTTAACAATTATGATCTTAGAAGACATATTAGTTGTTTTAGACTATCTTCACACAAATTAGAAATAGAGACTGGTAGATATAATGGTGTTACATGAGAAAATAGAATATGTAAAGGTTGTACATCTAATATGATTGAAAGTGAATTTCACTTCCTTTTATGTTGCACTATGTACCAAGATCTACGGAAAAGATATTTAGGAAATACATCTTGGCTAACGATTAATATGTTTGAATGTCTAATGTCAACAAAATCAAGTAAGAAATTGTTAAATATTGCACAATTTATAAAAGACGCCAATGTTCTTAGAAGTAATTCCCTGGTAAGTTAACTGTTTTCTCTTTTGTCAATCAATTGGTTTACAATGTTATACTGTATACTCGTATATGATTTCTAATTATATTTTGTACTGTTTGTAAACCTGTTTGCCATGACAACTGTTTGGAAATTTTGTTTATGGTCAAAGGCACAGCTAGTAGCCGATTACCAATAAACATTGTAGTTTATATCGGGGTAGTTGTAGGCTTTGACTAAAACACTTAATGGGAGTAATAGGTGGCGTATAATGGCGGGAGTATTACGCTTGATACCCGTTTAGAGTTATCATAAACTACATCCTAAATCCTATCCTTAACTGCATGTACATAAATACATTAGGTTGTTTATGGCCATAGAGGGTGGAGAGATGTAAACGTGATATACTCAAACTTTATGTGCATGTACGCTGGTATCAGCTGAGTGTTATCACAGAAATTCGCAGACTTTATCTCTTTGTGTATTCTCTACAAATGGTATCAGTCTGTATTAGTATAATATTGTGAGTAATCATCATCTATAATAATTTGTTATTTTCCAAAAAAAACATAAACAACTATACGTATATAATGTGCAAGACATCAACAAATGATGACCGATAAATATAATAATCGGGCTATTCTTTTATTCTAAAAAAACGTGGAAATCAACAAGTATATACATAAATACTTAAATGTGCACGACAATGTGCACAAATAATAATGTAACAATTTTATATGCGACTTAAACGATCCTGTAAAAATGCTTTTAAATTGCTAAACGTATGGATTTTTGTGAAAGAAACTACTACATCCTCTGTTACATGACTGTCCGTTTATCAAAATTACACACATACATGTACGTGCATATAGGTACATAATTGTTTATAGCCCTTCTAGTTTCGGACGAGGCGAGAACTTTTAAGTGCGTGCTCTGCTTTCAAACATAGAATGGGTCGGTGATTAAGTGATTAACTGTCTTCTGTCTTCCTGCATCAATAATTACAGAAAATGTGTCTGCGCAAAAAAATAACAACAGAATAATAAAGCATATACTATATCGTGTTTATGAAGTAGAATACGATACTGCAATGAAGAGTGTTAGGAGGGAAGCCATTACTACCAACTTTAAAGCTGTTGAGCTATTGTGGCCGGTCAAAAGTATGCTATATTGCTGGTTCTAATTAGTTTTGTCCCAATATAACAATGTTGACAAGTATACGTACAACATAAAAGGATTTGTATGTTTCACAAAATTAGATTTGTCTTGCTGGGATATTTTGTATAATTGTTTACCCACATTACAGAATGAGTTAGAAAGGGTTATTTTAATTCACCTAATAAGGTGTGGATGTCAAGTGGTCAAGAAGTTAGACCCTGGGGTTGCACTTTTCACCAACCACAAGATGCTAGTCCTTTGGACAAGAATATTTACTGATCATTTCTCGAGGTAGAGACTACCGAAGCACATTTTCTACTCGAAAGATGGGCAATGCCTTCATTGGAATCTTTCATTAAACGAGAACACAATGTTTTTTTCTTTTTTTTTCAATTTAAAGTTGATATGCAGTGGCACATTTTGTTAATCAACATTGTCGATAAAATTCGTGGTTTTTCAGCTATCTTTATATTAACATACACTGAAACATACAATTCCAGACATGTTTATTTAATTCTGGCGATACGATACTTTGTGTTGTAACCATTTCAGATTGAATGTCAATCAGCGGAAATTTAAACTAACCTGCTTGCAGGCGGCGGGTGTTAGGGAGAGAATGTGCAAGCGGTCCGGTAAGCTCAGTCGGAAGAGTGTTCGCCCTGTTAGTGAAGGGTCCTGGGTTCGTGTCCCGGACTAGCAGCACATCCTTCTCCATATGTTACAATGGCGCCCAACGTAAATGACCCACGGTCGTTACGTACAAGTGCTTGAGAAGTGCTTGTGAGTTGTATGTAGAGTATATAGTCTGTCGAAATTTGAGGACGAATTTTAAGTTGCCAGGATGTATGTAGCCGGGTGATAGGGAGAGAATGTGCAGGCGGTCTGGTTAGCTCATTAGTAAGAGCATGTTAGCGACCGGTCCCAAGTTCGAGTCCCGGACTGGCTGCACATTTTTCTCCCTTTGTTACAGTTGTGATCAGAAAATCAATATTCCACGTTTGGCTGCATAATGTTCTTAATTTTTAATAGCCAACGCATAAATATTGTTTCTTCATTGTCCTTTGTTTAACGGAAAAATATAATTGTTAGTTTAAGTTCTATATAACCTTAACCAATATGTTATTAGACATAGTAATGTAGGGGTATATTATACAAAATAGTGAATGTCGTAGTTAACTTGATTATATTTTGAGAAACGTTTATGGACTTATTGCAGAAAAAATATGTTCTTTACAAGCACGGGTTACAAACATTTTTTAAATGTTTTATTTTAAATCACCAGAAAATAAAAAGTTGCACCAAATGACAACTTAATACAGAAACAGGATTTACAGACTTAATTACTTAAAATTTACAGAAATTCTAGATAGAGAAAATAGTTCAAGTCATTAAATACCAAAACTAATTGTTTATTATTTATTTCATTCTAAGTATTTAAAAGTCGAATGTTAACAAAAACATGTGCTATATATAACCGTGTTTTTTCTGAGTTTGCGCGTACTAAACCAGAATCGGTAACCGTGAAACAGACCTTGGTTGTTTACAAATGGCGACAATGTGTTCCGTTCGAAAATCGTGAAATTGAGCACCTTCCATTCAAGGCTTGGCTTAATTAGCATCGTTACATGGCTAACAAGGCATTAACAATGACTATAATTGATACCCGTGAAACAATTAACCTTTTCTGCGGTGTTATCTATGGACACCTGAGCGGCGTTGCTAATTAAGCTTCCCATTGTTGATTACAAGCTTTATTTGCAGTTCCCAGAATTACGCTGAAGCGCTAACTTTTGTATACAGACCACACACGATATCATGATTCCTTATTACAGCAGTTTGACGGACAAATGATATTTTTATCTGAACAATGCTATACATGTTGCCGGCAGACATGCATGCATGCTGGCAGGCTGACAAAGGGGCAGGCAGGCGGGTGGGCGTATGGATAGACAGACTGCTCAGGAAATAGAAATACACGGTTTATAAATAAATATATGTACGTATAATTGGCCAGAATACAGTACAAAGCAACATCATGTAACAACATGTATATACCTATATACTGATTTACATACAATAATGTTAATTGATCTATGTCTATAGGTTTCGTTAATGATAACTGTGTTTTCTCTGCCAATACTTATTGGCGTATCCCCTGAGAGCAATATATTTTCTTTTCTTATTTAATGATACAGACTTAAACGTATGTTTTTGGTAAATTAATAATTTACCGTGAATGTTATTATAATACCTATACACAAAAGTAATGTCTGAGTTTTAATTTTGTTTGTATTTGTCAGACATTCTGTCTACAAATGTATAATATATTCACTAAATGTTTTACATATGTAGTATATTCACAGCAATGAGTTATCGAAATATCATTTTTATACATGTACGCGGTTTCTTTTAAAATTGTCTTATCCTATATCATTATATATTCACTTACTAGTTGAGAAAAGAGGACTGTATCCAAAGCAAAAACGTCAATATGTTGTAAATGTAGACACCAATTAAGTATTTAAATTACTATTTGCGTCACACTAATGAGTTCATTTGAACTTTTCTTAAGGCTAAATTGGGCCTGTTTAGTCTTTCGCTATTTCGGTGTCGATTGTACTATGTGGTTTAATTTCTTCGACTTAGAGGTAATCAACAGCTATAAAGGCTAAATTTTAAGGTCACCGTTCTCTGAAAAAGCTACAGCCTTGAAGTTATGAGGAGTAAAACTCTATTCGTAATCTTTATATGATTATTTTAATAAATTTGATAAATTTGAATAAGAAGTTCGTTAAACGTCTGAGACCAATTTCAAACATTTTCTTGGCCAGGGTTAAGCGCGTGAAATTTAATCCTGACACGACCTTTTGTTAACCGTACGGTGTCTTTTATGTATACTTTGGTTAAATGTTTCGAAAAAAAATGCAGATTCAACAGCTTTAGATCTTTGCCAACCTAAATGATTTGCAACAATGTTACTTAAGAAACGTGTTTATTTTCTAATTAAGTAAGTAATGCCTAACTGCATTTTATCATGATCAAATAATCAATTACTTAAGGCTGAATAAATGGATCGCAACTTTCTGATGAGAATTACCCATTCATCTTGAGTTTATCTCATTAATCTTAACAGAACAATAATGTGCAATTAGTGCAGACATTTAGGCTCTAGTTACCCAATAAAAAATGTTTTGTATAAACAGAAACCATGCATGTTCAATCATTCGCCTAAATTGCAATGAGAAATTTGCGTGCTGTCAAGATATGTATTTGTTTTCCTAAAACGCTGGTTTTACATGTCTAAAATGGTCTCTATTTTATATATTAACTTGTCACAGTTTTGTTGTATTTTTAGAGTTGACTAGCATGTAAATACATCTGTCCTGTGCCGTTTCAAATTTTACAGTATCTTGCAATACTCATATGGCTTTGGCTTATTTTATTTTAATATTAACCTTGTCGCATTGTTTTCCGTCACAAAGAAGTCATTTACAATCGATCAGCCATCCATCGTATAAGTATCAATTTATGTCAACTTAATAGTTCAATTTTCATCCTTTACTTCAAATAACAAAATAATAAAGTATTATGTGATCAGTTAATTTGCTTAATAATTGTTATCGTTACCGTATCTTATACGCTTATTTAACAGATACAATACATGTAACATATTTATTCATTTTAGGTTACTGATACCTTTATGATTCTATGCAATACAGCTTACCTGAGATAGACGTGGATCTAAATGAATTCATTTACAGCCTGTTATCATGATGTATGTGTTCAACATAGCATTATAGTTTTATGGTATCAATATCAGATCATTCGTAAAATAAAAGACCTGTATGACGAAACCCAGATGTCAAGTGGAACGTTGGTTAGTTCATTAAAATTTGAATAACCACCTGATCGGGTCGTTTCTTTGAGACTTGCTAGACAATATTTACATTTTACCAGAGAAATGTGATAGTACGTTTTAACTCCCTTCAACAGTTCGTAAAGACACACGGCGGTTATTAAACATGTGCATTGAATAAGTCATGCTGGTTCTGCTTGGTTGGTTGTGGTACATTATATTGATATTCGTAGACGTTTTGCACATACATCAACGTCGGACACGCACGACCGATCCATTACGTTACTCTACATTCACCCCCATGGGATATTTAGTTCACTTCTCGCCGTTTCTGGTATTTCATTGGTCGCTTCATAATCCGATGAAGATTGTAGTCTAGTGACAAAGTTCGTTCTTTCATTGTTTCGACAGACTTGTCTAAATGGAGACGTCATTGTTATTCTTCTATTCTCCACACTGACGAGTATTATGATTGGCCAATTCTTGTTCTATTTAGTTCGATAAGACGAAATAAAATTTATCTATTAACCCATGGTCGACTGATGTAGTAAAACGGAATAGTCGAGCGTGGGTATCCGACGAGGCACATACATGATTATTATATTCGACTCATGCATATTTAGAATACATTCCTAGTTGTAGTACTAGCGGCAGACAAGGGAGCTATATTCGTTCTATTCGGAGGAATTCTGTCGTTAATATAACATTGGTATCGTTTGCTGTACACAGCTGCTGTTTCTATTGTTTTATAATGTATTTTCTGTTCTATGAAGTCTCCTACGACATATTCACTTGACTTCCTTACAGTTTCTTAGGATTGGCCTTTTGAAGTGATCAAGTTTCAGTCAGACAAAGTTGCATGTCTGCAATCATTCCTTTTCAACCAAAGCAAATTCGACCTTTATGCTTGCTGGTGTTAGTAACAGCTGCCATCCGGGCTTTAACCGAATTGTTTCCACTTACCACATGAAAGACTCGGCTGCAAAACAACGACATCAAACGTCTGCAGAAGCCTTCGCATGACTTCCTATGCCTTCTGTTGGCAGCATTATGTCAAACCGTAGCATTAAACCAAGTTTGTTATTAAGGGTTTAGGATTCTTAAGGCACAAACCGCTCGTATTAAAAACTGGACTGCGACCATGCCGGGACGTTTTATGACGTGAGATGGACTGTACCAAAAACCGCCTTTTTGTAATCAGTTTGACCTCCATGTCCTGGCCTGTTGCTATTTGCAGAATACCGTCTGGTTGATTGACTAGCAGCCCGTTTGCATCGGCACTATGAAAAACATGAAATAATAATTATACACTTTTTGCTAAAATGCCCTTGATATAAATTTAAAACAATGCCTGTGTATAATGCATTTGACATGGACATAATATATATATATATATATATATATGGTGTGATTGATTCGCTCAGTGTATATTGCACTGTCATCGTTCTGTTGTAGTTGTTTTTCGCAAAATAAACTTAATTCAGTCATCTGGTATATACAGTTGTTTAAAGTTGATGCTCAAGTTGATAGCATTGTTTTTGCTATTAAAGTAGTGCGAACATCACATTTATATCGATTCATGTAGGACTTCGTGGTTTCTTCGTTGCCTGGCGTTGCGAGGTAATAAATAAGACAATTTAAAAGAATATTTTACAACCCGGAACTTATGTCATATCGAACTCTCTAGAAGTGATGTCCATTTGCAATGATACATTTTCGACGTCATTTACATAAATGACGCGATATGCTGTTTACTTTTGATTTTAATGTGGTTTAATGTTAAGCAGTCCCTATATATTTAACACATCAAACGGAATAGTAAGGAGACACCTTAGTTTATCAAAACCATAAAATGAACAAAATGTTTGAATCCAAAAAAAAGAAACATCGAAAGCACATCACTTACACTCGATACAGAAAAATAGAAACAAGGCATGCCATTTCGATATTAAAACTCGAAATTGTAAAGTAAAAAAATGTATAAGCGCCTATACTAAACATTAACGGGGAAACAGATGAGTTATAAGTCGGCTACACTACCACTCGACCACAGTAAACATGTAAAGCGGTCGAACTTGTTACTAAATGCAACATGCATGTTGCTAAAGGCAGACAGAGTAGCCCAGCATAATATCCCTTCAAGGATGTCGCTTTATCTTTTTGCACTATCTTTCCTATAATTTGTCTGTAAAGGATTCTCTAATTACTCGAATATTTTCAACAACTAATTTACCATCACAGAACTCTCTCGCTTTCTCTCTCTCCTTCTTTGTTTCTCCCTCTCTGTGTCTCTCTCAGTCTCTCTCTCTCTCTCTGTCTCTGTCTCTGTTTTCTCTCTCTCTCTCTCTCTCTCTCTCTCTCTCTCTCTCTCTCTCTCTCTCTCTCTCTCTCTCTCTCTCTCTCTCTTTCTCTCAGGATTAGAATCAGGCATATCGTCTGTTCGGCAGATGTACCTCGTCTCTAAGTTCTTCCTTTAATTCAATAAATTGCAGAGAATGGGTATTTGTTGTATAATTTTAACTTGCTTAATTGCTTATTTCAAGCGATGCAGTGACAATTGTTTCATTATCTGATTAGAATGAGTTTATGACCAGAACAACTTTAACCGTAATATAGTTAACTTCATTGCTAAATGTAGTAAAGGAATTTTTATCTTCCTGATCCAGAGCATCAGATGGTATGCAGGTGCATAAAATATAAAATTAATAGTAAAGTCAGTAACCTTTATTACAGAAATAAACAATTTACGCATGTTATTGATGACTTTAAAATAATCATAAAAAATTAGATATATCTGATAAAAGAAGAAAAGAAGAAATAATTACTTACAAATGGAAAAAAGCAACGTCTGATGTATCCAATATATAATAACATTTATGAATACTGCCTGGGAATTATATAACAATTCACCGATTTATACTTCCTTAAATACAGAACTTGTGGAATGTCTTCCAACTTACTAGTTGTCACTGTGTTTAAGACATATGAAGTTGTAGTTGGTTTTCAATCAAAACGTTTATTGTGGTTTAAATACACATGTCGACACATAATTTTAAATGCGTTATTGCTTTGTTAGATGGCCACTCAAGGTTCGCCAAATGTAAATAAAAAAGCATAGCAGTTTAGATTTAAGTATCTATAGTAATTCTTATAGGACCTTTTATTTGTTTTCCTATTGAATATTAATCGCGTAAGTAACTCGCATTTATCCATCATGGATAAAGATAATTGAATAATCGTTACATGAACAAGAAGCAAGTTAAATCAGGTGTTTGAACATTGTCTACCTACTTTGTTTTTGCTGCTGTCATTTTTTGTTTGTTTGTTGGTGATTTGTTTGCTTTTGTTTTGTTTGTTGTTATGAAACACAAATAAAATAGGAAGGAACTGAATATGTTTGAATTAATGAGTAGAACAACATGTGTTTATATATAGAAACATCCGTGTAATACAAATTTGTCACCCACCGTCGCTTATATGTCTCATTTTTTTATATAAAACGTAAACAAAAGATATAAATACTATATAATTACTGTCATTAAAACGGTTCATACAGGTTCATAAATAGTTGTGTCAAAGTTATCTAATGAACATTTTAAATGGCAATCGGTTAAAATTTAGTCATTTCTATGTGAAACTCAAAAATATACGGCGTATATTGGCATGTTTTACTTTCTATGTTAAGTTTATGGACGAGACATGTACTTTTTTGGATAAACATATCTATGAAAGCATAAAAGGATTGAGAATATTGTGAAATCGCTTATGCATTGATGCTGCAATATTGAATTGAGTGCAAATGGCGTGGGCTTGAACAAATGATGTTTTCATTGGCTACCTCGCATAATTAACACTGTTGGCTTTGCCTTTAATTGGTACCTGTAAAACCAAACATTAACATATGCAGATGATAATTGGTTGCTTATTGGGCTGCATTTTGTACTTTCCTTAAACAACCATCCGGTGCATCACCTAGTGGTGTAGGTGGTAGTGTTTGTCTAAATGACATCAATTATCAGTGTTCATTGCATGTACTACATAAAACAGCAAATATCGTTTCCTCAATACCGGATACTTTTTTTTTCTCAATGCGATATTGACGGTAATTGACCACTAACAATGAATTTAAATGTGCAAGTTGGATGATTGCCATTACTGCTACTTGTACAGCGATATAAATTATCAACAAGTTTAATTATATTAATGAACCCGATCGTAAATAGCTGGATAAAATGAGATGCAATCATCATAAGCGATGGATGTGGAATAACATTGCAAGCTGTTTGGAGGCTCGTAATGGTCATGCAAATGTTTGATTAGACCTACTCTTAAAAGCACAAGATATAACCTTAATTATCTTTTATCCTCGTATCTCTTCCTTTAGTAGGTTAATTCAAAATGAATAGTAAGTTCTTTTAACACTGTTACTTACATCTAACAGTTGTCGCAATCGTCAGAGATTCTACTGTAATCGGAAATCATCGACTATTTCCGTTACTTACATCTAAAAGTTGTCGCAATTGTCAGAGATTCTACTGTAATCGGAAATCATCGACTATTTCCGTTAACAGGTGACTTACCTTGTACTGTAGGATTTCAGTTCCATTTACCATGTGTAGACTACTTCAACCCTTTAGATTTAACATTACTTCTCTAAAAGTAATAGTACTGTTTCCGTAAAATAAAAAGAAACTAACTGGTCACTATTGATTTAAATGACGTTGCTCTATTAAATTCATCATTTTTGGTCATATTTTGCCTTTTGGAAAACCCACAAGAACACAGAGAGTTTATATTTTGATAATGACTATTGATATATTGTTTGGAAAATGTATTCTTTGATCAGTTTTGAATTCCCAATGCTAGTGGTTACTGTTATTTGTTCACTTGTTTATATATTGAATTAATGTTTATCCTTAAGCAAGAATATGCAAGGTTAGAACACTCTGCAAACTAGATTCGGGACTCCAGTCTTTCTTAATGTCACCTCTCATAGTCCTTGCCACTTCCACATCAAGTTATGTATGGCCTAATCCAGCGGTAGGTACATATTTGTTTTGTGTGGTAATTCCTAGGAACTTTTTATTTTCTTGCCTCTTCACTAAGAACAAATAGAACGTTTATAAATACATCAAAATGTACATGTCCTTATGATATATACGGATCTGGTTTTATCAGTAGTTATCGGATTATCAGGCGGTATTTATCCAGAATAATTTATAGTAGTTGTTGTGATATAAGCCTTTTTGTTAAAGCTTATGTCCTTATTGCGATATCTAGATGAAATACGTTACTTAAATATACAACCAACTGATATGTTATTACACAAAATTGTCATTGTCAAATACCAGCATATCCGTCGTTTCGTTTTGCGATATCTTTCTACATTTTGGGAGATTATGCAAAGTAACATGTAAGTTTCCCTAATTCTGGCTTGAGAAAGGTAATTAAATGACAGCGCTGGACAATTACAGATACATGAGTTTGAATTTTATGCGAAAATATGTTTGCATATATGTTTTACGATACATATATAAATGGAGCTACAGAAGAATTTCTCTCATTTGGCGGTCTGCCAAAACCAGATACACTGCAATAAATAGGTGTATATTGTTCTGACTTGAGTACTAAGGCAGAACATGTTTCTTCTAGTTGTTTACTTTGATTTTAGGTGAACCTAATTTATATCTTTATAGGATTATGTTTGGATTAATAAATAATATCTTGATTACGTTACTTTCTTGACATATTATTGAAACATCAACCGCTTAAAATCATTCACCTTACTATTATCAGCACAGCTGGAAGTCAGCTAACACCAAGCACTATAAAATGTTTAAATAATAAAATAATATCAAAATTATATTAATATTATACATTTTAATGTCATAACATACATTAAGAACCTTTAAGTACACTAAAGAAATAAAAAGCCTGGCGGACATTTTATTAAGACCGGTGCTCAGGTTTCATCGACATGACAATTTTCAAAAATAACTGTCCTGAAAGTAATTGTTCAATTAGTGTAGTGTAGTTTAGTTTAATTACATGTCTGCTATTTTATGATTTACCCGACAAGCCATATATGATTCGTGTGCTATAAAGCCTGTGCATAGAGTAATTATGGACATAAATTATATTAATGTGTGAAACAGTTGTCAATTGTTCACATTCAACGGTATTGTGTTGTGTGTTAAAGGCGTGGGATTGAAACACCGGGGTCTCCATACTGTACTCGGCCTAATTAACACTGTTGACATTGTCTTTTACAATAGACATGTTTCTAATTGATACATATGAATTATCAATTTGTACGATTTGTTGAAAAGGCTCTGCTTACCGAGCGGTATTGTGTTAATACCTTTACCTGTTACCTCTTTGCCGAAAGTAAACACTAATTACTGTTTTGTATATTAAGTCTGGACAAATCAAACAACGAATGAATCGGACTTCATTTATACTCACTTTGCATATGCTGCACAGTAAATATGCTCTTCTGAGATTTGACATTTAAACTGCATAAAATAGTATGAGAAATTAAGGGCCCTAGGAGGCTCTGTGGAATGTCTATTCGTTTCATCAAACTAGTTTAATTTTGCAGTATCCAATAAAAAATGTTATATTTATCTCATAACATATAAAGCGACGTCTAGCCGAAATCTATTTTACATCAACAAACCTTTGTTTCGATAACTAACTAGTGGTAATGGTAATCGAAAATAACTAATGACTGTTAGTTAATCAATACCTGTCAAGTTATGTGATAAAATACATTATCGTCGAATCAGACTTTATTTAAATGTGGTTTCTGGTTAAAGGTGGGTATAAAGTGGATAAATAAAGTCATATATCTGGCAGATAAAGATTAGTATGGATTATAGGGCATTTCATTCAAAAATATTTAGGGATATGAATCAATGGTGTTAGGGATTAGGAGACAATTTCAGAGAGCACATCGATTATTTAAATTCTATAATGTCATGTTATCAGAACCAGATAAAAATAATATTATTTGTCAGTTTAACAATAAGACTATGAGTATTGGGTTCATTTCTCTTTGCACCATGTGAAAACACATCTGTAAATGCCCAAAGAATACTTTGCAAATGCACGTTTATTGAAATATCTAAAAACATACATGTAATATAATACTAAACAATACTATAACTAACACGTATAATCATACTGATTCAATACACGTTCACTAGGAGGTTCTTTAAGATATGTTATATGCTCAGGTGATGACAGTTGAGTTGAACAGGATAAGGAGACAGAGCAGTGATTGAATTATGTCGTCTATCAACGGGTATTTATATAGATCGATGGCGTAAGGTGAGATTAATTCCTGCCTAATCTTAACATATCGGACATACCTTGCGATACTCCAGCGTAAGATTAATATTCGTCTATCGGTCGATTAAACCAATTTGATCACCGCCAAAAAATTCTTTTGTTGAACATGGTTGTACAGCTGCTTTATCAAATAAAATGTAAATAGTGCATCAAAACCGCAATTCTGATTATTTTATTAGTAACAGGTCAATGATATACGTATAATCTGTATTATATTATAGTCACTATCACTATTTTTGTGCAAGCCAATCACTAAAGAAAAGAAGATATACCGTTTGGTTTTCTTTCTATAGTTTAAACTTGTAAGCCCACCCAATCGAATTGTCTCGTCAAAAAATCCCGTAATTATTTTAATCCAGAATTAGCCTGGTTGCGAATAAGACATGCCAAGTATAATCTATATATAATGTGGTGTGTCTGAGCCTTTAATGAACATAAGTACTATGAGCATCTTAGATTCACTTCTACTAATACCAAACGCGTTCACGTAAAATGATTACCCTATTGTCTCATCTAATAGTGCCTCTTTTTTATTGTCAGTATTTATGAACAATTACACACTTTTATAAGGCGTTTTTTCACAAGACTATATTCTCTGAAGGCATTTAACGATTCATTAAATTCTCATAAAATGCATAAGTGGTTGCTTCAGAACCAGGTGTTTTAATAAAGCCAACCACTTTGCAACATCTGTGATGTTAAGTGTGACATATGTTGTTTTCTACAAAATTAAACGTAAATCAGTAATATGTATTACATTAAAGAATCAAGCAGTCAGTTGGTTTTACGCCACCATCGTTAAAAATAAAGGTATTTGATGGAATAAAATCGTTCATTAAAGAATAAAGATTTTATATTGTATGAAGCCATATAACTATATGTTTACAGCTGATGGAACTCTCAAAGCAGGTCATATTCACCCAAGACTTGTTCAAGTGCATCACTAAATTTGAGTGGTACTCCAACGAGACGTTCATTATAATGATTAAATATATCTTAAATATGTTAAAAATCATGTAAGTACAAATAAACACACTTTGTTTGACCCTTTAGATGTGAAGCAATTAATTTTCACAATTAAACATGAAATGGCCTGTAAGCCCGCTAATACGACGATGTTTAATCAGTGTTCTGTCGGAATCGCGCAAGTGTTTATATGTTAATTTCGTGAACGCGTTCTTTATTCTATTTGTTTTCTGATATTCATATTTTTATCAAAAGCGTGTCGGATATTTTATCTTCCCGAAGCCCTGCACCATAACCATGCGTACAAAATCAACACTGAACCATGTTTAGAAATAAAACTAGTTTTTGATCTCGCCAGATAACAGCACTGTGCTTTGAATAGGGCATTTCTAACACCTGATAATGAGACCTGTATTATGCATTCTTACTTAAATAGATGCATTTAAAGTACATGTTCTTTCTACAAAGCACAGTGAAAGTAAATTCTAAATTATACATGATTTGCGCAAGACCATAATAATAACCCTGTTTGGGAGGAAAGCGATGGATGCACCAAGAGTACGAAGAGAAAACAAAATAATTGTTATTTAAAACAAATCCAGATTGTGTTCGTGAGGAATATTCCCGCTTTGTTAATTAATATTTACAAAGTACAACAATATGCCACTAGACGGCTGATAACTAGGCTTCCCCGGAGACTGACATGAACAAAGCTACTTTTCAAACAGACGATATCTCAGTGTCAAAATGTCAGTTTGTTCGTGCCAAATTAAATGTTAATTGGATACAATATCACAAATCGATATATATTTGAACAGTACTGGGACCAGTAGAAGTAAATTAGATTGATTGTACATTGACTGCTGAAATAGAAAAATGGTAACGCTTGTGGTTTAATTGAACTAAATTTGTTTATTACAGGATAAGGCATTCAAAGGCGGTCAAGTCTACAATACGTGAACAGAATGTCTGTACCTAAAGCCAAACAACATATGACATACAAAAAAGAGCTGAGACATCATTGACTAATCTTATATCCTTATGCGTTATATTAAGTTAAGATGATCAATAAGAATTCTGTTTTATTTTAAAACATTTGAAACATTATTTCAAGCATTTCAAAATTGAAAGTTCACGTACAGCCACAACGCAATACAACTAGATCTCTAATATGTATGTATAACAATTACGACTAAATAAAGAGCCTCGTCAAATGAAAGTTTCACTCTGCCTTAAAACACAACCAACAAACTAGCCAAACAGAATTTTTAATCTAACTATTAATCGAACAATAAATAAAGATTCATTTAAAACATGCTAAACCATTTGGACTTAACGAAAATCAGGAGAAGTTTTCATGATTACATAACAACATGTATTTACAATAATTTTCTTGAATTGCAAGGTGTTTTAATTTATCGTTTATTAGACTTCAATGATGTGGTTGATATATTAACTGAAACAGTTTTTTCCGTTTACAGTTTCATTACACTGCACAGTCTCTCCCTAACCTCAGCATGGAGATTTTTCTCAACTTTTTTTAGAGTTCTTGTTCTACTAAGTACTCTTAAGGTTTCATCAAATAATTGATTTCTAGTAGCCTCAAATTGTTTTCTCATATATGGCGCTAGCAAGAAAGTACAGACGCCGACACTGAAAACGAGAGCGAATCTTCCGTCCGCATGTTGATTCGTTGACAGAAAGAGATTTCTTTCCTGAGTTGAGGGTACTCGAAATTGAGTTGAGTGAATTTTGTGAAACAAACTTTTTTTGAAATTTCTCCGCTTAGTAGAATTCTGAGGTTAAGCAATTCCTCAGCTGAGGGAGTTTAGTAAAACTGGGGCGAGAATGTATTCAACATTTATTTATTTCCGAGTATCTGACCTGATCAGCGACCGGTTAATATCCATAATCAGAAGTTTAAATACAATAGTTCCGATGTATTGATTTCAATTTATTTATAAACATCGGACCTGCCGGGCGATAACCAGATGTCATGTGTAAGGTGAATATTATCAATCAATAGGCCAGTTATTGACAGGGCCTTGAAGACATATTTGTAGAACAGTGGCGACTTCAAAAACGGTATAAACCATAACAAGGTATACTTGACACTATGCACTTTTTGATTTTCTTATCTGATTTTTTTTTAAATTGGATTTGCAAATCGTATATTCCATTTTGCATACATTCACATACATCGATGAATTTCACCATTTCTCAATTTTACTAAGCCTTCATATAAGATGATACAGATTTCACAGAAAAATGAGACCTTCCTGTACCCACTTAAGTACCCGTTTTATCAATATTCCCGGTCTTAGGACAAAAATCTTAGGACCACAGATATTAACGACCGAGTCCTAAATGCGGTTTATCTATCTAGGCTTAAATCGCTGGGCCCTACGATCCGGTCTTACGTCTTGAATATTGTGTCACAGTCTATTTCCACAACATCCGGTTATGTATGCACGCGCAAATTGGCGAATTTCAACAATCGCAACTTTTAGCTTGAAATTTCTACTTCGTCCGAAAGATCTTTCCTTTCCCTAAATTTTCTTTCTGAACGCCGCATCACAATATTTATTCCACCAACAGCAACCATTTTGTTTTAAATATACGTCTGCTACAGAGCAGTCTTAAAGTTAAGACCAAAACTTACGACTTTTTAGCCGCGTTTTCTTTCATAAAACGGTCGGACTTAACTTTCGTGGATATACGCCCGACTTAAGATAAGACCCTAATTAAGTCCTTTAATAAAACGGGGGCTTCTTAAAGTCTTTCATCAATTGAAGAGCTATGGTATTTTGTGTTTTCATTTATGGGCTTAGACATTTCATTTAAATTTTTTCTTGAATTTTACTCTGTGTCTCTGTAGAATGTTATAAATTATATCGAAAATGATAAATGATCAATTTAACTCATAATTTAAGCTTTCAACAATTAGTCAATAGAAAAAATATTATTCTAACAGTTAAATATGTACAGTTCTATAAACATTGTTCTTATTGTTATCATGGTTCATATCTGATTTGAGATGGGCATCCATAATTGCTGTGACACAAGGGTAGAATAATATTTATAAAAATATGGTTTATCTTTTTCTAGTAGTAGTTATGCCTGATAAAGTATTGATATGCCTTTTAAATGCAGCTCTAGTAAATGTTATCGGGTCTAGATACATCTTTGATTTTGTTCATGTAAGACTTCATGTAAAGTTCATGTCCATATTGCCGACTGGCCGTTCAAATGCGGTAACTGTCGGGTTTGCTCTTTTTGTTAAATGACTCATCACAAATTTGTTCTTACTTTTCGCTTGGCTTGCATGTGAAATACCTTGTTCTGTGCCTTTTTCGGAGTTTGGTATATGTTGCAATGCTCATATGACTTTGTCATATATTCTTATTTTCCTGCGAAATTATTTTGTTTATATAAGTCACGTTGACGAACATGATGTTAGTCCTTTTTTAATTCAATGCGATTCCTTTTGTTTAAAATTTAACGGTAAGTGAATGCAAACTTAAATTGTAATTCAAGATATCGTACAACGTGAACACATTATGATGTTAAAAGTCAAGTAAAGTGTACCTGGGGTATACATTGACCTGCATTTCACAACATAGGCATACTGAAACTACGGAGTGTTAGTGATACATGCTTTTTCCAATCGTACATTTTATCAAAATTAATCCCTAGCATAGTGTTCTCCACCAAACAGTTCTCAACAAAACGCATATGATACATAAAACAAAAAAGTTACACGTGTTACATGTGTTACTCTTTTTAAAGTATACTCACTCAAGTTCGCATAGACTTAAGACAAACCAAATAGTGTAAATATTATGCAACAAAGCATTATTCTTCTACATTGCTTCTAACATCGAGCTATCACTTAAATAAATCTTTTAACAATCAAATCTTAAATAAATATTTTACAGTTTCAGCGAGACATTATCAATATGATTTAATATCATATCAGTAGGTGCAATGCCAAAGTGGTGGTTCTTCTGTAAGTCCGTTATTGTGGTTTTCCAACATATAATTTATACACTTCTCGCTGAGCTTTTCCTTTAAAACAAATCTTGTTAAATTGAAATGATCTGTCAATTCATTTAGGATATGCAATAATAAGTTATGTTTTTTTTTACGATAGACGTACAGATACATCTGTGTTTTGCTCGAATAAGAAGTATGTACTTTCATAATCTATACAATGACAATGAAAATTTAACAATGCATTGTTAAGCACATATGCCATAGAAGCCAGATACGCTTTGTCATGAAGATTTATATGTAATTCTTTGTTATGTTTATGTAAATATCTGTAAATAAACGGACTGCATAAAACAATCCAAAAAATGATATGCCAATTCTTCTGTGGGAGAATAATCCAAGTTAAGTTTTTTAAGATACACAAGTCCTGATCAGATACACCATTCTAAAGTTAAGTAAATGTAAATGTAAAACTTGCTTGTCCCATGCTTTGAAATGAAATATGCGGTACAAAATAAGTCCCATTTAGGGTAGATTTAGATTAAATCTCCAGATGAACCGATATCAAACATGCTATTAGACATTCTGTTATCAGGAACGATAAAAAACAGGCCCATGGCATGTATGGTCATACAATCTTAATAGAAGATCTAGCTTCATCTGAAGACAGTAGTTTGTATTTATTTTCAATGGAATCCTTGGAAAATCCTCATTAGTGAGTTTTGTGCAAAGACCATAGAATTAAACAGTCCGAGTTTTTTTTGTGTGTGCCCATTGTTATCAACAGTTTACCAGTTAAACAATTGATTACACTATAATTAATATTCTTCAAATCATTAACTTACCGTAGCGTTGAATGTGAAACGTGACAAGATATTCTAATTAATGAATGGAGTATTTCCAGTTTCATGAGATGCCTAAGTGATAATACGAAATAGACATGTCGCAATATGTTTGACACTATAACTGTATTTTTGTATAAATACTTTTACAGAATTAGATGAAAAACATTATTCTTTCTTATTCTGAATCTTGTTTGACAGCCGAAAACATTTCCCAAACTGAATGCTTATACAATTAACTAGTAAAGAGGTAAGCAAATCTAAGCGTCTGTGTTTAAGTATCTCTTTTAAGCCTTGGTCGATTGATACTATGATGCATATAGTAATGATTCGCCCAATGAAAAACTATTACATGTACTCGAATTCAGAATTCAGCCATGTTTACAGTACCAGTCAGGCCAGTCATATTGTTCTGCCACAAAGAGTGTTAGATACCGAATTAAAACTACGACTTTTCATCTTTTTAATCATGGCCCATGTACGTTTAATGTAAATTAAGCAATCGTAGGTCATTTTCTCTGTATGTTGTGTAGATTTGACCTTAGAGACATCTTGTTGTGCTTGATTTGTCATAATATGGTCTACGCAAATGACCCAGGTTATGAATGAAGCATTCTGATAATTCGGATAGTTACGATTTACCAAATGTGTGCTCATCAAGTTTATAGTGTCTGGAATTTTTAGGGTTGAGTTTGTTTAGTTCGCTTTTACAGTAAATCTTTGGGATAATATCTTTTATTTCATGCTTTTAGTGAAAGCGTCAGAATTACCAGAGAAAAACACGTTATCATTTCACTTAGCTGATAATGAAATAGATGTGTTATCATTTGTATATGGGCTCTAAGGGAGGTAACTACTGACTACCAGGGGTATGGCAAAACAACTGATTTAAATAAAGTTAAAGGACGAAATAAGCATGAAATAAAAAGAACATTTGCTGATTTCAGTTTGTGATCGTATTTAATCATAAAAGAAAGTTATTTACTCGTTGCTGCGCCACTCATAAAGGTATTTATATAACTAAAATACACCAAAATTCAGGCATACACTGAAATCGGCAAATATCATCTTTATATTTACATAGATATCGTTTAAGCATACGGTCAATCTTTCATTATTAATTTCTGTTGACACGATAGTTCAAGATTGAGGCGTCCTCTAACAAATGAATTAGCCCGACCTTTTTGTCATGTTATTGTCTTTTAATGAAAGGCTACATGACAATGGCTGGGATCAAGTTTGGACATATAATGATTTATAGCCGTTTGTTGTGAGATATAACTACAATAGGTCCATATTGTTTCGTGGTATCGAATGCGGCTCATTCTGAATTATCGGACCTGACTGATGATTACACGATGTTAAGTGTCAAGAGATTTCAGAGCGGCTTAACGAGTTTTCTGATATATTATTTCACCTGTCAATGAAAAATATTGTCGTACTAACTATATCATGCGTTGCCACAACTGTAAAGTTGTAAAGATTCGAAAATGCTTGTAACTTAATATTAATTACATATTCATTCATTTAGTTTTTTTTGTTGTTTTTTTTTTTGTTTGTTTTTTTGTCACAATGTGGTAATATTGTGATAGGTCATGATTATGTTATTATCGTATGATTATGAGTTATTTTTTTTTTTTTTTTTTTTTTTTTTTTTTTTTTTTTTTTTATTGGCGAGAGTGATGATGGATGGGATATATCTGAAGTTGTCATGTTTATGTATGTATATATATAATGCCCTTTTTTCAGACGACATCGTTTTTTTTTTGTAGCATGTCTTTGTACTTTATTTACATATGATGTTCATTGTACTCTTCATTTTGTATGGAGGAAATAAAGATTATATACCAGTAGTTGCACAGTACTACTTAAGATATTCTGTTGGTATTTATGCTAAGTTTAGAATTATACTCAGTTTAATGACTGCATAAATAACAGTTTGACGCCATCGTATTCGTCGAGTACTACAATGAACAAATATTATGCAATATCGCATACCCATCGAATTTAAAGCGTTTTGATTGGTCGAGCGCTGGTCATGTGTGAGTCAATATAAAATGACAATGACTCGAGAATTATTTTACGTGACCACCGAGAATATTATAGTGACGGTCGTGTTCTTTTTTTTAACGCGCGATATTGCTACAATAACATGGTGTTTGATAAAAGAAATCGACAGTCTCCCTGTGTCTGTAATGCTTTGGTAATATTTAGTGAAAATGTAACCAAGAAAACAACAAAAACTGAAAATTCGGTAGCAGCAAATGTTTTTCGTGATTATCTGTTGAGGAAATGAACGCTGGAGAATTGGATCGACATCTTTAAATATTTTATATAAAATGTGAAGCACGTGGGGCTCGTTGTACAAAAACAACAATGAAAGCTTAATTAAAGTAAATAATTATTTTCGGACCTGCGTCTTCGGTCAATATCTCATTACCCAGGTTCTTAAAACTATATATTGACCTCAACACAAGTCCTTATTTGTTTAATATATTCCTAAGAAAAAAACAACAACAATTTAACCCGTTTATTTAGTTCACACCGACATTCACAAAATATGCATGTAAATTGAATAAAATTCGAAAACCTTATTTGAGAGGATAGTTTCATAAGAGACAAAATCTGGCCCTTTTGTAGTGATAACAATGGGATGACTTTTTTAAATCTACAAAAGTGCATCAGTAATGTCGGACTAAAACAGAAGCTAGACGAAGTAGAATTCAACAATATTGGGATAACAGAATACACGACAGGACAGCGGCAAACTTATTTTTTAAGGATATCGGAGTGTCGCTCCAAAGTGATATTTAATCAAGCCCACGTATTTACGGTGCCTTTTTAAATGGATTAAAAATACATCACTATTTTTATCATAGCCAAATTGAAACATTTAAAATTTGCATTAAAATGCTTTAGATCGACAAAAATTAGCAAACCATGGTGTACTGTATAACCTGAATCGTAGTTGTAAAGAAACAAATACTTTTAACTCATAAGTGACATGTCATTCGGAAGTGGCGAAAAAGAAAAAAAAGTCGTCTTGTGTTTGTAAACAACAACAAATACGATTAAGTTTGAATAGGAACTGCTAATTTTCTACGTATACTTTATCCAATTTATATTTCTCCAAACTAAAGCACCCATTATTTACAACTTACATATAGTCTAAAGAGGCAAACTTAGGAATGATAGCCTGGTATTTTATATGTACAACCGATATATATCCTTGATCCCTCCCCAGCTAATGTGTTTATGCGAGCCCCTCTAATTTACATCACTGAATGTCCACCAAATAACCACCAGTCACCCCGCTCTAGATCATGCCCATCGTGTCTCCAGCAGATGGACTTCTTCTTCTTCTAAATTCACTCCAACCCCAACATAAATAAGATCCTTCTATTATACTATCTAAGATAACGTACATTCTTATTCCATGTGAAGTATTTATGATAAGTGGCATATTCGGATAAGAACGGAATTTATTTCCCATGACTTTTAATCAGAAGGCATGACTGAGGCCAGTGCTGTTTATTAAATATAAAACTGTTTCTAGCTTCACGTTTCACTTGCGTCTTAGACCATTCTGGGCAGATAACGAACAATAGTGAAGTTAATTATTATGTATGCACAGAATTTACAGCAGATGGTAGCTAATACTTTTAACATAGTAATAAATAATCGAAACATGATATTTATAGTTATTATCGTAAAGAAGCATGATACAGCTGATAAAAGAAAAGTAATGCTTTTAACTTAGATATTCTTATGCATTAAAAATAGTTGAGCTGAAATATCAAATATCACATGTCTAAACTACTGAATACACGTAAGATCATTGGGCACCAGCGAGAGTTTTGAGATAAATTTCATTTCTTTATTATTGAAAACGTATGTTGCTTCATTCAAATAATCTGAAATCAGCCAAAGGTGCAATGCGTAGTAAGATGAATTGTTATATTGCTCAGATTTTCGTCGTGTTTTTTTGTTGTCTTTTCTTAATCCCATTAAATGCGTTAAAGAGATAGATTTATTCGTCTTGCAAATTAAATTTCTATACTGACATATTCGTTTAAAATATAATCTGCTAGAGCATCTTCAATAACCGTATTCCCTTGATACATGTGTTGTTAACATGCCTGATGCAAACACAACACATAACAATCAAGTTGTCGGGGTAAACTTGGCGGAATATCTCCCGTCAGCGATAAGCGTTTTCACGCAAATACTGTTTTTGCAATGCACTCGCATTGTTCGAAACACGCAGCTGCAACGTTTTGCTAATTACACGGTAGGTGGTAAGGCGTGAGAGGTAAAAATGATGAAAGATAGAATAGGTTATAAATAAACACCTTCAGTTATTTATCGCCTGTCCTGAAAACCGGTACGGCTGCTGTGTTGAAATCTTGTCGTTTTTACTACGATAACCAGTAAACTATTAATTTTGATGCACCTCAACAGCAAAGTGCAATGCGTTATATTGTATAAAGTATCGTGTCTTAGAAGGCACCGTTTTCTACAAGGCCCAGCTTAAGCAACATTGTGGCCTTTATAAAATGCATAGCTCGCTCGTGTCTATTATTTATATAAATGAAATCACCTATATTTCCAAACTGTTGTCGTTTGACCCATTACAGGCGGGTTAGCATGGCACAAGACAACCATAAAAACACTATTTTAAAGATGTTCATGTTAATCTGTTTGTCCGAAAGAATGGAGTAAGTAATGTACTCTATATAAACAAAGCAGAAAATCAATAAATGCACGCAAACTCGGAATGTATCTTTTTTAAACTGGCGTGCAGTTTCTTTTTTGTAACTTTAAAGTTACTAATATATATATACCGTCTATCTGTAAAATGCCTAAACTAATGAGATAGTGATTTTTTCCAAAGTCTGTAAAGATAATTAGTTTCATTGTATTTGGTGTTACGCCTGATCAAAATGTCACTATCATTGCAAATATGAAGCAAATGATATAGCATATTATCCAAATCTTTTCCTTGATTGAAAGTACATTCAGAAGCAAAATGCAAAGGAAGACAAAACCAAACCTTCGGAAAACATGCATGTACGCCAAAACGGATAAATTCTATATTTGTCCGTTAAGCGTGTGAATAGAACAGGAAAGAACGATTACTTATCACGCTCACCCGACAGATGGCGAGTGTAAGCCGCAATAAGGTCAATGAACCAATCCCCAAAGGGACTATACCGGTCAGGTCAATAGAAATCTAACGTATTGTTTATGGTTTCATTTCTGTATCGCAGACAATTATCTTCGGCATAGCTCCAGAGAGCAATACATATGGCTTATCTGTTTGTTGTGTTGGTCACTTTACACAAAACGTAATTGAAGCGGGACAAATATTGAATACTAAATTAATATCAACTTTATTTTGAGTAATCCGAAAGTACGGATCAACAAATAATATGTGTGCCATGAGAGACATGGAATTTAGAAATGACCTACTTATTTTAGGTATAAATCGGACAAATGTTTTCAAGAGTTTTTGGTCGGTGTAAAAAGGACATTAACCCTTTAATGGAGGGTCTGTTTAGACTTGATCTTGGCATTATAAGTTATGTCTTTTAAGTTCTGATGTGGCTAGCACACATATGCTAGAGTAAGTATTCTAATTATCAATGTATGACACAAAAACTAGATACTTGCAATTTACGCAACATTTTATTGATACTTCTACATCAAGACTGTCCTTTGCTGACATCATTACTTAAACAATAATTAACCTTTACTGTAAACGGTCCAGGATACGATTATTTAATTCGGTTTGTTCTTTCCCTTGAAAACATCCCAAATAAGCAATAAACCATTCGAACATGGTCATTCTGTGTTTACAACATATTTCAATATCAACTCGTCAATCCGAAAAATCTGTAGACTTCAGTATGACCTCTCCTCAATTAATTTACTCACGTTTTGTTTCTGTGTTTTTGTCTTCCATTGGCAAGACGCGTATGGCATCCACACAGTGAATTCATACAGGTGCCTTACACATGCACCAGAAGCTGCTTCTCTTGCTCATGGGAATGTATGCAGTTACAAACTACCTGAGACAAATCTTGATCAGGTTACAAAACTGATTGATTTAGTCAATAGGCTATCAATATAGTTAAATACACATACCGGAGTAACTTGTGGTTAGTTCATTCGAATGAAACTGATGACACGTGTAACTTGAATACACACTAGTGGATGCATATGTCATTTAAATTATTATTCGATTGATTCCTTTATTGAGAAGAAGAGGCTAACTATAACACATTGCAAAATAAAACGCTGTCTGAAATATTCTGCATCTCCATGATTCACATGTACGTTCTCTGACTATTCAACATTAAACGATGTTTGTAATAAAGATACTCAAAGAACTTTCAATTTTTCAGAATTTCAGAAATCTATACACATTATACTTGCATAAGAGTTTATACAAATAGTATAATTAAGATTTTTTTTTTATAAACATTCCAGTGCCTCTATTATCGTCATTTAAGGTGGTATCCGACACTTGACTAATGATTTTTTTTTATCAAATAACCAAAACAGGACATTGCTACCTGTAAGATCTTGCAAAATGATGTGCAATTGATTCCTAGATGTATGTGAAAAAAAAATTCTAATCGTCATTGCAAACACAGGTAATTTCCTATCGGAGCAACACAGCAGAGAAAGCTTTTTTTTAAAACTGAGTGAACAACGTGATAACTTTTGAGATCACGGTATAAGGCCATTCTGGGTTGTCTGCTTTGACGTCGATATCCATTTTTAGCAGAGATCACTGGCGTGTTCATTTTATAGGCGTGGAAAGAATTAACATTTAGAATGATTTTATTGCCATTTGTACTTCAAATACGATAGTTAGTGTTTTTATATAAATGTAGACTTATGTTTGAAATTATGCATAAATTCCCCAAAAGAGTGGGAAATGTTAAATGCATTGGATATAGGTAAACTGTCGATGACCACCTTTAAAGAAAGACCCCGGTATTAAACCATGTTAACCTTTATGTCACAAAAGTGTCGGACGCCTTATTAAAAAGAAATTATAGCATATTTCAAACAATTGCTCTAGGAAAATATGTGTGGTGATTTAAAAAAAAAGATGCCATTATACTGTTATTCTTCTACTCAATAACAATTATAATTTCCATCGTTCTTTTATAACGGCCCACTCTTAAACTATGCCTATAGACACTTTTATTAATATTTCATACCAATATACAGTGAAAATAAAGGACAGCATTAGGTGTTTTCGGGTATAAAACGGCGAGTTAATGATTCATTAGAAGCATACTAATACAGAGAATGCTTCCCATCATTAATCTGATTCAAATCATGCAAATAAATACGTACTTAGTGTCATGTCCTTTCAAAGAGCACGGTGACATAAATACTAACAGAGCATTGTTTTGCTTTGTTTAATTATTCCACCCATCTTGATAAAGACTATGATCAACTTGCTTCACGCAGTTGTTATTTAATGCTAAATTATACATGAGTTCAAACACATAAACAAATATGCCCATTGTATTGGGAAGCATTGATCACAATAGAACACAAAAGAGAGAGAGAGAGAGAGAGAGAGAGAGAGAGAGAGAGAGAGAGAGAGAGAGAGAGAGAGAGAGAGAAAAGGAGAGAGAGAAAAGGAGAGAGACACAGAGAGACTCAGAGAGACTGACAGGGAGAGAGGGAGAGAGGGAGACAGACAGGCAGACAGACAGACGGACAGACAGACAAACAGCTAGGCAGACAAAGAGAAAGAGAGAGAGAGAGAGAGAGAGAGAGGGAGAGAGAGAGAGAGAGAGGTTGACAACAAAACAAAACACATACAAGCGTAAAACCACGAGATGCTTGGCGAATTCAAAAACCATCAGTAGCTTCGAATGCCAAAAGCAAAAGTTTAATTTATCAATTTGAACCTCTTCGTAGTGGTTGACCATGCAGTCGTTACAGAAAAAACATCATAGAGGTTTTATATAATTAAACTTATTAGATTAGATACAACCTTCGCACTATTTCCATTTTTTTCAGGACTAGATTATTCGCGTTGTATACTTTATAGTTACACAGTTACATTGCAGCAAATATTGTCAAGACGATGCCTTATAATAATTTGACATCTGTAGACCATAACACGAAAATCAATATAAAAAGATTACTGGAAAATGCTGTCCTTTTTATGATGATGTTAATAAATATTAATGTGATATTTTAATTATTAATATTATATTATGTTGCAAAGAACCTTTAGCATATATTTCACTACCATACTTTTGTCTTATTTGTTGAAGAATGAAAATAACTTCGGGATTGTAATAGTATCAGCACAAGCATAAACATTTTAGCATTTTACATTAAATGCATTAAGTTCTTGTGTTGCCGTATTATAGTTTACGGTGTGTGTTTTAACTTAACACTGGTTACTCCCTGTATTTTAGATCCTTAGTTGTTAAATATCGGCGTCCGCTTTCGGTCAGATATTGACATATATCCGTTTATCCTGAGATATAAGTGCAAAAGATCCATAAAGTTTTGTGTATACATACATTCCAGGTGATATAGAAATAACAAGATGACACGCGTCGCAAGAATGGACAGCGATCGAGCGAGTCTCACGACATACTAGATCAGCAATTACTGTAAGAACAGCCATATTTTCGTATCAAATGTCTTGATAACGTATGGTAAAATATATTTTACTATTTTATTTATTTCATATTGGTGAACATACGATGTTTTTTTTTCTTCAGAATCTAAAATAGAACGTTACATTTGCTCAAAACGCCGCTGCGCATGTGACTTAAAGCAAGGGTATAGTTTAAATTAATTAAGAAAATCATCTATAACATTGTTGTTGTGGTAACATTGCGAATGTCATTTTTGATATCTTATCATTATATGATTTATTACAAATAAAGAGATCAAATGAAAGACCGGACAGGAGCAAAATTTATGAAAAAGGTTTATTGGTGTATTTGTCCAATAACTAATTAAGCCAGACTTTACTGACATTGACGAATCAGAACAAACTTGCAAAGTACCTCGAAACATAAAATTCAATCATGTATGAACCGCAGTAAATTCCCCTAACCCCTTTTGCTAATGTGTTTGTGTGGGAGTATATAATTACCCTGATGTTAAGCACCAATTAATGACTACTTAATGACCACCAACTATCTGGTGATAGCGCTCATCGTTTCCCTACGTCCGCCATGTTTACTCGAGCACGAATATGAAATTCTTTATATGATCCAACTATTGTTGTCTTTTTATAAAATAAGCTAACGTTCATTACATTCGTTAGACTATGTGATGAATTAATGATGAGTATCATATTCTGATACAAAAGGAATTTATTTCTATTTTTATGCAAAGTCATGATGAAATAAAACGCTGATTATTGCACATTTAGCTGAGCCTGCCAAGACTGAAACAACAATAGTTATGCCTAAAATTCATAATGGAATGTAACCTATAATATTTATTGCAGTAATAAATAACCGAAACATAGCATTTACAGTTATGGCATCATCGTAAAAAAACAACATATTCCTGATTGAAGCGAATTCAACTTGAGATATTCTGGTGTATAAAGCTATAGCAAAACTGGTAAATGAAGACTACTGAATATGTATAAATCATTTAATAATTCGTCGGCACCTGGAAGAACGACTGATTAGGTTTTATTAGCTTGACACGTGCATTTTTAAATACAAGATGCGAACGCTACAAACAGTTTCGTCAGTAGGCACGTGTAATTGTTACTTTTTATCCACGTTTTCAGGAAAATATCGACGAAAAACCTTGCAATGGGCTCGTACAGCTCGAAACTAGCAATATGCTTTAGTTATAACAAGGCAGGTGGTAGACGTGGGACGCAAACACCATTAAGAATTCATTGGTTTTAAATAAACACCTTCAGTTACTTTACTGCTTGTGCTAGAAACAAATAAGACTGTTGCTATCACTTTTAAATATTAATATAGTCTGGTTAGGTATGAATAATAGATATATCGACCTTGGACACTATATTAAGAGTATTTCTTCCAGTTGGTGTGACGTTTCTTTTTTATAATGCGAAAAATAGGGCACTTAAACGATGGTTAAACTACGTCTATCTGAGTACTGTTAACATTAATCTTCAAGTAAAAATATTGTAATTTTTTAAAATTACTAGAATATCTTTATTTTGTTTTATTTAATGCCTTTATTGCAACGATGTTAAGTTTTTTAACTTTTAATTTAATCGTATGTTTTTATCCTAAATGAATGCAGTATTTTGAACACAGTGTGTATTTAGAAAAGAACGAATACACATCTAGTGCACAAATAAAACAAGCACAATACGCATTTTTGGAAAACCTATATTTATGCGAAACAAGTAAGGTCATTGTTCTTGAAAGAGCGTGAAAAGGAATGGAAAGTAAGATTACCTATCACGTTAACCCGACAGATGGAGAGTGTAGTCGACAAAGAGTTAATTAACCAATGTCTCATGGATGGACAGGTCAGGTAAATAGATATCTTACGTATTGTTGATTGATGTATCATTGTGTCACAGACAAAAACATTTTACAGAACCCAAGAGAGCTATTCATTCACAAGCAGATTGACATTTTTGGTCATTTTCTTTTAACACACAGAAAACCATTTAGATACATCTTCAACACTAACATTATATGAATTTTATTCCAGGTAAATAATATGACCAGGTAAATAGAAAAGGTGAGGACCACTTCAGACATTGAGTTGTCTAGCGTGATTTATTTTATGTTAAACCGAGGAAAATATACTTTAAAGTAAGTAGAAAGAAGGCCTGTCAAAAGCTGACGTTTACATTATACGTCCTGACTCTTAAATGTGTTGTGTAAAACCTATTTAAGAAACGTACACGTGTATTTTAAATCGAATAAGTTTCAATACGGTTCTGAGCGTAAACATTTATCTTCACGTTGTTTTGAGAAACTATGTAAAAATCTATATACGACATTTGCGTTAAGATTCTAATAGACAGGTCGATGGAGCCAGATTAAATACCGCACTCCCCACCACCCACCCCATGACTACCCAAATTCCGAACGGTCAGCGATTAAATATAAACATAGGTATATTAGGTCATGGATATAAAGCAATATTTAGGCGGTATTAAGAATGATTAAACATCCTGAAATAAACTCGGAAAAGCTTTGTTGTTTATTCACTTTATTTAACAATCAATTAGATACAAACATATATACATTAAAACAAAAGACCGTTAAATCCTTTCTAATTTTATCTTTACCCGATTCCCCAAAGCAGGAAACCTTTTTGCCTTTTACAAAACTGTTAAGTATAAACTTTTCGGTCCTAACAAGCAACAGGCCTCTTAATTTAATCACTTTTTGTTATTTCTTCCGTATACAATACAATTATTTAAATTATACAATTAAGGATTCAATGCAGGAGACTCACAATTCTTAAGTAAGGTATGTTTCCCTCATGTGATTATAAGCAGTTAGCGTCTATCTAATACAAATCTATGCCAGATAAATGATTGATTTAATAATATGTAATCAATAGGTTTCAGTACACGTTCCGGTGTCTAATTGCAATATAAATGTAAGCTTATTTATACGATTAAGGAAATGTTTGCCTTCAGATAAACGAAAGTTTGTTTTTCAACTGTTTGACTATGGAATACAATCAAGCTATCAAGAAAATAATTCATACTGCTATGAATTAAATTC
Source organism: Sinonovacula constricta (assembly GCA_007844125.1). Classification (NCBI taxonomy): domain Eukaryota; kingdom Metazoa; phylum Mollusca; class Bivalvia; order Cardiida; family Solecurtidae; genus Sinonovacula; species Sinonovacula constricta. Next base: position 29,412,061 of record CM017559.1, read on the forward strand.
TCTTTGTTCAGCGATAATTGAGGTTTCGTGTGGTGAGCGTAGGAATGAAGAATTGGTCAGTCGTGGTTCGTTTCACGTTATCATTAACCTCTGTCTGGTGGTAGTTATGGGAACTTGAAAGGCATAGCTTAATCTGCTGACAACAGTTAATAATGACATGAGCTTAATTTGGTAACCGTTTGGTCGAGGCACATGTAATTGTGCTGTCTTGCATTTTAAATCTTTTAATACTTTGCTTGTAAACTAAATGCAACGCAAAAAGATGCAAACGTTAATAAATTGTATTTCTGTCAGTCCGATATACACTTAAGGCGTAAAATATAGAAGAGTATGCTAGCAAAACCGTGTTTATTTTATTTCCTTTAAACTGCCATTAAATATGCAATTTGTTAGAACAAATGCTGTAGCGTCAAAATTAATTTGATGCTCTCGGAAGTGAAGCTTTAGTGAAGGTGACTATGACGAGAGCCGGGAAAAACACATATTTGCACAAAAGTTATAATTGCAATTAAAGAAATGTGACATTGCATTTTCAAACATTACTGGGAATTTTCTACTGCTTTTCATATAGGTATAACAGAGTTAAACATCAACATTGATAACAATGTTTGGAAATCCACATGATAATGGTTGACAGGTGCTGTATTGTAATTATATGTTCAATTTCATATACACGCACTAAATGGAAAATATTGCAGTTTTTCAATGTTTGTATGACAGAGTTGTGTGTGATTCAAGAGAATATAAATGACCCATATTTTGAATGCAACACAAAAGAATACAAATATCTCATATTGGGTTATAATGCACAACTCTGTTTCCACGTTTTGGTTCACTTTATAACTTGGATTACCTTTGAAAAATGTCGGTCAATTCCACGATACCCACAACCCTAAAATGACACAATATATTGCCCTCAACTCAAGTCTATGAATACAAATTTTACTATTCCAAAATGTCTTCACATTCTGTGTTTATTGTTAATCGTATGTAAGCTTCAATGATTCAGGACAGGAGCCAAGCGTAATTGCCCCACCAGGATACACCACTTACTACTCGTGCGTATGTGCTGGGGTCAAAGCCAATAATTATCCTGATATTAAACACCGCGAAATGACCAACTTACATCTCTCTCGGGATCATACACATTGGCTGTTTAGCATATGGACTTCGTTTTCTTGTTCTGTCTCTCATTGCGTTTCGAACAAAATAGGATACAATGACCATTTATTATAGCTATTCATCTAGCCTTCTCGTTTTATTATATTTGAAGTATTTATGAGCCTTGCTATTTGATAAGAAGTATCCAAATGATTTATTAATCAGCAGGCCTGATGGACTGCACAGTTGATCATAAAATATTTATCTGTCTATTTTGCGTTTGTTGTAAATGTGTTGCGTATTAAATATTAAATAACACATTCCTACTTTGCGATTATCTTACGGTATCTATGGTTCTATTTATCAGATTATAATTTGCTGTTTAGTACTTTTTACTGTTATTAAAACGTTCTCCCTTCATAACAATCCAAATAGTGATTGCCTCTGCTGTTAATAGGTACGCTACAACGGATAATTGGTAATCATTAACGTCATCAATGTTTTTTCATTGATGTTGTTTTTCAACAGAACGCAACAGGCTGTCGTTAGCCTTTGCTTTATTAAAATATTGTGTGCAATCTCTTAAACATAATGATGACACACACACACACACACACACACACACACACACACACACACACACACACACACACACACACACACACACACACACACACACACACACACACACACACACACACACACACACACACACACACACACACACACACACACACACACACACACACACACACACACACACACACACACACACACACACACACACACACACACACACACACACACACACACACACACACACACACACATATATATATATATATATATATCGTTGACTGTCAGTGTTAAGTATCTTGATATAACATGAGACATGATATAACAATTAAGTTAACCGCCAGACATTGAACGTCAGGCTTATAAACTAGAAAGTCCCAGGATACATACTGCTATACTGTTACATAGGCAACATGATTGAATGTTTATTTATGTGATTCTGATTATGATGATGTAGTGAGTCTTTATATACTATATGCAATTTTAATTCATTCTGATGACAAAATGAACACCCATTTTGTGGATTTGTAAAATATTGACTGCGTTATTTATACGTTTTAACATTTTTGCATAAAGATATAAGCTGACATTTTTGTTAATAAGTCTCATTTCTGAGAAAACAATATTTGCAATAAAATATTAGTAATTAGAAATTTACCCATGAAACAACAGTTTGCTTTATTCTCTAAAGCTAGTTGAAGCCAGATATAGGACCGTTTTTGCACGTTTTCAATGTACGCAAAATGTTCATTTAATTATATGAATAATGCAATAACATGTTTACTTTATGATATGTAGTTGAAGCAGTTGTGTATTTGTATAAGTCGAATTATGTTTACCGCATGACGCAGTTTGTCAATAGGTAAATAAGAAAAGGTCCTATCAACATTTTCGCAGATATTCAAATTTTATCTACCCGTAGACCGCAATAACCAAAAAAGTCTTCAGACTATAGGGCCAATTCACATTATGTGATACATTGTTAACTGCCAGAAGGCTAACGTTAATTTAATTACTAAATGCGTGGAAGCTTCACGCTGGTATGACATGAGTGTTTCTACAAGCTCGTCAGTCTGAGAAAATTGACAAGACAGGATCCATTTTTGTAAGTGCCTGTCTGAGGATGCAATGCATCGGACACAAAAAATACGTGTTAATGTACAGTGTAAAAACACGAGGAATTGTGAAATTCAGCAGTTTTCTAAATATTGATCAATCCAATAAACTTGGTACGAACCCATTTAATACTGGCCCAAAATAGTATCTTTCTTATTTAGAAAAAATCATGCGAAAAGGAACAAAAGAGATTTTTATGTAGGATGGTACCAGCAACGGCGTTGCAACGGGTTTCTTTTCCCAGCATTTAAAGCTTATCAAATGTGTATAGTTCGACATAAAGGAAGTGCTGTGCGGAAAATTTCAGGCAGACAAATGATATTGCAAACATAACCACTGTATATTTGTTGATCTGTCAGGTCATATCAACACTCTAGAGGAAAAACCTGAAAGCAACTCTGTGTGAAATTTGCATTATTGCTTCCATTTGGTGCAAACTGCGACATGCACAGAACTAAGCAGCAACAGATAGTTACTCAAAAGAATTGCGCTTGATATATTTATTATTATATATTTCCCATCGCTAAACATAGACCATGATTTTACAAAGTAAAATATTGAACGTTGTGTTCGCAAATACTTTTCAATATACAGTTCCCCAAATCACAAAGTGACAAAATTTGTCTTTGTGTCTAGAATAAAAGGAACAAAATCTAGAGATTGTTCGCAAAATATTTATTTAAGCTAAAATTTAGAACATAAAATCATGCTTGCCTTATGTAAATTTACGAAAAAAAACAGGCTTCAGTGTGTACATGTATATTGCCCACGAATTTATTCCAGCTAGAGTGTTAATATGACAGAAATTTAAAATAATTTCACAATACTATAAATTGAGTCCTACGCACATATTGCTTGAAAATGTCGAGTATCTACACCACCTTTCTTCGTCTTTAACATCTCATACATGGTTATTTCTAGGATACAAAAGGTCACTTGTTCATTATAGCTCCGCCAACTTAAACAAATCTAGTACAAAATCTATTGTATTGACGAATCAAGAATGTGCAACAAATCGGATTAAAATAATTGCAGATTATAAAAATAGCAATGCTCAGACTAATGATGTTTTAACGACGTCAATGTATATGTAGCTAAGAACGTTAAATGCTGGCGCTTATACAATGACACAGTGGGAACAGAGTCTCATATAATTGCTTATTACTTTTAAATTAATTAAGTACATACGTCTTATTTTCAACGCGAAAGTAAACTATTTATTTGCAGAGCTCTGTAAACCTGTATTTTAAACCCAATCTCGGGCCTACTTTTGCAATCTTTCAGGAGTACGCAACTGCATTCTTAATTGCTTTATTCGAATTTTGATATATAGGCTGCGCTGTGTCTACGCAATTAGGGGACGCATGGTGTTGGTATCACTGACGAATCTTGTTGCAAATGCCAAAATAATTCCCAATGGATCATCAATGGACAGAATGCCACATAAATGCACGCAATGCCAGTGCATAAAACATTGCAGATTGTTTATCTGCCTTTCAGATTATGTATTCGACAAAAAATTGTCAAATATAAAAATCGAACATTATTATTATTATTCAGATGATGATCTACGTTAGTGTGTCGCTGCATCCAATTTGTTCAATCAAAACATAAAACCGTTGCGATTATTTGTATTTGAGCTATATCCACATAGCTTCCATTTCAATATTATCACTTTTGGATCGCACGTTATGACGAATACATCAATTCCTTAGGACAACAGTATTAAGTGATGAGCATGATATTCTAAATTTATGGTTTCATTTCAGTCATTAAATGATGATTACCTACACTATTGAAAAATATCTTCGCCTTTTTCAGCCCTTTTACCATATATCATGTCAACATATTGTAAAACCACAACTCAGAATTATGTTACGATAAATTGTATTAACTAAAAATAAACAGACAATATAATTTAATTAGTGCTTTGCCTGATAAAATTACATGTAACATAAGCAATACAATTTAAAGACCATTTCTGTATTTATTCGATAACAATAGTTCGTATATTCGTTATGTCTGGTTGAGTTGAAAGCTTAACTTCATTTATAAAATAACATGCCATTATTTACTGCAAGTAAACTCATTCAAAATGCCATTTTCGTATCTACGGACGTCATGAATTTATAAAAAGTAGGAGACTTATGGATATTCTGTGTTTATTTAGAAAGCTAAGCAGACCATATCGTATGGGCTCGGTCGCCCGTGAATGGGGCTATGTGAGCGAAGTTTAGGCTCAGCGTGAATGATTAAAAGAAAACCGACTTGTTCTGATTATCATCGTTGTAAATTCACTAGATTGACGACACATTTTAATTAAAAAGACACAATAATCAGAAATGTATTGTCTGTTTACCAAATAATGGAGATGGTTTTAAGCTTCCATTAAAGAAAAGTATAAAGCAGGGCGGGTAATCATGTTATGAAAGATATCTACGCAATTAAAAAAATACAACCAAGGTTAGCAAAAAACATATTGATTACATATAGTTTATTTCTCGCAGAAAACAACGTTAAAAAGTTGTTAATTAGAACTCAATTAAAAAGAAATGGCAAAACCAGCTTAAGCAGTAACGAACTGTCTTTGGATACATGAGAAAACATCAGAAGAATGGTAATTAAAGAAAACATTTATAATGTGTATCGTTATCTTTTGTTTAGCTTATCCAAAATAAGACGTAATTAAAGCTGTAAGTCTTAAATTTTTTTTCAAACTGCGAATGCATCAGCTGATGATATGTCAGAATCTGGAGTTTATCTGACTAGATAACGAAGCCTTTATGCCAACCATCCGATTCAGTTTTGCAAGAGTTGAGAGTGTGTCACATTGTTGATCATCTAAACAAATTAAATAGACCATTAATAATTAATTGTTGTTGTTTTTCTCTCAAACGGCGTGGCAAAATCGCATCCTTACTTAAATACTTATATTAAAGGTGTTGGAATAGTAACGCTAATAAATGTGTATTTATTTTCATTTAATCAATCCATTTATTATATTAACTGTCGCCTTTTATTATTCTGATATATTTTACAAATGTTTTTCTTGTAGCGGATTATCAGACAGGCACTCAAAAAGTGCTTTCTGTCTCGTCAATATCATCTGTCGGATGGCTCCCTAATTAACATTGTTATATCCGCGTGAAGTGTCTATGCATTAACTAAATTATTGCTAGCATTCTTATGGCAAAATGTTAAACTCTGAAGGTTTTTTTCTTTTCTTCAAACATACTTTTAAGGACTCTAAGATATGTACACGCGTGGCTCTGGGGGTGTTTTTGTTTAATCTTTCCTTTGCTTTGCAAATTAAAACCTTAAAAAGTCTTTTGATGTTTTACAGCTGATTTTGTATCTTTGGTTGAAATAAATAATTTGGTTTTACCTTCATTTTTAAATATTTTTTTCCCCGTATTTTTGTAAAATGTCGGTTGCTCTATTCAAGTGCTTGAATTCATAAATTCCTACAATAGTACTATACGGATTTGCCGTTTAAGTCAAATTCTCGCTTTTTTCGTGTTTATATTTAATTTGTATTCTGCTTTTTTACTTAAATTTTACATAATGACATATTCTTTGGCATATTTTTAACAGTTGAATTCCGGTATGGTAACTCAAATAGGTTTTATTCCATTGACACGTGCATTACCGGATGCAAACGCTGCAAACGACTGCGTCTGTAGGCACGTGTAATTGTTACATTTTCTTCCTGTTGTAAGTTCAAGTTTTCAGGAAAATATCCACAAAAAACCTGCAATGGGATCGACAGCTCGAAACTAGCAAAATGCTTAAGTTTTTACAAGGCAGGTGATAGACGTGGGACACAAACACCATTAAGAATTCATTGGTTTTAAATAAACACCTTCAGTTATTTTATGCTTGTGCTAGAAACAAATAAGACTGTTGCCGTCACGTTAAAATATTAAAAAATATTTTCTGGTTAGGTATGAATAATACATACATATGGAATACATTATATGGAACTTGGACACTATACTATACTATATGAGTATTTCTCCCAGCTCAATTGTCGTTTCATTTTTTAAAGCAAAAGATATGCCACTAAAGCGATGGTTAAACTATTTCTATCATTTAATTTAATCGTATGTTTTAACCCAAATAAATGCAGTATTTTGAACACAATGTGTATTTGGATAAGAACGAATAAACATGTGGTGCATAAAATAAAAGAACAAAATCATTTTTGGAAAAACCTATATTTATGCGAAACGAGTACGGTCATTGTTCTTATAAGAGCGTGAATAGTAATGGAAAATAAGATTACCTATCACGTTAACCCGACAGATGGAGAGTGTAGCCTACATACAGTGAATTAACCATGCTTAAGGGGTGGTCACGTCAGATTAATAGAAATCTTACGTATTGTTTATTGATGTATTATTGAGTCACAGACAAGAACATTTTACAGAACTCAAGAGAGCTATTAATTCACAAGCAGATTGACATTTTTGGTCATTTTCCTTTAACACAAAGAAAGCAATTGTGATAAACCTTCAACGCTAAAATTATAATAATGAATTTCTTTCTGCGTAATTTATATTATCAGGTTAAAAAGATAATGTGAGGACCACTGCAGACATTGAATTGTCTAGCGTGATTGATTGTAGGTAAAATCAAGGAAACAAAAAATATTGTAGGCAAAAAGAGAGCATACCTGATTAAATAAAGGCCTGTCAAAACCTGACGTTTGCATTATACGCCCTGCCTCTTACATGTGCTGTGTTAAACTATTTAAGAAAGATACATGTGTATTTCAAATCGAAAAAGTTTCAATACAGTTCTGAACGTAAACATTTCTCTTGCGTTTTTTTTTAGAAATTATGTTAAAAATCTGTATACGACATTTGCGTTAAGATTCTAATCGACCGATTGATAAAGCCAGATTTACTACGCACCAGCTCCACTTCCGTCCCTCAAAGCCCTCCCTGCGTAACCTAGCTACATGACGTTTATTGGTGTGTCCATTTTCCGTTTCCTACGCTGTGACCGCCGTTTTGTTTCTAAACTGTTTAAATATAGAATACAATATAGCAAATAAATCATGGTGCTGTGAATTAAATCCTATGACAACTGGCTATTGATTGGTGAGCGTAGGAGTGAAGAATTTGTCAGTTGTGGTTTGTTTTTTCGTTTTCATTCACCTCTGACTGGTGTTAATAATGGGAACTTCAGAGGCATAGCTTAATTTGCTGGCAACAGTTAATAACAATAAGAGCTAAATTTGGTAACCGCTTAGTCATGGTACATATAATAGTGTTTTCTAGTATTTGGATTTTTTTGACATTTTGCTTGTAAACTTAATGCAACACACAAGAATATAATTGTTCCATATTGCGTAATAAGGTAATACTCTGTCACCATGTCATGGTTTACTTGGTTTCTTGATCAAACTTTTTATGGAAGATATCGGTCAATAACACTATACCCGACCCTTAAATGACACAATAACTTGTCCTCAAGTCATTGTATATAAATTTAACAATTCCTACATTTTGCATTTCTTCACATTCTCTGGTTATTGTTAACCTCTTGTAGCTTCAGATATGACATGTTAGCTTTAATGATTCAGGACAGGAGCCAAGCGTAATTGCACCGCCAGGATACACCACTTACTACTCGTGCTTATGTGTTGGAGTCAAAGCCAATAATTATCCCGATAGTAAACACCGCTAAATGACCAACATACATCTCTCTCGGGATCATATACATTGTCTGCTTAGCACATGGACTCCGTTATTACTCTCTCAATACGTTTCGAACCAAATTAGGATAAACTGACCTTTTTTTAAACCTATTCATCAAGCTATTTCTCTTTATTATATTTGAAGTATTTATTAGCCGTACTATTAGATAAGAAGTATCCAAATGATTGATTAATCAGCAGGTCTGATGGACTCAAGCGTTGAACATAAAATATCTATCTGTTTACTTTGCTTTTGTCCTGCTATGGGCAGTCCTACATTGGTCAGAATAATGCAAGTTATGCGAGAAAAATGTAAATATAAATTAAGCATGGGTTGTAAAGGTGTCTATTCCTGTTTTTGTATTTGTTGCAATGCTTAAAGAGTCTTGTCATATTGACTTTTTCTTGACCACAACAATGTTACATTTCTCCCATTGCATAAAAAATGTTACATGTAATTGGTATTGACTCCATTTTATTTATGGACTACATGAACTGTTTGCTTTGTTTCTTTTTACTAATTGTATTTCAGCAAACCCTTAGAAGGTGCGAGGATGGAGCTCTGTTTAACAGCTTAAGTACGACAGTCGGATATATTGCCGACTGACAGTTCAAAGGCGGTAACTGGCATGTATATTCCCGTGTCCATTGCACTATTCATAATATCTGATGCAATATATATATAACCTTGCAATATTTTCTTATTATAAACTATTATAAATAATTTAAATTATTCGTTGTAGCAATGTCTGTCAACAATTCAGAAGTCTGATTAGAGTGAATAACTATATATACGATAACATTATTTCCTACGAAACTCTCAAGGGCTCTCAAACACTCAATTCGTAATTATTATCCTAAGACAGCAATGCGAATGCAGGTTCTTGCAACGATATACTTTACACAGAAAATCTATGATGATCCACGTTTTTATATCAACGAATAATATGCACTCAAAATCACATCAATAAACAAAAGTACATTGTTTATAATATTTTGAATTCCGCTTTTAATATAATCTTGTTGAACAAATATTTCAGTTCTATTTTTATACATACAAACACATTATCTTTAAATCTAAAAGGTTCTAACTTATTTTGAGAATTTGTTTAAATAGACATTTATTTGTTAAGGGTGTTACATTATGATGAAGCAATTCAAACATCCAGAAAAGCGTATAAAATATAAAATTTGCACAAATTACATGTAATTAAAGACTATTTTCTAATTAAAAATAGCATGGCGTCTATACTTAATGATATACACTAACAAGTTGCTCCATGCTCATGACACAGTAGGAAACCTTTCAAACATTGATAGAGCGTAAAGAAATTCGCAAATTCGCGCCATAATGATAAATGTGTTGCATATAAAATATTAAACAATACATTCATATTTTGCAATTAGTTATAGGTGGAAACTTTTTAGCAGATTATAATTTGCTGTTTGGCCAGTAATTTATACGGTTCAAAATCAGAGTTCTTCCTGGATAATAATCACAATAGTGACTGTCTCTTCTGTTAAAAAGGTAGGCTGCAACGGCTAATTGGTAGTCATTAACATCATCAATGTTTTTGTATTGTTGATGCTATTCAACAAAATGCAACAGGCTGTAATTAGCATGGAGCTATTCAAAAAGTTTGTGCAATCACTTAAACAGAATGATCACACGCACACACACACTCACCCCCACACAGAGACACACACAACACAGACAGACACACAGACACAGAGACACATACACATACACACACATATATGTATATGTACATATATTAAGTCTGTTGATATAACATGAGAGAACCAACAGTTCAGTTCACCGCCAGACATTTCACGTCACGTTTGTAAACTGGATTTATAAAATATTGACTGCGTTATACGTCTTAAAATCTTTACATAAACATCTTAGCTGAAATTTAATACATTAAACACTGTTTTAAACTAAACACATTTTCGCGAAAATAAATTGCAATAAAATATGTAAAATTCACAATTTACCCATAAAACCAAAGTTTGTTTTATTCTGTTAAGGTTTGTTGACGCCATATATAGGACCATTCTGGCACAATTTCAATGTACGCAAAAATGTGCATTCAATAATATGAATAATACTGTAACATGTTTACTTAATGATATGTAGTTGAAGCAGTTGTATATTTGTTTAAGTCAAATTACCTTTCACGTTTATCGCATGACTCAGTGTGTCAACGCAGCAATATGTAAATATTTCCCACAAGGGATTGCTCTTGGAATTTCTAGAATATCAAATGAATGTTGCAACGGCTGCTGTTGGAATCTGTAGGCATCACAAAATGTTGCTTGTCAATAACTGCTTAAAGGCAGTTGAATATTTATTGATCAACAATCTAAGGCTAATTAAGGTCCATTGTCAGTATTTTACAAACCTTAAAGAGTATGCTATTAAATGCTTTTTAGTGATTTATTTAGTAAACTTTCATCGATAGATGTTTTGCCAGGGTAAAAAGACAAGAACATTTACGTCTGTATGAAATTAAACATAGATATAAAATTCAGCATAGATTAAAATTCTAATTATATTAAACTCAATTTAAAGTAAGAATATACTTACAAATATGTTTCTTTTCTTAGAGCGACATTATCTTTCCCCTTGCATATCTTTCGAACGCAGTAACTACAAAACGTCTTTTGACTATAGGACCAGCTCACATTGTGTGATATATTGTTTACTGTCAGAAAGTGAACGTTAATTTTGCTAAATGCATGGAAACGCTGGTATGACATGAGTGTTTATACAAGTTCATCAGCCTGAAAAAATTGACAAGACAGAAACCACTTTCGTAAGTGCCTGTCTGAGGATGCAATGCATCGCACACTAAAAACCTGTTCATGTAATAACAGTGTAATAACATGAGGATATGGACAATTCGGCAGTTTTCTAGATGTCTGACCAATTAAACAAACTTGGTTTGGACCCATTAAATTTAGGACCAAAGTATTACATGTATCTTTCTTATTGCGAAACGATCTTGCGATAAGAATCAAAAGCGACTTTTATGTAGGATAGTACAGGCAACGGTGTTGCAACGGGTTTCTTTTCCCAGCATATAAAGCTTATGAACCGTGTATAGCTCCGACATAAAGGAAGTTCTATGGAGAAAATTTCAGGCAGACACAAGCGGTAATTGGACGATATTGCAAACATAACCACTGTTTATTTGTTGATCTGCCAGGTCATATCAACTCTCTAGAGGAACAGACTGAAAGCAACCGTGAGTGAAATTTACATTATCGCTTTCATTTGCTACAAATTCTGACATGCACAGAACTAAGCACATACAGATAGCCTAAAATGTTACTCAAAAGAATTGCTCTTGATTAATTTATTATTATTTATTTCCCATCATTAAACCTTATCATGATTTTACGAGATTTGTGTCTCTCTTTGTGTATAGAATGAAGAGAAAAAAACTATAGAATGTTCACAAAATATTTATTCTAGCTTAAATTTTAGAACATAAAATAAAGTTGTCCTATACAACAAGAGTTGTAAAGTAACGAAAAAAAGGGTCTTCAGTGCGAATATTGCCCACGAATTATACGTTGTTTTTTATAGCTAGAGTGATGATATGACAGAAATTCATAATAATTTCGCAATAATATGAATTGAATGATACGCACATAATTCCTTTAATTTGAAAAAATCTAGTACAAAACCTATTGCATTGACTAATTAAGAAAGTGCAAAAAATCTGAATAATTTTATTGCAGATTATCTAAAAGCAACAATGCTATGACTAATTGTTTTAACGATGTCAATGTATATGAAGTTAAGCACGTTAAATGCTGGCGTTAAGACAATGACACAGTGGGAATACAGTCTCATATAGTTGCTTATTACTTTTAAAACAATTAAGTGCATGCATTTTATTTCCAACGCGACATCTTAACTCATTATTTGCCTAGCTCTGTAAAACCGTATTTTAAACACAATCTCGGGCCTACTTTTGCCATCTATCAGGAGTCCTCAATTGCATTCTTAATTGCTGTATTCAAATGTTGAAATATAGATTGCGCTATGTCTATGCAATTAGGGATGCATGGTGTTTGTACCACTGACGAATCTTGTTGCAAATGCCAATATAACTCCCATAATCTGATCATCAATGACAGAATGCCCCATAAATGCGCGCATTTCCTGTGCATACAATATTGCAGACTATTTATCGTGCCTTTTGGATCATGTATTCGACAAAGAATTGTAAAAAATATTATTATTCAGATGATGATGCCCTAAATTGGTGATTTTCAAGTTGGTGTGTCGCCACATCTAGTTTGCACAATAAAAACATAAAGCCGTTTGCGATTATTTGTATTTGGGTTATGTCCAACATAGCTTCCATTTCAATATTATCACTTTTGGATCGCACGTTATGACGAATATATAAATTCGTTAGGACAACAGTGTTATGAGATAACCATATTTTTCTAATTTTTGGTTTCATTTCAGTTATTAAATGATGTCTATAGTTTTGAATAATATCTTTTTTCAACGCTTTTAACATATAACATATCAGCATATAGTTAAGCCACTACTCATATTTATGCTATGATAAATTGTTTTACATAGCAATATACAGACAATATCATTTAAATAGTGCTTTGTCTGATAGATTTAAATGTAACATAAGCAATACAATTAAAAATCATTGCTGCATTTATTCGATTACCATTATTCGTATATTTATATTGTCTAATTTAGTTTAAAGCTTAACTTCATTTATGAAATAACATGCCATTATTAACTGCGAGTAAACATATTCAACATGTCATTTTCGTATCTTCGGACGTCATGGGTGGCTGATGAAAAAATCTTACATATTTTGATTATCATCGTTGTAAATACACTAGTTTGACGACAAATGGTTATATAAAGAGGCACAATTATCAGAAATTAATGGTCTGCTTTGGAAATAAATGAGATGCTTTCTTGCTTATATTAAAGAATAGTGTAAAATAGGGTGGGTAATCATATGTATAAAAGGGATCTGAAATCAGACAACTCAATTGAAACGACACAACCAGGGACGACAAGAAACATAATTATTAATTACATATATTTTATTTCTCGCGGGAAACTGCTTTAAAAGTAATTAACTAGAATACAATTAAAAGAAAACGAGATTAAGCAGTAAAGAACAGTCTTTGCATACAAGAGAAGATATCAGAAGAAAACCCCCATAACAGAACATAAGGTAAGCCATGGTCCATGCCCGTGGTATCAAATGATTAAAAAACAAACATTTATAAATATATGGTAGGCATAGAATTGTAAGTGGCAGTTGGGATGTTGCTTCATTTATACTAAAATCAACTTTAATTCTAATATATATCACACCTAAATAAAGAACGAAATGTAAGAGCCGTATATCACTTGTTGGCGCCATATATTTGATTTTACAGAAAGAAATATATATTGATTCATGTACATATAAGCAGACATGCTATTAATGGTTGTTCAATAAAACACTTATAAAGTGTATCGTTATCTTTTGCTTGGCTTGTCAAAATAAGACGCAATTAAAGCTCTTAGTTCTAAATGCTTGATCTAATATGAAAATGCTGTTTGTTTGTTTTTTCAAACTGCTAATGCAGCAGCTAATGATAAGAACTAATCTGGAGTTTATCCGAATATTACTTAGAGTTAAAATATTAAATTAATAGATAACGAAGCTTTTATGCGAACCATCCAATTCAGTTTTACAAGCGTTGTGAGTTTGTGAGGACTTTCTTGTCACATTGTTTATCGTCTATACAGTTTAAATCGATTATTCATAAACATTTTTTTTTTCTTTCTGTCAAAAGGTGTGGCAAAATCGCATCCTTACTTAAATATTATATTTAAAGGGGTTAGAATAGTAAAATCATTTTTATAACGACTGTCGCATTTTATTATTCCGATACATTATACAAATGCAGGTGTATTCTTTTGTTATGATTTTAATTATTGCGTCAATATAGACACAATTGATATGTTGCTTAGGAATGTTTTATAATGATGAAGTATTTCCTGTGTCAATAATTCTGAACTATATGTGAACCTGAATGACAAGCTTAAAGTGGCTCTGTGTAGATTAAGATTTTGTAACACGGTTCATGATTCCATCAGTAAGAAAAATCTCTTTCAAAAGATACCATTTATACTACTAGAAAGTAGTTTATTTAATTTTCTTTGAACCAAGTTTGGCTTATGTAACCAATATTTTAACCAGTTTGTAAATTTTTAATTACTAATATTTTATTGCAAATATTGTTTTCTCAGAAATGTGACTTATTAACAAAAATGTCAGCTTATATCTTTATGCGAAAATGTTAACACGTATAAATAACGCAGTCAATATTTTACAAATCCACAAAATGGGTGTTCATTTTGTCGTCAGAATGAATTAAAATTGCATATAGTATATAAAGACTCACTACATCATCATAATAAGAATCACATAAATAAACATTCAATCATGTTGTCTATGTAACAGTATAGCAGTATGTATCCTGGGACTTTCTAGTTTATAAGCGTGACGTTCAATGTCTGGCGGTGAACTTAACTGTTGGATCTCTCATGTTATATCAAGATACTTAACACTGACAGTCAACGATATATGTATATATACATCTTTTTATTGTAGCATATTATCAGACTCTCGAAATCATGGTTTCTGTCTCGTCGATTTCCTCTGTCGGATGGGTCTTTATGAACATTGTTTTATCCGCGTGAAGTGTCCACGCACTTACTCAATCATTGCTAACATTCTAATTGTAAAATGTAAGTTAAGGTACTTTTTAGGACTGTGCTCTCAGATATGTATATGTGTGGCTCCTGGGTGATACTTTACAACTTGTTTAATCTTACCTTTGCTTTGCAAATTAAAACCTAAAGGAGTCCGTTGATGTTTACTGCTGTCTTGTTGATCTTTGGTTGAACTAAATAAATTAGTTTAACGTGCATTTTAAATACATGTAGTTCATTTCCGTATTTGTGTAACAGACAACAAATACAATGTGCCCTGGCTTATTATCAAGTGATGTTTCACCATGTTTCTCTTGTCCG
The DNA here is from genome assembly GCA_007844125.1 of Sinonovacula constricta. Taxonomy (NCBI): domain Eukaryota; kingdom Metazoa; phylum Mollusca; class Bivalvia; order Cardiida; family Solecurtidae; genus Sinonovacula; species Sinonovacula constricta. The sequence continues at coordinate 29,427,645 of CM017559.1, forward strand.
ATAATCGTCTCATGACTTTTAGAACAGCGGAATAAGTCCTGAAATACATTCCTGGTTTTTGGCATTATTTTGCCTTAGATGTTGTTAAGATTACAATAGACACTAGATAATATCAAACATTTCTAGAATAGCTTTTCAGATCGCAAAACTCATTTGCTAACAAATTCAAGAACAATTATACACCGACGGACACATCATGCGAAAAGCAGACTGATTATATTCTTATACATGCACAATCATTTAGACCTGACCTGGCCGACTCGTATTTGTTGACATCAAGGTCTGTCAATGCTTATCAAAGCCAAATGTGATGTAACTGATGGTGATGGAATTTTTGCTCAAGTATTAGTTATATGATATAACGTTTCCTTCCTTCCAGCAACATCTGGACACCTTTGGAAGCACTGATAGCTATTCAATTTTAGATAATAAATTATACGTCTATTCTGATTTTGATATTTTGTAAACCACATGTTGTAATGCTAATTTAATGTTCATTATCAAGTTACATATTAATAAAGTCCACTGCAATATTTAATTGTGATTTTGTTTAAGACAGCAAAACGTATCTTGAGAATTTATCAGCCCTGCATTACTTGTGAAGACAATAACCTCTCAAGTTTTAAATGAATCCACAATGCATTCTATAATGTATCTATGCAGTGCTCAAATCCTTCTAGTATGCTGTCAGTAGACTATCATTTTTTTCAGGTTAAATAATTAAATCGGAATTGTTGTTCATTGCAAACACTTTTCTTTATTTAATTCTCAATCTTAAAATCGCTCGACTATTTCATAATGATTCTTGGCATTAAATTAATCTTCATTTAAAATACCTAAATGAAATCTTAGGGAAAATATATTTACGAGATATATTATTAATTCTGTCAAGGGGCCCTTACAGATTCATATAAAATTACATCAGTTTTGTCAGTTTTATTAAAACATGCTTATTTGGTCTCTTCTGACAAAATATGGCTGGCTATTAAAATACGTGAAAGACCAGACTATTCTTGAATATTTTTATTGTATCATGAATATATAGGTGAATGTCATTGGCGAGCATATTCGTAATTCTGGTAGGTTTGAAACAAATCAAATAACAAGGAAAGTAAATTATAAAAGTAAACGTTACCGACATACGTTAATACTGAATCATTATTTGTCGCAGTTTGTACAGAGAACATAATGACATTTGCACTTTATTGATTTCCTGATTTTAGACGTCTGAGAATAAAATTAATTTGTGATTATGCTGATAATAAGGAAATAAAAACACATTGTTTTCTCCTGGTCGAAGAGACTCAAGCATCTTACAACGCACTTATATCATTTATTAAAACGAATATGCATGTTTGACATTAAACTTGTTAATTGTCACAAAGTAATATAAATAAATATATTTTAAAATTTTATGAAAGTTTTTTTATATCTCATCTAATACCAACGTCTCGAATAATCTGAGAATGGATAGATTAAGTTAATATGATAAAAACTCGTTTACAGTGATGGTTTTCTAAACAATATTTAGTGTGGTATCTTTCCGTGCCATTAAAATACCGAGATGCTCATTTTAGAGTTACAACTAAACAAAATAGTTTAGTTCCTGCTCAATTAATAACATTAAATATTACTATTATATTTTAAGAAAATCTTTATTTATTTAGTTATTAAAATAGAAACTCGCATTATAAGCAGTAGAATTCATTAATGCATTCGCAAATCTTCATGGATATATTAATAGAACAAACCATGCCTTGTATGATTTGCACTTGGCATTTTTATTTTCGCAAACCGGAGAAACGAATTTTCAATATTAACATGCGTTTAATCCAACTATAAGCAAAAGTAGGTAAAGAATGCATTACGCCTTTGGCCTAATATTATTTGTCATTTCAGTTTTGTAACTACCGCTTAGGCAAAAAAGAAATGTTTCAAAACAGCTCTGAAATTAAACATTGTGTATATTCTTAAAGACTTCAAAATTTCCAACATTCATATGATTTTAAATGTCATTATGTTCTAAATTGATATGGGACCTCATTTTCGGTACATGTGACGATCGTTTATTCCATTCCAGAGGATTGTTTAACAAGAAGCTTCGAGCTTTCAAACTCGAAGATATATAAATAACTAGAATAACTGCACCATTAATATTTCTCGCCGTACAGTTTGTTGTTACAATTTCACAAGCTTCTAAATCAATTTACTTATGATAAAATCTGTATATCACATAATACGACAGAAAGTTTGCGACATGTTGACAATGCAAAAATATATGTGTAAAGGACTTGTCAAAGTTTTGCAACTAATACAATTAAAACAATTATGCAAGGCTTGTCAAAGTACTGCGAGTTATAAAATTATACAATTATGTATGACATACTAAGCTTAAAACAAACGTATAACTAGGATTAGTCGAATCGCTTCTTGAAATTCCTCAATTATTTTCTTCTACTTCATTCCACTTGCAGGCCAATACATCTACACTTACCATAGACACAAACTACAAATTTAATGAAACTGACAGGTTTATTAGATTATTTATTTATTTTGCGTTGAGTAGCTTGGCGAAGTTAAGTGAGGAACTGAGTAGTTGCAAGTCGGAGTTGTTTTGCATATAAGTTGTCTACAATTATGTATATATAACATAAAACCGTCCTGCTAACTGCTAGAGACTTAATTAAAAGTGCATGGACTGCACGACAAAAACAAATACGACTGTCTCTGCTGCTTGCCACTGACTGTTTTTGTGCAACGTATGGCATTTCTAAAAAGACTGGGTTATTAGTATTTAGTGCTGCCCTGGGATGAATGTCAATGCTACATTCATTTAGTTTAGATAACCACAAATCAACCTTATTTATCTATAGCTTATTTCTACAGATTAAAAAATATATATCAAACTGAAGTTTTGTTAAATGTTTTCTGTAATAAATAATACATACTTAAGTATACAAAATTACAGTGAATTAGTTCGGACGTTTGGTTGCATAACATTTGTTGAGATTTCTGTGCATCATATTTTGACAAGTGCAAAGGTTTTGATATCTTAATGTGTTTTGACGACTTTCATCGTTTGTCAGCGATTACATCAAGGGGGGCAGGCATTTGGGATTTGCCGGCAATTTTGCCGATATTTTTAAGCGACGTTTCTATCATAATAGCACAGGGGCACTTATGAGGTGCCCTTGGACTGAACCCGGCCGGCCCCTTATACTGACACCGACGATAAAAGGCGCAATGCTGTTCCCTTAGCCCCAAGCGTTAGGATAATATTATATATTGAACTTTCAACTTGCAAATCGTCCCTTAAAACATTATGTTATACTGTATATCTTCATAAAATACAAGTCTTATATCTATCATTAAGAAGTAGAAGTTCACTTGCCATCATCTGGCATTGAATAAGAATGTTCACAACCTTCAATAACATTAAATAAAATGACAAAATGACAAATATAATGACCAAAAACATAACCCATATTATATTCTCGTTATGGTACATGCTTGATATTTTTAAACTGTGTTTCTTCGGTCTTTTCTTCATAAAAATGACGCCTTTATAACAATGATTTATTTCCTACAATTAATACCCATCAAATGACTAATATTTTACTTTGTGCACGTGAATGCCGTTTATTATGAGAATTTGTTTCTCATAAAAAGGACAACATATTCTCGTATTTTATTTAATTATGTAAGCCAGAAGAAAAGTTTAGAAATTACCAAAATGCCAACCTCTAACGTGACATGCAACATTAAACGTCCTTTCTACTAGCTACAATTACTTTATACTCACTCTGAAAAACGTAATGCCATAAAAGTGTTTATTATACAACAGCAGATTTATCTTTTTTGTACCTAGTAAGAACATGTATTTGACATTTTTAAAAAAGTTCTTGCAATTCTTTATTTTTTTCTACATAAAACATACAGGTGCAATATGCGTTTGCAGTAAAAAAATGTTCATAGTGCTTAGAACAAGTTATATTTAAGATTAATTGTCAAAAATTAAAATAGCGAAAATCATTTAAAATAGTACAAATGTTTGAACGATATATTGATTAATATTATTATTTAATATCTATTAAACTATTTATTTCATTCAATTTAAGACTTTAAACGAACTAGCTTCATATGGATTGGAGTTATATTCTGAAAAAAATGATGCAATTATCATAAAACATACAGAGTGACCGAGAGAGAGAAAGAGAGAGAGAAAGAGAAAGAGAGAGAGAGAGAGAGAGAGAGAGAGAGAGAGAGAGAGAGAGAGAGAGAGAGAGAGAGAGAGAGAGAGAAGAAATTGAAAGAGAGAGTCAACAGCAGAAACGCATATACATTTTGTAAATATTTTTGTACTATCTAATCATAAAGACGTTTAAATGATTTAGGTCGAATCAAATAATATTCTGATTATATAATAGTCAGTTTTTAACGTCACATACCAATTTAACATTGATATTTCCTATTACATATATCCCTTTCATATTTTAGAACAATAAACTATTACATTTTCACACCTTTAGACCCTTACTGCCACATATTAATATATAATAACAGTTTACACGGTTCTACTATAATCTAAATCTTGTCTATTGTTAGCCCCAACCTCTTCTAACATTTCACGAGCGTTAGGTTTTTTACTGCCTTAAAATTTTGTATTTTCAAAAACACCAAAGTGGTTAAAATAGTAGTAATATAGCTTCCCTTTCCTTGCTAACGCTAAAGGGTAGTGCCACGACTGTTTGGCCCTGTGTCAGGAAAATTTGACTGGACGTGGTATCATGCCAGTTGTTCACAGCTTGATATACACGGTAAAGACGGCATTATATCTGCTTCCAATGGACACCGTCTCCAAATAATTGATATCTGTTGGTGGGATTATTAACTCAATAAATATATAAACATATTTTCAAACAGTAATTACAACACTTATGCCTATTTGGCTTTGTGTTCTACTACGTGCTGGGGATGATGTTCAGACAGTAAAGCACAACATACGAATAGTTTATTTTGCAGACATCTTTTTGTTATTCAAAAATGAACGATTTATTACAAAACCACTTATTTCTTAAATAGAGAATTCTTGGTTCATGAGTTTCTGGGTATTTTAACGACTACATTGTTAATTGTTACTGGCGGGAAAAATCATAATTCACGTCGTTAATTGTTTCTTTAATAAACTTTCTTTAAAACAATACATTTGTTGAGTACATCCAAAACCAGTTTAGATAAGTTGACACGTTGATTTAGTGGTATCGGAAACCTTTTATTTAAAGTATATAAAACATATAATGATTTATCTGCAGAGTTTTCTATAATAGTTAACTTATGGAACATATATTTTCAAATGAATGAAAAAGTTAATAGAAAATTATGATGCTTTTATTTCTCAGCGTGTATTTTCTTATCGATTTATACCTATTAAAAGAAAACATAATTAGTTTTTACCTTATACGTCTGGTCAATAATGAACTGTAATTAAAAAGGAAATAGCCGAACAAGTCTGGCCTCCTGCAAACGACGATTGATAATAAACAATTACTAGCATGTTTCGTTCAAATGTGTTGTCTACAGATTTAATAATCTCGTAAATTAATCCGCTTCTAACACAACCTAGATCAATAAAATTACCAATATGTTCGCTCAATGCATATTATCATATTGACGATGGTAAATCTATATTGGACACAAATTAAGAATCCGGTACTATGGGTTCTAGGGATTAGTTTGCTGTATTTATTCCAAATAAACCATGCCATCCATAATAGGGCAAACTAACATTTATTCTAAACTGTCACAAGGTTATCAAAGTCATTTTAAACTATATCAAGCAATCCTGTTATTCTTACAATGTAGATGTGATTTAAATATAGTTAATGAAAAGTTATACATGTCAAGAAAATATACGAGCTCAAAAAGGAAGCCTAACCGAGTATCCAAAGTGTGTATACAAAAATTAAAAGAAGCGAAGACACAACAAATTATCGTCTTGTTCCGCGTTATCAATTTATAAAACTTATAATTCTAAGTTTAGATACAGAGATTCGGATGCAGTTAAGAAAATAATGATACTTCTTGCGAAATGATGTACTTCAAGGAAGTAAGCAGATTATTGAGATATTTCGATATTTAACCAGAGCGACAGTTGTATCAAGTACCATGCACATACAACACACTACGATCAATGCAGAGAAGTTATTACTTTAACAATATGATTACAAAGTAATGATTGCGCCTTTTGCTTATTAAGCTAGTACATACTTTAAAATAATATTTCTACATGTATGTTTAATGATCCTACTAAAAATATAATCACATAAGTTAAATTCCCAGACATGAGTTCCAACCCTAACATATTCAGCAACGTCACCTTTACGCCTCGACAGACATAAAAAATCGACGTCTGGCACAACTTACAAATATGACTGGACAAGATAATGTCCAATTGTCAGTAAAACATATCAATATTTTATTCGCACGATGTCCCCCTTAGCATAAAACTGCGCTTGATACCTCTGGCAAATGTGTTATGAGGCATAAAAAAGCGTGTCTGAAAATGCCAAACATCATTTTTATTTAAGAAATGAATCGTTGATTTTTGACTATCCTTGGTTGATGAACTGTGTTGGGTTGCTAAAAGTATCCAGGAATCCGGGTGACTTCACGATATTCTTTAAACGGCTCAACACGATTCATCAAACACAGAATGTCAAAAATCAACGATTCCTAATACTTGTTTATTGTATTAAGAAAATGTGCACATGCTAAAGACAAATTGATACCTATGTTTCTGTGTTTAGCAATGTACTTTCCACAAACACTACACATTCTTTCATGAAACTGTCTAGCAAAACAAAAATACGCCTAAAGGAGTATGTTTATTTTAAGTTGTAGATATAAAAAACAAAATCTTGTCCATATCTGAACGAGTGGGTGAAAGCTATTTCAAACAATGATCATAGCACAAAATAATATTGTACCAGTCCATTTTTTGAAATTACATGTATAAGTATTTTTCATATGCCGTGAGAAACTGCTTTTATTTTCCCAAAAACAAACAACAAAGTTTACATATATAGGTATACAAATTACTGTTCTAGTAAGAAATGGCATTTAGGGGGGAAATAGAATTGTTCCAAGAGTCCTTAGCCAACACAGAATGTTATCTTACTTGCACTTTCATTAACATCAAAAAAGTAATGCATAAGGGGGTCAATAACATGAACGAAGTAGCAAGGTGACGTCCATGGAAGAGTAGCTGTCACCTGAATCAACTTAACTGAAGTTTATGTCAGGACCTGTGTTCTACAAAAATGTTGTGCACATCTTGGTCTAGGAATGTATATGGATATAATGGTAATTGATTGCAATGCCCTGTTAGACATGTATTCATACTTTTAGAAATTTAGTGAATTAGACAAAGTATAAAGTCCATTCCACATAAAATAAAGGCAAACGCCTCTTATTAGGAAACATTAATTTATGTGTAACATTGTATTGTAAGACAATTAGTTTACATACAGTGCAACGTTTTCTAATCTATTTACTAATTTTCAATACGGGAAAATATTGAATGCGGCGTTGGATGTTTCTTTTCAATATATGTGATCTATTAGAAAATGAGATGAGTAAGATAAAACTGATCCTGGTTCCCACAGTCAATCGATTGTTTTGGACAGATGAAGCAAACATACAATTAGTGTCTACTTACCCTATTCTATTTCCGTCCCTGTTAATGGTAGCAGAATATGATTAGTATGGTGCTTTTTTTTCTCCGTGATAACATTTACCAACTGGGACGAATTTCTCATTTGAAATCACCTATTAGTAGTAATAAGACAATTTAGTACAATACACAAACTTACTCGTAGATAAGGTTATTCCTGCTAACCAGAAATGACAACAAACTCAAATTATGTTTGAATGTATTTTTTATGACCTGCCGTATGTGTCAAATGTTTGGACAATTTCATGGCAAAGGAATTAGACTTTGTTGTATTTTGTTCTCATATCTAAGTACCGACGTTCCATTTACTTGAATTTTATTATATGTTTCCCATGCTGGCATTATGTGTATTTATTTATGTTTTCTGTTTTTAACACTACTCTAAAATATTTATGTAAACAAATGAAATATAGCTAAAAATCTTGTTTTATGTAACTTCGTTATGTTATTACGAGCGTATGTTACGTTAATTCAAGCTGTCTACTTATTAACATTCTTGTAAGTGCAATTTGCGCCTTTTAAGCCATGTATGAAGTCGGTAGACAAAAAAAATACAAAGTGGTTGTTACTTATAGCGAAGTGATTATACCACTTAATTGTTGTGAATTATTGTAACGCGATAGAAAATAGTGCGATAGTAAATATCGTAGAAATTGGAATCCAACAAATGTCTGCAAAAAACACACACTTTATTTTGTCTCCCCATGAATTAAACTTCACACAATCGCAGTCCGTTTTACACCAACGTATTCATTATAATAATTGCTTAATATCATATCACAATTTCGGACATACATGTATAATATACGTTACAGATATCTCAGTAGAGCCAACCACTGGCGAACTGTCAGTCCGCTGGCAGACTGGAGAATTGAGTATGGATAGAAATTGTTAATATAAATATCATTATCTACGCATTCAGCATACTTTATTGCAACTCTTAATTTGTCCAGTAATATCAGAATATATATATATATATATATATATATATATATATATATATATATATATATATATATATATATATATATATATATATAGTGAGACAGAGACAGACAGACAACATACAGACAGACAGAGACAGGGAGACCGACAGAAAAACAGAAGGGCAGACAGACAGACAAAGAGAGAGACAGACGGACAGAGGCAGAAACAGAGAGAGACAGAAAGAGACAGAGGGAGACTGAGTTACACAGAGAGACAGATAGAGAGAGAAAGAGACAGAGAGAGACACACAGAGAGACAGAGACAGAGATAGGGACAAAGAGATACAGAGAGAGACAGAAGGAGAGACACACAGAGATAGACAGAGAGAGAGAGAGAGACAGAGAAAAAGGCACACAGAGAGATACAGAGAGAGACAGAGATACATAGAGACATACACACAGAGACAAACAGAGACAGAGACAGAAAGAGAGACATAGAGACAGAGACAGAGAGAGAGAGAGAGAGAACTTTTTGTCTGCTTTTGAACGATATGAATTACAGAACGATATTGAAGTCTTTTTATTTCACGTGGCCAGTGTTGCTGTAGTCGCTATAATTTTTTTTTAAGTGATTTAAGACTGTAAACTCGAATTGTTAACTGATGTTTTAACAACTTATCGGTTAATATAATTTATTTACTGTCAACTTCCAACAATGAGATTTAAGAGCTAATTTTATTCCCTGATATGTATTATACTTCATATGCTTGTTATACACACGATGGGTACTATGTTCACTACAATATGTTGAAATAGGATACTGACATAACGGATAATCACATTGAGTTATTGACACTGGACCGTCATTTAGTTTAAATGAATATAGGCTTATTTTTATCTAATTGATTTTAATAATACTAACGTATATTGAGTATATTGATTATAATGTGTAGCATATTTCACTTGAAACCTGGCCAAAATTCTCGGGCCTGGTTAAACAGGCGCTTGTCGACTAGGTAGAAAGTCTGTTCTAGCTATGATTTCTCACCTTTGATGAATAATAATGGTCGTCTTGATAGTTATTACAGAAAATATTTTACATTCCCTCCGTTTTTATTGAAAGTGCTACTTTTAGATATTCATTTTTGTTTGCATTCCAGTTTCTTATGCATTTCTTAAAATATATCTGTGTCTGGTCTTTACATCGTTTTTTTTATTTATGTAAGAATAAACAGAAATATGTGTATGGAGGTTTGCTAGTCAACCTGAGAAAACTTCAACGTCAAAATTTGTATGTGTAAAAATGCGATTATAGAAATGTTAAATGAATAATAAACCATGACAAATCAGAGTTGAATGTACTTGATTGGAATGTTTCTTTAAAACATCTTCACATCTTCATTTTGCGTCGACATATACAAGATTCAAAGACACCGTTAAGAAAAGAGCTCAACTAACACAATATAAAATATGTAAATATATCCTTCAACATACCATGAAAGAATAGTCATTTACTGAATTCGTAGCTGTCGTTTTTTTATTGCATAAGACACTCAGCGCGTATATACATTTTCATGCAGAGACAGGTTAAACTTGAAAATATTGATGACTGGTTAAAGTTGTAGGGTAAACATGTGTAAAAGTCAACTATATAAAACTAGCAACTTTACTTTTACTATATGTTTATTAACTTTCTGTTTCTGCTTCAATTGATAAACTGTTAATGCGATCAACATGGATTTTTTAAATTTTGTAGCCAGGCGCACATAAAAGCGTCGCCTTTATAGCAACGCATGTTTTATGTCTACAATCGATATCTGTGCAAGTTGTTCCACTTCCTTGATGCACATGTGAACGTTGCAACTTAATATGCGATGCCCTTTTCAACAACGGTATAATGGTATAAATTATCAATTCTGTGAAACACCCAGCCTATATCCTCATTTGATGTAATTTTGCTAGCCTGAACAAAAGACTAATTGAGTTTCGTAATTACCATAAAGCCAACATCAAACGCGGCACGCAACATCATTTCCATCAGCCTATTTTTCTCTCTCAGTGTTTCTATGTATAATAAATGCCAACAACAATGATAACCAAATGTGTTTCTATCTGATAGCTGCAATTTACACTACAAGGCATTTTGTATTTTAAATGTGCTTTATAAAAGTTTCAACTTATAAAGCGATTTTATATTAATATGACTATTATTTAAGGCATAAATAGTAAGTATTGTTGTAGTACTTTTCACCGAAAAAAATCGGCATTGGAAAAATGCATTTGGCCTATTTTTGTAGCCTTTTCTTTACTACATGCAAACCACCTGTTCTTCTAAAAATCTGATGACATACCTACATAACACAAGTCATTAAACTGTCAACAGTGTACGTCTGAGAATCTGTAATTGAAATAAATATGTTTATGCGAACCGAATAGGACATCCTAGAGACAGACTGTTATAACACCTGATGCTGAGTTGTCTGGTGAAAAATCCATGACTCCAGAACCATTACAAATCTCGGAATGAATCGGAATGTGCAATCACGTTTCGTACCTTGATTTAGTTTGTTTTATATGTCCCAAACATTCTGCGTCTTTGTCTCTACTCCCATGCAGAATGTATTAGCTTCTTAATGATAATAAACAAAATACTACCTCTTAATTATATGACTATGGACTAAAAATGTGGGTGAAGAATGCGCAAAAACTTCAAAATCTGTTCAGGCCTTTAGGCTGTTATGTAAATGTATTAATAAAAAGAAATACTTGGTGTTGTGTTTTTTTCTTCATCAAAACTAAAGCTCAAACCTTTATTAGGCATACTGAATTTTTATCAGAATTAGAAATAGTAAAAGTAATAGAGGATTTCACATACCATTAACTTATTATCTACATACAACATTTAATATTTTAATACAAAATGCAATTATACCATAAGGTATTTATTAATAGACTTATGTCTGAATAAAATTATGATCAATATTATTTTGAAAACACCATATTAAATTAAACACTATAATGCCAATTTCTGATACAAAATGCAATTATACCATAAGGTATTTATTAATAGACTTATGTCTGAATAAAATTATGATCAATATTATTTTGAAAACACCATATTAAATTAAACACTATAATGCCAATTTCTGATAAGCAATATGTAAATGTACCTGCTTTTAGTGAGCAACATATAACTGCTACTTCTGCACATGTGTGTTATGAATTAAGACTGTATCAACACGTTTTCCTTAACGATGCAAACCAACGCAGCGTTTCGCTAGTGAAGATGTCTTAAGTCTAACTCCAATAAGATGCAATCAAGCATCCACAACGTATTAATATCGTTAATGGAAAAAACGTCTCGAAAACTTAAATTTACATTTGAAATTATTGAAATCTATTCACCAATGTCCTAATCAGCATATATAAAATTCGTTCAGATTGAAATACCTATAATGGTGTTGTGTGTGTTTGTTGTTTATTAATCAGAAACATTATTTCTTTGCGGCTTATTCATTAGCAGTGCTTGCAAGCTATTGATCTCCAAGAAAAGTGGTGCAAACACATATAATCATAATAAGCCGAAATAACTAGAGACCTTTATAATAATTCATGGGTAACGTGTTCATTTACCTGAACTATTCCAAGCACTAATGCATTCAATACTAGGCAATCAGTTAAATTAAAGCATGTCTGTCAATTGCAGAATGCATTTTCTGCTTCTGTTTGTTTGTCAATGGAAAACGTAAAGCTGAAACACAAATAACACTATATGCAGCCGCAATACCAATAATTCATGGGCACTTATTTACAATTATAGTGCAAACACGAGTGATTCATTTCATTACATAAATGCAGGCAGTGTTAGATCCATTTAAACACAAAATGTATTCAGTAATATTTTTCGGTTCATGTATCCCGGTAAATATTGATTGATCGATAGGTTTGTTAATTAAGTACTGTTTAATAAACCATGGGTTCAGACTGTAATACTCCATATTGTTTTAATGTTTGTTTTGGTTGTGCAATTTTTCAAGCAGACACAAATAAATAATGAATAAATATAGGAAATATTGGTATGCATTTTGTATGTATTATGTTACATTACACACGAACTAACATATAAGAAAAAAGCCATTAAATGTGTGACATTTATGTCAAGATTATACTAATTGTATTTCACAACAGTTGCAATTCAAAATGGTATTTGGCCTTTGTCAAGAGGTAGTTTAGATTTAAATATTAGATTTAAATATCATTGGGAAATTTTGATAGGACCTTTTCTCATTTACGTATCAATACATATAATTTTTACTTCACGTTGTCGTTGTAAGCAAAACTAATATTGACACATTTTTACTAATTGGAATTGTACCCATGTTCCTGATGTTTATGTTTAAGAAAGTCTTCGAGAAAAAATATTGTAATAAGTTAACGTCTTACATTACTCGTTTGAATTACGAACATAAAGTTCACAAAAGTGTATAAACTAATACGTTGGTCATTTAATACTTTTAGTTATGTCTAAAATAATTCTGCGACTATGTGCCTCGAAGAGTGGACACAACTGTCGTGGCAAATGAACACGATCCTCTAGTTTTAACGTATAGTTAAATTGCAGAAAAGAATACAATTTATTAAAACATGTTGATCTGCGTCAACGCGTTGAAGCATATTTTAACTTTATCATTCCTTAGCAGATGAAATCCTAAAACAGAACAGACGGCATCAATGATTATAAGGAGTATTTAATAAAAGATTTTACAAACACATGCAAAAACCATACTTTGGGCAAAAAGATTCAAATCCAAACATCTTTATATAATAGCAATACTTTTCACATAACATGACAAGTAATCCCAATTTGTTTGTTTTTATTCGTTAACAAATAATTCATTCAAATCGCAAATGTTTGCTGACGTTCGCATTGACGTCACTTTCCGTTCAGAAATTTCAATTTAAGATTTTTTTTTTAAATTTCGTATCATTTCACGATTATCCAATTCCTTAAAGCTTATCGTTGTTCAGTGAACAGATGCTGTTAGATCCGATATTTGTAAAATGTTAATTACAAAAATCTTATATAAAGTATAAGGCGAAAGTTGCAGATTTGAATTTTTCGTTCCGATTTCTGGATAATTCTGCTGTTTTAACCTAAACAAATAGGTTCACTATGTATCATGCTTTAAGTAAAGTGTCCTGATATAATAAAAACAACATATTTGTAAATCTTATGACTAAGTCCCAATAGCGGCCATTTTGTGCTTCGGAGATGTACGCCCAATGAAAATTGACCAGCCTTTGCAAGCGTCAGGTTTCCCAGTATTTCAGTGAAGCTTCTGGAGTGTCACAAGCCAGTAAGATCCACTGAGAGACCTCGTGAGAACTGCGAAAAACGTTATGCTTCCATTTAATGTTTTTCCAGTGTTTCTCTGACAGATAGCTGGCAAAGTGAAGTACTCCAAAAGCTTCGAAAAACAACTGGGATGCTGCTGCACAGATGCTTCACATCGAAATAGTTTTTTTTTGTCTTCGAGTCTCCCCTGAAACAAAAAAACGTCTTCTTGAGGTATTATGGGGTTTTCGTGTATCTTTGAATCTCGGCTTCCTTTCTTACTGCTGATGTTATTGTAACTCAGTCATTATTCAACCTTTGTAAATGTAAATGAGAGGCAAACCTTGTTTAATCCGACAAACACCCAGGTATTATAAGTCATGTTCTGATAAACTCTGTGGGTCGAAGTCCAATGTCAAAGTTTAGAGAGAATTGCAAATACAGTATATTATAAACTAAGTTGGTTTGTTTGTGTTTTGTGGCTAATAAATCCACCGCAGCAACAAAATTGTAGTCGTCAAACATTCTGGGCTCAAGAAGGCTATATACCAATTTTTGGGTAGAGTTAGTGACGTACAGAATTTCGGCCGGAAAAAAACAAACTCACCTTAAGTCCTTCGATTCGGTCGTTACAAGAATTCAGGCGGTGAGAAGCAGGGAATTCCAATGTGTTACACATTCGCGGTTCTATCCCTTGATCACGGTAGTCCCTGTACCTGGTAAGATGGGATGTTTTTTTTATTTAAATTGATAAATTCCAACAAAATGTTTTCCAAATTAAAATTTAAAAGGGGTATTAAAAAAGAAAATTACAGTCATTTTCATTGTTTTCATAAACAAACTAATATTTAACAAATCAACCAAGGAACAAAAACAAAAGAAAATAAATTGCTGAAGAGAATGTGACAATGATGCAGACAAACGGTCTAGGTATGCTAGCTACGCTCATACAATATTGTGATTTGTTAAATCTCTGAGAACAAAAACACTTTTGGATATGTCGTAAAGTCAGGTCGAATTTAAAATGGGAACCTCAACACAAAAATCTCTAACATTCACGCGGCACATTTTTTTCAGCGAGGTTAATTAAATTTTACTTTCAGACGTGGATGCTAGCTACGATTCAATCAATATCATATTTGTTAAATCTCTAAATAAAAAAGACTTAATGGTATGATAATATTACCTGACAAATTATTTTAAGCTGATTTTTAAATCGTAGAAATCGACTCTAAAATCAGGTTCCAATTCAACAAAACAAAAATATTTAGCATTCCCGTCCACCCTATTCATCAAGCGATGTTATTTAAATTTTTCCTTCATACTCATAGATTTTTTTTTGTTTGTTTTTGCATTGCAGAGACCTATTTATGATCATTTTAGTCAACATTGTTAAAACCACCGGCGCACCGTAGTCAGGAGGAACACCTTCTCACACTAAGTCCTTAGCTTAGAAAGGGACTCGAACCCGCGGGGTGGGAGGCTTAGCAGTCAGATCATGCTCATATACTCTGCCATTGTGATGGTTACATCCATTTATACATGTAGTACCTTCCATGTCCTAGTGGCTGGTAAAACAATCAGAAGCAAAAAAAAAAAAAAAAATACAGCAACATTTCCGATTTATTCATGCGTGAAATGCTACTTTTATAAGCGTTTTCTCTCGCAGAGAACATAATTTTATAATCAAAATCAAACAACAAACATCTTACCCTTAATATTATATTATATACTTAATTTGCGGACCGAAAGTTGACGCTACATTTGAGGATATCGTTTGTACTGTACATATAAAGCACACACAAAAATCCAATCATATACTCCATAGCCATATTTTCGAGAATGCAGAGTTGTCATTAACGGACATTAGCAGACAATATGTCATTTCGCTGACACTAACGTCAGTAATGTGTTAGGGGATTTCGAAGACAAGACTAATGACGTGCCGGAGTAGTAAGGTAATACCCGAGTCGCGGAGATAACGACTACTAAAAGTGCAATGTATTGGACCTAAATAATCATATTATATTGTATTTAGCTTATTTTATGTTTTCTAGGTAATATTCTGCAAGTTAATTTAATTTTCATATTCGACGACAAGACGTCTCATCCGCCGTCGCTTAAGGCCTAAAAATCTCAGACATGTCAACATTAATCTATAATATAATTTTCAACACAACATTGAAGGTAAATATATTATTTATAGTGCAACGTAAGTTTATGTTCCACGAATGTAATTGTAAAACTGTACTTTGTACGACATGGGATACCTGCAATGTATTGACGTACATGAGCCGCACAGGATTTATCAAATCAACTTGTCAAAATAATGTCATTTACCTTTGTACAATTACAGGACTGCATATAACAGACCGTAGCAGCCGTAGTTGGAAGAGCAGGTCTGCAATGCATTTATAATCTCCTTAGCTTAACATGTGGCCTAAAGCAGGAGAAAAGTTTTGTAGATTTTTTTCATAACTCATATATATTTATGTTGCGAATGAGCACTTTTACTCGACTAAATTTATTACAAAATGACACGTGAAACCTCTGGTTAATTTAATTTTCATATTGCTTATACACTCTTCGAAAATCTATACAATTTAAATTCATTAAAGTCATGAAAGCATTCTGGTGATATAAAATTTCATAAGTAGAATATAAATATTTTCAGTGTGTTATTCGTACAGCCGATACCGAAAGTAGTTAAATAGTCAAGTTATATATGTAAAACCAATATAATGTTTTCGCAATTTGACGGTAGATAAATTCATGACAAGGTTATACTCGCATTTAAACAACCAATCTATGAAAAAAGACCTAATGTCGATCTTCCATTGATCCGGGTCGTTTCTGAAAGCTTTTAAATTCTTTTAACAGTAAATGTATTAATCGTCTTTCTATAAACCTATGAAGAGTGGAAGATGGGTAGGAAATGGTCGTCAGTGTACATTATATTTTTCTCTCTTCTATAAGTATAAGTACCTACTGGAGATTGAAACATGGTATGAATGCTTAATATGTTAACGAGTGCAGATGCGAAAATTAAATGAACAAGCTCCGAACTGCAAAGGGTTCGATAGTTAGCATATCGCCATCGTTTCAGGTAAATTTGTATGTCATAATTATCAACACAAAATATTTATTTTTACCTTTAATCAGGGTAAGCAGTGTGAAATAGATTTGTTTTTCGTTTCTTGTTGTTTATTTTTAAAAAAATAGTTTGCTATGTAATATCTCAATAGTCTTTCTGATAGATGTACTGTACCTGTCGAAAAGTATCCAGTGTCATACAAAGCATCCGAGCATTAGCTGTCGTTAGAACCCTGAAGGATACCAGGCAGACGAACATATGCTGTTCAATAAGCACAAATTAATTAAGCATTGGAAGTAAATTGTGTCTTTTAGCTGAAACACTGCCCAAGTGGTTTTTGAGCTCACGACACTTGTCTATAACATTCTATGACTGTTATAAGACCAAAGTATATTTTCTGTTGCTGTTTAGATTTGTAAAAACAGTAAAAACTACCATGGGCAAAGTTATTATGCCTTAAAAATGATATTTCAATCCAGCAAACAATACTAAGATAATATAGCATTTGTTAGAGACCCCAAACATGATAAAAACGTAGATAAAACAACCAAATACATTCCATCAACTAGCATTGTTCCAAAGAACTGTTTAAAATGTATCACGTAAACTAATATATGTTAATTAATCTACACCTTTTTTGGGATATGGTACATGAAAGGAAAAATGTTTTATATAATATATAACAAATATTATTTTCTGTTAAATATGTTTCTCCCCAAGTTGGCCCTTTTGCCGATTGACCGTTCCAAGGCGGTAACTAATGTTTTTTTTGTGTGTTGTGTCTCGTCTCTGTGTTTTTGTCACATTTACATGTACCTTGTTTGCCTTTGTCTACAGGTGGATAAAATCTAAATATCTGTAGAAATTTTGGAAGGACCTTTTCTTATTTACCTATTGATTTTTCATATAACCTTTTCTTGATAAGACAAATTTTAATATAATTGAATTTCGATATATTCCATATGAGATGTTATCTCATATGTTTATCAACATAACTCGATTTGATTAAATTTGACGAAACTGTGTAAAGCCATTTTTCTATTGAATGTAATGTTTAATTTTTAGTAAAAGATTAAGCATGCAAGCAGACTTCAATTCATCGCATGGAGACAGCCTCGCTGTGCGATATTTTCGTGACCTTTACTGTTCGATATGTTGAGCAGTGTTTATATATATGATCATTTTTCTAAGAGCCAGAGCGTCCAATGAGAAATAAAAAAGTAAAAACGGAGGTCTGTATTGTAATATACAATCCATGTATCGACGTATTTACAATCTTCAGAAACATGTTGTAAAATTTGCACGCCCATGAATACATAGGTTTAACTTTAACTTATTGAAAAACACAATTTAGCACAGAAATTATGCGCAAGATCGTTTTATTGTATTTCGTTAATGACACAATTTTTAGTATTACAACAGGGTCTTCAAACGCATTTCAAGCGAGTTTATAGAAGTAACTTATTGTACACAGGGAAAACATTATTGCAGTCAGATTATTGTTTAGAGCCTTAAACAATTCATGCTCAGTTTTGGATGTAAACCGTTTCTTAATAATGCAATCTTCCGTGAGGCATATACTTATATAAATAATAGAGTGGCCTTATGCGATATGCAAAGCTAAATAACAAAAAATAGCTTTACATTAATATTTGTTTTATTACTGTATTTCTAGGTAAAAGTTTCTAGTATATATTTGCGTAGGGAGGGTTTTCCGGTTAAAAACGTATTAAGAGACTAATAACATTATTCAACCTTCGTAACCTTCCTATTTTCATATTATCGAAATGACCTGAAAAGAAATATGGCAGACAATTCCTCAAGTTGCTGCCAATAACGTCAATAAATTGACAGGATTTTCTGTAAATAAGACTTGTTAATTTTCTGAAAGGTTGGCCACGTCGACGGCGCTGCCCAAATAATAATAATATTGATCGAAATTTATTTACTGTATTTGAAATGTCAACATGTAAGGATTTTTTGCAGAAACGCAATATTTTCCTTCTGCATGATAGACGTTGCTATAGGTTGAAATCAATGTATATTTAGGGATTGGTGTCTGTTTCTTTTAGCATTAGAAAATAAGTTATTCCTAAGTTCTTTGAAAATATATAATATCCATACATTTACTATAAAGTGATACAATCTTGAATGATAAATGTTGATCGTGAAAAAAAAAAGAGTTTTGCTTTTGCTGATCGACTCTTTTTCATCTCACACGCACGCACGCACGCACGCACGCACACACACACACACACACACATCTAAACGCGCGCTTTTTTCTTTTCTTTTTTTAAGATGAGCGTTTATATATGTTTATAATTTAAAAAATAACAACAAATAATATAAGCCTCTTGAACTTTAGAATAACACGCCGCTTCTTTATTTTTAATATCTTAAAATGTACATGTTAACTTTTGTTAAAACCCGTAAGCTACATGTACATATAAGCTGATGATTGTTCTCTTAGCCGAAACACACGTTCTAACGGCTTTAATTTGGATTAGTGTGTCAAACTATGTGTGTTTTTCTTGCAAAGCTAAATCGGATCAGTTGCCTAGTTTCCTCAGTATTACTTTCCATTCAGAGATTTTCAGACAGAATCAGCTATTAGACCCTATAGCGTCACTTTATGATCAGTTCTTTGTTCTCAGCGTAATACTAACTAGTACAGTCCAGAATTAACCGCGCGTGAAATGGTTTAGACATTTATATAATTTTCTCACTTTTATAAAAATGTTTTTAAAGCGTAACTTTATAACTTCACTTATGACCTACATTTACAAATGCTGACGCAAGGTCAGTAAGTAATGTCGAGATGACTTGCATTAGAAGAAAGTGTTCTTGGTTTTATCGAGCGCTTATCGAATAAAAAAGACATCATTTAATCAACCACGTTCATTTTTATGGAAAATTTCCATGCTGAAACTTTAAAAGGAAAGTAGTAGACACTCACTTGCTGCCAGCACTGTCAGATTAATGAAATGAAATTAATGACGTTTCTTCCAAACTAGATAGGGCTTAACCTTGTTGGGTTAGTCCATCTATTAATTGCAGTATCATACAGGCAAATGTTAAGGACTTATACAAGTTAATAACTTTTTGCCCTGATGATTTAACAAAGTCAATAGAGCGCATGTAAATCTTTTTGTACATCACCGTCTGATGTTGGTGGTGTTTATAACGCAATTCATCTGTTTGCAATCTAAGAATGAAACAAACTAAAAAATGGCAAAATTTTGACTTTTATGTCCAAAGTAATAAGATAATTGGTGGAAATAATAATTAAAATGGGCACCAAATATTAAAAGACTAGGTTCAACTAAAGTTGTTAAAATGGTAGCGGAATAACACCTTCAATTTTTATCAAGCAAATGTAAAAAAAGGTTCCACGATTGGTTGACCCGTTGTCAGGATAAGGTTACTAGGTGGTATGTGTATTATGCCCGGTGTTCTCGGTATGCTAAACATAGTATAAGGATAAAACATAAAGGGATATAAAAAGGTTTCAACATTTATTAAATAAAGGAGTCTTTGATATATTTGTTGTTGTTGTTGTTTAGTTGTTGTCTGTATCTCTTATCTTATCTATTTTCTAATAACACAATAACACAAATGTGGTGACTGTATAAAATTATTATAAATTTACATGCTATTTTAAATGTCAAAAACCTCACTAAACAGAGTGAGTACATAGCAATTTGATTACTCGCAAACACAACATCTAATTATTTCTACGTGGTAAGGATTATAAGTAAATATTCTAAAAATATAAAAGCGTCGGCACATTTGTTAGATGCTTGCTTTTTTGCGAATCTTATGAAGACATTTTTATAAAAATGCATGATGGCAGGGAAAGATTAATTTAAGCACTTTCCTCAACATTTTTAAAATCCGATGTGATATAGTAACATTTTATTAGGAATGTAAATGTTTCAGGATTGATTTGGGTATTGATAAGTTATCATGACTACATAAACATGCACACTATTGTAGCCTGGGAAATATAAGTCCCTTTTGACGAGTTGAAATTTAGGGAAGGATATTTTTTTTACAATATTGAATTTTAAATGTTCTCGGTATAAATTACACGTTAAAATATTACAAATTAAAACATATCCCAATTTCTAGAAATACAACAAGATCATGTATATGCTTAGTGTTAAGCAAGGGTGTTATTTAGGCGAATCACGTAGGGGGGAAAATGAAGCGTAAGGACAAACACATGAAACTAATAATCTTTCTAGACATCAATTTCGTCTGAAGTGTACAGTTGTCATACAACGAAATTAACAGACAATCCCTCATTTAGCTGCTACTTACGTCAAAAATTGACAAGAGTTTTTGTAAATAAGACTGATGAAGTGCCTGTGCGTTGCAGCAACGACGATTTCAGACAATAATGGCTGACAATTATTTCGTACTAAAATTCTGAAACCTGGTATATGTTAATCATAATACGTTTCGCAATGACAGCGAATACCTCACTCTTTACCACTAGGAAGCTCAGTGGACTTTTATTGTTATTAGCATTATAGTATGTTTTTTTTTCTAAGGACTGTGGTACACAATAAATGATAATAATGAACGAAACGATGTAACACTATACAATTATTTAGTTGTAATATGCTGTGATATTGACCAAAAAATCGTTATTGACCGAGGCAATAGCCGAGGTCAATAACGATTTTTGCGGTCAATATCAACAGCATATTTCCCAGCTAATAATTTTATAACTGTTTTATTACATGAGCTATTAATAGTTAATGATAAATAGTTTTTATTTCTTTAATTATTATCTAAACTCAAATGCAAGAAAAAAGTTTACATTGTTTAATTCGTGTATATTGTTCGTCAGGGACGAGTATCCCACAATGCCTACAATTCTAAGGAAGTTTTGCAGATGCGCACGTAGAATAATGATGGAAATTTTGCATTCTACTAATAGACAGGTTAATATCAGCGAAAGCGGGTCAGTATCTATATTTATTGACTCGACTTTTTTTTTGGCGGGGGTGGGGGGAGGAGGGGTTGGGGGGTTGGTGGTGTAATGATGTGACCAATCGTGTTGCGTCTATATATCGTTCATGTAATAATGATCTTTATGTTGATTATATGTATCAGATACAGTGTACAATAATATTTTGGTAAACTATCATTTATTTTGAATAAATAATAGATTAAAAGTTTAATAATAAGCATAAACATCTGACTTACTTAGCGATTATAAAATATATGTGACAAAGTCCTGTGGGCATTGGAACATATACCAACATTTGAAAAGGCATTCAAAGGTATTCACATGCAAGCAAAATTTAAAAGTAATAGTGAATCTGTGATGAGTCATTTGACAAAAAGAGCAAACCCAGCAGTTACCGCCTTGGAAATTACAATGTAAACCGCTTTATACCTACAAACATTAACGAGCTTAAACTTTCCTATGTTTTTAAGAAGTAAAATCTGACCTTAAATAGGGTCCACCTAATTTCTTAAACACGCAACTCCGTTGAAATAAAAAGCTCACTAATTATCTAATTAATGGCGCCTAACGACTAATTAGCAAACGGTCACTTTCCGGTATTGCCGATGGGTAGTCTTTTGATGGAATATCCTGTCACAAGATTAAACGATGGTTATCTTATGACTTAAATCACTTTGTTACATGTATAACATGATTGATCTTGCCGATAACTGGTCTATATTTCCGTAAATAGACTTAGATAAAAAAGTGAACTGCACTTTCTGGTATATTATTGCATTGATTTTTACACCTTACAAATTTAAAATGCTATATATTGTTATTCAGGGGCACAGGCAGGTACATGGTATATATATATTTATTTATTTATTGGCACATAATACTTTGAGTAACTCTTTTTAATGATCAAGTTTGTTTGATGCAATGCTTTCTTCATTGATTAAATTGGCCTATTTAAATGCCTTTTTGTATTGAGCTACACAATTAAATTCGTGTATTGTATGTTGAAAAAAAATCACGATGTAATTATTTAACTTCAATTAGGCCATTCGTCTTGTGTCAGCACAAAATAAATGCATTCTTGTGTCTTGTGGATTGAATCTCTTGATAAGTTTTTTTTCTCATTAGCTGATCCAATTCTGAAAATTGCTGACTAGAACTGCTCTCAACTTAACGAGGCCAGTCCATATAATGACATTTGAAAATTGAAGCTAATTAGAAAAGTTCCGTATGCCGGTAATAGTCTTGTTTTAATGATATCCTACTTCAAGACTTCACGATAAATACGTCACTGAAGGGGTACGTGTATGTTTTCTGTGATTCGATTAAGCTGTATTAATAATCCGTTACATATACATTTGTAACAATTTGGACGAGAATCTTAATATTCGCCTCTTATTTAGCTTGATCTGCATGCACTGCGCATCGAGATACAGCTACAGGTGCATAAATGTGTAAAACTGGCATTGTTAAAATTGATGGAATAGTATTTTAACGGCTTACAGTTTTTGCGGCGATATGAGATGCTATGATTAAATGCTGACATTTCCAATCTGTTTCCCGCAATCTGCACGTTGATTGATGCATAATGAGTTGAAGGCAGAAATAAATTTCCCATGTGGTCAAAGTCTATCAACTTTTCACATTCAAATATTGCAACAGGGTGAATATGTTATAGGCGGTCGTATTTTCATAAAATTCATGTCATTTCCTCGATAAAATCGGGCTCTTTATGAACCAAATGCATGCAATATCAAATAACTGTAAATTGATCCCTGTTTCCGTGTATATTTTGTACGCAGAAGAGCTTAATGAAATGATTATTTTATGATTTCTCCACGGATATATGTCAGGAGAAAAATATAAATTTTATCCTTTAAGGTGATAAGACCAATAACTCTGTAGAATCACTAGTAAAAAATGTCTGATTTAATTTCGATTCAATGAATGTTTATTTTATATTTTTGCTCTCACATGTGTTAAACGACTATAACCTGAGATAAATGTAAAAATTGTTTATCAATATATTGCAGCTGTGTTGGCATTCGGTGTCAACATCAGTGCAACAAGCACATTAATTGGTGGCACATACGTCAGGTGAGATATATATTTCATAGTTACGGTCAAAGGCTACCAACAAACGCCCCGTCTAAGAACTCAGTCTGGAAAAGCCAACGCCTGGAAATATTTTGAACATGTATAACATCAACATCTGATACATACAATGGTCAATGCTAATAAAATTATTCTACTTATATAACTATTGGCAATTGTTAATTAACTTGTTTTTAACACAGATAAGTAATTCTGATGACACCCCCAATGCACTGCATATATTCAATAAAATTCTAAGAAAAAAAATAATTTGGAAAATATTAATGTTTATTTTCATTTTAGCAATTACTGGTAAAAAGCTTAGTTAATTAGTTTTATTGTTATAGTTTTGTTGTTGTTGTTTTCGCACGTGTAGACATGTACGTTATTGTTCTATTCCCAACCGTCATACCAAACAACAAACAGAACAAAAGCTCAGGTTTGAGTATTCGTCAGAGATTTATTTAAGATTTATTTAAAAGGCGTTTTATCACACGATTCTCTTTGCTTTCCATTCAATACAACCATTACATATTTTGTTACATTACAAAATGTTCGTTAAAAATGAAAACTCTGGTCAAATCCTCTATGCCTCCATAAAAATATCAGACAAAACGATATTTCATTGACAGTAATGTCAGTCAACATGTAAGTGTGCCAGAGTGTGAATGCATCGCTTCCACATTGTTGCATAAGTTTCAATAGTTTGGAACGGATAGTCATTTATATTAAATACAAATTGTGAACAAACTTATACAATATTTGATGGCAATAGTGTTTTTTTTTAGAAAACAAATTATTAAGGTTTCTTGTCGTACTATTGAAACCAGTAGTCATGATTTAATTCACGCATGAATGTACAATCGCACATATTCATTCAATACATTAACTTAAAATGCGATAGGTATACTGTGCTGCATACTATGATTATCACAGAAAAGCTTAAAATACTCGTCTACATTCTTCGACAGACCATGCATATACTGCTGCGAATATTTAGAATATTATCACTTCGTAAAGCTTTTTTGCTGTATAGTTCCTTAAACAAGTGGTAAATTTGTTTAGGCTCAGCAGTAACCACGCCCTACCACTAAAAGAAAAAGGTAACGCAATTCATTGTGTATACTGGAGTACAAATGAACGCCTTGGTACATGTATGTTTGAGTCGTAAGAGCCTTTCTGTGGTACATCGTTTAATTGTAAAAAAACAGTAATGTTCATCACATATTTGAACATAATAAGATTTCAAATCCAATGGTTTATCCAACTTAAAAATAAGCAAAACTTATATGTTTTAAACTCAAGTGTACATATACACATGCTGTTCTTAAAAAACAACTCTTCGTCAATTTGTTATATACAATAAAATATAATATAAACAGGACATCATGTATCTTGATCACTTGTAATAAGTAGGAAATGACGTTCCGGCAGTCGTAGATTGTAAATTCCTCATCGCATGCAGAACGACATTGCCGCTTGGTCTGCTTGAATAATTTATTGCGCTGCGGTAATGAAGGGAGATGAGACTGCGTGTCATTGTCTACTCGGCATTTTAAGATCAGTTCGTTAACATCACATAAAATGTCGACTTATGTATTAATACATGCATGGGGCAGATAACTGACGTAGAAAAGTATTACAATTTATTCTACTCCAACATGACATTATTCTTTGTTTTGGTTGATACTTCTTGCCATGAAACCAAAGGTTAACCCTTAACTCGTTATTACATCTTTTGTGCTTAGTATTGTTGTTTGATATATTAGCAGCTAGTGTATTCTTTATCCAAGCCACAGAATTTTGATCCTAGAAAAAAGTGGACGCTTGATCTTTCTGTGAAACACAAACACATTCCCATAACCTTAAAACAAGTCATCCTCATCGCAGCCAGCTTAAGTTATGAATGATCCACGATATTTAAAAGATATAAATATTTCTAATGTGAAAGTCTTTGAAAAAAGACTTGCCTTTTTTGTTTTAATGTGTTGGTGTTCCACAACGGTTCTACAAGTATTATTAATTATTATACTTGCCCAAATGGAAAGGTTTCTAAACTATGATTTACTTCGGTAGAACTGTTTTTTTTTCTCAGACAATTTTCTCTTGCATTTTGACAAATCAATTGAATAGGCCGTGAACATACAGCAAACATATATATTAAAGACGAGGAACTGGTCAGTCTAGTATATATAAAATAAACGCCTCATGAAGTCAATATAAATACAATAGGCACTAATCTTTACTATTATTAAAAACCTGTTTCAATATGTTGCCTTGCTGACCCAATTTCAAAGATAAGCAGCTGTTCAGTATGTTTGGTCTGTAAACACAATAAGTGATACCATTATCATGCTAGCATGTTATTTCATTAACAGTTGTATTGCCAGTGTCAACCTCGTTTTATGCCTTCTTTTGAAAATATCAGTTAAATAGGAGTACAGATTAATGGGAAAAGTATTTTCCCAATCCTTGGCTGATTCCAACAATGAAATATTTTTTTCTATTAAACATGTACCATTTACTTGCGCCTTAGTGATTCTATAATATCGCCAAGTATCATATTTAGGAACCGAGATATTTTTCCTCAAATATATGATATGAAACCAGTAAAAGCAATAACCTTTCTGGGTTGACGGGTTGTTTTGTAAACATAAGACCTTGTCAAATACTAATAAGCTGAAAATTACACCAATGTTAAAATCAGTGTTGACTAGTCACTTCATTTCAGCCAGGTTGCTCGTAGTACAGGCAATAACGACAGTGTTTATAAAGTAAAGACACGAATTGGTGTATAAACAAACGTCCATTCCACATTGTTCATTTAGTTACCTGCACTACCAGCAGTGTTAGTCGGCCCGATCAAACAAAGCTTGATTAAACTTTGCTGTCGCCCGAAGGGTAGTCGCCGACTAGAAACTCCTCTTACTGCTTAGACATTAAAAAGTTTGTATACATGTTTTCTTACCGATACAACTGCATTTTGCTATTAAAATGGTAATATGTCCTTTCAACAAGAAAATTTATGGCTGTGAACTTTGAATGAACTACTCATTTATATGAATTTTAAAGACGTTCTCTTCCTACATTATAGATGTTATTAATTATTTCCTTAAAAGAAAACGAATTATCATTCAACATGCAGAACAATCACCAAATCTCTTTAAATAGCTGTGTTAAATAGCTTAATATTTACAAATATGTTTGAGATCTTGACACAAATACAGGGGTGTCGAATGGTACCGATATTATAGAAGGTAACTACAACCCATAATAAATGAATTGATATCATTTATAGTATAAGGTCATTCCAAGGTCAACATAGGCCAAGAAGAGTGCGTGGTACAATGTATCAACAGTTTTAAAGTACGGTTTTAAGCATAACATATTTTTAAAAACTTTCATATGTACGCAACAAAATAAATGTGAGCAAACCTACTGAGGACGTATTGCTTGTTGCATGTCAAATTATCGAAATGTCTCATCTTCTAACCGAAGAATTGTGCATTTACTGAAACAGCTTTTTCTGCGTTTCTAATTTTGGATGCCGTTTTACTGTTCTTCCAGAATCTATTCATACAATAAATAATAAACGAATATTTTTATTCCGCAAAGGTTTCTATATCACTTTAGCAAGAATACTTTTCCTTTAAAAAGTAGTTCAACTATGTATTTTTGAGGCCACATTTGGTGTTGATGTTGGTGTTTTTACATAACTGGAGTATTTAAATTTGGAATTACAAGAAAAAACTACTAAAGGAAATTTATTTTTCTGCTATATATTTTGCTTATTTCTCGATCACCACCGTGTTTTATGGCAAATGCTCATTGTCGTGCGCTTGATTCAGATTCTGTTTCCTACTGATATTGGAAATGTCAGGCATGCTCCTCCCTAAATGCAATCTTGTGTTTTGTTTTGGTGAATGGTTTCCTACACCATGGTTAAAACTGATCTAGAATAAACTCAAACTCATTAATTAAATACATTTTCAGATGACTATGATGATAGGTTCACACTGGGAATATACATTAAAGATTTGATAGTAGTTTAAGATCGACAATAAATCAGCAAATCAGTTGGTGTATTTCCTGCTCTACAGGAAATACAAGGAGAGATCGCCATTAAAGCTCTTTTTTTCGACTGACCACTCTACGTATATTGATACTTGAAACTATGCAGATGGCCTGTTTCAGTGTATTCGATCGATCGCCAAATAAACGTTCTTCGCCATTCATTTATGATGTCTGCATGCCCCAAGCTTCATTATGAATCATATGTTTGAAAGAATGAACTACAATATCACGTAACAATATGAAAAGGTTTAAGCACAATGAATTAAAGTTCAATGAGTTATCAAGGTATTTGTGAAAACCGATTCATTTTATGTAGACACATATTTCTGATAAATTGTAGGCTTTCTTTGCAGACGAGCAGATAAAACATAATTCGGCTACATGATTTTACAATTTATGTACACTCCTCAATGTATAAGCCATACATATTGATAAAGTGAATACTGTGAAATAACAGACAATTTGCCAGTTGACCATATATCTTATATAATATCATATTCGTGCAATTAAATTTATGATGCAATCAGTTCGTTATCTACTTCATGGTTGAACCGCTGTGGGGTTAACTATTTAACTGTTTATCAAACTGTTCAGAGATAATTTATTTCTTGAATAATAAGATAAACGTATTCCTGTTTCATGTTATGTGTCCCAATTGGGGCGGTATGAGAGTAATAATTTAATAATATATAGTTATAGTTATATAGTTACATAGTTAAACGTTATATAGTTATAGTTATATATAGGAATATAAAGTTATATTATTATATATAGTTATAAAGTTATATAGTCATATAGTTATATATAGTTACATACATATTTATAATATTTGCATTATCTCTGCGTATTTTAAACATGTTAAGACGGATTTAAAATGTTAATATAGCTAGAGTACTACTGATTATCGATGCTGTTAAGTTGAGATAAATTGAGTGTAAATGTCTTATACCCAGCACAGCTAACATACAAAATAAACAGAAATGTTCTCTTAAAGTTATTGTTTTATAATGAGCAAAACATTTCAAAAGAATGTATTTTACTTCTAAAAGAAAAGATACACGAAACACTTTGGCATTCCATCTAAATGCACTGAACACTTTTATAATAACCCTATTGTCTGACTGTGGTTGACATGTAATGCGCCATTGTTATCAACTCTATTCTTTGAAGCGATGGAAACAAATGTGCATCTTCTGCGTATAGTTATCAATATGAACAACTTATAAATTATCAATCGCAGATAATCATTCAGCATTGCCGAGAGCTAATGAACGTAGGGTCAAAAAAGTTCTAAAACATTATTCACGCCGTATACATTTATTAACTGTTTAGATTTATAAATAATGTGATGTACACCAAACAATCATTTACTGGAGTCGTGCTCTTCAGTGTTGCATATAACATAGGCTAGTATAAGATTTTTAAAATAGAAGTGGTTTAAGGTTGAGCAGAAAGTAGCGTGTAAGGGAATTTCCAGCGATTGATGGCTCGGCCTAGTATAATAAGATTAAAATAGATAATAATCGAGACATGTGAAAAAAAACACAAGTAAGGTTTGCGGACATCAAAACGAATACAATGTCGGATAAAGTACCTAAAATTATATATATATATATATATATATATATATATCTATATATATTATCTATCTCTATATCTCTCTCTCTCTCTCTCTCTCTCTCTCTCTCTCTCTCTCTCATAATATATATAGGAACCTTTGTTTTCAAGTAACACGACCGCCAGTTGTGCCTAATTTTCCAAAAATAATTTTAATAAATCAATAGCTGTGCAGTGGTTATTTGAATAAAGCCACTTTGGTGTGATCTTGTGACAATCTAGAAACATTGATAAATTTAATAGAAATAATAAGTTGGCGGATTGCAAAAAGTCTATTTTCAGAGTAAAGATATCCGTTTTATCTCACTGGTAATCCTAATATTTAACTAAATGTACAATGTATGTATAAACACACGAGAAATACATAATGTAGAAATAAGTGTTACAGTTCAACATTTTCCATTAAGATTGTTGTCAATATTGTTTTGCAAAATATCTTGCAAAAAAACAAACACGGCTATAAGAAAACTATTTTTAACAGATACCTTTTAATTCTTTTTTAGACACTTTTGACAGCTATTTTTAATAATAATATCATTGCTTCTTTCGACAAACACTTGATCCGAGGAGAGAAGAGGAGCTTCTTCTACGATAAAAAACATGCATTCGAATGGCGTTTACAGATGATCATTAACACAGCCAAACATTGTTCATGGTGATTCCCTGTCTGCCCAGGAAAACATTTCTGATGTGAAGATCCGTGAAAATAGATTACGCGGATGTCTATTGATGATTGTTGGAGAAAGCGTATATGAGTTAAGACTGTTCTCTACTTGATGTTTTATGTGCATATATAAAACATAATATGTACAAAATAAATCGTGCTACAAAATAAGTTTTCGAAAAAAGATGTGTTTTGAAAAGCATGCACTCGAGCCAATTGTTTAACTTCAAATGAGAAAAATCGTTAGAGCCAGCATAACACTGATATGCTAGTTGTTTAATCTTATCCATAACAGTTATAAATGGTTTCTGATTAAAAATAAATACTAAAACCGTATTTGTAGATAAAATTCAGTAGTTATTACATAATAAATACACAATGCAATAAAACCGAAAATACTTATTTGTTTTTTATGACTAAAAGACGGTTCCGTTTGAGTGGCAGTCCAGAACTTTCCTTTGTGTTAGTACGAAAAATGTTTTAACTCGTCCTTTCTATCTAAGCTGAAAAGGTTATGTAAGTGTTGGTATCATGGATCTGTACGTACACGACCACACGAATACCTCTTCAAACAAGAAAATAATAAAGGTTCTTCTTACTAAAAATCATTAAGGTTTCTATGAAGATATTGTTAGCCAAGACTAATACATAGTATTAAATAGTATTTGTGTTCAATACTATGACACTGTACATTTGTCTTTAATTATGTTCGCACACTCGCTTTATCACTAAGCATGCGAAGTTCAACTACACTTATGATATTAACCTATAATAATATACCAATTAATTTTCAGATATGTTTCTTTAATTTTTCAACGAAACAGCCGAATAATCAGATGGTGGTCTGTTGGCTTTTAATGATAATGGAAGGTTATAACTAAGCAGTATCGATGTTGTCTTGATATATTTTACAGTACCAGGTCATTCGATGGTCATCCAAGGTCCAAAAGAGTACGTGATATTCACATGTACATCTCTTAAGCCATTCATCGATTAGTACGTACGCGGAAAACTGTTTCCACTATATACATGCT
Source organism: Sinonovacula constricta (assembly GCA_007844125.1). Taxonomy (NCBI): domain Eukaryota; kingdom Metazoa; phylum Mollusca; class Bivalvia; order Cardiida; family Solecurtidae; genus Sinonovacula; species Sinonovacula constricta. Next base: position 29,459,193 of record CM017559.1, read on the forward strand.
GTGACTTAGGTACATTATTGACTCAAGAGACCGTGACAATCATCCGATCGGGCGTAGTATTTCGAAGTATCGCAATCAGAAATATCGTCATATTTTCAACAAATATTATATCACAATATTGACGGGACCAGCGAATGTTTCCGTAGTAATGGGTACATTCGTTCTATTGTGATTCGAAGTAGCTTGATTGTACTGTAACTACGTACAACAAAGTATACAAACCGTAGTAAATTATTTCCATTTCGATTCCTTTAATATTTTCTTAGATAAATACAAGCTTCTCGACATGTGTTTCCTTAAACTCACAAATTACTGTTAGTTTGTTTTTGAAAAGTACATGTAGGAATGTTTTCTGGACCAGCAATATCTTCAGTGGCTAATTTATCTGAAAAAAATATCTAGTTTATGATAAGTTTAACTAATTTCAAGTTATGTACATTTAAGAATACCTATAAATCTATATTTTAAGAATTCATTTTCGAATAAGTTTATATACAAAAGTATTTAAATGTGTTATTAACAAATCTTACAGTGGTAAATCGTAAAGTTGTATATTAAAAACATAAACACGCCATCTCAGTGCGTTGGCCACACATAAAAATGCAATGTAAATCTTCTAGAGCCAATATAAAAAATCTGACCTTAAAAGTTGAGACGTGCCTATTTATCAAGATCTCTTGGGGTGAGGGATTGGGGTTCTGGAATCATGGATATGCCTAACTACTGCTAAGTTTGTCAAGGACTATACTCATCAAAGTTCTGATAACATCTATACTGATAGATACACAGTGAGAACTCACATAAAAGATTTGATCACAGTATCAGATGGACAATAATACACTATACCAGACTGTTTCTTTTTAATGAACAGATAAGAATGATTTGCTTCATGGCTCTTAAATTTATTCACCATTCTTTAGAATATCGGCCAGGCATGTTGATGTTCTCGATGGATGACAGTAAAAATAACAGAGCTGTCCTTATAAATGTTCTCTGTTGTACGTCAAACGATTATTAAAATTATAATATGAAACTTCGTAAATCTTATCTCTACCCTAGGGTTATGGCCCAGCATGGGTAATAAAAAGTGCTAGTTAAACTGATTTTAACAACAGAGCTTTTCAGTAGTTGCTTTCATAGATACGCAACTACCAGTGGTCAACAACTGTTTGTTTTGTTTCATTTTTATAAATATATCGACTTAATATTGGAGTAAATGGATCTTATATGTGAAAAACCATCCCGTGTCTGGATAAAACCAATTGGATACTGTAGGAAAGACGTCATTACTTGAGGGATTTTGCAGCGAAAGGAACTCGAACCATCGCGAGGCTGCGAACTTGCCGGGGTTTTTTTTCCGCTCTGCCATGGGTGCCCAATAACCAAACGTCAAACGTCAAACTGCACGTGGCTAATTGCTGGTGCCGATTTAAGGAACAGATAATAAGGACAACTAACAAACAAATGCACAAATTACCTTGTAATGTATATTGAGTAAAATAATTTAAAAGACTGAAAAAATAATACCTACCGCAGCAACGATTATATGTTGCTACAGGGAATCATACAATACAAAACAAAACAGTAGGCAGCTTATCCGACTTCTTTATGCACTTCTAGTCTGCTAATTTGATTGTCTGCCGAATGATTGTCGGTGATGGCGCGATAATTATCAATTGTCAGTTTTATTCAGCAATACAAGCAAATGTATCAGCCTCCCTAATAATTATTGATATGGACAGTTTATAGATTTTCTCTCACAGACTTCAATTCCGCATGTCATCACTAACCGTTGAGGAGCCTAAAATACAGTTAACACATTTACTGTTAAGCTGTTATATTAGGTGTTAATGTATTTTTAAACATTAAAGGAACTTTTTGACGTATATAGGAATTCTACAATAACATTATATATAATGGCGTACACACTCAGAAGCTGTATTTAATAGAATAAAGTATCCAAAGGTTTCTAGTAACCTTCACTCTATATTGTTACTTATTTGTTTACACAATTGAGAATTCATATATAAATAATGTTGGCATTTATATTTACGTTTTCATAAATTATATTGTAGCATAAAATTATTTTAATGATTTAACACATCCGTTTAACATACCTGGAATCACAGTACCGTAATTATTATGAACTTCGAAACCCTGCAACATGTTTTATACATTATTAGCATCTGGATATACAAGAATTCTTCTTCTAGCTATAATAAAAATGTGTCATATCGTCCTAAGTGAAAAATGTAAATGGTAAGCTGCTTTAATTATTTGGTATTACATTATATTGGCAGTTATCTCATTTAACATTCTACAGCGGAGGAGAGATGTGAAGTATTGAATGGCCTGGCAAACATTTCGGTTATAGCCGACTGTTTTGCTACTGCATACCGGTAAGTGATGGACCATTAACTTGGAGAAACATGTTCTCTAACTTTGCAAATTTTACAATTTGATAAACACATTCGACAGATGCGGTTAAACCCTCGTTTAGTGGCGATGTTGATGTCTGCATCATGGTCAATTTGAACAAGTGCTGTTCTGCAGGGATTTACCGTGCCTGGACCGTTGTGCATTTTTCACACATACATACACAATCCACTTTCATAAAATATCTCATAGTCGAAGGGGATGTTATGAAAGTACGCAAATCCATTTAATATACAATCTTTCAATATAACCATAAAATAATAATTTAAATATTTAAAGCTAATTCTGATCCAGCATTTTCATATAAAGAAATTGTAAGGGCATTACAAGATATCGTGACAGAATCCTTAATTGCGGTCCACAAACTCACACATCTTTATGAAGGTTTTCGTTGCATATTAAACATCGTTTATTATTAAACGCGCGCGTACGAGAATTTACTCAACGTTTTACTAGACACCTTTCAGTCTATTTTTTCAACTGACTCGAATTGAATCAAATTATATACCATCTTCGAAATATATTTTAACGATGTGCAGTACGCGTAACTCGCGGGGCATCGTGAGAAAGGTAACGTATACTGTGCTACAATACATGGTATGTACTTATACACTTTTTGTAAATCCGATTGTCAGTCGAGTGATGGTCCGATAATTTAAGCTAATAACGGTGTCAGCAGTTTTTTTTTGTCCTGAGACAAAGACATAGACACTGCTAGCTGGTTTCCTTATTGGTTTGGTCATGTCCTGCCTTGTAGATCATTCATATCAAGTATCTATTAAGCATGTTATCGCAATATACTGATGGGTTGAATAAGGTCATGTGAAGGTCTAGAAGAACATAAGAGGTTGGCTATTATATGCTATATGTAAAAGGTCAAAGCTTAATGTCTTAAAAATATAGCCGTTAATTTTTTCTTCCAAGCTCGCGCAGATGTTTATAGGCAATAACCATATAGTGCCGAAGCCGCTTTACAATCATCATTTACTTCCTTTTTTATATGTACCAGCATTTTAAACGTTATTGTTTCTATGTAACAGAAGCATTTTACATATTTTCATTTGAACACCTTATGATAGTATGGCAAAATATTGTCGATTGACTTTGAGACAAAAAAAAAGAGCTGTATAGATTTATCTTAGAAAGAGCATCTACTTGATGTCCCCGGCCTTCAATTCTATATAAATCCTTTTCCTGTAAAGTGTGGTAAACGTATTTAAAAAGTGGACATATGTAGTCCCTGTTTTTGTATCGGTTTCCATTTAAAACACGTATTGTGTAAATATCCTAGAAACATATTTTAAACTAAATAAATTCAATAAAATTGTATGAACATAATGTACACTTAGAAAAGGTTTTAAATTTTGAAATTTGTCCTTAACTTAATTAAACTTGTTGCAGTTTTATCATAAATGCATCCCTTGTTGTGCCTGGCAGTATGACATATGTTGGCGGCGATAAAAGTTGTTATTCTATTTACAAAATTCCCTACGTGTAAAATAACGACTGTTAAGCTGTTAACATATTTAACAGAATCATAGTCATAATTATTATTCCCCATAATAAAATATTTAAATATTCAAAGGCACAGGACAAAAGTATTTACAATGCAGTTAAATGTAAACGTTACAACCAATCGATGACGAGACTGTATACAAAAATAAAGCAAACCCAACAGTTATCCGCATTGGAACGGTCAATTGACAAAGAAGACCCGACCTGGTGCTTAAACCTGGTGTCAAAAGCGCACGAACCTCGTACTTCCTAGTGTATTATCTCAAAAGCAAACAGCTCAAATAAAGTTTATAGTAATAAATTTATAGACAAAAAAGATATAAATCTAGTTTTTATATCGAAATCAGATCAACGTTTTTTGCAGCATAATGTCACATGAATATGTTAAAATCCCATTTACGTTCAGAGGCATTAGGATAAAGTTTCAATAGCATAGTTCAAAAGCAGTATCGTTGTATAACCACATGAACCTACGAGTATTTAATAAATAGACAATATATAACAACAATGTCCTTTTTATAAAAATCATCTCTTGCCAAAAATACAGAAACACATGTGCGTGTTTGCGGACCTTAATTTGGTCGAAAAAATTATGAAAATATAAAAGCATTAACATTGCAGGATAAACAGAAGGGGCTAAAACCATTTGTAAAGGCAATAGTCGACATGGGATATGAAAAGAGGTGGCTTTTAAGATCTGACTCAATGATTTGGAAATAAAGTTAAAAGAAAAAATCTTTAGGATAAAATAATTTATTTTATCTTCTCTGCAGGTTAGTCAAATTTGGTCTGTGTCGGCTATTTAACCATTAATAATTCAATCCAGATTATTGAAAATGACAGACGACAAAATGATATGCGGATCTCCATTTTTTGTGGATTTATCCAATAACTTTATAAACTAAGGTTACAAAGCTCTTAAGTTAAATTTGTTAATGTGAAACATTATCTGTGTGTAAAAATTAAATAATGTTAAAAATTATAATAACATGCACGTAAACTAAATTCAAAGAATAACAATGGAAAACTTTGATTAAAATTATTGTCATATTTTTAGGAACGCTTTTTAGCCTTTGTCTTTGGCTATTGGACACATATTACCAATAATTACATGTCTTTTGTACTTACTCCACATTTTCTTTGTGATCTAACTATCACATTCGAATAGAACTATTTCGGAATATGAATTGATTAAAATATTTATATTTTCAGCTGAAAAGAGGTTGTCCATTTAAGAATATATATCAACTTATATGCATTTACTTGCATTTATGTGTGCGTGCGTGCGTGCGTGTAAGTGTGTGTGTGTGTGTGTGTGTGAATTTAATGCGTGTGTACGTCAGAAGGCATGTTGTAAACAAATCGTTAGCTTTTACCTTAATGCATCTGTATACCTCTACCTATTATTGTCTTCTGTAAAACCTTCAAATACCAGTCATGTTCATTATGAAGAACGGCAATAAGTATGAGTTACCAGACTTAACACTCGTATAACTACATCCAATCCCTTTTCTCGTTTCCGATCTGAAGCCTGCTGGTCAGAAGGAAGTACTTTCTTGACTTCTAATAATTATTATTATTATGAACATGCTGGAATTCATTATAGCAGGAACAATCAGATTTGTATTACCTAAAATGATTTCAATGTGCAAGAATCATTAGCATAATGACCCTAGATAATAATAAGGTCAAGCAATATTAAGTATATTTATTAAGAATTAATATTTAATCAATTGATAATTAACATATCATATAATCACCAGTTTGGCTAAGAAGCAAGTCTATGCTACATGTTGCATGCTTGTGGTAAATAATAATGATATTTACAATAGAAGATGTAGGTACATATCATAGGTCACCCTGGAAATTTCTTTAAAGGTGGTTTCCGACAGTTTTAAATACATGTACCAATATCTAACAACCGCTTTGGGGAATTTGGTCATACTTGTTGTGTAAACAAACACTTAAGTCATTATACAGTCTCATTAAAATCATATCCTGAAAACCGCTCCGCCATCAGGATCTGAGGACGAGTCAATAAGACCTTCCGAACCAATCAGATTGTCGCCTACAAAATTGCAAAGTAAATGATGATCCGAAGCATTCCGAACGTATCATTTTAATGGTTGCGCCCATTTACAAAGAAATGTAACATGGACACTCCACGCAAGACTTATGTCCACTGAAAACATATGCACTGTATGGGGAATCCCATTAGTTTTCAACATCAATAACATCTTCAGTTAACTAGCAAGCAAGTTGCAGAACAAACCTAAACTGAGCGACTATTTTACTGCATCATCGAAAGCGGAGATGGACAATAGAACTGCCTCGGTATGTTTAAGACCATTCCTGGAAATGAAAACTAATGTTCGTCATAAGGAAAGTGCCATACATGTTTGCATTTTCTTTCATTTCTAAACGAATCAAACACAACCGACATGTTTTAATACGGAAATTAATTCTAAGATTATGTTGCATGGTTATAATGTTTCATTTTTGTAAACATTATGTGCAAGAGAGATTTAAGGTTTTTGACATAGCCAGGCTGTAAAAACAGCGAACACGATAAATTAACACAGTTTTCTTTTGCTTTATATGATATATAGTATACACTTTCAAGCTTTAAAGTTTATATTTTTGAAAGAAGTTTCTATTTTATATAAAAAGATACCTACACAGTTCATATCGACTGGAACATACAGAAAAGACAATTGTATCATGTAAATATGGTTTGTTTTCTAGTTTGTTTTGTTGATTTGTTTTGTTATCTTTGTCATAGTTTGTTTTTGTTGTGCTTTTGTTAACAATAATCCGAGAGAATAAACAGTAGGCAAGAACAAATATATCACTAAGAATATATCACTTAGTCGCAGCGTACATTTCGCCTATTAATTCTAAGTGTATTGATCTCGTTAGAATGATATTTGGTGAGTTTGCATGATTACAGATTTTTGTCAGTGCGTTTTATTTGTCTCAATTAAATATATATGATATTGAAGCTATAAGTCGATTGTTACACATAGTTATTTGAATTCAGACTCAAAGGGAATTATTGAATCATCCAGATTAAAAGAACTTATTAGATTTTATGTCTTACGGCCAATAACAACTGCCTAAACTGTATCTGCCTTCATTTGAAAACAAAGAAAAAAGTGAGAAAAAAACTGTCACTTTCAAGAACCGATTTAACAAATTTAGGGGCCTTTGCAGGATTAAAGACGATGACTTATCATCTGCATAGAGTCTGCTACTTTCACAAACTCAAAAATATCGTTAATAACGATATTAAATAAAACCGGACATAATATTGACCCTTGTGGTACACTGTAACATATGGAAATTACTGAAGTTGTATTTAAATTTGACGCATTGCTTTCTTTTCTCTAAAAAGCACGTCCAAGGTATCGTCTCTGTCCCACGAAACTTCCATATAAGTATCAAGAGATTATGAGGGATACAGTCCAAAGCTTTAAATGAATTCGCAGTAGTGTACACATTATCATCCACTGACATTTTTAAGTCCTGGACTAACTTTCCATGGTGCAGTCTTACAACCATATCCAGGCCTGCAAGCAGAGAGGTACACATTAAAGAAGTATCAAAGAAATGCATAAGGCGCAAACTGATACCTCTTCAAAAATCTTTGACATAACTGGTGAGATACCTATCTTTCTCTAGTTGTTCTGTTTGTCTAATAAACTATTCTTCTTATGTTCAGGAACAACTTATTTATATCCTGTGTAATGGGTTGAACTATCGAAAATTTCTGGAACAACTTATTTATATGCTGTGTAATGGGTTGAACTATCGAACATTTCTGGAACAACATATTTATATGCTGTGTAATGGGTTGAACTATCGAACATTTCTGGAACAACTTATTTATATGCTGTGTACTTGGTTGAACTATCGAAATTTTCTGGAACAACTTATTTATATGCTGTGTAATGGGTTAAACTATCGAAAATTTCTGGAACAACTTATTTATATGCTGTTTAATGGGTTGAACTATCGAAAATTTGTCATATTTGAAACATCTGGCAGTTATACCATCGTTGTCATCCTGATTATTTACACATTTGTCATGCTCATATAAAAAGTATTGTTCTGTACCTTCTGTTCATTAACAAGGTTTGATGAAGTCAACAAATTTGCAACCTCATCCTCATCGATCGCACAAGTACATGCTGACGGATTCTCCTTGGACATTTAAGCCTGCGTGGTTTTGTTTTTCTGAACTGCATTGAATAAATCATGTTCTTTTAGCAAATTACTTGTTTTAACTCTTCATTTATGGAAAGGACAAATTTAGAAACAGACAATAAACTAAATTCGAGATACAACTGTATTCACTCCGGGGCATAAGATATAAAAAGCCGAGTTTCTTAACATACTTTATCAAACACGATTGTGATAAATCTGTCGCGAACATCCGAACGGATTGCTTTTAAATGCATAAATTCCTTGCCGAACTTTTTTATTTGTGTCAGCTTCTAGTACGGACTTAAAAGCATCCGACATTGATATTATTCATTTCAAAAGAAAAACGTGTACAAGTACAATTTAGATTTGAGAGAATGCTATAATTGCAGTAGTTTTTCGTCGATTTCGGTCGCGGATAACTATGTAATATGAAACTTAATCCCTGCAAAGATGGCTCATACTTTTTATAAATACGCACATATAAAGTCTACTTTCGACTCATATGTTCATAAAAGATAATTAGTTAATTTGATTGCGTCAGTCATCTTTATCTGACTGACATAATTTGTGTTGATAGTTTGTGGTTCTAGCATAAGTTAACTGCTTGACCTCGTCAGAAATGTTCTCATATTTGATTTAAAAACTCTGCTAAAAACTTCCATGGCACTTCGTCAGCATTTCTCCACAAATCGTAGAAGTAAATAGAGATGCAATTATTGGAGATTGTGCTGTGAATAAAACGGTTTATTCGAAGTAATGTCGATCTGAAAAATAGTAATTCGATTTTTTTCAATAAAGGATAGCTTCGAATTTTTTTTAATAAAATATTTGATCGTTCATAGCCAAGGACACCAGACTGAACATATCGAGGCGTGTGCATTAATATGTCTTTTCTTTCATTTAAGAAATCAGGCTTTACTATATGGCAAAATGAATCGTTTGCGTCAGTTTACTCAACATACAGATTGCATTAATAGGTTTTTCAATTTGTCGATTGTCTGCCTGACATGATATAAAGACAACTAACTTTACCGGTCTAAACTAAAACAGTTTTGAAGGAGAGTGATCTTTAATGATCTTAAAGTTAAATGCACATCAAATACATGATAAAATGACATGTGTAGTATATTGATGCTTGTTTCTTTGAAACTGTGTTTTCCTTAGTTGTTCAAAGGCCCACAACGCAGTAAATTATCGGCATAAAATATTACACTTGTATTTATGTAGTTGGTCTTAAAACCTAGTTTCCAATTTGCCTAAAAGCTTAAAATATCCTAACATCCTGATATTTCCGCATGTCTTTAATATATCGTACATGGAAATAAATGGAATGCTGTTAAAATCACAGCAGATCCTGCATTGCTATCCCTTCAAGTCGTCTCTTTTTTGTGGAATTGCCTGGTTGATCTTTGCAAGCAAGTTACTTGATTTATTGAACAAGAAGCAAAATATACATCTCAATACCCACCTTGGAAAGTGCAACTTCTGGTGTAGAGACAGTCTGATATTTGACTCGTGCTGAATCGAATTTACTAGTTATTTGCAATAGACTTGGCTACATATTAGCAATCATGCATGCTGAAAAAATTTCAGGCTATGATGAAATCAAAGCACTGACACAGCTAAAAGACCAGTGAATCTAAATTGTGTGCATTCAGTGAGATTTGTTAAGTAGTATAGTAATGCCAATATTGACCCATACATTTACAGACAATAATCCATGCTCAGTATGGCCCCAATAAACGTCTTTGTTTGCGTCGTTTGATGATGTTGCCAACTAGGCTTAGGCAAGCTCAAATAACCTGGCAAATGTTAAACATGTACATGTGATAAGGATGATGGCCGTGGTCGTTGTGATGTCGATGATAATAATGATGATGATAAGGAGGAGGAGGGGGGGGGAGTAAGTGGGGGAATAAGATGATATATTTAAATCTTCCTCCTGCGTGAACTATAAAATTCCGTTCAATTATGTGTACGATCCTGTTTTGTTTGAGGTATTTTATGATAGTAGGCACATATGAAAAAGTTACGAAGATGAACGCCGCATAAAAAATAAAATACACCTTTCGTGATAAGATTCGTGTTACATTGCATACTTAACAATGTTTTATATTCTGTAATATTTCTGTAATTCCAAATTCATTTCCTATATAATGTTACAGTATTCCAGGATGTTTGCTACTAATCATATACCGTATCAGTTTACTTGTCAAGATTAAGTAATGGGACACTACCTTGCTAAGTATTTAATAGTTGTCTTTAAACTGGTACGTACAAAGCTAAAGAGACAACAAATCATAATGGTTATGTGTTTTCTCAAATGTAAATATCGATGAAAGGTTAGAGGCCGGAAATTAGAGAAAGCAGATATCTGCAAATCCACGAAGGGGTTTGATAGTTTTTGTATACCTGTCTTAGATTCTTTATTGGCCTTTTCTATTTGTGAAGGAAAATAATTACAATAACTACAAAGTAATCATATTTGTCAAATAACTGGTATTTAATCAATTTACTAGTTGCAATACATCAACCTACATCGCATAATGCTAATATTCAGGCATAGAGAATTACATTTCTCTAAAATCAACACTTCAATGGAATTATCAAGGATGGTGGAGTGACATTATCTTACATTACAGAAATCGAAACTGGTGTGTTTGATACCATTAAGCACGATGTGGGCGTCGTTCGATGTTTCACAACCATGACAAGTAACAATTAGAGATCAAGATCTGAAAAAGAGATGTCATATGTTATAATAGCAAGCACATAAATTATTTTCAAAAGTTTTTTAGGACAAATAAACATTTCAAAATCAGTCACAACCTTTTTGTTCCTGTCGACACTATCATGGCTGGTTAGTAATGGCAAAAAGGAAACCGACAAGAACTCTGAATAGTTACTTAGACTAATAGTTATATAGTGCTAAGTAAGAACGTCACGAACAAAACCATTGACACTTCAAACGCACGCTTGTCATTACACCCCAATACCCTTTTTCTTGCGTCAACAGTTTGCGTAACAGCAACTTTATTATATCCTTGTTTTGTTATGATTTCAGTTTTATGAGCAAAAAATAATTGCAAGTTATGACATTATAAAAGAATCCAATGCTAGATTATTTAAACCCGCTGTTTAAATTTGCTTGAAAAAGCATTACTGTGTTTAAAGATCAAAGCTTAGTTAATATGAGAGTATTCATAAAGCTCCTAATAAAGTTAAAAATATAAATAACAAATAGAAATACCATTTGTCATCTTTACCTTATCAATGTGTTAAGCAAAAATATTAAACTAGCTTTGAAATATTTAATTATAATATTGACAGTCACTGATCTTATCGTATACCCTTCTCGCAAAATAAATATCACTTTTTAGACAATGAAATGACACGTCCTGGCAAGTCTGCATAATTAAAAGTAATACATCGTAGGTAGTAATTTATATGTCAAAACAGTAACAACAGTACCCAGAGTTACATATTTAAGGACTCTTTATGGAATATCAGATAATGCTGGTTTCGTAGACGTTTGTATATGGCTCAAAGATTGCTGAGAGAGTCTATATATCAACTTAACCTGTGTTTTATCTATTCCGTAAGGCAGAATATGTCCATTCAAATAAAGCAATTTCTTCTACCAGATATTTATTGCTTTTTACGATAATGCTAATGTTACGTATACATGCCATATATTCCTGTATATCACAATAAAGTAAAAAAAACGACCACAAAACTACCTTAATCTGTAACCATATGTCATCATTTGTACTATTTTTGTTCCTGTTTATCAAGAACGTCTGGATTTTATAGCATTTTTGTACCACCTTAAACTGAAAATTTTCAGCCTGGATTTTGTTCTGTATAAATACGTTTTATGTATTAAACACAGTGTTCAATATAGTTCTGTCTGCATTGCTAATAACTTATCATTTTTACAGCAAATCAAATTTTCTTTCAAGATAACAAAGTGGATGCACTAATAAAGCCACCCATGTCTGAAAAAAACATACACTCCAGAAAATCAGACATTATTATTAAAAACCGCGCAATACTGACTTGACACCATATTTCAGACGGTAGAAAAAAGATATCCGGTGTTTTTAGCAATTACTTTAACCAGCATCAGCATAACATGTTAGATTCTATAATGCTTCAAAATTTATTTGGAGTCATTTTCAGAACGGAATGGGGCGGGACTTGTCGGCATTTGGTCGATACTGTGCAGCGACGTTTCTATCAATATGAGGTGCCTAGAGACTTAATCCGGTCGGTCCATTATGTTGACACCGACGAGTCAGGCGTCAAGCTCTCTCCTTAGCCCCGAGCGTTAGGAGGGGGAAGCAACTACTTTCAACTTTACTGTCTTCGACCGGGGATTGAACCCGCGACTTCCCGATCCGCAAGCCGACGCTCTACAAAACGAGTTATTGCGGCCGGTTTTTCAGAACGTTCGTCCTTGTGTAGCGCATACGGCCTTCTTTTTCATACAAATTTGAAATCTCCATAATTTATTTCTAAACAAACCTATGTTTATTTCTAATGTACATCACGTATTTCACTTAGTAAGTCTATAATCTCGATCACAGTTTTATATTTTTCTTTGGATAAAAACACCGTTTTTCAGCATGGATTAATATGCTCATACAACTTATTAGCTCAGTCTTATAACTAACGCTACAACTTCGTCTTGGATTTGTATGTTGCTTTTACGTTTTAAGAAAAGCAAATATATTCTGTCAAAGAAAAAAATCCGCCTTAAACTGTAGAAATTCATTTCACATGGTTATAAATTCTAAGCCAAGCAATTTAATAATGTGACAAGATAGATATCACAATAAATCGAGTGGATGACGTCCAGACAATGGGACGTTAAACGCTATGAGGTTTTTCAGCTTTTAAATGTTTAGATGTGGGTCTCTACTACAAAGCCGTCATTCACTCACGATGCAAGTTTATGGATAGTGTTATTACATAATGACATGCTATTGTCCTTTCACTGAATCCACTAAATAAGAAACGTAAGTGAATGCTGATAATAGTTATTGCGTTTATTAAACGCATGTTGTAGTGGGAGAAGAAGCCAGACAATGTCAAACATTGGCATGACATAAAAATACATGCTATAATGTATTCACCTTGTTTGCCTTTTTAGACAAGTCAAATGGATGAGAAATAAGGCAATTTGTTCGCATTAATTTTTTATAAATCGACCATCAGCTGACCGCATGTCCAAATAAACTTCTCAAATTTTCTTGCAATCCACACGAAAAGCTTTAATACACGTTGCAATAGGTTTGGCAATTATGACGTCGCCGTTTTTTTTCTTTTGTAAATTTAGTAAACATCCATTGTATATATTGACACTACCACCGACAAGAACATATTTTGTGTTAATGAGTTTGAATTTTAAATATTAACAAACCATTATGCTTAATGAGCAAAGTTCAATAATTTAAATCGTTTTACTTTAATCAGTGTTACCACATTCAGTTAACCTTTTGCCTGCAAGCCTTTATCGTTTTATGTATTGAATTTGTATCTTTGGAACAAAAATAAATAAATAAACAAAAAAGCGTAATTTATGAATTTATAGTATTAATTCTTTTATTTGGACATATAATTGACTGACACGCGTGCTAGAAAATACGTTAATCCCATACAAAGTAAACTTACTCAACATTTTACAATTGATAAACAATGAGTGTGTCTACTACAGCAAACATTAACATCAACGCGCATGTTCATGTTAGTCGGTAAGCGATTTGCTATTAGTTATTAATGCATGTCAAGTGGAAATATCTCTTAACACGCGATGTTAAGCAAACAAGCCAAAGCACTTTGCAGTATGCATGTTCAGCAGTACGGGAGCATTGGCAGTGAACAGTGTAAAGTAAAACGCACGAGACATAAACGTCAGTTCAAACTAATAATGAAAGATGTAATGTTCTTTTAAGACTAGCGTCACTAGTCTGCAATACCATGCTGCTTGACAAATGTCTCTTCAGTTATTGATTTTTTGGACATGTGCTAATGGAAATCTTACCCCAAAATATATAATCATATATATAATATAGCATTTTTGTTTACTTATTTTTCCATTTTTATAAATCGACTGTTATTGGATATTATAACAGAATGTAAATACAATTGTAATTAAATACATGTAAACATGTCGAATATTTTTGAGGGTGAGTTACGCCATTTGACGATATGCCTAGTTAAAAAGTGCTTGTGCATTCTTTTTCAACCCGACGTGGTGCGGCAGATGATATTACAAAAGCCTGTCTCATGTAGGAAAATTACGAAAATTGGGCATAAAAGGGGTAATTTATTTCTTCTAACTCTTCTTTGAGTGCGTTCCATTAAGATGAAGTTTAATCAAAGACTATTTTCTATTTGGCATTAATATATTTTTAAACGGAACTCATTTTCGCATTTTACAAATAAGAAGACATGTTTGCAAATATTTAATTCATGTTCAATTGAACTGTTTGCATTGTTATGTTTTTGGCTCTAATGACTTTTAATAAAAATAAATAAAAAAAAATATAACAGGGTTTCAGTACCTTTCTTAGAAGACACCGCATTACAGTGTATATATTTTTAAAAGCAACTTTGAACATGATAACAGACATTGCGTTCATTTTTTTAGGGCCATAAAATATCTTTTAAAATTCATTGAAAAGCGTTCTTAACAGTACAACAGGTGAATAGGGTACACAAGAACGAAAACATACTATCTTCAATTAGATAGAAGTGCTAAAAATCAAAGTCTTGAATTCCTCTTTGCATACATGTTATGATTACATTGTCCATGACGTTTTAAGTTAATTATGGTTTAGAAATATATGTAGCCACTGTTTTCGAATGTTTATGTTGAAGTAAATATGTTAAACAGTTTAAAAGCATATAAAATGATATGTGAGCCTTACTGGGACCTGTTATGACATTGATAAGTAACAAACACAACATTGCCATTCAACTTTCAACATAACCTCCAATGTCACAATTTCGAGTGGTTTCAATCGGCAGTAATAAAGCTTAAAATGATTCGAGTAGAGCTAAAGAAGAAATCAATCGTATTCATTTAACATTTTTCTGTTCTATATATTCCTGTATGAAATTATGTTGTTGTCATTGCATTGTAGCTTGTTACACACTATTGTCACCCTAATCATTGTAAACAATACACAATTCATAAATAATAAGATAGGAATGTTCACTTATCAGAGTAAAAAGTTAAATCTACTTTTTCTTATTTGTTTTGATGATAGACAGTTCAGCATAACAAAAATATGATGCAGCATATTATCATCATGAAGTACTTGATTGATTTAAACTATTCAGCAGAAGGACACAACAGTATTTTATCGTTTTAACAATAAGACGTTTCAGGTCATACAGAACTACAAAACAAGACGAAAATATTCAGTAATCATCGTCAATACTCAGCATAAACCGTCTAACTAGAGAAGCATACGCAATAATACTGCATTGAACGCGGTATTAAATTATACAACGAATGCAAAGAAAGCCTGAATAGAAGTCGTTTCTGTGTGGTAATAAGGTTTTATAT
The DNA here is from genome assembly GCA_007844125.1 of Sinonovacula constricta. Lineage (NCBI taxonomy): Eukaryota > Metazoa > Mollusca > Bivalvia > Cardiida > Solecurtidae > Sinonovacula > Sinonovacula constricta. Next base: position 29,474,929 of record CM017559.1, read on the forward strand.
GACGAAACTTATCCGATTGTAAATAATGATCATCATTTATCAGATATTTTCTGAGTCACTAATGGCTCTTAAGCTATAAATGGCATATTTTGATTGTTTACTTTTTTCAAATTGAAAAAATTCTTTAGTTACAATGATGGTTACGAATATGCAATAGAAAGCAGCACACATCGAGACAATCATCTTTGAAAGCAGAATCTAATGCAGGGCCGAAATCGGGAAATATGTGCTGTATTAAACTCACCACTGTGTTTTTATTTTCATTTCATTTTACTGAATTTTATTTCAAGTTTAACAGCGTTTATAAAGTAGTTTAAATATCAAAACAATATTTTGATAGTTTTAAAAGTAAAAGGAAATACAACCCAAAAGATACCCTGTTCATTTTGTTTAAGAATGAGCCAATAATTTTGTTTATTTCTGTATATTAATTCTTTGTGCATTTACCAATTTGTTAAAAACTATTGTCTCCTTCGAATATGAATTTAAGAGTTTTCCAATGATGTATAGCTTTTAATTTTGGGACCACAAATAAAGAAATTACAAGATAATAAAATTTAATACTCTTCTATACAATTTTTTTGAAAATCCCTTGAAGATGCCAACAAAGATGGCTGCCAAGATAAGGGATATTCACAGATGTGGAAACTATCTATAAAAGGTCTTGAATGGTGTATGCCTCTATATCAATACAGTAATTATAATTTATCGTTGCAGACATCAATTGTTTATACAATCAGAAAAAAGCAACGTCCTTTTAATTACCAAAAAATAGGTCAGAACATTTAATGACTCAAACAAAAAAAAACTTTCTAAAAATGCTATCATTTAAAAACAGAAAACTTTATTCTACGTTTTGTGCCTTAAAACATTGAAAAGATAAATGCAATTGTCCTAATACCATAACCTGAAGACCAAAAGGAAAACTGCCTTATTCGTGTAATGCTATGCAAAAACTGATAGCAGTGTTAAAATATAGCAATAAGTTAACAAGTTTCTGCTAGTATTGGCAAAATCTATGTTTTATTGGTGACAGACAATTAAACATAAACATATTAAAATGCAATTCAGATTTCCTTGCTCGAATTTCTAAGTGCACATTGTGCAATATGCGGTTTTCTTTTGGCAGTTCAAACGTTGAATGTCATACACAACTACATTTTAAGAAGATAACCATTGTCTTAAATCGACATTATGCATTTCACTGGAATACAACAAACAATACTAATGTTATTAAGGAAGTATATACCCTAAAATAATTTAATTTATGGCGTGTGTGTGGGTTACTGACATTTTTATGCAACATATGTTTTTTTAATAATAAAAAATATTCGATTTTATTGAACATTTACTGCAGTGTTGTGACGGTTTATTAAATACAAACGTTATGATTATTTTCGCAGAAATGGGATCACTTTTCTTTGTAAACATGTTTTCTCATAAGCGGCACTCTTCAATGTATAATTTCATGATTACAACCTGTCTGGTCTTTGCATTGCATTGACTTTATATATTCATGTAATGTTATTTATTCATTTGCATCAAATCGCTTAATGTAAATGAAAATTTAACATTCGTTTTCAATTATATGTACATATATCATGTCTTTAAAAATTAAGTTTATGTTAAAATTTACAAATATTATAGTACATTTAACATGTTTTGTGTTATCGGTATCAGTTGTTGTTGTTGTTGTTTAAAAATGGTTACAAGTACAATTACGAAAGTTTGATTTTATAAAGATGACAGATGTGTAGCTATACTGTCGTGTATAAGGATTAGATCAGATCTGTACTTGTATTGTATCCTTATATTTTTTCAAAACGGTAAGTTATAATCCCTTATTTCCTTTCTATAAGCCAGTTGTCTGTTTGCAATTGAGCTCCATTTTCCTTATCAGCTGACAATAAAGACAGAATGCCTTTATTATAATTCAGATTAAAGTTCCATATCAATATACAGCTGCATGTTAGGTCAGATAAACAATAACTTCATGTGTGCAGCTTTATTTTGTACTTTTGCTACAAGATTAAAGTAAAAAATCACCGCCCTTACACAGCAATAAGCTCTAATTTTAAGGCTGAAGAAATAATTTGCTGTTTTATGTGCGTTTAACTTACAGACAAAAATAACAATATGTATATCCTACAATATATATCATATATATAATATTATATCTGGCATTACCACAACTGAAAGATTTAGATAATGCCATCTAAAGCAATTTTTTGAAATGCAGCTGTGTTTTTGATAATACAGCACACTAATACATTTTCTGTAAAGAATGAAGCATGTTCCAAAAAACAGTAGAGCTCTTTTACTGAGACCGACGTTTTCCAAAATTTGGACCCGTAATTTCAGGCTCCGACATGTTTTCCCCCAGGTGCACATTTCAGCAAGCTCCGTTATATATATATATTATGCTTCTGCGCTTTGCCGATAATTTAGAGACGTGTTTTTTTATTTTTTCCATCATAAATTTGTATAAATTGCTGCGTTTCCTTATAATAACGATACTATACCGAAATAGAATGTACTTTTAGGCCGATATTCTTGAGTTGCAATCAAGTGTAACTATGTCGTTATTTGTATATTTTGTTAACCCTAAATATGGTTTGGAATTTTATCATCAAATTTGGTACAACTGATGTTTCAAATACATTACAAGACATATGCATGTTAAATGGTTCTTTGTACATTGTTCTTAAAATTATTTAAAATGAGTCAATAAAAATGCATAAATCATGCATTTATAATAAATTTATATAATATTTTACCACTCAGGAATTAGAAATGATTTAAAATTATTTCGATCGATTCCCGAGATGTTACGATAAGTTACCTAAGCGTTAGTATTATCCCAAAAAACACATTTACTTTGGTCCATGTTCCTGATTTCGTAAATAACAATGTCGAACGAAGGAAGCCAGACTATAAAGAGAGTAAGGCCAGCGTTGTCTTATTCGGAAAGAGAAAGAATATCATTGATATCATCGTAGGATTTCAAAACACAAATCAAAAATTTACCTCGGATCGTAAAAACACTGATGACACCGTTTGCTTTCGGTGTGTTTAATAGACATGTCCGATGAAATTATCATATATGGCGACGAAAACGAAATTAAGTTTTTAGTATACATATTTTAAAGAGAAACCAAAACGTTATCTTTTACTCGTTTTGAGCACTTAGACATTCGCACTACAAGATCATATAGGCTAACACACAGTATTTGGCGACCGAAAAAAATCCATTCCTAAGCCATATGTGACTTAGTTTTATAAGAGAAATTTGTTTGGTACTGTGCATCGAAGGAGACTAAAGTGCGATTTCACATTTCACTTGTCGATTCTGCTTTTACTGTGTCACCGGATACATCTTGTCGTAGATACACTACATTCTTAGCTAATGAAAGTTCTGATCAGAAATATCTCGCACGAAAACGTAAAACAAAAATTGCATTTTATGTTTCAGTGTCAATCAGATTGTACGTAAAGGTATTGGAAATAAGAAGACGAGGTACACCTGCTTAAAAACACTGATCACGTTACAATGAAAGATATACTCTTGTCATTAGTGATGACATATTCCAGACTAATGAAAGGGTCTGGCGAGAGAAGTTAGTTTCAATCAAGGCAGTAATATAACTTAGCGCACACTTTCACAGTTCTTACAGATTATAACCTAAGGGCACGAAAGCAAAACTAATTCTTAAAATCACAGATACGAAACCGTTAAAATGTTTTTTCGCTTTTATAAAGGAATTTGGTTCTTACATCGACTTTTCATGTGTGTTTCAGGAACTTATTTTGCATGTTTTTTCTCCTAAATGTAAAATCGGGAAATGTGTATAGACAATAGGGTACTCTTAAATTTAACTGATAATTGGCAAACCATTGGTGTGTGTGTATTTTTCGGTGGATGTTAAAGATATATGATGATGATAGATTTTATTCAGGACTTGTACATACATTGTATCTCGTCGTAACATAAACACAGAAATATCGTACAATAAACTATAGTATAAGTTGATATCCAAATCACAAATCATTTCCTTCTACTGTCCTTAGCTATATAATAAGGTGGTTCCAGGTTTCTTTTAGACAGTATTGTAGTTAATATTTTAACACTTTACAAATCTTGAAATTAGTAAATCAAGTGTTTAATAGTAGATCAAAAGACAAGACCCGACAGAAACTACACCGTCAATAATATTTTACAAACATTTTTAATTGATTTCTGATTACTTTAATTGATAGCAGTTTTCCTTTACTTATTTAACATAGCTCATTCCAGAAAACGTGATCCAGTCCTAACGCAAAACTTATCTTGCCTATAAACACTGTATTAATTATTGTGCTTATACCACCATTAATATCGTCAGTTAAGACACTATCGAAAAGCAATGGACAAACATATTTAAGGCCTGCGATTATTAACCAACGGAACAAAGAGTACTTAAACTTAAACACCTTGAAAGGACTTAATGTTCAGGCTTTTAAAGGACCTGCTGATGCCTGTCCGTTATTTATTATAATTTTATTAAGATATTTTAACTGTATTCGTTTTTAAGAATACAAAGTTTTTATCGGTATTGGATTAATTTTATGCTGCTGCTGCTTCTGATGTTGAGAATGTTGTGGATTGAATATTTTATTATAAACATTAAGCATGAATGGACAGCTTTTGTTGTTAAACTGCCACTTGCTGCAATAAATGAACATTAAGAAGATAATATGCAAAAGTGCAATAAGTTCGAGTTTACTGAACTAGTGTTTTGTATACATTTATATTATATCCTCAGAAAAACAGCAAATAGTAAAAATAGAAATACATCTATGCAAAGCAATCCTAACGTTAAGCAATTAAAATCGTGTGCTAAATATTAGGTATTAAAATTAGCATAACATTTAATATTCTCCCACCTATCGAAGAAATACATTTAAAGCTTTAATTATTCACCAGTTGGCAATTGAAATGATTGTTATTTGAAAATATTATTTTGTTGTTCTTTTATATTTAATTAAATAAATACTTTTAAGTGGAAATTGCATGCTCATTTCTCTGTTGTCATGGTTGAAGAACAGAACTTTCTTGATATTAATGAAAAAAATTATAACGTTGGCTGTTTATAGAACGCCATGACAGTAGCTAATTTATTATTCTTACACCTATTGCATAGTGTGATACACCGTTCAAATGATTACACGATCAAACACGTTGTGAGACAGAAGATCATAGCCATGTTTATATTAAATTTATTATTAGATATTGTAAGAAGTTAAGTATTAAAGTCCGAACTACACAAAATCACGGTCAGTAGGAAAATGGAACTTAATCATTCCTGATAGGATGTTTAAACTTGATCTTAGGAGAGCTCCAACAACACTCTTCATGCCGTTTATTTTTCTCAAACACCATAATTAAAGTATCTCGTCAAACAATAAGCAACTATATCGAACGTTACAAAATGACCGAGGCATACTACTTCCAAACAGTTTTACAATAACTATAGTGAATGTATGTAAGTTGCATGTTGGCTGTGCTTAAATACATATTATTACAAAACGCTTTTCTTTTCACTTTTCATTTTAAATAACGATCATTTTCATTAAATTAAAACTTTTATCAAATAGTTTATTTACAGACATCAAATGCTGACTATTATTTAGACAAGATAAACACGTCTAATAGACAACAAGAACAGTCCGTGGCTTACACTTTAAGCTTTCAAGAATTTACATGAATCATACTAATGTTCAAAGCCACTCAAGATTGCTCAAGTTAATGGAGCATGCCTTTCTTTGTTTGAAACTAAATTACACGGTAATCGTTGGGATGTTTATGTACTATTCTATAATTAACAACTTTCTACTCCTGAAAGTATTGATGGCCAATTTTCTTGTCTTTAAACTTGCAACATTTTTTATAACTTCGTATTATTAAAATAAAATATACCGCAGATTTATACTAGAACCGTTTCAGTAAATTTTGTATTTTTAAAAGTTCCGCTTCCTAGCTTTTATGCATGCATTTTATACAAAATTTATGCTATTTTATTTGTGAAAAAAACAACAATAATATATGTTTATGTTGTTCACCGCAAAAAAAGTGAGGAAAAACAACTTTTGTAATGTGTTGATAAAAATAAAAGATCCTTTTTATCATAAGCAGAGGTAACTGGGTACAGATACTGCAATTTCAAATAAGAAGTTTTCACATACATTTTCGTATTCAACATTTGAAAACATTTTGCATATTCCTTATTGCAAATTAGTGGAGAAAATCATATTCAGTCGCATGCTGAATATGCATGGAAATGGCTGTTCATACATTAAACTAATGGGACTAGGTATAACTGTTTATTTTTTCAGCTTTTCAACTCTTAAGCATGGAATGTGCCATAAACTACCGATTTTTGTAGGTACTTATCTCTGTGGCGTACGTGTGCAGTAGCACTTAAGCTGTTCCTTCGAAGTATTTATTTCGAAGTACAACATGGTAATATATCCGGCTGTTATTGCATGTATACATGATAGTGCTGACATGGAAATGTAGATGTTTTAGATTTAGTTATTAAAGGTACAGATTACTAAAACTAAGAAATAAGCGCGATTCAAATCTTTAAGATATAAGTAATGTTCAATATGAAATAAAATGAATAAATATTCAGCTGGGATAAGTTCCTTTTCATTTAAAATAGACAGCAAAATTTGCAAATAGAATCGAAATCCAACGTTTAGGCAAATAATTACATAATGCATTGTCACTTATGCAATGATGATCAAATAAATTAATGTCATTTAATATGCTACCTAGAATAGATTTTGTGTTAGTCATGAACAACGACTCATTGCAAACATATATAGGGCAAATGTCCCGGACATTTATTAGATTGAAAGCCATGAACCAATGCCTTGCTTCTGATCAATGGTGATTCTAACATGCACTGGTTCACAGAAAAAAGCAGTCAGTTGATCTTATTGCATGTCTGTAAGCTGATGAATCTATTATTGTTTCCATTTTAACTCTAGGGAACTCTGTTCAGAAATGAAGCTTACAAACAGAAATGCACACCATTTTATCATAAAGGAAGGCACTAAAATGAATATTACAGAACTGCAAAAATATGCAGTTAAGTTACATGGCATGCTTTATTAGCAAAGGATGAATAATTAAGAATGGAAATGCATCTCTTCAAAAGATAAGCCTTCGTGCATATAAAGTTTCAGTCTTTGCTTAGAAAATTCATGTTTTTATAATCATTATTTTACAGTTGTATCAATGGTTTTGGTGTTCTATATATAACCAAGACCATGCTTTTTACGTACATGTAAAATAGAAAGAAAGACACTTTATACAATCCCGATTAAGGGAACATACTATATTTCTCGTTTACTTTTACTTGATTTCTTTTTCTTGTAAGAAACGGATGGCAATGCAAACAATAAAAAGTCGTTTTATGGAACATTTAAGTTAAGAACGCCCTCTGTATCGCTAAAACTTTACAACATTCAGTGACTTGTCTAATTGAATATACATACTAATTTTTGCCAACAAATGAGTCATTTTTACACGTATACTGTATTGCCATCTCAAACGTCGCTGTTTTTAAATGTATCATTTTCAAAATAAGATCAACTAGAGATATTCAAACTTGCACGTTGCAATAATATAATTCAACTGAAACCAATATTATTCTATCAGTCTTAGTACCAAGTAGAAAATTTCGTTTATGAATGTAAACGTATTATGCAGTATCCTAAACAGGCAGGCAGACAGGCAGGCAGGCAAACAGACAGACAGCCAGCCAGATAGACAGACAAACAGATAGATAGACATATAGATATATAGAAATATAAATAGAAAGATAGATAGATAGATAGACAGACAAATAGATAGACAGATAGATAGATAGAAAGATAGAAAGAAAGATAGATAGATAGATATATAATAGATAGATAGATAGATAGATAGATAGATAGATAGATAGATAGATAGATAGATAGATAGATAGATAGATAGATAGATGGTATATTTTGTAATGCTCGTATGACTTTGTCATATATTTTTATTTATCTTAAAGTCTTCATCGGTCAAGGCAATAACTGAGTTTACTGCTTGAAGTGTTGCTTACTTGGTAAGTGACTGAAAGGGTTAATGTCAGTGACTTATTGGCAAAGGCCCTCTGACTAAGATCGTGAATTCAATATACTTTTAACATATTAAATACAAGGAAAGGAAGGTAAATGAATCTAATAGTAGGTTAATATTTTGTTATGATCGATGGATAAGGCCGAAGAACTTATTCACTGGCGGTAGTTGTTTTATTTGAATAAGTAGCAAGTTATCGATGCATGGACACCGGCCTTGCCTTACTAATCAGATGCTTCATCAGTCGTTTTACTATTCTGGCAACTTATTTGCATAGGAAGCAGAAACATGATGGACCGTCCGCTTATATCGTTGATATTTACAAAAAGTAATTTAAGCAACACAATGCTAAGAGAGCGCAAAAGACGTCCATGCTCTATAATATAAAATAGTATTGAACACTGTGAGCTTTTGTGTTTACGTAGTTACAAAAGAACGTTTCTGTCGAAATTAATTTTCAAGTAATATTTACATGTCCCTTTGTAATGTGTGTAAAGATTTTAATAGTCTATGTACATGTGGAGGTTAACGGATAGCAACTTATAAGCAAGACTTTTATAAAATGGCGTTTATAAGAGCGATTTTAATAAATTATTCTTGTAGTGTTGTTTTTGTAATTTTTGTAGCTGTGTCTGACGTTAGTGAGTCAATAAAGATACAGTTAGTTCGTAGGAAAGCTAATTGAATGGTAATTTTAAAATCATACAATAAAAATAAAACGTCATAAAATTGTCACATCATACATCAAAAATCGAACTGACACTAGACAAAGGTACAATACGCAAAAAAGTAAGTGTGACATCAACACTGAAATAAAACATTACATAAAGTAACCCCTTTTGACATGCTGTTTAAGTAATGACTGTTGGCATTTGTTTACTTCCGTATGTTGAACCTCGCCAAAAGATCGATTAAAGATCCCATTCGAAAGTGCCCAATAGATTAAAAAAAATCACATTCAATTATGTAGGAATGTGTTACATTTGTTTTAATTAGGGATGTCAACGGATATCCGGATATCAATTCGAATCATCGGCATTTCGGGTCGAATTTGGCATCCAGATATTCGTTAAAAGAATAACTTTTAAGCTTTACATTTAATTATTAGCCATTTTGTTAAGTTATCTTTCTGCTGTCAATGTACATACACGCATAAGCAGGTGAAACGGATTATCGACAAGTGATGACACGCAGTATCGTATAATAGACTTCACAGTTTCAGAAATGTGCTAAAGCATGATGGTATGTACATTTGTATAATAACTTGCTAATTAACAGCCAACGTTTAAAGCTTCTACTAATCAATTTAGATTATAGAATATTATCTTTAATATCTCGTGTTCGGTTTAATTAAGAAGGGATAGAGACTATATTTATGCAGACAATTACCAGGTTTGTCCGTATAATTCAGTTACTGATGTTTACTTAAGTCCATTTGAAGTGGTGTTAGGAAAACAGAACGCATACGTCACCAGGCAAGTCCGTGTAGTTCCGGCCAACTCCGTTCCTTCAAAATGGATCTTCTCCACGGCGGACCTCCTGATCAATAAACTGCGCAATAGGTTGTCGAGTGAGTTAGTCGATGTGGTCATCTTCCTGAACAAGGATAGTGCGACGCTACCTGAGGGAGACCTAACAATTGCAAATTATTGTGACTTACTTAGTAGTATACAAACGGCATATTAAATAATTTATAACGTTTTCAAATAAATCCTTCGCATGTATGCATGTTTTTCTTTGATCTTTGATCAGATTTTGTTTGATTAATTGTGAATTAAAAAATATCATTTTTTTATTGTTCGTATTTCATTAATTATTTAATTATAAAGCGTATATGTCTATGGAAACGTTGATTTAATTATTTCCATAGAAATGACGTTTTTATGATGACTTTGGAACGATAGTTTAACCCCGCACACATCCGACAGCAAAATTACTATTTACAACGTTTTGTATTCGGGTATCCGTTTGGATCGTTCAACGGATATCCGGATTCTAAATTTGGTACCGTTGACATCCCTGGTTTTAATTATAAAGTTTTTAAGTTTCTATGTTATCATTTAATTCAATATTTAAATGACACACTGATCATAAATGAATAATCTCTCCATGTATATTGCACTTATTTTTACAAAAACGACAAGACACTATTAGTATCCTTAATGCATATTCCGCTTTTACTGTAAGTTTGATTAGAGCTAATCTATATCGTTTTTGATACATCGTGTAAGGCTATACAGGAAACAGATCATTTGCTTATTGACGTCCGGTTTTCAGAGCTCGTTTGACATATACATGTAGTCGCCATTCAAAAAATATGTGGAAATTTGAGGAAAGGCGTTCCTTTTCATGCGCTTGCCTTGCCAAGTTCAAGTAAGCCGGTTTTAAGAACTTCACCTAGGAATAAGGTTCAACCAAAAGTAATGCCATAATCTTATATATAACAAGTGATAGCAATACTGTAATTAAATTTTCTAATTTCATACAGTGTAATCTATGTCTGATGCTCATGCTACAAGCAAAACGCTATGACTTAATTCCAAAATGTTAAGATTGAGATGAACGCCTTTCTACTGCATGCCAACATCATGCCTTGTTCCATATTAAAGTGATTCTGTCACAAGTTTTATGTCGTTGGCGTAATATATGTATTATATACTAGCATGCGCCGTATAATCGGATAAACGCAGACACACCGAATTCAGATAGAACGGCATGTCTTGAAAAATAGGGCTCATTTAATGTTGCGACTTTCAGCCAGTTCTAGAGTATTTGCATATCGTATACTCATTTACAAGGATGTAATCGTCAACGATATACTTATTTACATAATGGTCTAATGAAAGATATAACTTTATTGGTTCATTCAGACGCTTGGAAAATATGAAATATGTCAGTAAATGTCAGTCTCGTTTTATTATGTAAGTAAATATTTAGTAATGGTAAGGAACATTCTGGAAAGAAAAATACAATTAAGTGATACGCATTCAACGAATAAGAGCAAATAGACAGACGTATTTAAAAATGTTATCTATCTTTATCGTGCCATCATAAATCTTTATTTACCAAAACCACGTGTAGCAGTGTAGCATCGTGGAGGCTTTCATGAATTAAAGTATCATACCTATGGTAAGTGACGTTAAGGTTAGGCCACGAAGTTTAATCGTCAAATTTTGGAGCCCATAAAATGCACGTACAACCAATATTTCTAGTTCTAAAGGCTACAAGAAATGACCACCGCGAAATGAAAGACATAGGAAAACGAATTTACACAAGAAATCAGTCGCTTATATGAAGGCATTGTCACATCAATTTTCTCAGCTGGTTATAAAAACTTCTTTCGTTCATATGTCAATAATGTTTTGTGTCCTTAAATGTGTTAATAGTTATATCACCCCTCTTACATTTCATGTTTGTAATTCCTCTTTGCTATTTTGTCTGGTCGAAAACAGGTATAAGATAACTTCTACTTTGTGCAATTTAGTACGAATTATCGTCTTTACCAGATATTTGTTCACACCGTTTCCGCTAGTTCTATGCCATTCTACTCCGTCCTTTATCCGTTGTTTTGTCCAGTCCTTAAGGTGAAGTCATCCTGATATTTGGCCTTTTCGGAAATATTCCGTAATTTTTATAAATACGCGGTTTTATAGACGTAATGTTAGCATGCCACCTGTTGATCTTTCTTCTGTGAAAAAATTTAATCATATTTTATTCGATGAATTGCACGAAACCAATAAAATCTGTTTTTGATACATGGTTTGTTTGAAAAAAGTATGAAATCACCACATATATGTTTGAATATTACAACAATAAATGCACGCATCCGTATATAACGCTTTCATTACATTGTGTTTGTACTTGCTCAAAACATGTTAAACGTCACTATTAATCCTTTTAACGCAGCATGAGCTTTGCTGATACTTTAGGCATTAAAGTTACAGCAATTAACTTGAAGTAGTAGATGCCATGTTGTAATTTAATAATGTAACTGATACGTCCCTTAGAGAATCATTCCCTTTGAATTAAGTAACTTTCATATTTTAATAGACCCACTTTGGTGTAATCTTTGAATAGAAATGATAGATTAATATTAAGTTGGTGTATCCCTAAAGTATTAACAAAAAGTTTATATTTAGGGTGCAGATATCCGTTTTATCTCACTGGTAATCCTAATATTTAACTAAATGTACATTGCGTGTATAAACACATGAGAAATACATGACGTAGAAATATGTGTTACAGTTAAACCTTTACCTTAAGATTGTTATCAATATTGTTTCGGAAAATATATTACGAAGAAACAAACACGGCTAAAAGAAAACTATTTAAACAGATACCTCTTAATTCTTTTTAGAAACTTTTGATAGCCATTTTTAATAATAATATAATTGCTTCTTTTAAAAAAAAAACTTGATCCGAGGAGAGGAGAGGAGCCTCTTCTACGATAAAAAACATGCATTCGAATGGCTTTTACAGATGATCATTAACACAGCCAAACATTGTTCAGGGTGATTCCCTGTCTGCCCAGAAAAAACTATTTCTGACGTAAAGACCCTTGAAAATAGATTACGCGGATGTCTATTGATGATTGTTGAAAATATTGTCATGTTTTTATGACTCAAAGACGGCTCCGTTTGAGTGGCAGTCCAGAAGTTCCCTTTGTGTTAGTACGGGCTATGTTTTAACTTGTTCTTTCTAAGCCGAAAAGGTAATGTAAGTGTTGGTATAATGAAAATGTACGCCCGCTACCACACGAATACCTTTTTTAAACAAGAAACTATAAAAAGTTCTTCTTACTAAACCATGTAATAATGCAGACCTACACATCAAAATGAATGACTTAAAATCATTAAGGTTTTACATGAAGATATTGTTGGCCAAGAAGACACTCATCACTGACAGACATTCTCATACACAGTATTGAATAGTTAAATATGCATTTGTTATCATATGACACTGCACATTTTTCTTAAAATTATTTTCGCACACTCGATTATCACTAAGAATGCAAAGTTCAACTTTACATATGATACAGACCTACATTACTTTACCAATTAATTGTCAGATAACTTTCTTAATTGTTCAACGAAACTGCCAAATAACCAGATAGTGGTCTGGTGGCTTTTAATGATAATGGAAGATAATTAGTAGCCAGTATCGATGTTGTCGTGGTATAATTTACAGAACCAGGTCATTTGATGGTCAATCTAGGTCTAAAGGAGAACATGATATTTAAATGAACATTACTAAAGCCACTCATCGATTAGTATGTACGCGGAAAACTGTTTCCACTATATACATGCTGTGACTCATAGGACTTCGTCATATATTCTTATTCATGATCACAACAATGTTACTTGTGCAGTGTGGCGGTCGTAAAAATCTCCCCGTGCATGTAATCTATGTTGTCATTTAATTCATCCTATAAGGATTGTTACGTGTACTTCCTTTCATGGACATTGAACTTTGGTTCTTCAATTCCATCTTTACATGAACAGGATGCTACAACCATTTATTCCTCTCTGGTCATGTTTGTTCATGATTCAGAAAGTTAATTTTATTTGTGGTCAACCATTTTTGTGTTGTTTTTCAAATCGAAATAATACCATATTCCTTTTCTGAACACTATGTGGACATTATTTTTCGATGACGTCACTACCTTCGTCATAACGTATAGAAAATATCAGCGCATGGACATTTTGTTTTCAAATAGATCGTTTTTCTTTCCGTTGCTTGCATTTGAGAAACTCGTAAGGAAGTACGAGGTTAGAGCTCTGTAAAATCGGTTTAAGCACCCCATTCGGTCCATATTGCCGACTGACCGTTCCAAGGCGGTAACTGTCGGGTTTACTCTTTTCCTTAAATGACTCATCACAAATTTGTTCTTACTTTTCGCTTGGCATGCATGTGAAATACCTTTGTTCTGTGCCTTTTCGGAGTTTGGTATATGTTGCAATACTCATAGGACTTTGTCATATATTCTTATTAGGTACATTATTGATTCAAGAGACCGTGACAATCATCCGATCAAGCGTAGTATTACGAAGTAACACGATCAGAAGTATTGTTTTATGTTCAACATATGTTATATTACAATATTGACGGAACGAATGAATGTTTCAGTAGTAATGCGGACATTCGTTCTATTGTGATTTGAAGTAGCTTGATTGTATTGTAACTACGTACAACAAAGTATCCAAACTGTAGTAAATTATTTCCATTTTGATTTCTTTAATATTTTCTTAGATAAATACCAGCTTATCGACCTGTGTTACCTTTTACTCACAAATAACTGTTAGTTTATTTTTTAAAAGTACCTGTAGGAATGTTTTCTGGACCGGAAATATCTTCAGTTGCTAATTTATCTGAATCTATATCTTTTTTATGTCAAGTTTTATCTAATTTCAAGTTATCTACATTGAAGAATACCGGTAAATCGGTATTGTAAAAATGCGTTTTTGAAGAAAGTTTATATAACAATAAATATTTAAATGTGTTATTAACAAATGTTACAGTGATAAATCGTAAAGTTGTATATAAAAACATAAACACGCCATTTCAGCGCGTTGGCAATACATACAATTGCAATGTAATCTTCTAGATCCAATATAAAAAATCTGTCCTTAAAAGTTGAGACGTGCCTATTTATCAAGATCTCTTTGGGGGTGAGGGAAGAGGGGTTCTGGGTCATGGTATGCCTAACTACTGCTAAATTTGTCAAGGACTATACTGATCAAAGTTTTGATAACATCTACACTGATAGATAGATACACAGTGAGAACATGAAAGATTTAATCTAAGTATCAGATGGACAATAATACACTATACCAGACTGTTTTTTTTGATGATCAGATAAGAATGATTTGCTTCATGGCTCTTAATTTTTTTTCATTATTCGTTAGCATATCGGCCAGGCATGTTGATGTTCTCGATGAATGACGGTAAAAATGATAGAGCTGTCTTTATAAATGTTCTCTGTTGTACGTCAAAAGATTATCAAAATTATAATATGACCTTCGTAAATCTTATCTCTACCCTAGAGTTAAGCCCCAGCAAGGAAAATGAAAAAGTGCTAGTCAAACTGATTTTAAGTAATAGTGCTTTTCAGTAGTTCCTTTCATAGATACGCAACTACCAATGGTCAACAACTGTTTGTTTTGTTTCCTTTTTATAAATATATCGACTTAATATTGGAGTAAATGGATCTTATATGTAAAAAAACATCCCGTGTCTGGATAAAACCAATTGGATACTGTAGGAAAGACGTCATTACTTGAGGGATTTTGCAGCGAAAGGATCTCGAACCATCGAGAGGCTGCGAACTTGCCATTTTTTTTCCCGCTCTGCCATGGGTGCCCCATATCCAAACGTCAAACGTCAAACTCCTCGTGGCTAATTGCTGGTGCCAATTTAAGAAAAGCAATAAATACAGCTTACAAACAAATGCACAAATTATCTTTGTAAAGTATATTGAGGAAAATAATTTAAAAGCCTGAAAAGCACAATACCTACCGCAGCAATGATTATACGATACTTACAGGGAATCATACAATACAATTACAAACATTAGGCAGCTTATCTGACTTCTTTATGCACTTCTAGTCTGCCGATTGATTATCGGTGATGGCGCGATAACTATCACTCTCAGTTTTATTCAGCAATACAAGCAAATGTATCAGCCTCCTAATAATTATTAATATGGACAGTTTATAGTTTTTCTTTCACAGAATTCAATTAAGCATGGCATCACCGGTGAGGGGTCTAAACTACAGTTTACACATTAACTGTTAAGCTGTTATATAAGGTGTTAATGTATTTTTAAACATTGAAGGCACTTTTTGACGTATATAGGAATTCTACAATAACATTATATAATGGCGTACAGACTCAGAAACTATATTTAACAAAATAAAGTATTCAAAGGTTTCTAGTAACCTTCACACTATATTGTTACTTATCTGCTTACACAATTGAATATTCATAAATAAATAATATTAGCATAAATATTTACGTTTTCATAGATTATACATCTTAGCATAAAATTATTTTAAGGATTTAACATACCGTTTAACATACCTGGAATCAGAGTACCGTAATCATTATGAAATTCGGAACCCTGAAACATGTTTTATACATTATGAGCATCAGGATATACAAGAATTATTCTTCTAGCTATGATAAAAATGTGCAATATTGTCCTAAGTGAAAAATGTTAATGGTAAGCTGCTTTAATTATTTGGTATTACATTCAGATTGGCAGCATCTTATTTAACATTCTACAGCGGAGGATAGATGAAAAGTATTGAATGGCCTGGCAAACATTTCGGTTAAAGCCGACTGTTTTGCTACTGCATACCGGTAAGTGATGGACCATTAACTTGGAGAAACATTTTCTCTAACTTGGCAAATTTTACAATTTAATAAACACATTCGACAGATGTGGTTAAACCAGCGTTTAGTGGCGATGTTGATGGTTGTTTTCTGTCTGCATCATGGTCAATTTGAATAAGTGCTGTTATGCAGGATAAACTGTGCCTGGACCGTTGTGCATTTCTCACACATACATACACAATCCCACTTTCATTCTAATTGTAAAATATCTCATAATCGAAGGGGATGTTATGAAAGTACGCTATTCCATTTAATATACACTTGTTTAATATAGCCAAACAATAATAATTTAAATATTTAAAGATAATTCTGATCCAGCATTTTTATATAAAAAGAAATAACAAAAGAATTGCAAACTATTGTGACAGAATCCTTAATTGCGATCCACAAAAGTCACGCATCTTTATGAAGGTTTTATCAGTCGTTGCATATTAATCATTGTTTATCAATAAACGCGCCCGTACAAGTCGTTACTCAACGTTTTACAAGACACTTTCAGACTATTTTTTCAAATGATTCGAATTGAATCAAATTACGTACAATCTTTGTAACATATTTTAACGATGTGCAACAGGCGTAACTCGTGGGGCATCGTGATGAAGGTATGTAACGTATACGGCATAGACACTTTTTTGTAAATCCGATTGTCAGTCGAGTAATGGTCGGATAATTTTAGCTAATTAACGGTGTCAGCAGTTTTGTCTGAGACAAAGACATAGACACACTAGATCGGTTCCTAATTGGTTTGGTCATGCCTGTCTTACAGATCATTCATGTCAGGTATATTTTAAGCATGTTATCGCGGAATGCTTATGGGTAGACTAAAGTCATGCGAAGGTCAAGAAGAACAATAAGAGGTTGGCAATTATTAGCTGTATATAACAGGTCACAGCTTTATGTTTATAGCAATGACCACGAATCACCGAAGCAGGTTTACATTTATCATTTATTGCTTTTTATCTGTACCAGAATTTTAAACATTATTGTTCCTTGGTAACAGAAGCATTTTACATGTTTCATTTGAACGCCTTTCGATAGGATGGCAAAATATTGCCGATTGGCCTTTAGACAAAAACATAGAGCTGTATAGATTCATCTTAGAAAGAGCATCTACTTGATGTCCCCAGTCTACAATTTTATACAAGTCCATTTCCTGTAAAGTGTGGTAAAGGTATTTAAAAGGTGAACATTTGTAGTCCCTGTTTTTGTTTCGGTTCCCATTTAAAACATGTATTTTGTAAATATCCTGGAAATTTAAAAAAATGTATGAACATAATGTACACTGAGAAAAGTTGCAAATGATGAATTTATTTTATCTTAATAAGAATATATAAGACAAAGTCCTATGAGCATTGCAACATATACAACAATTGAAAAGACACAGGACCAAGGTATCCACATGCACGCCAAATATAAATGTGAGAACATATCTGTGATGAGTCATTTAACAATAAGAGCAAACCCGACAGTTACCGCCTTGGAACGGTCAGTCGGCAATATGGACCGACTGGGGTGCTTAAACCGGTTTTACAGAGCTCTAAACTCGCACTTCCTGATGGGTTTCTCGAATGCAAGCAATGATAAGAAAACTGATCCATTTGAATAAGTGTCCGAGCGCTGACGTTTTGTTTGACAAGCTATGACGAAAGCAGTGACGTCATTGAAAAATAATGTCCACATAGTGTTTAGAAGAGAGATAGGTATTATTTCGATTAGAAAACCTACAAATACGTTAATAGTAAATGAAATTAACTTTACGAATCAAGAAAAAAAATGACCAGAGAAGAGTAAGTGGTTGTAGCATCCTGTTCATGCGGCGATGGAATTGAGCAACCAAAGTCCAATGTTCATCAAAGGAAATACACGTAACAATCCTTATAGGGTGAATTAAATGACAACATAGATTACATGCACGGGGAGATTTTTTACGACCGCCACACTGCACAAGTAAACTTGTTGCAGTTTTATCAGAAATTCATCTCCTGTTGTGCCTGGCATTATGGCATGTATTGGCGGTGTGAACGGTTGTTATTCTTTTTACAAATTCCCTACGTGTAAAATAACGACTGTTAAGCTGCCAGCATATCTATCAGAGGCATAGTCATAATGATTATACCCTATTATAAAATATATAAATCTGCAAATAGCACAGAACAAAGGTATTCTCAAAGCAGTCAGATGTAAACGTTACAAAAATGACGAGACTTTATCAAATATTAAGGAAACCTAACCGTTAACCGCACTGGAACGGTCAATCGACAAAGAAGATCCGACATGGTGCTTAAATCTGGTGTAAAAAGCGCAGGAACCTCGTACTTCTTAGAGAGTTATCTCAAAAGTAAACAACGCAAAAAATATCCCATTAAAATCAGACAATAAGTAAAGTTTAGGTTTATAGTAACACATTTATATATAACAAACACAAATCAATCTTGCTTTCATATGGTAATCAGATAAACGTTTTATTTTTTGCAGCATAATGTCACATGAATATGTTAAACTCCTATTTACGTTTAGAGACATTAAGATAAAGTTCAATAACATGGTTCAAATTCAGTTTCATAGTTTTACCACATGAACCTTATTTAATAAATAGACAATATAAAGCTACACTGTCCTTTCTATGAATCACCTTGTGCCAAAAATAAAGAAACACAAACGCGTGTTTGCGGACCTTAATTTCGTCGAACAAATTATGACAAATATAAAAGCATTAACTTTGCAGGGTAAACAGAAGGGGCTAAAACTTGTGTAAACGCAATAGTCGACATGGGATATGAAAAGAGGTGGCTTTTATGTTTTAAGTTCTGACTCAATTTTCTAATGAATTTTAAAACAAAAATTATATTTGTTAAAATATTTTTTTTTTCTGCAGGTTAGTCAAATTGAGTCTGTGTCGACTATTTAACCATTAATAATTCAATACAGATAAGAGAAAAAGACAGACGACAAAATGATATGCGAACCTGGATTTTTGTAGATTTATCCAATAACGTTATAAATTAAGGTTCAACTTACAAAGCTCTTAAGTTAAATTAGTTAATGTGAACCAAAAAATATATGTGTGAAAAACTTAAATTATAATAAAGTATAATAATTTGCACGTAAACTAAATTAAAAAAAACAATGGAAAAATTTGATTAAAATTATTGTCTTATTTTTAGAAAGCTTTTTAGCATTTGTCTTTGGCTATTGGACACATATTACGAATAATAACATGCCTTTATTACTTACTCCACATTTGCTTTGAGATCTGTCTGTCACATTTGAATAGATCTATTTCGGAATATGAATTTGCCTAAAAGCTTAAAATATCCTAGCATTCTAATATTTCCTCATATCTTTGTAATATAGTACATGGAAAATAAATGGAATGCTGTTAAAAGTCTCTTCTTGTGTGATTGCCAGGTTGATCTTTGCAAGCACTTTACATGATTTGTTGAACAAGATGCAAAATACACCTTTCAATACCCACATTTGAAAGAGTAACTTCTGGTGTAGAGACAATCTGATATTTGACTCGTGCTGAATCCTTTTTTCTAGTAATTTGCAATAAACTCGGCTGAACATTGGCAATCATGCATTCTGAAATGCATTCTGAAAAAATTACAGGCTCTGATGAAATCAAAGCACTGACAAAGCTAAAAGACCAGTGAATCTAAATTGTGTGCATCCAGTGTGCATTAAGTAGTATATAAATGCCAATATTGACCCATACATTTACAGACAATAATCAGTACTCAGTATGGCCCCAATAAACGTCTTTGTTTGCGTCGTTTGATGATGTTGCCAACTAGGCTTAGGCAAGCTCAAATAACCTGTCAAATGTAACATGTTTTAAATGGTAACCGAAACAAAAACAGGGACTACAAATGTTCACATTTTAAATACCTTTACCACACTTTACAGGAAAAGGACATGTACATCTGATGAAGATGATGAAGATGATGGCCATGGTGGCTGTGATGCCGATGATAATAATGATGATGAGGTGGAGGAGGAGGAAGTGGAGGAATAATATGATATATTTAATCTTCCTCCTGCGTGAACTATAACATTCCTTTCAATAATGTGTTTTGTTTGCGGTATTTTATGATAGAAGACACATATGCGAAGATGAGCGCCGCTTAAGATAAAAAATAGAATACATCTTTCGTGATAAGATTTGTGTAACATTGCATCTTAACTTATCAATGTTTTATATTCTGTAATAATCCTGTAATCCCAAATTCATTTCCTATATAATGTAACAGTATTCCAGGATGTTTGCTACTAATCATATACCGTTTCAGTTTACTTGTCAAGATAAAGTTATGGGACACTACCTTGCTAAGTATTTAACAGTTGTCTTTAAACTTGTACGTACAAAACTAAAGAGACAACAAATCATAATGATTATGTGTTTTTTCAAATGTAAATATCGATGAAAGGTTATAGAAAACAGATATTTGCAAATCCACGAAGGGGTTTGATAGTTTTTTTTATACCTGTCTTAGATTCTTTATTGATCTTTACTATATGTGAAGAAAAATGTACATAATAACTTAACAGTAATCATATTTATCAAATAACGGATATTTAATCAATTTACTAGTTACAATACATCATCTACATCGCATTATGATAATATTCAGGCATAGAGTACATTACATTTGTTTAAAAACAACATTTCAATGGAATTACCAAGGATGATTGTCTTAGGGATATCGTGCCACATTATAAAAATAGAAACCATCGAGCACGATGTGGGCGTCGTTCAATGTTTCAAAATAATGACAAGTGACAATTAGTGATCCAAAAAAGAGATGTCATTATATCATAATAGCAAGCACATATTTTCAAAAGTTTTGAGGACAGATAAATTTGTCAAAATAGTGACAGTCTTTTCGTTTCTGTCGACAAAGTCAGACACAATCATGGCTGGTTAATAATGGCAAAAAGGGAAAATGACAAGAACTTTGAATAGTTACATAGGCTAATAGTAATAAAGTGCTAATTAAGAACGGGACAAACAAAACCATTGGCACTTCATACGCACGCTTGTCAATACACTCTATTTTTTTTTCTTTCTTGCGTCAACAGTTTGTTTTGCGTAACAGCAACCTTTATTATATCCTTGTTTTGTTATGATTTCAGTATTATGAGCAAAACAAGTTGCAAGTTTTGACATTAGAAAAGAATCCGCTGCTAGATTATTAAAACCCGCTGTTTAATTTTGCTTGAAAAAGTATTACTGTGTTTGAAGATCAAATTTTAGTTAATATAAAAGCATTCATAAAGCTCCTAATAAATTTAAAAATATAAATATCAAATAGAAATACCATTTATCATCTTAACTTTATCAATTTGTTAAGCAAACACATTAAGGTTACTGGATAGTGACACATTTGTTAGTTGCAATCACTCTGAAAAGTTTAGTATAGTTTATATATGACCTGTAGATTATAAAAAAAATAAAAAATCAGTGGGTTGCCATTGAAATAATCGTTTTATTGCCTCATGTGTATAGTTGATGTAAACAAGCAATGTTGCCATTTTTAGACATTAACTTTATTATATCAGATCAATTTTTTTTTGTGAAAAAAGGTAAACAAGCCTATATGGCAGTTTCTAACATTCAGCAAAAATAAAACTTTAATTAAAAAACAAACAAGGCTATCCCTGAAGTGATAATTACAAAAATATCTCATAATGAAATAAAAATAAAATAATTAATTAAACTTAAAAAATATAGAAAAACTATCAGAAAATACTTAATTTAGATGCAGAGTTCTTCAAACTTCATATATAGATAGAACTTTTTATTCTGGTTAAAGTAAACACAAAAAATGTATGTGTTACTATGCAAACTGAAGAGCTCTGGCTTTTCAAATATTAAAAAAATAATATTTTTAATAAAAAATATGCATAAAATATCACCTATTTTTAATTGAGATGCAGTAGTCTTTAAACTTTACACATAGATAGAAATCATTTTGTTGTACAGATAAAAACAAAAAAGGTGGATTTTACCTTGTAAAATTTAAGCATTCGAGCTTATAATATGTAAAAAATACAATTTAAAAAAAATTAAAATATCCCTCATATTTTTCTTTTAATGCACCGGTCTGAACACTTAACATATAGGTAGAACACATTTCGCTGAATAAATCAACAACAAAAAAGGTAGATTTTTTTTTGTAAAAATCAGGATGAAAGCTGGTCAAATATAATATATATAATATATATATTATATTGCAACAAACTAAACACACAAACTGGCATACGTTTTGGATTTAGTTGCAAAAGTCTCAATTCAGTACATAGAAAATAACAATTATCATTATATGATACAGTTCTTCACAAAACTAGATTCATGCAAATCTACAAAAAAGAAAAGTGGCAGAGCCACTATAGGATACCCCCGTGTCCTACTGGACAGAGGGAAGGGTTGAGGCCAGACAGCCTGACAGACGGATCAGATAAAGATAATATTTCTTCATGCATATCTGCAAACATTTGTCTTAAGTTTCATTAAAATCCTTTGAGTGGTGTAGGAGAAGTTAACCTAAAAACGAATGGGGACAGTAAGGTTTGGGGTGGGGGGTCAGACAGACTGACAGACGAATCTGATAATAACTATATTTCAACATGCACATCTGAATACAGTGGCTTTGTTTGTGGGGGTATGATTAAACTGTACTCTGGGCTCATAAATAATGCACAAATTTCTTCAATTACATGCACAACGCCGTGTGGGATAGTTCAAATCTCAACAAATCTGCGCGATCGTCTGCGCAGACGCTCCAAATTCACTATACACTGGCCTTAAACAAGCTTTGAAATATTTAATTATAATGTTTACAGTCACTGATCTTATCGTATACCCCTTTCATCGAATGTGTATAAATGTACACGAAACGAAATTAAAACAAATTAATGCATGCATCTACCTGCCTTAACATGTTGTATTTAATATGTAGTATGCATTAAAACTATTTAAATTATACTAAATTCTAACCATTCTCAAAACCTTAAATACACATCAGCATGACAAATGTATATATTTACAGCAGTCACTGTTTCTTCTGTTGCTAATGAAACGAGGCTTGCAATAACAACAGCTTCAAAGCTCGGCAATATTTATTTGTAATATTGGGTTGTTTCATTTTATGTGGAAATGATATGCACATTTGGCTACACACCATTTATAGTCATAGCTGTTAGGAGTTAGATAGAAGATAAAAATCAATGTTTATATCCCCGCTGTTCCATCAACTGGCTGCAAGGCTACCGTTTTCACTTTGCATGCTTTTTGAAATGTGCTTTATTTATTTACTTGGAGAAGAGCGTTTAAGCCAAGGTCAAAAAGTAACATTTTAAATGTTCTGAGGCTCACGGGGAATATTTAATTTAAGGTCTACAGGCAACTGGATTAATTCATCGGAGCACCTCGTTATATAAAGTCGCTATAATAATAATAATAATAATAATAATAATAATAATAATAATAATAATAATAATAATAATGATAAAAATTATAATGCTGATGATTATATCATCATCAATATTATTAATATAATTATTATTATGCATAAACATAACACTTCAGAAAACAGTAATCGTTAAATGTTAAACCTTTTCAATTAATTAAATGTTCCGTTTATATTTCCAAAACGATGATGGCAATATATTAAAGTTAACATTTAATAACCCATATAGCTTATAGTAAATACAACAGTGTGTGTACATAAACAATTGCGAATATATCTTCCACATAGAACTGAATGATCGCTGTATGTGTATTATACTATAAATGGGTTAAGAGTTAATAACAGTACACTCCGTAAATGCCAACCAAATGACCGACAGTCACTACAGGGTAGCTTTATATACACGTGGCATGCGTAGTGTTTTTTGCTTTTTGCTTTGGGTTTTAAATAAGTATAAACACGAAAAAACACATTTTAGATTAAATTTAATAACCGTGATTGCTGGTATGTGAAATTTCAGTAATACAAATAAACTGAACGAATGTTTTGTATTAAAGGAAACTTTTTTTTGCATTTGGTCTTAACGTGTCTGCTGCATATTCCCGACCGTTTCCAAAAAAGATCTCAAACAGGTGCGGAATATATGAATGCATTCACAAAAGAGTTAGTTAAAACAGTTTCAAAGAAAGACATAAATGAAAAATAAATATCACTTTTTAGATAATGAAACGACATGGCCTGGCAAGTCGGCATAATTAAAACTAATACATATGGTAGGTAGTAAGACATATGACAAAACAGTAAAAGCGGTACCCAGTGTTTCCTATTTAAGGACTCTTCATGGAATATTCGATGATACTGATTTCGTAGACAACGTTTGTATATGGCTGAAAGATTGCCGAGAGAGTCTATATATCAACTTAACCTGTGTTTTATCTATTTCATAAGGCAGAATATGTCCATTCAAATTTCTTCTATCAGATATTCTTGCTTTTAACGATAATGCTAAAATAACGTTTAAATGCCATATGTTCGTGTATATCACAATAAAGTACAAATAAACGACCACAAAGCTACGCTAAGATGTAACCATATGTCATCATTTGTACCACTTTTGTTCTTGTTTATCTGAAACGTCTTTTTATAGCATTTTTGTACCACCTTAAACTGACATGTTTCAGCCTGGATTGTGTTCTGTATAAATACGTTATGTATATTAAACATAATGTTTAATTAGTTCTGTCTGCATTGTTAATAATCTTATAATTTTTACAACAAATCAAATAAAAAAAAAGACACCCGATATTATCTAGCAATTATTTTAACCAGCATCACCGTAGCAAATTAGATTCTATAATGCTTCGGAGTTTCTTTTATATAACTAAGTCTTTTTAGAACGGAATGGGATGGGATATGCCAGCATTTTTGCTGATACTGTGCATCGACATTTCTATCATTATAGCACAGGGGCACTTGTGAGATGCACAGGGACTTAACCCGGCCGGTCCATTAAACTGACACCGACGAGGCGTAACGCAGTCCCCATAACCCCGAGCGTTTGGAGGGAAGCCACTACTACCAACTTTAAAGTCTGTGGTTTTATCCGATCCGTAAGTCGACGCTCTACCAATTGAGCTATCGCGAATGGTTTTTCAGAACGGTCGTCCTTGTTAAGCGTATACGTTCTTCTTGTTTATACACTTTGGTGTTCTGTATGCCAGTCAGGCTGATTCTTGTATAAATTTCATTTCATATGATTGAAATCTGCATAATTTCTTTCTTAACGAAATTCTTTTTATTTTTAATGCAATTCAAGTATTTCACACAGTAAGTCTATAATCTCGATCACAGTTTTAAATATTATCTTTGGATTAGAACACCATTTTAGCATGGCTTTATATGCTCATACAACGTCTTATCAGCTCAGTCTTGTAATTAACGCTACAACTTCATCTTGGATTGTGTATGTTCCTTCTAAGTTTTAAGAAAAGCAAATATATTCTGTCAAAGAAAGCAAAATCCACTTTAACTGTAGAAATTCATTTCTTTCGCATGGTTGTAAATTCCAATCCAAGCAATTTAATAATGTGACAATCATTTCCTAAGATAAATATCATCATAAATCGAGTGGTTGACGTCCAGACAATGGGACGTTAAACGCTATGAGGTTTTTCAGCCTTTAAATGTTTAGTTGTGGGTCTCTGTTACAAAGCCGTCATTCACTCATGATGCACGTTTATGAATAGTGTTATTACATGGTGACATACTATTATCCTTTCAATGAACCAACTGAATCAGAAACGTACGTGAATGCTGATAATTGTTATTGCGTTTAATAAATGGAATGTTGTAGTTGGAGAAGAAGCCAGACAATAACCGATGCGACTTCTTAAAATTCCTACTTTTCCAATTTAAACGCACAGAGACAAAAATTGGCATGACAAAATAATACATGCTATAATGTATTCACCTTGTTTGCCTTATCGTTTACACCATATGTCTCAAAGTTATCATGCTGACACATCTGTTGTCAAATTATTGTAATGGAAATAATTATTTTCAAATGCAGATTAATTTATGTTATATCATTGTCTCGGTATGAAGCAGTTGCAACCTTTCACTGTTAGACACATTATTATAGGAGCTGCATGTTACTTACTTCAATCATGCTTTAGATTTAATAAACAAGTCAAATAATGTGAAATAAGGCAATTTGTTCGCATTCATTTTTATAAATTGACCATCAGCTAACCGCATGTCTAAATAAACTTCTCAAATGTTCTTGCAATCCACAAGAAAGCTTTAATACATGTTGCAATAGGTGTGGAAATTATGACGTAGTAGTCTTTTGTAAATATTTTGTTGTGGAAATTTTTCATTGAGACATATGTTTTAATATTCTACTTGTTATTTCAAATGCCTGTCATCTTTGAAGAAATGTAAAAATAATATATATTGTGCCCGTAAGTAATGTTTCTCTTAGCCCTTCGGAAATTAAACATTTCATTGTAAAACATTATTTGTACGTGTTCCTTAACACCTCTTACGTACTTTTTATATCAATAATAATTACGACTTGTTACTTTTTCTTAATTTCGATTGTACGATGTAAATATTCCGTAATGTCAAACATGGTCATAAAAGTTTATAACTTATATGTTATTCTATTTTTGTGAAAGGATGCACACCTGGCTACGACATTAGTCTTATCTAAGAAAAAGAGAATACATCAAAATGACTTATCTGTTTTTTGACCTGATAATATCCACATATATATAGACACTACCACCGCACAAGAACATATTTTGTGTTAATAAGTTTGGATTTTAAATATTAACAAACCATTACGCTTAATGAGCAAAGTTCAATCGTTTAAATCGTTTTACTTTAACCAATGTTAACCAGCATTTACCTGCAAGCCTTTATCGTTTCATGTATTGAATTAGTATCTTTGGAACAAAAATAAATAAATAAACAAAAGTGCGTGATTTATGAATTTATAGTACTAGATATTGTGTATAAATTTCTTTATTTGAACACACGTGCTAGAAAACAATAATTCCACACAAAGTAAACTTACTTAACATTTTGCAATTGATAAACAATGAGTGTGTTTACTACAGCAAATATTAACATCAACGCGCATGTTCATGTTAGTCGGTTAGCGATTTGCTATTAATTATTAATGCATGTCAAGTGGAAATATCTCTTAACACAAGCAAACAAGTCAAAGCACTTTGCAGTATGCATGTTCAGCAGTACTGGAGCATTGACAGTGAACAGTGTAAAGAAGGACGCACGAGAGATAAACGTCAGTTCAAACTAATAATGGAAAATGTAATTTTCTTTTAAGACTAGCGGCACTACTCTGCTATGCCATGCTGCTTGACAAATGTCTCTTCAGTTATTGACTTTTAGGACATGTGCTAATGGAAATCTTACCCCAAAATATATAAACTTATATATAATATGGCAATTTTTGTTTACCTTTTTCCGTTTTCATAAATTGTAATTGGATATTATAATAGAATGTAAATACATTTGTAATTAAATACATGTATACATGTGGAATATTTTTGAGTGTGAGTTTCACTATTTGACGATATGCCTAGTTAAACAAGTGCTTATGCAATTTAATTTATGCGGGAAATGATTCTGCAAAAGCCTGTCTCATGTAGGAAAATTACGAAAAATGGACATAAAAGGGGTAATTTATTTCTTCTCGCTCATCTTTAAGTGCGTTCCATTAAGATGCAGTTTAATCAAAGATTATTTTCTATTTGGCAATACTATATTTTAAAGGTAACACATTTTCGCATTATATAAATAAGAAGACAATTTTTAATCAAAACAAAAGAAAATAACACAAAAGAGTTTTAATACATTTCTTAGAAGACACAGCATTGCAGTGTATATATTTTCAAAAGCAACTTGAACATGATACGAGACATTCCTCTCATTGTATTTTAGGGCCAACACGTTTCTTTTAAAGTTCATTGAACAAGCTTTTTTAATAGTACAGCAGGTGAATGGTCGATAGAAAAACGAAAACATATTATCTTCAATTAGATAGAAGTGCTAAAAATCAAAGTCTTGAATTCCACTTCGCATACATGTTAAGATTACATTGTCCATGACGTTTTAAATTAATTGTGGTTTAAAAATATATGTAGCCACTTTTTTCGATTATTTTTGTAGTAGTAAATATTTTTTTCTTTTTTTTTGTCTTGATAATAGACAATTCAACATAACATAAATATGATGCAACATATTTCTCAACATGAAATACTTTATTGATTGATTTAAACTATTCAAAAGTACACAACTGTGTTTCATTTTATCGTTTTAACAATAAGACTTTTCAGGTCATACAGAACTACAAAACAAGACGAAAATATTCAGTAATCATCGTCAATACTCAGCATAAACCGTCTAACTAGAGAAGCATACGCAATAATACTGCATTGAACGCGGTATTAAATTATACAACGAATGCAAAAAAAGCCTCAATAGAAGTCGTTTCTGTGTGGTTATAAGGTTTTATACGACGAAACTTGTCCGATTATAAATAATGATCATCATTTATCAGATATTTTCTGAGTCACTGATGGCTTATAAGCTATAAATGACATGTTTTGTTTGTTTATTTTCTTCAAAATGAGAAAGAAATTAGTTACAATGATAGTAACGAACGTGCAGTAGTAAGCAGCACATATCGAGACAACAAGACATTTTCTATCTTTAAATATACATGCAATGTCAACGTTATTTTGTCTAATGAAGGTGAGTTAATCAACTTATAAGGAACAACACTTAAAAGCACTGTTTTTTCTTGCAAAACTAACTTTGGACTCGGTTCGTATGCGATTTTATATGTATATGTGTATCGAGTCAGCGTGTTAAATAGATAGTTTCCATGTGATGTCATAGGCACTGATAAGACAGTTTAAGGCAGCCATCTTTGAATGCAGAAGCCAATGCAGGGCCGAAATTGGGAAACATGTGCTGTATTAAACTCACCACCGTGTTTTTATTTTTCATTTCATTTTACTGAATTTTATTCATGTTTGACAGCTTTTATAAAGTATTTTAAATATCAAAACTATAAAAAAATACAACCAAAAAGATACACTTCATTTTGTTTAAGGATGAGCCAATAATTTTATTTATTTCTGTATATCATTTCTCTGTGCATTTATCAATTTTTAAAAAAAATATTGTTTTCTAAAAATATGAATTTAAGACTTGGTGTATAGATTTTAATCTTTGGACCACTAATGAAGAATTTACAAGAAAATAAAAATTGCTCTTCTATACAATACTTCTGAAAATCCCTTGAAGTTGCCACCAAAGATGGATGCCAAGATGAGTGATCTTCACTGATGTGGAAACTATCTATAGAAGCTCTCAATACAGTAATTATAATTTATCGTTGCAGACAACAATTGTTTATACAATCAGAAAAAAGCAACGTCCTTTTAAATACTAAAATAGACCAATGACACAAACTAAAAACTTTCTAAAAATGCTATCATTTAAAACCAGAAAACTTTATTCTACATTTTATGCTTTAAAACAATGAAAAGATAAATGTAATTGTCCTTAGACCATAACGTGAAGACCAAAATAAAAACTGCTTTATTCGGTGTAATGCTATGCAAAAACTGATAGCAGTGTTAAAATATGGCAGTAAGTTAACAAGTTTTTGCTAGTATTGGCAAAAAATATGCTTTATTGGTGACAGACAATTACACATAAACATATTTAAATGCAATTCAGATCTGCTTGCTCGAATTTTTAAGTGCACAATGTGCAAAATGCGGTTTTCTTTTGGCGGTTCAAAAACGTTGAATGTCATACACAACTACATTTTATGAAGATAACCATTGTCATGAATCGACATTATGCATCTCACTGGAATACAAGAAGCAATACAATTTTTTTTAAGGAAGAATTATATGATACCAAAATTCAGAGAAAGCCTAAAATAATTTAATTGGTGCCGTGTGTGTGTGTGTGTGTGTGTGTGTGTGTGTGTGTGTGTGTGTGTGTGTGTGTGTGTGTGTGTGTGTGTGTGTGTGTGTGTGTGTGTGTGTGTGTGTGTGTGTGTGTGTGTGTGTGTGTGTGTGTGTTTATAACATTTTATGCAATGGATGATTTTTAATTGTAAATAAGGATTCGATGTTATTGAACATTTACTGCAGTGTTGTGATGGTTTATAAACTACAAACGTCATGATTTTTGTTTTGTCGAAATGGAAACACATTTCTTTGTAAACGTGTTTCTTTTTCATTAGCGGCACTCTTCAATGTATAATTTCATTATTACAACCTGTCTGGTCTTTACATTGCATTGACTTTATATATTCTTGTAATGTTAGTTATTCATTTGCATCAAATCGCCTAATGTCAATGCAAATTTAACATTCGTTTTCAATTATATGCACATATATCACGTCTTTATAAATTCGTGCCTGTATACATTAAGTTTATATTTAAATTTACAAACATTATAGTACATTTAACATAGTTTTTGTTATCGGCATCAGTTGTTGTTGTTGTTTAAAAATGGTTACAAGAACAATTACGAAAGTTTGTCTGATTTTATAAAGATGACAGATGTGTCCTTACTTTTTCCAAAACGGTAAGCCATAAATCCTAAGCAAGTTGTCTGTTTGCAATTTTATCTCCATTTTCCTTATCAGCTGACAATAAACACAGAATGCCTTTATTATCACTCAGATTGAAGTTGCATATCAATATACAGCTGCATGTAAGGTAAGCTAAACAATGACTTCATGTGTTCAACATTAAAGTGTACTTTTGCTTCAAGATTAAAGTTAAAAATCACCGCCCTTAAACAGCAATAAGCTCTAATTTTAAGGCTGAAGAAATTATTTGCTGCTTAATTTGCGTAAAGCTTACAGACAAAATAACAATATGCATATCCAACAATAAAACACATATATATCATACTATAAATGGCATTACCACAACTTAAAAGTTTTGGATGATGCCATCTAAAGCAATTATTTGTAATGCAGCTGTGTGTTTGCTATTACAGCACTCTAATACATTTTCTAAAAAGAACGAAGCACGTTTCGAAAATCAGTAGAGCTCTTTGACTGAGACCGACGTTTACCGAAATGTGGACACGTAATTTTAGGCTCCGACATGTTTTCCCCAAGGTCACATTTCAGCAAGCTCCGTTATATACATTCAGCTTCTGCGCTTTGCCGATAATTTAGTAAAGTGTCTTTTTGTCCTTATTAAATTCGTCTAAATGATTGCGTTACTTGAAATAACGATACTACACCGAAATAATATGTACTTTTATGCCGATATTCTTGTTTTATGTCATTCTGTATGTATGCTGCTACAGAGTTGCAATAAAGTGTAACTATGTCGTTATTTGTATATTTTGTTGACCTTCGGAATTTTACCATCAAATTTGGCGCAACTGATGTTTCAAATACATTGAAAGACATATACATGTTAAATGGTTGTTTGTATATAGTTCTTAACATTATTTAAAATGAGTCAATTAAATGCATAAATCATGCATTTATAATGCATTTATAAAATATTTTACCACTCGGGAATTATAAATGATTTTAAATTACTTCGATCGATTCCCGAAATGTTACGATCAGTTATCTAAGTGTTAGTATTATCCCGTAAACCGCATTTACTTTCGTCCATGATCCTGAATTCATAAATAACAATGGCGAACGAAGGAGGCCAGACTAGAAAGAGAGTAAGGCCAGCGTTGTCTTATTCGGAAAGAGAAAGACTATCATTTACTCGTAGGATTTTAAAACACAAATCAACAATTCACCCCAGGTCGTAAAAATACCGATGACACCGTTTGCTTTCGGCGTGTTTAACAAAAATGTCCGATGAAATATCATCTACGGCGATTAAAACGAAAGTACGGTTTTAGTAGACATTTGTTATTGAGAAACCTAAACGTTCTATTTTATTATATTTCGAGCACTTAGACACTCGCAGTACAAGATCATTTTGGCTAACACACAGTATTTTGCGACAAAAGAAAAATCCATTCCGATTATGTGACTAAGCTTTATAAGAGAGATGTGTTTTATACTGTGCGTCGAAGAAGACTAAAGTGCGATTTTAGATTTAACTTGTCGATTCTGCTTTTGCTGTACCACCGGATATATGGTGTCGTGAAGATATACTACATTCTTAGCTAATTAAAGTTCTGATCATAAATATCTCGCACGAAAACGTAATACAAAAGTTGATTTTAATGTTTCAGTGTCACTCAAATTGTACGTAAAGGTATGGGAAATAGGAAGACGAGGTACACCTGCTTAAAAAACACTGATCACGTTACCATGAAAGACATATGCTTGTAATTGGTGATGGTATATTCCAAACTGATGATTGGGTCTGGCGCAAACACGTTGGCGAGAGAAGTTAGTTTCAATCAAGGGAAAATACAATACTTAGCGCAAACCTTAAAGAGCACGAAAGTAAAAATATTTCTTAAAATTACAGATACAAAAATACGTTAAAATGTTTTTTTCTCTTTAATAAAGGAATTTAGTTTTTATATCTCCTGTTTCATGTGTGTTTCAGGAACTTATTTTGCATGTTCTCATCTCCTAAATGTGAAATTTGGAAATGTGTATAGACAATAGGGTTCTCTAAATTTAAACTGATAATTAGCCAATCCACTGGTGTTGCGCTTTTTTCGGTGTATGATAAAGATATATGATGATGATAGATTTTATTTAGGACTTGTACATACATTGTACCTCGTCGTAAAATAAAGACAGAAATATCGTACAATAAACTATAGAATAAGTAGATATCCAAATCACTAAACATTTTCTTCTTCTGGACTTCGAAATATAAAAATGTGGTTCAAGGTTACTTTCTTGACATTATTGTAGTTAATATTTTAACATTTTACAAATCTTGAAATTAGTAAGTCAAGTATTTTAATAGTAAATCAAAAGACAAGAGCCGAAAGAAACTACACTGTCAATAATATTTTACAAACATTTTTAATTGATAACTGATAACTTTAATTGAAAGCAGTCTTCCTTTACTTATTTAACATAGCTCATTCCTGAAAACGTGATCCAGTACTAACGCAAAATTAATCTTGCTTATAAACTGTATTAGTTATTGTGCTAATAGTACCATAAAGACACTATCGGAAAGCAATGGACAAAAAACTTTCTTAAGCCAGTCATCCTACGATTATAAACCAACGGAACAAAGAGTACTTAAACACAAACACCTTGACAATACTTAATTTTCAGGCTTTTCAGAGACCTGCTAATGCCTGTCCGTTAATTATTATATTTTTATTAAGATATTTTAACTTTATTTGTTTCTAAGAATACAAAGGTTTTATCAGTATTGGAGCAGTTTTATGCTGCTAGTGTTTCTGATGTTGAGAAGTTTTGGATTAAATATTTTGTTATAAACATTAAGCATGAATGGACATCTTTTGTTAAACTGCCACTTGCTGCAATGCACGAACATTAATAAGATAATCTGCAAAAGTGCCTTAAGTTCGAGTTTACTGGACAAGTTTTTTGT
This sequence comes from Sinonovacula constricta, assembly GCA_007844125.1. NCBI lineage: Eukaryota > Metazoa > Mollusca > Bivalvia > Cardiida > Solecurtidae > Sinonovacula > Sinonovacula constricta. Next base: position 29,509,026 of record CM017559.1, read on the forward strand.
ATACATCTGTATTATTTTCTCAGCAATACAGCAAATAGTAAAACAGACTTACATCTATGCAAAACAATCCTAATGCTAGGCAATTAAAATCGTGTGCTAAATATTAGATATTTAGATAAAATCAGAAAACATTTTATTTTCTCCCACCTTTCAAAGCAATACATTTAAAGATTTAATTATTTACCAGTTGGAAACTAAAATGATAATTATTTGAAGGCATTATTTTGTGGTTTTGTCATATTTAATTTTATTAGTACTTTTTAAGTGGAAATTTGCATACTCATTTGTCTGTTGTCATGGTTGAAGAACAGAACTCTCTTGATATAAATGAAAACAATTGTACCGTTTGTTGTTTATGGAACGCCATGAAAGAAGCTTATTTATTATTCTTTCGCCTATTCGTATGCATAGTGTGATTGTGAATTAAATAACACGTTTACACCGTTCAAATGATTACACGATCGAACAAGTCGAGAGATAGAAGATCATTGCCATGTTTATATTAAAATATTATAAGATCTTGTAAGAAGTATTAAAGTCCGAACTACACATAATTACGGTCAATAGGGAAATGGAAATTAATCATTTTTAATAGGATGTTTAAACGTGATCTTTGGAGAGCTCCAACAACAATCTTCATGCCGTTTATTTTTCTCAAACACCATAAGTAAAGTATCTCGTCAAACAATAAGCAACAACATTGAACGTTAAAAATTGACCGAGGAATACTACTCACAAACTTACAAACAGTTAAACAATAACTGTAATGAATGATGTAAAATGCGAGTTGGTTGTGCTTAAATAATTATTATTACAAAGCTTTTCTTTTCACTTTTCCATTTTAAATAACGATCCTTTTCTCATGTCATACAAACACTCGATCGGTATATGTCATTAAGTTAAAACTTTTATCAAATAGTTTATTTACAGACATCAAATGCTTACTATCATTAGACAAGATAAACACGTCTAATAGACAACAAGAACAGTCCGTGGCTTACACTTCAAGCTTTCAAGAATTTACATTAATCATATTAATGTTCAAAGCCACTCAAGATTGCCCACGTTAATGGAGCATGCGTTTCTTCGTTTGATATTACATTCAACGGTAATCGGTAGGGTGTTTATGTATTTTTCTATAATTAACAACTCTCTACTCCTGAAAGTATTGATGGCCAATTTTCTTGTCTTTAAACTTGCAACATTTTCATAACTTCACATTATTAAGTTAAAATATATCACAGATTTATACTAGAACCGTTTCTATTAATTTAGAATTTTTAAAAGTTACACTTCTTAGCTTTTATGCATGCATTTTATACAACATTTATGCTATTTTATTTGCGCAAAAATCACTATGTGTTTATGTTGTTCACCGCAAAAAAAGTGAGGAAAAAACAGCATTTGTAATAAGTTGATAAAAATAAAAGATCCTTTTTATCATAAGCAAGAGGTAACTGGGTACAAATACTGCAATTTCAAACTAAAAGTTTTCAAATACATTTTCGTATTCAACATTTAAAAACATTTTGCTTATTCCTTCTTGTAAATTGGGGAGAAACTCACATTCAGTGGCATGCTGAAAATGCTTGGAAATGGCTGTTCATACGTTAAACTAATGGGACTAGGTATAACTGGTTATTTTTTTCAGCTTTTCAACTCTAAAGCATGAAATATGCTATAAACTACCGATATTTGTAGGTTCTTATCTCTATGGCGTACGTGTGCAGTAGCACTTAAGCTGATCCTTCGAAGTATTTATTTCTGAGTACAGCGTGGTAATATATCCGGCTGCTATTGATTGTATAAATATAATAGTGCTGACATTAAAATTAAGATTTTTTAGATTTAAAATAGTTGTTAAAAGTACCGATTACTTAATCTGACAAACAAGCGCGATTCGAATCTTTAAGATTTAATAAATGTTCAATTTGAAATAAAATGAATAAATATTCAGCTGGGATAAGTTCCTTTCCATTAAAAATAGACAGCAAATATTTGCAAATAGAATCGAAATTCAACTTTTAGGCAAATAATTACATAATGTATTGTCACTTATGCAATGATGATCAGACAAATTAATGTCATTTAATATGCTAACTAGAAGAGATTTTGTGTCAGTCATAAACAACGACTTTTCATTGCAAACATTTATATGGTTAAATGTCCCGGAACGTTTATTAGATTAAAAACCATGAACCAATGTCTTGCTTTTGGTCAATGGTGATTCTAACATTCAACGCATTGGTTCACCAAGAACGCAGTCAGTTGATCTTATTGCATGTCTGTAAGCTGATGAATCTGTTATTGTTTTTGTTTAAATCTAGGGAGCTCTGTTCAGAAATGAAGCTTACAAACAGAAATGCACACCATTTTTTCATAAAGGAAGGCACTAAAATGAATATTACAGAACTGCAAAATTATGCAGTGAAGTTACATGGCATGCTTCATTAGCCAAAGAGGAATAATTAAGGATGTAAATTCATCTCTTTAATGGATAAACCTTCGTGCATATTAGGTTTTAGCTAGATTTATTATCAAGTCTTTGCTTAGAAAATTCTTGTTTTCATAATCATTATTTTGCAGTTGTATCGATGGTTTTGATGTTCGACATATAACCAAGGACGTGTCTTTTACATACATGTAAAATAGAAAGAAAAACACTTTAAATAATCCCGATTAAGGTAACATACTATATTTCTCGTTTACTTTCACTTGATTTATTTTCTTGTAAGAAACGGATGGCAATGCAAACAATAATAAGTCGTTTTATGGAATTTTTAAGTTAAAAACGCCCTCTGTATGACTAAAATCTTAAAATATTTAGTGACTTGTCTAATTGAATATACATATTAAATTTTGCGAACAGATAAGTCATTTTTACACGTATACTGTATTGCCATCTCAAACGTCGCTGTTTTTAAATGTATCATTTCCAAAATAAGATCAACTAGAGATATTCAAACTTGCATGTTGCAATAATATAGTTCAACGGAATCCAATAATATTCGATCAGTCTTAGTACCAAGTAGAAAATTTCATTTATGAATGTAAACGTATTGTTGTGCAGTATCCTAAACAGGCAGCAGACAGGCAGGCAGGCAGGCAGGCAGACAGACAGACAGACAGACAGACAGCCAAACAGACAGGCAGGCAGGCATGTATGGTCCTCGGAGAACGTGGACGATTACCTCTCTGTGTCACCTATTATACTAATTGTATTGAATACTGGTGTACCTAACTTCAAATGCCTTTGTAAATATATATAAAGCAATGTTACAATATGTTCAAGTCACTAGACGATGCTGGTAGATTGTGTTTGGCAACAAAAATAAGGAATCTTTTGTATAAATTTGATTTTGGCTTCTTTTGGATAAGTCAGGATGGTTACATAAACCAATTTATTCTCTTATTTAGACAGATAGTTATTGATAATGTAAAAACGATTGGCATACAGCTGTTAATAATACTGATAGATGTCATAATTATTTCTCCTTTAAGAGTCAATTGAATGTTGAAACATATTTAACATTAGATACAAATATAAAGTACAATATTCCTTGTCAAGATTTCGACTCTTAAAGCACAAGCTTAATATTTAACTAGAGCGATATTATGCACTAATGAATGATGCCCGAATTTGCTTATATTGTCAGCAATATAATCAGATATATGTTATTGACTGTGAGTTTCATGCATTTTTGCTGTTCTAAATACAAGAATGATTTAAGAGTTTCCTTCTTTTTAATTGGTATGTTAATGGAACTGACATACACAATTTCAACAATCTTTTACTGATCTATATATCTATTTATATCTACCATCTAATCAATACCATATGATTATTAATCATTAATAATGACACAACTCATAACTTCATAACTTTGTATATATTACTATATTTGCTATGTATTTTGGTCCGATAGTCTTTGTTTACCAAATAAACTTTTAGTTTTGTTCTGTTCCGTTCATGCAGACAGACAGACAGGCAGGCAGGCAGACAGACAGAAACACAGGCAGTCAGGCAGGCAGACAGACAGACAGACAGTCAGGCAGGCAGACATGCAGTCAGACAGACAGACAGACAGACATACAGACAGACAGACAGACATACAGACAGACAGACAGACAGACAGACAGACAGATAGATAGATAGATAGATAGATAGATAGATAGATAGATAGATAGATAGATAGATAGATAGATAGATAGATAGATAGATAGATAGATGGTATATTTCGCAATGCTCATATGACTTTGTCATATATTTTTTATTCATCTTTAAGTCTTCATCGGTCAAGGCAATAACTGGGTTTACTGCTAGAAAAGTTGCTTACTTGGTAAGTGACTGAAAAGGTTAATGTCGGTGACTTATTGGCAAAGGCCCCCTGACTTAGATCGTGAATTCAATATATTTTAACATATTAAATATAAGGAAATGAAGGTAAACGAATCAAATGGTAGGTTAATATTTGGTCATGATCGATGGACCAGGCCGAAGAACTTATTCACTGGCGGTAGTTGTTTTCTTAGAATAAGAAGCAAGTGATCAATGCATGGACACCCGCCTTGCCTGACTAATCAGACGCTTCATCAGTAGTTTTTTCTATTTTGACAACTTATTTGCATAAGAAGCAGAAACATGATGGACCGTCCGCTTATATCCTTGATATTTACAAAAAGGATTTAAGCTACACGTAGATGCTTACAGAGCGCAACATACTTCAATGATCTATAATATAAAATGGTATTGAACTTTTGTGTTTATGTAGTTACAAAATACGTTTTGTCGGAATAAAATGTAAACTAATATTTACATTTCTCTATGGTAATTTGTGTTAACATTTTTATAGTCTATGTACATGTGGAAGTTCACGGATAGCAACTTATAAGCAAGACCTTTATAAAATGGCGTTTATAAGAGCGATTTTAATAAATTCTTCTTGTATTTCTGTTTTTGCTGTGTCTAATGTCAATAAAGATACAGTAAGTTCGTAGGAAAGCTAATTGAAAGTTCATTTTAAAATCATACAATGAAAAATAAAACAACGTCATATAATTGTCACATCATACAGCAAAAATCGAACTGACACTATATAAAGGTACACTACGCAAAAAAGTAAGTGTGACATAATACCGAGATAATACAATATATAAAGTGACCCCTTTTGACATGCTGTTTTAGTAATGACGGTTAGCATTTGTTTACTTCCATATGTTGAACTTCGCGAAAAGATCGATTAAAGATCCCGTTCGAAAGTGCACAATAGATTCAAATAAATTCATATTCAATTATGTAGGGATGTGTTACATTTGTTTTAATAACGGATGTCAACGGAAATCCGGATATCAGTTCGAATCATCGGCTATACGGGTCGAATTTGGCATCCGGATATTCGTTTAAAAATAAATTTTAAACGTTAAATTTAATTATTAGCCATTTTATTAAGATAACTTTCTGCTGTCAATGTACATTCACGCATAAGCAGGTGTATACACGGATTATCGACACGTGATGACACGCAGTATCGTATAATGAACTCCACAGTTGCGAAATGTGCTAAAGCATAATGGTATGTACATTTGTATAATAACTTGCTAATGAACAGCCAACGTTTGAAGCTTCTACTAATCAGTTTTGATTATAGAATATTATCTTTAATTTCTTGTGTTTGGTTTAATTAGGAAGGGATAGAGACTATAATTATGCAGACAATTAACAGGTTTGTCGGAATAATTCAGTTACTCATGTTTACTTAAGTACATTTGAAGTGGTGTTAGGAAAACAGAGCACATACGTCGCCAGGCAAGTCCGTGTAGTTCCGGCCACTTCCGTTCCTTCAAAAAGGATCTTCTCCACGACGGACCTCCTGATCAATAAACTGCGCAATAGGCTGTCGAGTGAGTTAGTCCATGGGAACATCTTCCTGAACAAGGATCTTGCGACGCTAGCAGAGGAAGACTGGACAATTGCAAAGTAATGGGAATGACTTTGTAGTACACAAACGGAATTTTAAATAATTTATAACGTTTTCAAATAAATTCTTCGCATGAACGCATTTTTTTCTTTGATCAGATATTTGTTTGATTAACTGTGAATTAAAAATATCATAATTTTTATTGTTCGTATTTCATTATTTATTAAGTTATAAAGCGCCTATGTCTATGGAAACGTTGATTACATTATTTCCATAGAAATGACGTTTTTATTATGTCTATGGAAACCATAGTTTAACCCCGCATACATCCGACAGCAAAATTACTATTAACACAGTTTTATATTCGGGTATCCGTTCGGATCGTTCAACGGATATCCGGATCCCAAATTTGGTACCGTTGACATCCCTGGTTTTAAGTTATATGTTATCATTTAATTTAACATTTACATCAAAGCTCTGAACATAAATGAATAATATCTCCGTGTATATTGCACTTATTTTTTCCAAAGCCAGAAGACACTATAAGTATCCTACAGGCATATTCCTCTTTTACTGTAAGTTTGATCAGAGCAATCTATATCGTTTTTAATACATCGTGTGAGGCTATACAGGAACCAGATCATTTGCTTATTGACTTCCGGTCTTCAGAGCTCGTTAGACATATATATGTAGTCCCTATTCAAGAAATATGTGGAAATCTCAGGGAAAGTGTTCTTCTTCATGCGCTTGCCTTGCCTAAATTAAGTAAGCCGGTTTTAAGATCCTAGAAATAAGGTTCAACCAAAAGTAATGTCATAATCTTTTATATAAAAAGTGGTACCAGTACTGTAATAAATGTTTCTAATTTCATACAGTGTATTCTATGTCTGATTCTCATACTACAAGCTAAACACTGTGACTTAATTGCAAAATGTTAAGATTAAGATGAACGCCTTTCTACTGCATGCCAACATCATGTCTTGTTCCACATTAAAGTGATTCTGTCACAAGTTTATGGCGTCGGCGTAATATTTGTATGGCATTAACATGCGCCGTATAAACGGATAATCGCCCTTTGCTTCAAACGTAGGCACACCGAATTCAGAAAGAAAGGCATGTCTTTACAAAAGGTGCTTTCAGCCAGTTCTAGAGTATTTGCATATTGTAAACTCATTTACAAGGATGTAATCGTCAACGATATACTTATTAACATAATGGTCTAATGAAAGATATAACTTCATTGGTTCATTCAGACGCTTGGTAAAATATGAAATATGTCAGTAAATATCAGTCTCGTTTTATTATGTAAGTAAATATTTGTAATGGTCAGGAACATTCTGGAAAGACAAATACGAGTAAGTGATACGCATTCAACAATAAAGAGCAAATAGACAAACGTCTTTAAAAATGTTATCTATCTTCATCATGCAATCATATATCTTTATATACCAAAGCCACGTGTAGCATCGTGAAGGCTTTCATGAATTAAAGTATCATACCTATGGTTGGTGACGTTGAGGTCATGCAACGAAGTTCAATAGTCAAAGTTTGGAGCCCATAAAATGCATGTACAACCAATATTTTTAGTTCTAAAGGCTACAAGAAATGACCAGCGCGAAATGAAAGACATAGGAAAACGAAATAACCGAAATAACATAAGAAATCGCAAATATGAAGGCATTGTCACATCAATTTTCTCGGCTGGTTATAAAAAACTTTTTTTGTTCATATGTCAATAATGTTTTATGTCCTAACATTTATCAAAAGTTATATCATCCATCTTACATTTCATGTTTGTTATTTTTCTTTGCTATTTTGTCGACTTGTGTTTTCCACACGCAAGTCTGGTCGAAAACACGTATAAGATAACTTCCACTTCGTGCAATTAATTACGAATTATCGTCTTTACCGGATATTTGTTCACACCTTTTCCGCTAGTTCTATGCCCTTCTATTCCGTCCTTTATCCGTTGTTTTGACGAGTCCTTAATGTGACGTCATCTTGATATTTGGCCTTTTCAGAAATATTCCGTCATTTTTGTAAGTACGCGATTTTTACAGTCGCAATGTAAGCACTACCACCGGTTGATCTTTCTTCTGTGAAAAACTTTAATTATATTTCATTCGATTAATTGCTTGACACCAATAAAATCTGTTTTTGATACATTATTTGTTAGCAAAAAGTATAAAATCACCATATATATGTTTGAATTTTACAACAATAAATGCACGCATCCGTGTATAACGCTTTCATTACATTTTGTTTGTACTTGCTCGAAACATGTTAAATGTCATTATTATTCCTTTTTTACGTAGCATGAGTTTTGTTGATACTTTAGGCATAATTGTTACAACAATTTACTTGAAGTAGTAGATGCAATTTACTAATGTAACTGATACGTACCCTAGAGAATCATTCCCTTAGAATTAAGTAGCTTTCATATTTGAATAGACCCACTTTGGTGTAATCTTGAAATAGAAATCATAGGTTTATATTAAATTGGTGTATTCCTTAAGTAATTACAAAAAATATTTTCAAGGTGAAATATTTCACTGTTAATCCTAATATTTTACTAAATGTACATTGTATGTATAAACACACGAGCAATACATGATGTAGAAATATGTGTTACAGTTCAACCTTTCCCTTAGATTGTTATCAATATTGTTTTGGAAAATATCTTGCGAAGACACAAACACGGCTAAAAGAAAACCATTTTAACATATACCTTCTTATCTTTATTAGAAACTTCTGACAGCCATTTTAATAATGATATAATTGCTTCTTTCGACAAACTCTTGATCCGAGAGAAGGGAGCCTCTTCTTCGATTTAAAGCATGCATTCAAATGGCTTTTACAGATGATCATTAAGACAGCCAAACATTGCTCAGGATGATTCCCTGTCTGCCCAGAATAACGTTTCTGACGTAAAGACCCTAGAAAATAGATTACGCGCATGTCTGTTGATGATGGTAGGAAAAAGCCTATACGAGTTAAGATTGTTCTCTGCCGGATGTTTTATCTGCATATAAAATACATAATATGTACAAATTAAAAAATACGTTTTCGAAAAGCCAAAAGCTGTTAAAATAAATTCTTGCTTTCTTCCTATTTTGTGTTATCGTTGTAAATTTATTGAAATAAAAACATACATTACGCCAGCTCCTTCGTTTAATTAGTCGTCATTTCTTTGCATTTACATTTCATATTGATATTTCTTTCACTGTACTATTCGATTAAAAATTAAGCCCAGATGTGTGATTAAAAACATACAAACGAGTCAACTGTTTAACTTTTAATGTCAAAAATCGTTAGAGACAGCATAACACTGATATGCTAGTTGTTTACTCTTATCCATAACAGTTTTAAATGGTTTCTGATTTAAAATGAATACTAAAAAGTATTCGTTGATAAAATTCAGTAGATATTACATGATAAAAACAGAATGCAATAATACCGAAAATATTGTTATGTTATTTGACTCAAAGATGGCTCCGTTGAGTGGCTGTCCAGAACTTTCCTTTGTGTTAGTACGGATTATGTGTTTACTTGTCCTTTCTAAGCCGAAAAGGTAATGTAAGTGTTAGTATCATGGATATGTACGCACACTACCACGCAAATACCTTTTCAAACTAGAAACATTAAAACGTACTTCTTACTAAACCATGTAATAATGCAGATTTATACATCAAATAAATGGCTCAAAAATCAATAAGGTTTTATATGAAGATTTTGTTGGCCAAGACGACACTCATCACTGACAGACATTCTCATAGACAGTATTGAATAGTTGAAGATGTATTTGTTATCATATGACACTGCACATTTTTCTTTAATTATGTTCGCACACTCACTTTATCACTAAGCATGCAAAGTTCAACATAACATATGATACAGACCTATATTAATTTACCAATTAATTGTCAGATAAGTTCCTTTAATTGTTGAACGAAACAGCGGAATAAGCAGATGGCGGTCTGGTGGTTTTTAATGATAATGGAAGGTTATTAGTTGCCAGTATCGATGTTGTCCTGATACAATTTACAGTACCAGGTCATTTGATGGTCAACCAAGGTCAAAAAGAGAACATGATATTTACATGAACATCACTTAAACCACTCATCGATTAGTATGTACATGCTGTGACTTAGGTACATAATTGATTCAAGAGACCGTGACAATCATCCGATCGAGCGTAGTATTCTGAAATATCGCGATGAGAAGTATCGTTATATTTTCAACATATGTTATATTACAATATTGACGGGATCAGCGAATGTTTTCGTAGTAATACGTACATTCGTTCTATTGTGATTCGAAGTAGCTTGATTGTACTGTAACTACGTACAAGAAAGTACACAAACTGCAGTAATGTTTTTCCATTTCGATTCCTTTAATATTTTCTTAAATAAATACAAGCTTATCGACATGTGTTACCTATAACTCACAAACTACTTTTATTTACTTTTAGTTTATTTTTGAAAAGTACATGTAGAAATGTTTTCTGGACCGGAAATATCTTCAGTTGCTAATTTATCTGAATATATATCTAGTTTATGTTAAGTTTTTTTTTATCTAATTTCAAGTTATCTACTTTTAAGAATACCGGTAAATCGGTGTTTTAAGAATGCGTCTACGGACAAAGTTTATATCACAACAAATATTTAAATGTGTTATTAACAAATGTTACAGTGGAAAACCGTAAAGTTGTATATTAAAAACATAAAAAAGCCATTTCAGTGCATTGGCAATATATAAGAATGCAGTGTAATCTTCTAAAGCCAATAAAAAAAATCTGACCTTAAAAATTGAGACGTGCCTATTTATCAAGATCTCTTTAAGGGTGAGGGAATGGGGGTTCTGAGTCATGATAGGCATAACTACTACTAAATTTGTCAAGGACTATATTCATCAAAGTTTTGATAACATCGATGCTGATAGATATACAGTGAGAACTCACATGAAAGATTTGATCTAAGTATCAGATGGACAATAAAACACTATACCATACTGTTTCTTTTGATGATCAGATAAGAATGATTTGCTTCATGGCTCTTAAATTTATTCATCATTCGTTAGAATATCGGCCAGGTATGTTGATGTCCTCGATGAATGACGGTAAAAATGATAGAGCTATCCTTATAAATGTTCTCTGTTAAACGTCAAACGATTAATAAAAATTCGTTAATCTATCACTACCTTAGGGTTATGCCCCTGCATGGGTAATAAAAAAGTGTTTGTCAAGCTGATTTTAAGCAATTGTGCTTTTTAAGTAGTTCTTTTTATAGATACGCAACTACCAATGGTCAACAACTGTCTGTTTGATTTCCTTTTTTATAAATATATCGACATAATATTGGAGTAAATCGATCTTATATGTGAAAAAATTATCCCGTGTCTTGATAAAACCAATTGCACACTGTAGGAAAGACGTCATTACTTGAGGGATTTTGCAACGAAATGATCTCGAACCATCGCGAGGCTGCGAACTTGCCGTTTTTGCCGCTCTGCCATGGGTGCCCCATATCCAAACGTCAAACGTCAAACTCCACGTGGCTAATTGCTGGTGCCAATTTAAGGAAAGAAAATAAGTACATCCTACAAACAAATGCACAAATTATCTTTGTAAAGTATATTGAGGTAAATAATTTAAAAGACTGAAAAATAATACCTACCGCAGCCACATTAGGCAACTTATCCGACTTCTTTATGCACTTCTAGTCTGTTAATTTGATTGTCTGCCGAATGATTGTCGTTATCACTGTCAGTTTTATTCAGCAATACAAGCAAATGTATCAGCCTCCTAATAATTGTTATTATGGACAGTTTATAGATTTTCACTCACAGACTTCATTCCAAATGTCATCACTAACCGTTGAGGAGCCTAAAATATAGTTTACACATTAATTGTTAAGCTGTTATATTAGGTGTTACTGTATTTTTAAACATTGAAGGTACTTTTTGACGTATATAGGAATTCTTCAATAACATTATATAATGACGTACAGACTCAGAAACTATATTTAATAGAATAAAGTATCCAAAGGTTTCTAGTAACCTCTATACTATATTATTACTTACTTGTTTACACAATTGAGAATTCATTAATAAATAATGTTTGCATCAATATTTTCGTTTTCATAAATTTTATATCTTAGCTTATTTTTTAAGGATTTAACATACCGTTTAACATACCCGAAATCACAGTACTGTAATTATTATGAAATTCGGAACCCTGAAACATGTTTTATACATTATGAGCATCTGGATATACCTGAATTATGCTTCTAGCTATAATAAAAATGTGTCATGTCGTTCTAAGTGAAAAAAGTCAGTGGCTTTAATTATTTAGTATAACATTCAGATTGGCATTAATCTTATTTATCATTCTACAGCGGAAAAAGATGTAAAGTATCGAATGGCCTGGCAAAAATTTCGGTTATAGCCGACTGTTTTGCTACTGCATACCGGTAAGCGATGGACCATTAACTTGGAGAAACATTTTCTCTAACTTGGCAAATTTTACAATTTAATAAACACATTCGACATGTGTGGTTAAACCATCGTTTAGAGGTGATGTTGATGATTGTTTTCTGTCTTCAACATGGTCAATTTGAATAAGCGCTGTTATGCAGGATTTACTGTGCCTGGACCTTTGTTCATTTCTCACACATACATAGAAAATCCACTTTCATAGTTTAAGGGGATGTTATGAAAGTACGCAATTCCATTTAATATACAATCTTTTAATGTAACAATAAAAAATAATAATTGATATATTTAAAGCAAATTTTGATCCAGCATTTTCATATAAAGAAATTACAAGGGAATTACAAACTATTGTGACAGAATCCTTAATTGCGATCCACAAAGTAACGCATCTTTATGAAGGTTTAATCAGTCGTTGCATATAAAACATCGTTTATCATTAAACGCTCACGTACTAGAATTTACTCAACGTTTTACTAGCCACCTTTCAGTCCTTTTTTCAACTGATTCGAATTGAATCAAATTATGTACAATCTTCGAAATATATTTTAACGATGTGCAGCACGCGTAACTCTTGGGGCTTCGTGAGTAAGGTAACGTATACTGTTCTACAATAAATGGTTTGTACTTTTTTGTAAATCCGATTGTCAGTCGAGTTATGGTCCGATACTTTTAGCTAATTAACGGTGTTAGCAGTTTTTGTCTGAGACAAAGCTCGTTTCCTAATTAGTTTATTTATGGCTGTCTTGTAGATCATTCATGTAAGGTATATATTAAACATGTTATCGCGGAATGCTGATGGGTAGAATAAGGCCATCTGAAGGTCTGGAAGAACTACAAGAGGTTGGCTATTATACGCTGTATATAACAGGTCAAAGCTTAATGTCTTAAAAAGTATAGACCTTATTTTTTCACCAAGCTCACGCAGATGTTTATAACAATAACCATATAGTGCCGAAGCCAATTTACAATAATCATTTATTTCTTTTTTATATGTACTAGAATTTTAAACGTTATTGTTCCTATGTAACAGAATCATTTTACATGTTTCATTTGAACGCCTTATGATAGTATGGCAATTATTGTCGATTGGCTTTGACAAAAACATAGAGCTGTATAGATTTATCTTAGAAAGAGCATCTACTTGATGTCCACAGCCTACAATTTTGTACAAATCCTTTTCCTGTAAAGTGTGGTAAACGTATTTAAAAAGAGGACATATGTTGTCCCTGTTTTTGTATCGGTTTCCATTTAAAACATGTATTATGTAAATGTCCTAGAAAATATTTTAAACTAAATAAATTCAATAAAATTGTATAAACATAATGTACACATAGAAAAGTTTCAAATTTTGAAATTTGTCTTAACTTAATTAAACTTGTTGCAGTTTTATAAGAAATGCATCCCTTGTTGTCCCTAGCAGTATGGCATGTGTTGGTGGCGATGAAAGTTGTTATTCTATTTACAAAAATCCATACGGGTAAAAAAAACGACTGTTAAGTTGTTAACATATTCAACAGAAGCATATTCATAATTACTATACCCTATAATAAAAATATTTAAATCTGCAAAGGCTCAGGACAGAAGTATTTACAATGCAATCAGATGTAAACGTTACAACCAATCGATGACGAGACTTTATGTAAAGAAAAAAGCCAACCCAACAGTTAACCGCATTGGAACGGTCAATTGACAAAGAAGACCTGACATGGTGCTTAAACCTGGTGAATTATATCAAAAGCCATCGGCGCAAATTAAATATCATATCAAAGTAAGACGACTTGCAGAAAAGTTTAAGTATATAGTAACAAATTTATATATAACAACAACAATCAATCTAGTTTTTATATCGGAATCAGAACGTTTTTTGCACCATAATGTCACATGAATATGTTAAACTCCTTTTTACGTTTAGAGGCATTAGGATAAAGTTCAATATGCAGTTTCGTTGTACTACAACATGAACCTTATTTAATGAATAGACAATATAGAACAACACTGTCCTTTCTATGAATCATCTCGTGCCAAAAATGCAGAAACACATGTGCGTGTCTGCAGACCTTAATTTCGTCGAACAAATTATAAAAATATAAAAGCATTAACATTTCAGGGTGAACAGAAGGGGCTAAAACCATTTGTAAAGGCAATAGTCGACATGGGATTTGAAAAGTGATGGCTTTCATGTTTGAAGATCTGACTAAATGAATTGGAAATAAAAAAAAATCTACAGGATAAAATAAATTATTTAATTTTCTCTGCAGGTTAGTCACATTGAGTCTGTGTCGGCTATTTAACTATTAATTATTCAATACAGTTTATTGAAAGTGACAGTCGACAAAATGATATGCGAACCTCCATTTTTGTGGATTTATCCAATAATGTTATATACTAAATTTCAACTTACAAAACTGTTAAGTTAAATTAGTTAATGTGAAACAATAAATATCTGTGTGTAAAACTTTGCACGTAACCTAAATTCAAAGAATAACAATTGATAACTTTGATTATAATTATTGTCTTATTTTTAGGAAAGTTTTTTAGCATTTGTCTTTGACTATTGGACACATATTACGAATAATAACAAGCCTTTTGTACATGCTCGACATATGCTTTGTGATCTGACTGTCATTGATAAAACAGTGATGGTCACATTGGAATAGAACAATTTCGGAATATGAATTGATTAAAATATTTGAGTATATATATATATATATATATATATATATATATATATATATATATATATATATATATATATATATATATATATATATATATATATATATATATATATATATATATATTTTAGCTGACAGAGTTTGTCCACTTCAGAATATATGTTAACTTTTATGCATTTATTTGTGTGTGTGTGTGTGTGTTTGTGTGTGTGTGTGTGTGTGTGTGTGTGTTTGTGCGTGTATTTAATGCGTGTGTACGTCAGGAGGCTTTTACCTAAATGCATCTCTGAACCTCTACCTATTATTGTCTTCTGTTATACCTACAATCACCAGTCATGCTTATTTATATACATCTAAATCCTCTCAACATTTTGAAGAAAACAAAAAGTATGAGTTACCAGACTTAACACTCGTATAACTACATCAAATCCTTTTTCTCGCTTTTTCTCGGTTTCGATCTGAAGCCGCTGGTTATTATTATGAACATGCTGGAGGTCATTTAGCAGACCCAATCAGATTTTGTTTCTGATTTGTATTATCTTAAATTATTTATATGGAAAAGAACCATTAACATAATGACCATAGAGTTGTCCTGTCCACTCATGTAACATTAAATTTAAAAGTTCTAGATAAATCAAACCTTAATAATAAGGTCAATCAATATAAGTATATTTATTTAAGATAAATATTCAATCAGTTGATAATTACCATATTATATAATCACCATTGTGGCTAAAATGCAAGTCTAGGCTACATGTTGCATGCTTGTGGTAAAATAATAATAGTATTTACAATAGAAAATGTACGCACTCATCATTGGCCACCCTGGAAAATTCTTTAAAGGTGGTATCCGACAGTGCATTAAATACACAAATACACCAATATCTAACCACCGCTTTGGGGAATTTGGTCATACTTGTTGCATTAACAAACACTTTAGTCGATATACAGTTTCATTAAAGTCATAGCCTGAAAACCGCTCTGCTATCCGGGTATGACGACGAGTCAATAACACCTTCCCAATCAATCAGATTGTCGCCTACAAAATTGGAAAGTAAATGATGATCCAAAGCATTCCGAACGCATTATTTTAATGGCTGCGCCCATTTACAAAGAAATGTAAACATGGACACTTCGCGGAAGACTTATGTCACTGAAAACAGATGCGCTGTATACGGTATCCCATTTGTTTCAAGATCAATAACATCTTCAGTTAACTAACAAGCAGTTGCAGAACAAACCTAAACAGATCAACTTTTCTACTGTGTCTTATCATCTGCATAGAAACTGCTACTTTTCACAAACTAAAAAATATAAATTATAACGATATTAAATAAAACGGGACATAATATTGACCCTTGTGGTACACTGTAATATATGTAAATTACTGAAGTTGTTTTTAAATTTGACGCATTGCCTCTAAAAAGCGTGTCCAATGTATCCTCTCTGTCCCACGAAACTTCCATATAAGTAGCAAGAGATCATGCGGGATACAGTCCAAAGCTTTAAATGAACCCATCCAAATTGCAGCAGTGTACAAATTATCATCCAACGACATTTTTGAGTCCTGGACTACTTTCCATGGTGCAGTCTTACAACCATATCCAGGCCTGCAAGCAGAGAGGTACACATTAAAGAAGTATCAAAGAAATGCATAAGCTGCAAACTGATGGCTTTTCAAAAGTCTTTGACATAACTGGTGAGATACCTATTTATCTCTAGTTGTTCTGTTTGTCTAGTAAACTATTTTTCTAATGTTTTTGAACAACTTATTTATAAGCTGTGTAATGGGTTGAACTATCGAAAATTTGTCATATTTGAAACATCTGGCAGTTATACCATCGCTGTCATCCTGATTATTTTTTAATTTGTCATGCTCATATAAAAGGTATTGTTTTGTGCTTTCTGTTCATTAACAAGGTTTTGATGTTGGGTCAGAAGTCAACAGATTTCAATCCTCATTTTCATCGATCGCACAAGGATTCTCTTTTTAAATGGACATTTAAACCTTCGAGTTTTTTTCTTTTTGAACTGCATGGAAAAACATGTTCTTGTTTGTTTGTTTTAACCCTTTATTTATGAAAAGGACAGATTTAGAAACAAACAATAAACTAAACTCCAGATTCAACTGTATTTACCCCGGGCGTAAGATATAAAAAGCCCAGTGTGTAAACTTACTTTATCAAACACGATTGTGATAAACCTGTCACGCACATCCGAACGGATTGCTTCTTAAATGCATACATTTCTTGCCTAACGTGTGGTGTCGTGTATTTTTACTCGAAAACTATTTATGCATGCCGGCCTCTAACACGGATTTAAAAGCAAAGGATATTGATATTATTCATTTAAAAAGGCAAACGTGTACAAGTACAATTTAGATTTGAGAAAATGCTATAATTGCATTAGTGTTTCGTCGATTTCGGTCGCGGAGAACTTAATCCAATGGTCCTGTGAAGCTGGTTCATACTTCTTTTTATAAATACGCACATATAAAGTCTACTTTCGACTCATATGCAAATTGTCAGTACTTTTACTATCGACAAATATGTTCATTAAAGTTAATTATTAAGTTGATTGCGCCAATCATCTTTATCTGACTGAAATAATTTGTGTGGATGTTGTGTGGGTCTTGCAAAAATTAGCTGACTTGAACTCTTCAGAAATGTTCTCATATTTGATTTCAAAGCGCTGCTAAAAAAAACTCCAGATTCACTATTTATAGGGGCACTTCGTCAGCATTTCTTCACAAACGTAGAAGTAAATAGAGATACAATTATTGGAGATTGTGCTGCGAATAAATCGGTTTAATTTCCCAATAGGCAGTTTGCATTAAGAAATCGAAATGTTGTCGACCTGCAAATGAATAATTCGTTTTTTTTTCAAGGATGAATAGTTTTGAGTTTTTTTTATAAAACATTTGATCGTTTATAGACTGAACATATCGACGCGTATGCATTAATATGTCTTTTCTTTCATTTAAGAAATCAGGCTTTACTATATTTCAAAGTGAACCGTTGACGTCAGTTTACTCAACATACATATTGCATTTAATAGGTTTTTCAATTTGTCGTTTGTCTGCCTGACATAATATAAAGACAACTTACTATACCGGTCTAAAGTAAAACACTTTTAAAGGAGAGAGATCTTTAACTATCTTAAAGTCAAATGCGCATTAAATATATGAAACATGACATGTGTAGTATATTGATGCTTGCTTTTTTAAACTGTGCTTTCCTTAGGTGTTCAAAAGCCCACAACGCAGTAAATCATCGGCATAATTTTACAATTTCCGCATATCTTTGTTATATCGTACATGAAAAATAAATGGAATGCTGTTAAAATCTAAGCAGATCCTGCATTGCCATCCCTTCAACCCGTCTCTTTTGTGTAGGGATTGCCAGGTTGATCATTGCAAGCAAGTAACATGATTTATTGAACAAGAAGCAAAATACACCTCTCAATTGCCACATTGGAAAGAGTAACTCCTGGTGTAGAGACAATCTGATATTTACTCGTGCTGAATCGCATTTACTAGTTATGTGCAATAAACTCGACTACACATTGGCACTCATGCATGCTGAAATAATTACAGGCTCTGATGAAATCAAAGCACTGACACAGCTAAAAGACCAGTGGATATAAATTGTAAGCATGCAGTGAGGGCTGCCAAGACTGTCAAATTTGTGAAGTAGTATATTAATGCCATTATTGACCCATACATTTACATAATAATCCGTTCTTAGTATGGCCCCAATAAACGTCTTTGTTTGCGTCGTTTGATGATGTTGCCAACTAGGCTTAGGCAAGCTCAAATAACCTGTCAGATGTTAAACATGTACATGTGATGAAGATGATTGGCATGGTGGTTATGATGTCGATTATAATAATGACGATGAGTAGGAGGAGAAGGAAGTGGAGGAATAATATGATATATTTAAATTTTCCTCTTGCGTGAACTATAACATTCGTTCAATAATGTGTACGCTTCTGTTTTGTTTGAGATATTTTATGATAGTAGACACATAGTGCAAAAGTTACAAAGATGAGTGCCGCTTAAGATAAAAAATAGAATACATCTTTCGTGATAAGATTCGTGTGACATTGCAAGTTTAACAATGTTTTGTATTCTGTAATAATCCTGTAATCCCAAATTCATTTCCTATATAATGTAACAGTATTGTATTCCAGGATGTTTGCTACTAATCATATACCGTTTCAGTTTACTTGTCAAGATAAAGTTATGGGACACTACCTTGCTAAGTATTTAACAGTTGTCTTTAAACTTATACGTACAAAACTAAAGAGACAACAAATCATAATGATTATGTGTTGTTTTTTTTTTCAAATGTAAATATCGATGAAAGGTTAGAGGACAGAAATTAGAGAAAGGAGATATCTGCAAATCTACGAAGAGGTTTGATAGTGTTTGTATACCTGTTTTAGATTCTTTATTGACCTTTACTATATGTGAAGAAAAATAATAACAATAACTATACAGTAATTATATTTGTCAAATAACTGATATTTAATCAATTTACTTGTTGCAATACTTCATCTACATCGCATAATGCTAATATCCAGGCAAAGAGAATTACATTTCTCTAAAATCAACACTTCAATGGAATTATCAAGGAATGGTGGAGTGAAGTTGTCTTAAAGGCATATCGAGTCACATTATGAAAATAGAAACCAGTGTGTTTGATACCAGTTACCACGATGTGGGCGTCGTTCGGTGTTTCATAATCATGGCAAGTAGCAATTAGTAATCCAGATCTGAAAAAGAGATGCCATATATTATAATAGCAAGCATATATTTTCAAAAGTTTTTAGGACAAATACATTTTTTAAAAAAAGTGACATTCTTTTTGTTCCTGTCGACACAATCATTGGCTGGTTGATAATGGCAAAAAAAGGAAACTGACAAGAATTCTGAATAGTTATAAAGGCAAATAGTTATATAGCGCTAATTAAGAACGGGACGAACTAAACCATTGGCACTTCAAACGCACGCTTGTCAATACACACCAATACCTTTTTTCTTGCGTCAACAGTTTGTTTTGCGTAACAGCAACCTTTATTATATCCTTGTTTTGTTATGATTCCATTATTATGAGCAAAACAATTGCAAGTTATGATATTGTAAAAGAATCCACTGCTAGATTATTTAAACCCGCTGTTTAATTTTGCTTGAAAAAGCATAACTTTGTTTAAAGATCAAAACTTAGTTAATATGAGAGCATTCATATAGCTCCTAATCAATTTAAAAACATAAATGTCAAATAGAAATACCATTTGTCATCTTAACTTTATCAATTTGTAAAGCAAAAATATTAAAATAGCTTTGAAATATATAATTATAATGTTTACAACCACTGATCTTATCGTATACCCCTTTCATCAAATGTGTATAAATGTACATGAAACGAAATTTAAACAAATTTATGCATGCATCTCCCTGCCTTAACATGTTGTATTGAATATGTTGTATGCCTTAAAACTATTTGAATTACAGCCTGACAAATATATATATTTACTGCAGTCACCTTTTCGTTGCTAATTAAACGAGGCTTGTAATATAAACAGCTTCAAAGCTCGGCAATATTTATTAGTAATAGTGGGTTGTTCCATTTTATGTGAAATGATATGCCACATTTGACTTTACACCATTTATTGCCTTAGGAGCTAGGTAAAAAATAAAAACAATCAATGTTTATATCCCCTCTGTTACATCAACTGGCTGCAAGGTCATACGTTTTCTCTTCGCATGCATTTTGAAACGTGCTTTATTTATTTATTTAGAGAAGAGCGGTTTTAACCAAGGTCAAAAAGTATCATTTTAAATGTCTTTTTTGAGGCTCACGGGGAATATTAAATTTAAGGTCTACAGGCAACTGGATTAATACATCGGAGCACCTCGTTAAAAAAAGGTCGCTATAATAATTGTAATAATAAAATAATAATAATAATAATAATAATAATAATAATAATAATAATAATAATAATAATAATAATAATAATAATAATAATTAAATTAATAATAATAATCATAATTATAATAATGCTGATGATTATATTATCATTAATATTATTATTTTTATTATTAGTAGTAGTAGTTGTATACAAAAAATAACACTTCAGAAAACAATAATCATTAAATGTTAAACTTTTTTTATTTAATTAAATGTTCCGTTTATATGTCCTAATCGATGATTGCAATATATTAAAGTTTACATGTAATAACCGATATATAGCTTATAGTAAATACAACAGTGTGTGTACATAAACAATTGCGAATATGTCTTCACATAGAATTGAATGATCGCTGTATGCGTATTATACTATAAATGTGCAAACAGTAGGTACACTCCGTAAATGTCAACCAAATGACCGACATTTACTACAGGGTGAGGAACATTTGCTTTATATACACGTGGTATGCGTAGTGTATTATGCTTTGGCTTTTAAAGTAGTATAAACATGAAAAAACACATTTTAGATTAAACTAAATAACCACGATTGCTGGAATGTGAAGTTTCAGTAATGCAAATAAACTGAACAAATGTTCTGTATTAAAGGAGATCCTTTTTGCCTTTGGTCTTAACACGTCTCATGCATATACCAGATCGTTCAGATAAGATCTCAAAGAGGTGCGGAATGCATAGTGCATTCACGAAACAGTTAGTTTAAATAATAAAAAAGAATATATGACAAAGTCCTATGAGTATTGCAACATATACCAAACTCCGAAAAGGCACAGAACAAAGGTATTTCACATGCAAGCAAAGCGAAAATGGTTCAGAAAAAGTCATAAAGGCAAAATAAATATCACTTTTTAGATAACGAAACGGCACGTCCTTGCCAGTCGGCATAATTAAAAGCAATACATATCGTAAGTAGTAAGTAATATGTCAAAACAGTAACAACAGTACCAAGAGTTACATATTTAAGGACTCTTCATGGAATATCAGAAAATGCTGGTTTCGTAGACGTTTGTATATGGCTTAAAGATTGCTGAGAGGGTCTATATATATCAACTTAACCTGTGTTTTATCTATTTCATAAGGCAGAATATGTCCATCCAAATAAAGCAATTTCTTCTATCAGATATTCATTGCTTTTTACGATAATGCTAATATAACGTATAAATGTCATATGTTCGTATATATCACAATAAAGTAAGAATAAACGACCACAAACTACGCTAAGCTGTAACCATATGTCATTATTGATAATACTTTTATTCTTGTTTATCAGGAACGTCTGGATTTTATAGCATTTTTGTAACACCGTAAACTGAAAATTTTCAGCCTTGGATTTTGTTCTGTATAAATACGTTTTATGTATTAAACACAGTGTTCAATTTAGTTCTGTCTGTATTGCTAATAACTTATCATTTTTACAGCAAATAAAATTGGCTTTAAGATAACAAAGTGGTTGCCACCTATGTCTGAAAAAAACCATACACTCCAGAAAATCAGACATTATTATTAAAAACCGTGCAATACTGACTTGACACCATGTTTCAGGCGGAAGAAAAAAAAAGATATCCGGTGTTAATTAGCAATTATTTTAACCAGCATCAGCATAACATGTTAGATTCTATAATGCTTCAGAATTTATTTTAAGTCTTTTTCAGAACGGGATGGGCGGGATTTGTCGGCATTTGGCCGATACTTGTGCAGCGATGTTTCTATCATTATAGCACAGTGGCACTTATGAAGTGTCCAGAGATCTTATCCCGGCCGGCCCATTATACTGACACCGACGAGTCAGGCGTTATGCTGTCCCCTTAGCCCTGAGCGTTCGAAGGGAAGCAACTACTATCAACTTTACTGACTTTGGACAGGGTTTGAACCCGCGACCTCCCGATCCGCAAGCCGACGCTCTACCAAACGAGTTATTGCGTCCAGTTTTTTCAGAAAGGTCACCCTTGCGTAGCGTATACAGCCTTCTTTTTCATACAAATTGGGATTCTGCTTTGCCAGTCAGGCTGAGTCTTTTCTAGTTTTCCTTTTACATGATTGAAATCTGCATAATTTATTTCTTAAGGAATCTCTGTTTATTTCTAATGCAATTCCCGTATTTCACACCGTATGTCTATAATCTCGATCACAGTTTTATATATTATCTTTGAATTTGAACACCGTCTTCAGCATGGCTTTATATGCTCATAAAACGTTTTATTAGCTCAGTCTTATAATTAAAGCTACAACTTCATTTTGGATTTGTATGTTCTTTCGACGTTTTGAGGAAAGCAAATATATTCTGTCAAAGAATAAATCCACTTTAAACTGTAGAAATTCATTTCGCATGGTTGTAAATTCTAAGTCAAGCAATTTAATAATGTGACAATCATTTCCTAAGATAGATATCATCATAAATTAAGTGGTTTTAGTGCAGACAATGGGACGTTAAACGCTATGAGGTTTTTCAGCCTTTAAATGTTTAGTTGTGGGTCTCTGTTACAAAGGCGTCATTCACTCACGATGCAAGTTTATGAATAGTGCTATTACAAGGTGACATGCTATTATCCTTTCAATGAACCCACTGAAGAAGAAACATAAGTGAATTCTGATAATAGTTATTGCGTTTAGTAAATGGAATGTTGTAGTGGGAGAAGAAGCCAGACAATGACCATTGCGACTTCTTACAATTCCAATTTAAAATCACAAAGACACACATTGGCATGACATAATAATACATGCTATAATGTATTTACCTTGTTTGCCTTATCGTTTACACCATATGTTACAAGGTTATCATGCTGACACATCTGTTGTCAAATTGTTGTAGTGAAAATGATTAATTTGAAATGCAGATTAATTTATGATATCACTGTCGATATCATTCACAGGATATTCGAAGAGCAGCGCACTCTCGGTATGAAACAGTTAAAACCTTTTACTGTTAGAGACATTATTACAGGAGCTCGTGTTACTTAGTTCATACATGCTTTAGAATAAAGAACAAGTCAAATTAATGAGAAATAAGGCAATTTACTCGCAGTACATTATTATAAATCGACCATCAGCTAACCGCATGTCCAAATAAACTTTCCACATGCAAAGCTTTAATACATGTTGCAATAGGTTTGACAATTATGACGTAGTAGTTTTTTGTTAATATTTTTTGTGGAAACTTTTCATTTAGACATATGTCTTAATATTCTACTTGTAATTTCATAACGAAATGCCTCTCATCTTTTTAGAAATGTAAAAATAATATATATTGTGCCCGTAAGTAATGCTTCTCTTCGCCCTTCGGTAATTAAACATTTCATTAATTGTAAGTGTTTCTAAACACCTTTTACGTAATTTTAAAATTCTTTATCAATAATAATTACTGACTTGTTAATTTGTTCAGTTCAAAAGTTCGATTGTACGACGTAAATATTCCGTAATGTCAAACATGGTCATAAAACTTTATTACTAATATGTTATTCTACTTTTGTGAAAGTCTCCACTCCTGGCTACGACATTAATCTTATCTCGGCAAAAGAGAATACGTCAAACTGAATTATCTGTTTTTCGACGTGATATATCCACATATATATTGACACTACCACCGCACAAGAACATATTTTGTGTTAATAAGTTAGGATTTTAAATATTACCAAATCATTACGTTTTACCTTAATCAGTGTTAACCAGCATTTGCTTGCAATCCTTTATCGTTGCATGTATTGAATTAGTATCTTTAAAACACAAATAAATTAATAAACAAAAATGCGTGATTTATGAATTGATAGTACTAGATATTGTGTATAAATTCCTTTTTTTGAACATATAATTGACCGACACACTTGCTAGAAAATACAATTAATTATATACAAAGTAAACTTACTTAACATTGTGCAATTGATAAACAATGAGTGTGTTTACTACAGAAGATATTAACATCAACGCGCTTGTTCATCTTAGTCGGTAAGCGATTTGCTATTAATTATGAATGCATGTCAAGTGGCAATATCTCTTTACACGCGATGTTAAGCAAACAGCCAAAGCACTTTCCTAAATGCATATTCAGCAGTACTGGAGCATTAACAGTGAACAGTGTAAAGAAGAACGCAGATAAACGTCAGTTCAAACTAATAATGAAAGATGTAATTGTCTTTTAAAACTAGCGGCACTAGTCTGCAATGCCATGCTGCTTGACAAATGTCTCTTCATTTATTGATTTTGAGGATATGTGCTAATGGAAATCTTACTCACAAAATATATAAACATATATATAATATGGCAATTTTTGTTTACTTAATTTCCGTTTTTATAAATTGGCTGTTATTGGAAATTATAATAGAATGTAATTATAATTGTAATTAAAGAATTGTATACATGTGGAATATTTTTGAGGGCGAATTTCACCATTTGACGATATGCTTCGTTAAAAAGTGCTTGTGCAATTTCATTTCAACATAATCAAACATAAACAAATTATATGTAAGAAAAAAGTAAAAAAGGGTTTTGAATGATTTTACGATCACGGAATCCTTGTATGGTTTTGTTTCCTCTACTGGCGAGGAATTCGTTTATTTACAGTTTAAACTGTTATATTTTTGAACATTTTTAATAGTATAAATAGACTTATATGTGATAACTTAATTGTTAAGATGTATTGTGTTTATAATAATGAGCTTTACTGGGGCCTGTTATGACATTGATAAGTAACATACACAATATTGCCATTTAACTTTCAAAATAACCTGTGTCACAATTTCGAGTGGTTTCAATCGGCAGTTATAAAGTTTAAACTGATTCGAGTAGAGCTTAAGAAGAAATCAATTGTATTAATTTAACATTTTTCTGTTCCATATATTGTTGTATGAAATTATGCTGTTGCCATTGAAATGTAGTTTGTTGCACACTATTTTCACCTTAATAATTGTACACAGTACACAATTTATAAAGAAAAAGATATGAATTTTAACGTATTATCAAAGTTTCTGGGTAAAACTTTAAATCTACCCTTTTTCCCGTTTTGCCTTGTTTTTGTTCCTTATGATAGACAATTCAACATAGCATAAATATGATGCAACATATTCATTAACATGGAATACTTTATTGATAAATTTAAACTATTCAGCAGAAGAACACAACTGTGTTTTGTTTTATCGTTGTAACAATCAGAGGTTTTACGGTCATACATAACTACAAAACAAGACGAAAAGTATTCAGTAATCATCGTCAATACTCAGCATAAACCGTCTAACTAGAGAAGCATACGCAATAATACTGCATTGAACGAGGTATTAAATTATACAACGCATGCAAAGAAAGCCTGAATAGAAGTCGTTTCTGTGTGGTAATAAGGTTTTATATGACGAAACTTGTCCGATTGTAAATAATGATCATCATTTATGAGATATTTTCTGAGTCACTGATGACTCGTAAGCTATAAATGGCATGTATTGATTGTTTACTATCTTCAAAATGAGAACAAATTTAGTAACAATGATTGTAACGAATGTGCAATAGTAAGCAGCACATATCGAGACAACTAGACAATGTCAACTTTATTTTGTCTAATGAAAGTGAGTTAATCAACTTATAAGGAACATCACTTAGAAGCACTGATTTTTCTTACAAAACTAACTTTGGACTCGGTTCGTATGCGATTGTATATGTATATGTGTATCGAGCTAAAAGTGTTAAATAGATAGTTCCCATGTGATGTCATAGGCACTGATAAATCAGTTTAAGGCAGCCATCTGTGAAGTCAGAAGCTAATGCAGGGCCGAAATCGGGAAATATGTGCCGTATTAAACTCACCACTGTGTTTTTATTTTTAATTTCCTTTTACTGAATTTTATTTCAAGTTAAACAGCTTTTATGAAGTATTTTATATATCAAAACTTAATTTTGAAAGTTTAAAAAGTAAAAAAAAATACAACCAAAAAAGATACACTGTCAATTTTGTTTAAGGATGAGCCAATACTTTTATTTATTTCTGTATGTTAATTCTTTGTGCATTTATCAATTTTTAAAAAAAATATTGTCTTCTAAAGATATGAATTTAAATTTTTGGACCACAAATGAAGAATTTACAAGAAAATAAAATTTACTCTTCTATACAATTCTTTTGAAAATCCCTTAAAGTTGCCATCAAAGATGCCTGTCAAGATAATGAATCTTCACTGATGTGGAAACTATCTATAAAAGGTCTTGAATGGTGTATGCCTTTATATCAATACAGTAATTATAATTTATCGTTGGAGACACCAATTGTTTATACAATCAGAAAAAAGCAACATCCTTTTAAATACAAAAAAAAAAAAAAAAAAAAAAAATAGGCCAGAACATTTAATGACTCAAACTAAAAACTTTCTAAAAATGCTATCATTTAAAAACAGAAAACCTTATTCTATGTTTTGTGCTTTAAATGTTTAAAAAAATAATGTAATTGTCCTAAGACCATAACCTGAAGACCAAAAGAAAAACTGCTTAATTCGTGTAATGTTATGCAAAAACTGAGAGCAGTGTTAAAATATGGCAATTATTTAACAGGTTTTTGCTAGTATTGGCAAAATCTATGTTTTATTGGCGAAAGACAATTAAACATAAACATATTTAAATGCAATTCAGATTTGCTTGCTCGAATTTTTAAGTGAACCATGTGCAATTTGCGGTTTTCTTTTTGCAGTTCAAACGTTGAATGTCATACACAACTACATTTTAAGAAGATAACCATTGTCATGAATCAACATTATGCATCTCACTGGAATACAACAAGCAATACTAATGTTATTAAGGAGGTATTATATGATACCAAAATTCAGAGAAAGCCTAAAATAATTCAATTTATGGCGTGTGTGTGTGTGTGTGTGGTAATAACATTTTATGCAATAGATGATTTTTAATTGTAAAAAAGGATTCGATGTTGTTGAACATTTACTGCAGTGTTGTGACGGTTTATTAAATACAAACGTCATGATTTTTTTTTGCCGAAATGGGATCACATTTCTTTGTAAACTTGTTTTCTCATAAGCGGCACTCTTTAATGTATAATTTCATGATTACAGCCTGTCTGGTCTTAACATTACATTGACTTTATATATTCTTGTAATGTTAGTTATTCATTTGCATCAAATCGCTTAATGTCAATGAAAATTTAACATTCGTTTTCAATTATATGTACATATATCATATCTTTATAAATTAAGTTTATGTTAAAATTTACAAACATTATAGTACATTTGACAAGTTTTTTGTTATCGGTATCAGTTGGTGTTGTTGTTGTTGTTTAAAAATGGTTACAAGTACAATTACGAAAGTTTGATTTTATAAAGATGACAGATGTGTAGCTATATTGCCGTGTATAAGGATAACATCAGATCTGTACTTGTAGAGTATCCTTACTTTTTCAAAACGGTAAATCATTAATCCTTATTTCCTTTCGATAAGCCTGTTGTCTGTTTGCAATTGAGCTCCATTTTCCTTTTCAGCTGACAATAAACACAGACTTCACTTTATGTGTTCAACATTATTATGTATTATTGCTACAAGATTAAAGTTAAAAATCAACACCCTTACACAGCAATAAGCTCTAATTTCAAGGCTGAAGAAATTATGTGCGTAAAACTTACAGACAAAAATAACAATATGTATATCCTACAATATATATCATATATATCATATTATATCTGGCATTACCACAACTTAAAAGTTTTAGATAATGCCATCTAAAGCAATTATTTGTAATGCAGCTGAGTTTTTGCTATTACAGCACTCTAATGCATTTTCTGTAAAGAACGAAGCACGTTTCGAAAATCAGTTGAGCTCTTTGACTGAGACCGACGTTTTGCGAAATGTGGACCCGTAATTTTAGGCTCCGACATGTTTTCCCCCAGGTACACATTACAGCAAGCTCAGTTATATACATTCAGCTTCTGCGCTTTAGCGATAATTTAGTAAAGTGTCTTTTTTGTCCTTATTAAATTCGTCTAAATGACGGCGTTTCCTTGAAATAACGATACTACACCGAAATTGTATGTACATGTACTTTTATGCCGATATTCTTGTTTTACGGCATTCTGTATGTATGCTGCTACAGAGTTGCAATCAAGTGTAACTATGTCGTTATTTATATATTTCGTTAACGTTATATATGGTTTGGAATTTTATTATCAAATTTGTGCAACTGATGTTTCAAATACATTACAAGACATATACATTGTAAATGGTTGTTTGTCTATAGTTCTTAACATTATTTAAATTAAATCAATTCCGGAAATGTTGCGATCAGTTACTTAAGCATTAGTATTATCCCGTAAACCGCATCTACTTTCGTCCATGATCCTGAATTCGTAAATAAAAATGACGAACGAAGGAAGCCAGACTAGAAAGAGAGTAAGGCCAGCGCTGTCTTATTCGGAAAGATAAAGAATATCATTAACTCGTAGGATTTCAAATACAAATCAAATCACCACAGGTCGTAGAACACCGATAACACCGTTTGCTTTCGGCGTGTTTAACAGAAATGTCCGATGAAGTTATCATGGCGACGAAAACGAAAGTACGGTTTTAGTATACATATGTTAGTGAGAAACCTAAACGTTATATTTTACTCGTTTTGAGCACTTAGACATTCGCACTACAAGATCATATGGGCTAACACACAGTATTTTGCGACAAAAGAAAAATCCATTCCGAAGCCATATGTGACTAAGCTTTATAAGAGAGATTGATTTTGTGCTGTGCGTCGAAGGAGACTAAAGTGCGATTTCAAATTTCACTTGTCGATTCTGCTTTTTTTTGTGTACACCGGATATATGGTGTCGTGAAGATATTCTACATTCTTAGCTAATTAAACTTCTGGTCATAAATATCTCGCACGAAAACGTTATACAAAAGTTGCATTTAATGTTTCAGTGTCACTCAAATTGTACGTAAAGGTATGGGAAATAGGAAGACGAGGTACACCTGCTTAAAAGACACTGATCACGTTACCATGAA
This sequence comes from Sinonovacula constricta, assembly GCA_007844125.1. Taxonomy (NCBI): domain Eukaryota; kingdom Metazoa; phylum Mollusca; class Bivalvia; order Cardiida; family Solecurtidae; genus Sinonovacula; species Sinonovacula constricta. Next base: position 29,539,065 of record CM017559.1, read on the forward strand.
AGATATATGCTTGTAATTAGTGATGGTATATTCCAGACTGATGATTGGGTCTGGCGCCAACACGTTGGCGAGAGAAGTTAGTTTCAATCAAGGCAGTAATATAATACTTAGCGCACACCTTAACAGTTCTTACAGATTACAAAGGGCACGAAAGTAAAAATAATTCTTAAAATTACAGTTACAAAACCATTAAAATGTGTTTTTTTCTCTTTAATAAAGGAATTTAGATCTTACATCTACTTCTTCATGTGTGTTTCAGGAACTTATTTTGCATGTTTTCGTCTCCTAAATGTAAAATCTGGAAATGTGTATAGACAATAGGGTTCTCTTAAATTTAACTGATAATTTGGAAGCAATTGGTGTGTGATTTTTTCGGTGAATGTAAAAAATATATGATGATGATAGATTTTATTTAGGACTTGTACATACATTGTACCTCGTCGTAACATAAACACAGAAATATCGTAAGATAAACTATAGTATAAGTAGATATCCAAATCAAAAAAAACATTTTCTTCTTCTGGACTTAGCAATTTAAAAATGTGGTTCCAGGTTTCTTTCTAGACATTATTGTAGTTAATAGTTTAACACTTTACAAATCTGAAATTAGTAAGTCGAGAATTTTAATAGTAGATCAAAAGACAAGATCTGACAGAAACTACACCGTCAACAATATTTTACAAACATTTTTAATTGATAACTGATAACTTTAAGTGAAAGCAGTCTTCCTTTACTTATTTAACATAGCTCATTCCTGAAAACGTGATCCAGTACTAACGCAAAATTAATCTTGCATATAAACTGTATTAATTATTGTGCTAATACCCTCATTAATATCGTCAATTAAGACACTATCGGAAAGCAATGGACATAAACCTTTTTTAGCCAGTCATCCTGCGATTATTAACCAACGGAACAAAGAGTACTTAAACACAAACACCTTGAAAGGACTTAATGTTCAGGCTTTTGAAAGACATGCTAATGCGTGTCCGTAAATTATTTTATTTTTATTAAGATATTTAACTGTATTAATTTCTAAGGATACAATGTTTTTTTTGCAGTATTGGATCAGTTATATGCTGCTGATGTTTCTGATGTTGAGAATGTTTTGGATTAAATATTTTATTATAAACATTAAGCACGGATGGACAGCCTTTGCTGTTAAACTTCCACTTGCTGCAATGAACGAACATTAATTAAATTAATCTGCAAAAGTGCCAGAAGTTCGAGTTTACTGGACTAGTGGTTTGTATACATCTAGATAATATTCTCAGAGATACAACAAATAGTAAAGCAGAAACACAACTATGCAAAGCAGTCCTAACGTTAAGCAATTAAAATCGTGTGCTAAATATTAGATATTAAAATTAGTATGACATTTAATATTCTCCCACCTATCAAAGCAATACATTTTAAGTTTTAATTATTCATCAGTTGGCAATTAAACTGATTGTTATTTGAAAGTATTATTTTGTAGTTCTGTCATATTTAATTAAAAAGTACTTTTTAAGTGGAAATTGCATGCTCATTTCTCTGTCGTAATGGTTGAAGAACAGAACTCAATCTCATTAAAATCATATCCTAATTTCCCTCATCTACTGTCCGTGATTAGGATCTGACTACATCGCATAAGAAGTCGTGTCAAAATGACCTTTGTGTAATTGAATATGCATAGACAAGTGCCCGTATTTCGACCAATGCAATCGCTCCTTTCAAAACTACTATAGAATCCTTCCCGATACACCAGTCAACACATACCACTTTTTAAACCGCTGAATCAGCCATCCTTTCTATTGGCATGCATTAATCTTTACACATTTTGTTCAATCAACAATTTATCTATCGGTTTCTACCATAACATTTCATAATTCCATTTTTAAGTAGAATACGAAAGGATTTTCAACGCAACCCACTGCGAAAACGCTTTCGTTATCCGCCATGACAATTGCAGCGAGCGAGTTGTGAATTTATTTACCAGTGTTACTAAAATAAGGATTTCTAGTTCAAAACTTCTTTTTGTTGGATGGTTTATTAATATATGTAGAGGTTATATATGTCTCTTTTGAAATATGTAAAGTTAAGTTTAAGAATGTGTGTAGATTGCATGCAATCACGAGTTAAACGCGACCCTTTACCATTAAAATTTTATAGCGTGTAGAACGTTGCTCGCAGTATACCACAAGATTTTGTTGCCGAGAATTTCATTGGCTACTGAAAAGGTCAATTTGAGGTGAACCGTAATGGGAAGTCATCAGATCCTATTACGCGTAATACTGGAGCTGATTTTAATGAGATTGGAACAGAACTATAATATAAATGAAAACAATTATTACGTTGGCTGTTTATAAACACGTCATGACAGTAGCTAATTTAATATCCTTACGGCCAATGGTATGCATGGTGTGATTGTGAATTGAATAACACGTTTACACCGTTCAAATGATTACACGATCAAACATGTCGAGAGATAGAAGATCATTGCCAGGTTTATATTAAAATATTATTAGATCTTGTAAGAAGTTCAATATTAAATTCCGAACTACACATAGGAGTGGTCTGTAGGGAAATGGAACTTAATCATTCTTAAACATAGGGTGTTTAAACGTGATTTTTGGGGACCTCAAACATCAAACTTTATGCCGTTGTTTTCTCAAACAACATAAGTAAAGTGTCCCGTCAAACAATAAGCAACAACATCGAAAGTTAAAAAATGACCGAGGAATACTACTAACAAACAGTTTAACAATATCTGTAATTAACTACCAAAGAACGCATAATATGTACCGGAGATATAAACCTCAGCAACATAACAGTTCCTAAAGGAACAACATAAACATTATATTTATTCTTGCGCAAATAAAATTGTATCTTTTGGTGTATGAAGATGCATACACAAAAGTTAGAAAGTGTAACTTTTAAAAATACTTATTAAAACAGTCAAAGTAAGTAGTTAAAGAAGAACTAGTTAATGACACCATGCAATAAAGTTTCTGGTACCATATTTTGTTTCTGTTTGTGTAATGTCTCCCGTACACAGTCTCTTTGTTTTTTGTAGCTTTTGCATTTAAATGGCGCTATATACACTGTATGCATTTTTCTAGGGATTTTTTTTTATATTTGTACTCATCGGACCTTGTCATATTTTAGTTTTGCTATCATTCGTATTATATGAATCAAAACTTAGCGTGTCTTAACATGTGACCATCCCAAAAAAGATGTAAATCCTCCCGAATCAACATGTTCATCAGAATTCAGTCATCGATTCGTAAATATCCAATGAAAAAAAAAAGGTCAGAAATAAAGTTGCAATTTTAAAGTATCTTGAGGCGTACATGCAACAAATACAAATAAAGACCAGGTGATCCAGGCTGGCCATTGTTTTTTTTTCAAATCCATGTCTTGTTTCATATGTTTCTTATACATGCTGTTATCTTTAACAATAATATAAGTTACGTTTTTAGTGCTTAAATACTTATTATTACACAACGCTTTTCTTTTTCAGTTTTCTATTTTAAAATAACGATCCTTTTCTCATTTCATACAAAAACTCCATTGGTATATATCATTAGGATAAAACCTTTATTAAATAGCATATTTACAGACATCAAATGCTGACTATCATTAGACAAGATAAACACGTCTAATAGACAACAAGAACAGTCCGTGGCTTACACTTCAAGCTTTCAAGAATTTACATGAATCATATTAATGTTCAAAGCCACTCAAGATTGCCCACGTTAATGGAGCATGCGTTTCTTCGTTTGATATTCCATTTCACGGCAATCGTTGGGGTGTTTTATGTTTTATGTTATAATTAACAACAACTCTCTACTCCTAAAAGTACTGATGGCCAATTTTCTTGTCTTTAAACTTGGACAATTTTCATTAGTTCCTATTATTAAGTTTAAATATATCACAGATTTATATAATATTTTTTTCAGTATATTTTGAATTTTTAAAAGTTACACTTCCTAGCTTTTGTGTATGCATCTTCATGCACCAAAAGATACAATTTTATTTGCGCAAGAATAAATATACGTTTATGTTGTTCACCGCAAAAAGTGAGGAAAAAACAGCATTTTCATCATAAGCAGGAGGGAAATGGGTACAAATACTGCATTTTCAATTAAAAGTTTTCACTTATATTTTCGTCTTTAACATTTAAAAACAGTTTAATTCCTTCTTGCAAATTGGGGAAAACTCACATTCAATCACATGCTGAATATGCATGGAAATGGCTGTTCATATGTTAAACTTATGGGACTAGGTATAATTGTTTTTTTAGCTTTTCAACTCTTGAACATGGAATATGCAATAAATTACCGATTTTTGTAGGTACTTATCTCTGTGGCGTACGTGTGCAGTAGCACTTAAGCTGTTCCTTCGAAGTATTTATTTCGGAGAACAACGTGGTAATATATCAGGCTGTTATTGAATGTATACACATAATAGTGCTGACATGAAAATGTAGATTTATTGTTTTAAGAAAAGTTATTAACAGTACGGATTAACAAACAAGCTCGATTCGAATCTTTAAGATTTCATGTAATATTCAATATGAAATAAAATGAAAAAATATTCAGTTGGGACAAATTACTTTCCATAAAAAAGACAGCAAAAATGTGTAACTACAATCGAAATCCAACTTTTAGGCAAATAATTACATAATGTATTGTACACATATGCAATGATGATCAACCAAATTACTATGATTACTACCTAGAAGAAATTTTGTGTTATTCATGAACAACGACTTTTCATTGCAAACATATACCTGGTTAACTGTTCCCGAAACGTTTATAAGATTAAAAAAAAAACAATGTTTTGCTTTTGATCAATGGTGATTCTAACATTCAACGCATTGATTCACCAAGGACGCAGTCATTTGCTCTTATTGCATGTCTGTAAACTGACGAATCTATTATTGTTTTCATTTAACTCTAGGGAGCTCTGTTCGGTAATGAAGCTTACAAACAGAATTGCACACCATTTTATCATACAGGAAGGCACTAAAATGAATATTACAAAAACTGCAAAATAATGCAGTTATGTTACATGGCATGCTTCATTAGCAAAGGATGAATAATTAAGGATGTTAATGCATCTCCTCAATGGATAAGCCTTTTTGCATATTAAGTTACAGCTAGATTTATTAACAAGTCTTTGCTAAGAAAATTCTTGTTTTCATAATCATTTATTTTCCTGTTGTTTCAATTGTTTTGATGTTCGATATATAACCAAGAACGTATCTTTTGCATACATGTAAAATAGAAAATAAAAACACTTTATATAATCCCGATTAAGGAAACATATTATATTTCTCGTTTACGTTCACTTGTTTTATTTTTCTTGTAAGAAAAAGATGGTATTGCAAACAATAACAAGTCGTTTTATGGAACTTTTAAGTTAAAGACCCTCTGCATGGTTTAAAAAAGTGCAATAACGAATGTTCCGATTAACAGTTTTGTGAACAGATGAGTCATTTTAACACTTTTAATGCATTTCCAGCTAAAACGTCGCTGTTTTTAAATGTTTCAAAGTTTATTGAATTTCAGCCAGAAGGTCGTTCGACCCATGTGGCAATACATAGTATAATACATAGTACAAACAATGACGAATGTGGACATGTATACTTTTTTAAAGAAAAACATATATATTATCAATGTTATATTGGCAAAAAAAAATCAAGTATTAACATACAAATCAAACAATAATATACATATATTTTATATAAAGAATAATAGAATTTACAATATTTAATACCAGTAGGTATGTGCTTTACTGGTACCGTGATTGTTAAATAGGTTTTCAAATTGACTCCGGGTTTTAACCCTGAAGTAGTTTAGTGAATTATCATGTTCGTGTAAAAAGTATAAGAACCGATAGCACATGGTGTTTATCAACAAACGTTAAATGCAAAAAAAAAAAAATAGTAATTTCGCTTTCAATATCAACTGACGGGGATATGAATTTACGTTTACTAAAAGAAAGAGGCTCAAGATTATTGTTGTAACAATGGGGTGATAGAACAATAATGCTCCAGAGGAAATGAAGTTCATTAAAGGAAGAGGAAGAATGGCACACAATGCCTATATAATTTATTTATGGAATTCGAGTTGGAGCCAAAGCATCGACGGTCGAGGGATAATAGATAGAGAACTTCGAAAGGACAATATTTATAACAGGTAAAGTAAGTTTTGGAACCTAATTGCTTAGTTTTAAGAGACATGGACATATGGTTGGATAAAGTTGTGGTTGTTGTAGAATCACTTGTGCAGTATTGTCATGTATTGGGGGTGGCCATCTTATCCCTGGCATAAGATTAGAAGTAGAAGTGGCAATGCATATGACAATATGGTTGAGTCATATGATGAGATCCCTTGTCGACACTCAAGAGAAGTCATATGACCATTAAATAAAGTTTTATATGCAAACACCATATCATCTCAGTGAACATACAAAATTAAAACTAGTCATATGATGAGGTCTCTTGACGAAAACGAAACTCAAGAGAAGTCGTATGACCATTAAATACACTCCAATATACAAAAACATGACATCTCAATGCATATAATAGTATACATACGATACATACGAGATCACTTAACAAAGCATAGCTCATGAGAAGACACGACAATCATAATAGCCGGATTAATAAGCATACACTGTAACCTAAATAGACAGACAAATCATCCACCCTTCAATTCATGATGTAAAATATGCCAAGTAAGCACTGCGTGAATAAACGCTCTCTCATTATGTTGTTAATTTTGTTAGGACAGTAATCTTAAGAAAATATCTAACAACATAATGAACAAAATAATGAATTAAATTCCCCAAGACCTTTAAGCAAATAGCACTTTTTAACGTAATAAAGAAACATACATTTCTATTTCCCTTAAAAAAAACAAAAACAAAAACACAAAAAAAAAAAAAACACCAACAAACAAACAAACTACAATTGAATTTGGTTTTCTTGATACAGACAATTGTTTCTTAACTCCATTGATCTTGTGAGATATAGACTTAGTTTCCTAATCATTTTGGTATTATTAGTCATGATTAATTCTGTAAACTTGAACATATTAGAGTTGAGGTAATAATAAGCGGGAATAAGTTCTTTTCTTATACTTTCATACATCTTACATTCTAAAACAAAGTGAAACTCATCTTCTAATTTATCGCAAATGCTGCATTTGCGTTCATTTATTGGTGTTGCAATGGGTTTCTTCCATCTACCAGTCTCAATGTGTAATCTATGAGATGATACACGAATACGTGTAAGGTTAATTCTATTTTTGGCAATATTTATTATGTCTAGGTAAGGTTGAAACATAAACGTGGCAATGTTTCTGTAAAAAAATGCTCTGCTTGAATCATGTAATCTGCTATTCCAGTTCTGTAAGAATTGATCACGAATTCTTTGCTTAGCTAGAGTGAGAAAAATATTTTTGTTACCAACTGATTGGTAGTACCATGCTTCACCAAATCCCAGTGTCAAAAGCAATTGTTTTAATGAGGAACACCAATTTTTAATCTGAGGCTTATTCAATTGGTCTTGGTAAAGTGCATTATATACAATGTAGATATATTTCTTTGGTTCAGAATGTAGTATTTTGATCCAGAATTTAATAATGTTATATAACCCCATGTTTTGTAAGGGCATTCTACCTACTTCACCATAGACAAAATCATTTTGAGTAGATTTTTTAACACATAATAACCTCTTGCAGAACTGTAAGTGTACTTTTTCAACAGCATGTCCTGGATGAAAGCCCCATGTTTCACTATTGTAATTTAAAATAGGTGTAATTAATTTGTCAAAGAGTTCTAATTTTTGCTTTATGCCAATATTAGTAAATTTGTATAAATACTTGTTTAGTTTAAAAATAGCCTTTAATGATTGTCCAGCTAAGGTGTTTTGAGCTTCCAGGTGAGATCCACCTGAGGTGAATACTAGACCCAGATAAACAAATTTGTTAACAATGTCTAACTGAGACCCTTCATAGTGAAAAGAAACGTTATTAGGAATACTGCCGCCTTTGCGAAAAATCATTATCTTTGTTTTATTGGTGTTAACCATTAATCTCCATTTACTACAATAGTCTGACAAAAAATCTAGATGTTCTTGAAGTTCCTTGCTACTTTTTGCAAAAATCACTATATCGTCAGCATATAAAATAAGAAACAGCTTAAACGTGTATATATCTACTCCATCTGAGCCTTTGTCCATAAAATGGCTTTCAATGTCATTTACAAACATAGCAAAGAGAAAAGGAGACAGACACTCACCTTGTATGACTCCCAGATGACAATCAAAAACATTACTTAACTCATTTTGATATTTAACTCTAGATTTAACACCATCATACATAGATTTTATCAATGTCAGCATTTTCCCTCTTATCCCTAGTTTGATTAATTTCATCCAGAGGTTATCTCTTGATACATAATCAAATGCCTTACTAAAATCGATAAAAGCACAATATAGCTGTTTATTGTTATTTGTCATATGGTTAATAATCCCATGTAGAGCAAAGATATTATCATTAGTACCCATGTTTCCTCTAAAACCAGCTTGTGCCTCAATGTACACCCCATTTGTTTCTGCCATTTACATAATCTATTATTTAGAACCCTTGTAAACAGTTTTCCTAATGTACTAAATAAGGTAATACCCCTATAGTTATTAACTTAATTTATGCTTCCTTTTTTGTGCAGGGGAATAATAAAACCTTCTGACCATGAATCTGGAAAATAACCAAGATCAAATACTTTATTGAACAGTTTAGTTAGGTAGGGTAAAAATATTACTTTGCCATGAATAAAAAATTCATTCAAATAATTATCAGGTCCACCTGATTTGTTAGAACTCAGCTGTTTAATAGACTTGTCTATCTCATCTTGAGTAATTGGTATATTTAATTCCTCAAACATGATATTAAACTCATTATTTTCAAATCTCTCCAGAAAATACAAAACATCATCATCAGGCATAAACAACTGATCATCTGGGTTGTTAACTGCCTTAAAATATGCCTCAAAATCATCCATTTGAATATTTGATTGTTTTATACCGCATGCTCCTTTTAACAGTTTCCAATAAAGCTTAGCATTCTTTAATCTGGCAGATAACAGTTTTTCAGTTTCTTGTTTATCGAAATCAAATCTAGCTCTTCTTACAAGTTTTTTATATTCTGAGCGTCTTTTTATCATATATTTTCTATTTTCTTCATTTTTGGTTTCTCTGTATAAGTTCAGAGCAGCATAAAAATCCCTACGCTTATTATCACAATCAGTAGTATACCATTTGTTTGAAGATTTGAAGTTGTTATGACTATTTTGTTCATTTGGTTTAGGTTTGCTTACTTTAACTTTAAATAAAGGGGAGACAACTTCATCTATTATTTTAGATAATTCTTGAATGCAACTGTCTATATCAGTATTTGAAGACGATATGTCAACACTCTCTTTGAACTTCTCTAGGTTCTGCTTTGTTGTATCTGCTGAAAGGCGTTCTATAAACCTCTTAATTTTGTCTTCTTTCCATGTATATTTATGACTAATGTATTCTCTTTGTTGTTTTTCCATTGAAATAGGTTCTGCATTAGTCTTAAAAAAGCTGCATGTAAGATCTATAAGACAATGATCAGATAAAATATTAGGCTCATGCACTTTAAATTTATCAAAATGGCTTAACAAATTTTCACTCATTATAACATAGTCAACAACACTGGAGCCTTGATGACCAATATAAGTATACCTGCCTACATTTTTGTCTTCACCATATCTGCCATTAAGAATACGCAATCCTGTTTGTTTACATAAATCAAGTAATAACATTATTATTCACTCTACCTTTATCTTGTGAAACTCTGCTTTTGTTTATGTCAACAATATAATCATCTGGTAATGAGTCACTAGAAAAGGCATTATCATTTTCAACATAGTCAGGCAGATCAGATGTGTGAGAATTAAAGTCACCACACAGTATGAAGTTAAAACCAAGTTCATACTTAACATCTAAACTGACCACAAAATCCAACAATCTGTCAAAGGTGTGGGTATCAATCATGGCCTGTCTGCTACTACTATCAGGAATTACATAACATAGACATATAAACACATCATCCTGGGTACCAACACAATTTCCACTAATTTTAATACATAATATATCATCCTGGCTTTGGAATACAACAGTTTCTTTTGATACAAATTTATCACGGATGTACAGCATTATTCCTCCTGAGGCCCGTTTGCATGTACTTAAATTTTCTGTTCTATTAAGAGCGAAATGTTCAAAATGTTCAACTGCCAATTCAGAAAATTCACTGTTCCATGTTTCTGTTAAAAGAATAACGTCATGTTCATCAAATATGGTTTTAAGTTCGGGAGATAAAAGCTTATTTGAACGTTTTGTATTCAAACCTTGGATGTTCAGAAGTGCACATCTGAGCTCGACCTTCTGTGTTGACACCTAGTGACCTACATTTTGATTCTCCGGTCCATCGCACACCCCTTCAATAGGAGGGAATGACTCGCTGTGTTGAATGATGTCTGCTTGCTTTTGTTCTTGTGCAGACTTTCTATTTATAGAGCTTGGGAAACCCTGTTTTTCATCCAGTATTTGTACACTGTGTCTACTTTTCATTTCAGAGGGCTGTCGTTGTTTTCGTCCGGAAGAGCTGCCGTTGCGTTTATAAGGCCGTGCTGGCCTTTTCTCAGAGCGAGCTGTAGTGCGAACCGTCTTGGATCTACCACGAACAGTAGACAGCACAGTTTTGGGAATCGTTTCCTCTGTGGCATTACAATTTGACCTGGATAAGTTGACTGGCTCTTGTTGCTGTAGAATGTTCCAAGCCGGGGTTAATGCACCTGGTGCCATAGTAGCAATACTATCTGTTACTGAAGAAACGCTCTTCGTGGTGATACAAGCTTCATTGGCTGTTGCTTGCATCTGTCCAGTTCTGTCATGCTCAGAAGCAAGCAGTTGCCCTGTGTTATTAGCTGTGCATTTCTCATTGTTGAGTAACGATTGGGGGACACCACCATCTGGGGCTACTGTGGATGCAACAAACGCAGGATTTGGATACATTAATACCGGACCATGAAGCATAGGGTGGATGAATCCAGGAACAGTATTTGTGGGGCTGAACTGTGGCCACAGGGAAGGATTTCCCTGATTTACCTCTGGGACCATAGATTGTATGGGGTTACACTCCATTCGTTGGGCAGAAGGTGACATTGAAGGGTCTGGTGTATTCTCACGAGAGTCACTGATGATACAAAACTCAGGATCAACCCTATCGAGATCAACAAGTCTGCTAGCACTCATGTACCTGGACCATTCAGGGAGTTCATCTTTCACTAGGCGACCATTTTTTATCAGTTTCGCGGGATACACAATTGAGACCTTATCGCCAGGATTGTCATGTTTTAGCTGCTTGTAAAGTGACCAAAGGCGGGATCGAGCGGCCTGGATTTCTTTAGGATGGTCATAATCAATTGAAAACCCAGATCCTTTCAACATGTGTACCTTGCTCATAATAAATTCAGTGTCACAGAAGTCACGAAAGTTGACAATAATTGGCCTACGTTGGAAATGGTTCTGTGAAGAGTGTTGCCCAAGTCTGTGTGCTCGCGCCAAATACAAATTATCGTCGATGTCAAGATGATTAGCGAGAAAGTCACGGATCAAACTGAAACAATTTTCTCCTCTGTTTTCCGGTATACCTCTGAATATCAGGTTTTTCCGACGTGTTCTGGCTTCCAGGTCAATACACTTATATGACAGAGTTTTTAACAGATCAGCATGTTGATTTGACACCTGTGCCACCTGTCCTAGCTTTTGACCCATACCTGTGAGAACCTTTTCAAGTGACACTAAACCGCGATTTACACTCATTTGATCACGTTTAATACATCTCAGTTCATCAAACATAAATGTTAGTTTATTGTCAATGGAAGAATTTATAAAATCTTGCCTTGATACATACATAATTGGTTGTTTTCCTTTTTCCTTTCCTTTTTCCTTTGTCCCGTAAAAATTCCCGCCAAAAGTGTAACACCAAAGCACCACTTTAATAATCGTTTTAGCTATAAATATCACAATGTCGATATTCTATCTCAACACTTCCAGCACAAACATACGCTTACGTTTCACCAATATCTAACCCTGATACCTTTTTACTGCTACAAAATACTGATTTAGTCTAAATCTCAGCGGGTATCTAAAAACCATATCCACACTCCGCCATGTTTGTACGTCATACATGTATCATTTACAAAATACGACCAACTAGTGATATTCAAACTTGCATGTTGCAATAATATAGTTCAACTGAATCAAACAATATTCGATCAGTCTTAGTACTTAGTAGAAAATTTCGTTTATAAATGTAAACGCATCAAAAACAATAAAACAAGCATGCATGCATGCATATGTGTATGTGTGTTTGTGCGTGCGTGCATCCAGAAAGGCAGGCATACAGACGGACAGACAGACAGACAGACAGACAGACAGACAGACAGACAGACAGACAGACAGACAGACAGACAGACAGACAAACAGACAGACAGACAGACAGATAGAAAGGTAGATAGATAAATAGAAAGAAAGAAAGGAAGATAGATAGATAGATAGATAGATAGATAGATAGATAGATAGATAGATAGATAGATAGATAGATAGATAGATAGATAGATAGATATTATTAAATATGTTGGAGCATAAGTGAAAATGTTATTTTTACCTTCTTTATTTTTTTGTTACTATACCAGCTAATGTCGAAAAGGAAATTGCATGCCCAGCGAACCAAAACAGAACATCTTAAATTATATTAGCTGCTTTCAGAATGTAACCAACGCGTTTAACAGGAATGCCATACTAACGACAAATGTGATTGACAATTAGATGAGATAAAATAACATTTATTTTGAGTCGGTAATAAAGCAACAAATAACCTAAGCGCTTAATGAGCATTTACAATCGACTAAAGAGTAGCATTTTAAGTTAGTTCAGGCATATGTTCTGCTGGCAATATGTCAAGCCATACAGATTCATCATTTTATCTAAACAGCAGGTCGGTAATATAGCATTTAGGTTGGTCATATCATGTCGTATACTATTTTTGTGATGATGAAATATTCTGATTATGGCGAGACTATTGGCCTTATAGGGTTATGGCAGTGTGGCAGTTTATTTTATCCCATAATGATTGTTACGTGTATTTCTGTTGATGGACACTGGGCTTTTCTTCCCAATTTCCATCTTCACAGGATGGGCGAGGTTAGAGCTCTGTAAAACCGGTTAATCCACCCTGACTGATTGTTCCAAGGCGGCAACTGTCGGGCTTGCTCTTTTGTTAATGACTCATATAGATTTGTTCTTCCTTTTACATTTAACTTGCATATTAATACCTTCGTCCTGCACCTTTCAAATGTTGGTATATGTTGCAATGCGCATATGACTTTGACATATATATTTTATTTATCTTAAAGGACTTCGTCGGTCAAGGCAATAACTGTGTTTACTGCTAGAAATGTTGCTTACTTGGCAAGTGGCTGAAAAGGTTAACGTCGGAGACTTATTAGCTAAGGCCCTCTGACTTAGATCGTGAATTCAATAAACTTTTAGCATATTAAGTACAAGGTCATGAAGGTAAACGAAACAAATGGTAGGTTAATATTTGGACATGATCGCTGGAACAGGCCGGAGAACCTATTCACTGGTATAAGCTGTTTTCTTTGAATAAGTGGCAATTGATCAATCCATGGACACCGGCTTTGCCTGACTTCTCTGTCTTTTTACTATTCTGACAACTTATTTGCATAAGAAGTAGCAACATGATGGATCGTTGCATGATATTTACAAAAAGTAATTTAAGCTACACGTAGATGCTTATAAAGCACTAAAGATGTCATTGATCTACTATATAAAATGATATTGGACAATGTGAACTTCTGTGTCTACGCAGTTACTGTGAGCTTTTGTGTCGTAGTTACAAAAGTACGTTTTCTTTTCGGAATTAAGTCTCAACTGATATTTACATGATTTTATGGTAAATTATGTCATTTTTTAAAATTGTCTTTGTACATGTGGAAGTTTACGGATAGAAACAAATGGGCAAGACTTTCATAAAACGGCGTTTATAGGAGCGACTTTAATCAAATATTCTTGTAAAGGAGTTTTTGTGATTACTGGTAGCTGTGACTGACTTAAATGAGTCAATAAAGACATAGATAGCAAAATTCATAGGAAAGCTAACTGAAAGTTCATTTGAAAAACATTCAATGAAAAAAACAACTTGTCACATAATATATAAAACACTTAACTGACACTAGACAGAGGTACCATACGCAAAAATTGTGACGGTAACCCCTTTTGACATGCTGTCTTGGTACTGACTGTTAGCATTTAATTACTTTTGTATGTTGAACCTCGCGAAAAGATCGATTAAAGATCCCATTCGAAAGTGTACACATTTTATTAATAAATTGACATTCAATGATGTATGAATGTGTTTAAAGGTTACAACTGTTTTAATTAGGGATGTCAACGGACATCCGGATGTCCGGATATCAATTCGAATCTTCGGATATCCGGATATAATTTAGCATCGGGATATTCATTTAAAATCTTCTAAACGTTAAATTTTATGTATTGGCCATTTTGCCAAGTGTTATCTTCCTACTGTCTATGTACATTCGCACATAAGCAGGTGTAACGGATTATCGACAGGTGATGACAGACAGTATCGTATAATGGACTTCAAAGTTTTAGAAATTTGCTTAAGCATGATGGTAAGTCCGTTTGAAGTGGTGGAAGGAAAAGAATATAAGTTCCTGAAGATCGCATACGTTGCTAGGCAAGTCCTTGCAGTTCCGGCCACCTCCGTTTCTTTAGAAATCTTCTCCACGGCGGGTCTTCTGATCAATAAACTCGCAATAGGCTGTCGGGTGAGTTAGTCGATGGGATCATCTTCCTGAACAATAATCGCGCTACGCTACCTGAGGAAGACTGAACAATTGCAAATCAATGTGACTTACAAAATAGAACACAAACGACATATAAAATAATTTATAACGTTTTTAAATAAATGTGCTTCTCATGTACGCATGTTTTTTCTTTGATCAGATATTTGTTTTATTGATTGTGAAATGAAATTATCAAAAGTTTTATTGTTCGTATTTCATTAATTGTTAAATTATGAAGAACATATGTCTATGCACACGTTGATTTAATTATTTCCATAGAAATGACGATATAATGTCTGTGGAAACTATAATTTAACCCCGCACACATCCGACAGCAACATTACTATACACAAAGTTTTATATCAGGATATCCGTTCGGATATTTCAACGGATATACGGATCCCAAATTTAGTATCCGTTGACATCCCTGGTTTAAATTATTAAGTTTTTAACTTTCTATGTTATCATTTTATTTTTATTAATTATAAATTGTTTCGGTTTCTACCTTATCATTTCATGTTTACATCAATAAAGTTCGGAACATAAATGCTTAATATGTAAATCTATTTTACTCTTACTTTTACCAAAACGGAAAGACACTATCAGTATCCTAAAGGCATATTGCGGTTTTTCTGTAGGTATGATCAGAGCAATATATGTCGTTTTTCGAAACATCGCATGAGGATTTACAGGAAACAGATCATTTGCTAATTGACTTCCGGTCTTCAGATCTCATTAGACATATAATTGTAGTCGCTATTTAAGAAATATGTGGGAATCTGAGAGATAACTTTCTTCTTTATGTGCCTGCCTTGCCCAATTTAAGTAAGCCTGTTTAAGATTTTTACCTAGAAATAAGGTTCAGCCTAAAGTAATGTCATAATCTTATATATAAAAAGTGATAGCAATACTGTAATGAAATTTTATATTTCTGATTCTGCATGTCAACACCATGCCTTGTTTCACATTAAAGTGATTCTGTCACAAGTTTCATGGCGTCGGCACAATATATGTATTATATTAACATGTGCAGTATAACAGGATAATTGCCCTTTGCTTTAAACGCAGGCACACCGAATTCAGAAAGAACGGCATGTCTTGAAAAAAGTGCTCGTTTAATGTTTCGACTTTCAGCCAGTTCTAGAGTTATTGCATATTGTAAACTCATTTAAAAGGATGTAATCGTCAACGATATACTTATTTACATAATAGTTTAATGACAGATATAACTTCATTGGTTCATTCAGACGCTTGGCAAAATATGAAATATATCAGTAAATGTCAGTCTCGTTTTATTATGTAAGTAACTATTTAGTAATGGTAAGGAACATTCGGGAAAGACAAATAATAAGTGACACGCATTCAACAATTAAGAGCAAATAGACAGACGTCTTACAAAATGTTATCTATCTTTATCCTGCAACAAAGAAAGGGTTCACTGTAAACTTTAAATATATATATATATATATATATATATATATATATATATATATATATATATATATATATATATATATATATATATATATATATATATATATATATATATATAATTTGGAGCCCATAAAATGCATGTACGACTTCACCAATATTTTTAGTTCTAAAAGTTACAAGAAATGAAAGACATAGGAAAACGAAATAACACAAGAAATCAGTCGCTAATATGAAGGCATTGTCACATCAATTTTCTCCACTGGTTAAAGAAACTTCTTTTGTTTTATGACAATAATGTTGTATATTCTAAAATTGGTTAATAGTAATATCATGAAATCGTCTTACTGACAGTCATTATTTAATAACATATATTTTGTTATCTTTGTTCACTATTTGCCAAAGGATCGCTGAGAATACATGCCATATGTTACTACAGTGTATAATTACATTTTTTTCTAAAATCATTATACGTCACATGATACAAGAGTTTGAGAATCCAGATCTTCACCCTCTTCCATTTCATGATAGTTATTTCTCCTTGCTACTGCTAGTGTGTCGACGTATGTTGTCCACATGCAACTCTTGTCGAAAACAAGTATAAGATAACTTCCACTTTATACAATTACTTAGAATTATCGACTTTACCAGATATTTGTTTACACCGTTTCCGCTAGTTCTTTGTCATTCTATTCCGTCCTTGATCCGTTGTTTTGACGAGTCCATAAGGTGACGTTATCCTTATATTTGGCCTTTTCAGAAATATTCTTTCACAGACAAAATGTTAGAATTGCTACCGCCTGTTGATCTTTTTTTCTGTCAAAAACTTTAAACATATTTCATTCGATGAATTGTTTGACATCTTTAAAATCTGCTTTTGATACATTATTTGTTTTTAAAAAGTATAAAATCAACATGTATAAGTTCGAATTTTACAACTATTAATGCACGCATCAGTGTAAAATGCTTGCATGACATTTTGTTTGTACAGCCTCAAAAACATGTTAAATGTCACTATTATTCCTTTACTACTTAGCATGAGTATTGCCGGTGTTACACTATACATAAAAGTTACAACAATCCACTTGCAGTAGTAGATGCAATGTTCTAATTAAAGAATGTAACTGATGCAACCATTCGAGAATCATTCTCAACGCTTGACTTCGAATTAAGTAGATTTCATACATTCATCTATCGCATCGCAAGTCTATTTAAAAATACTCACTTCTTTCTCTTACAGACACGCCGAAAAAATGCAAGCATGCATTAAAACAATATGTGTTCTTACCTTGATTATAATAACTTATTAATGCTATTTTTATATGTATTGCTTTATTTTACTATTACATCATACAGCACAATTATCATAGTAGAAGTCAGAAGTTCTTTCTGAAGTGTTTTATATCTGACGTATATTATTCAATAGTATATATTAGGCCGAATGCACGAATATCAAATTACCGGATTTAGTATTAAATATATGTATGAGACATATTCCTGTACACTTTTGTATACCTTATTTAATAACAATAACGAAATTATTTGATTTTCACTTTTAATGTGAGCAACGTTCAAGTCACTTTGATCTTATCATAGATCTTATCATAATAAAATGTTCCAATCCAAAAAAGTATAAAAAGGTGTATATTACTTATTCCAGAGCATGCGTGCAATTTCGTCTAGTTTCGAGGAAATATATGTCTCAGTGACTTGATACATACACAATTGCACAACATATTTCTTTTTATGAATATGCAACTGTGACAGTAGAGTTAACCTATTGGCGACAACAGGCGCAAGGTTACATGACATCAAAGCCGCTGTAATTATTTCCATAATCGTTTTCAAACAACCCAACTACAATCAATGACTATTTTAAGGTTTCCTATGCTACTGTATATCTAAGAACTTCATTTGTGATTTTACCTATATGCATAAGCACATCTAAAATGAAATTCGTCGAGCTAATTGTGGTAAACGTAAAGAATCTAGTGTGTCCGTTGCTTATACAAATATATCTGTTGTGGTTTCTGGAGAAATGTAAAATGAATTATAACTTTGCTTAAACAAACTTAACCACAATTTCACAAGCTAATAAAACCAGAAACACAAACAACCCTCTGTTGCAGATAATATAAACTGTGGGTGGAATAATATATGCTTTCGTTTAAATGGATTTTCGAAAATGACGAATGTGATTCATAGAGAAATAGCGCGGGTATAACCATTACTTGGAGCTATAAACTCCAACAAACATTTAAGTGTTTAAGCAAAGTTTTAGCAAAATATTTTTGCCATATTTCAGAAATGATTTAGGGTCTATAAGACTACAGATGTCTTTTTACAATTGCTCCTAATGTTGTTTAATGCGTATTTTCTTTAAAATATGCTAAACAGTTTCCTCTGATATATTGATTGAAAACTCTATCAATAACTGAAAGAGCACATATAAAAATGTGTAAAAAATATTCATTACATGTTTGCGCTTTATTCTTTACATTTTTGTAATTGTGCAGGCTAATATCGCGTACGCAATTTCATGCACAAAATACCACTACAATACAATTACAATACATTTTATTAAATAGTCACAGACTAGAGACATAAATAAATCTTATTGACGTGGGCGTCCGTGGCGCAATGGTAGAGTCGCCGCATTGTAACTTCTCTGACTGCTTAGCCTCTGACCGCATTGGTTCTTATCCCATTCGGGGCGAATGATTTAATGTGGAAGATTTCCCAGCTAAATTGCGGTGCGCCGATGGTTCTACTTAGATGTTTGTCTGGGCCTTCCTCCATCAAAAAGCTTGACGTTGCAATAATTATCAAAATTGGTCGCTGCAATATATTTTAAAAACAAAAACAAAACAAAACAAATCTTATTGTAAAATCGTATGATTTTATACTTAATTATCAACCCTATGGTAATACTAAGGCGATCTAGATGGATCAATATTATAAATATGTAAGTTCTACTATTTACCTTTTTACAAGTGTTGTAATGTTTTCCCACTAGAGAACTTGGAACGATTCACATACAGTGAATATAAATCAAGATTTATTTTATTATTAAATGTAGTCGTTTCGGAGGGAAATATTTCAATGAGGAATCTTCAGCGAAAAGTCGCAAGTGTTAAACTTACTGCCGGTACCCATATGATTTAGAATGTGTGTTTCATATCTTTATCGTATTAAGTAGTCATTTTTAATTATAATGCAAATCTACACGTCGCAAAAGCTACTTGTACATGTAGTATCGTGTAACCTGTTCAGAATAAAAATATCTAAGACGTAAGCGACGTTGATGTCCTGCGGCGACGATGTGTAGTTGTCTGTTAAGTTGTGTCACTCATTTTGTTGAAATTATAATCAAAATTGTTGGAAAAAACATTTAGTATACTTTGTAGCTTATCTACATGAGGACATTTAATACACATTACACTTTGATCAATTTTTAACGCAATTTGAATATTAATAATACATAAGCTGTAGCAGGAATTGTACCATAACCATGATAAGAATAGATGTAATGTGACGAACCAAGATTTTCATTTTTTTTTATTATACAGATTGATATTTACCAGTCATGTCGTTTAGTGTATTTATATATAGCCATCTATACAGGTCCTTGTGCAGTAGGTATATGCAGATCTATGAGATATTAGTAAATATTCTACTCTGAAAAAACCCTTAAAGCAAGTAGGTCCCTTCATTTATTTAGCTCGGTTTTAATGCGTGTGCTCTTTGAAGTTTATCTAAGGCTTTTTGCCTTTCTTGTGATACCCAGGTCAACCACCACCATCCAACAATTCCATTTTCTTTTTAAATAACATTTCTGTATGAGTATTTAAGTGGATTTTAAGCTTATTTTTATGCAAAAGTAAGAAATGTCACTGTTCGTAATTGCAATATCTTCAAAAGAGCAGGCTAAGAATTATAACTAAAAGGACCTACCTACTTTTGGAATTCCCGGTATTTCAACTAAGAAGAAAGGTGGGTCATTTCCATGTTACCAATGTTCCACATTGTCATCAATTATTCTCACCAGATTCCAAGAATTCTAATTTTTATATGTCAAAACTATGATTTTATGTGATGACTTTAAGTACATACATACATGTAACCGACTGCAATAATTGTTTAACATTTACTATTTCAATCTACATATTTATCTAACCTCCACCAAAGTCGGGATTCAATCAGAATATGATTTTACATTCTAATGAAATCTCAAAATGGTACGTGTTTGCCAAACTGATCACCTATCAGTTACACAATATGAAGTGGTTAAATTATATTCTCAAAGGAATAAGCATCGAAAGATACAAACAACGAAGACCCACGTTCTTCACCTTATTGCACTAAATGCTTGTTCTTTCTCGATGCTGTTTTTCTTTTCTAATGGCATTCTAATACGTCCAGTTTCGGATATTTTAACCAGTCCTTATAGTGACGCTATCCTGGCGCTTGTTTTTTTTCGAAAAGAATACTGTCATTTTGTCAAGGTGAGAAGTAAGTGTTTCCTTAGTCGCCCACAAGTAAATACGAAAAGTTTTAAGAAGTGAATTTAGCACTGATAACAAGTCATGTCGATCTTTGTCCGCTTGTAATACAAATGGTGTCCATTTAATAAGCCCTTTACTAAATTCCTTTTTATTCTAATTTAGATATCAGCAGTATTACATGAAAGCCTTCCTCACTAATGAAAATGCATATACAAATTTAAAATGACATTTATAGGGACACAAGCAATATGATAACACACATAGGTAGTGTCCCTGCAATTACAATGAAACATATCTAGCCATAATTATAAAACTTTGAGACATATATTTTTATTATGTTCACGATGGTTTATTTCAGAAATTTTAATTGACCTCTACTAATCTACACGTGTCACTTTAACATTACTTCTTAAGTTAAAGTTATTCTATTTCTAGGACTATGGCAACCTAAGATATTCCAATGATGTTTATATAAATACAGGAACTGGTGTGTGTGTGCTCACAGAAATTGTTCTTAATTCGATGACTCATAATGTTAATGCACAGTTTCCCTTCTTGCATCTGGTCTGGCAGTTGGAATGCTATTGTTGCTTCCGGAATGTAAACGAAGCGTTGATTACATATTTGATATGCCGAATATAAACAGGTACTTCTCGCAAATATATTTCCAGATTCCCCATCTGTCTTATACATCTGAGAAAAGAGTATGTAAGCCGAAGCTTTTGTAAACGTCATTCACGGCATTCTTTGCTGATCTGCTAGATAAATGAAAATTGTCTAACCTATAAGTTGATTAGAGTTGTATTTTAGAAAACCGAATTCTATGTTTAAGATTTAAACTTTCTAGACCGTTGAGTACGATGTCAACATAATTACAGTAAACTAGACGAAGATTCGCTAATTCGTTAATCAGAATGGGGTTTTGTTATATCTTTGACCCACATTTTTTTTATTTTTGAGTTGAAACTTTTAGTTTTAATGGAAGGTATTCGTCCATGTTTCTAAGACCAAAATTGACTGCTTCTAAACATTATTCGTTGATGCTACTTATATATATGATCTTGTACCGTTAAATAACATGATTCCGATTCCAAGAATAACCTCTTATCCGACAAGGATGCTGTCTTCTACACTCGTTTAAGACATGTTTATCTCTGATAAAGTTTCAACGTTTGCAGACTAATCTATTTTACATTCAAAACTGTGAGGCACATTTTCATATTTTCACCGAAATTGATCTCTACGATATAATTAAAATATGTTATTGTATATTTTTAAAGATGCGCCCGAGGCGCAGTGGTAGAGTTGCAGATGTATAACTCCTCTGACTGCTTAGCCTCTTGCCATGGTGAGTTTGAATCCTGGTCGGGGCGAAGGACTTAATGTGGGAAGGTCTTCCAGCTAACTTGCGGTGCGCCGGTTATTCTATCATGACATTTGTCTGAGGTCCTTTTCCACTAAATAGCTGGACGTCGCTATGATGATCATAACTGGTTGTTGCGACGTATTTCAAAAACGAAATAAAAACAAATTATTTTAGGCATCATTGGTACTTGTAGCATGGCGCCATCATTACAGCGTGATGAGCTTGTTGCTTGTCTTATTTGCATATGTCTAAAATCTCAACCGGCTATTATCGTCAACAAAAACGGATTGTATGGATTGTGAATACCGAGGATTCCCATTAGTTCATTAAATAAATTACTTACTAAATTAGAAATACGATGTCAATATAATGTAATTATGTCAAGGATTCGAACCTGGTGATATCTAAGTCATCACACAATTTCTAGACCTCAAACATTGTAAAATAAAGGCTTTCATAAGGACATCTTCATATTTAAGTATCACGCATGACATTTTACAAAAACTTATTCCAATATTATAAGAGGAGTATGTATACATATTTTATGCAGCGTACAGGTATATTGGTTTGTAAACGTGTGCCTGTTTGGTTAACCATATATGTTTAACACTCTTTTAACCGTTCTTCTAAAACTTTTAAAGATATAACACAAAAATAAAAGCAACACAGTCTCATTATTTATACCAATACGTTTTTTAATTTAAGTTTGGTTTGCTATCAACTCGTTTCTAGGTCTCACTAGATGGCAAAATGTTTTACAGCACACAACGATTCCATGTAAGGTCAAAAATGTCGAGGAATTTTAAGAGTGATTCAGGCGTCTCTCGTATTTCAACGCCTAAAAGCTTTAACATATAAATTCAATTTACGAAATGTGTTTGTGTTTTTCACATACGGATAAACATGACTCTTGTGGTAAAGCCTGTAAACAATATCAGCAACACGCTGATAAAACTATTTGTCAACTCATGACCGATTGGCTATCAATTTTTTTTTTATGCGAAAAAAGGGAAACATTCTCCTTACGGGGTTATTCAACTATTTAAATTAACGTACTAATTAACCTTCTAATAATACAACTTTGGCATGACTAACTGATGCTTGTAGAAGGGCAATGTTTGTCTTACAGTTTCAATAAAACGCCTGAAATATTCTTACTGCTCTGCATATGTTAACATAAACTTGTCATATGCTGATGTTATTTTCACATATTTGTACATAAAAAAGAAAAATAAATTGTTGGAAACTTGCCTAAAAAATAAAATACTCAATATTATGCAGCCATTCTGTATAACTCAAAAACTTTATTAAACGAGCTAAAAAAATTAGACAAACACAGTGTTCATGATGTGTATTATTTATACTCTAAAGCACACATACTTTTCTGCGATAATTGGACTTTGATTTACCGTCAGTTCAAGCAGTACGTAAGATAATTTGGAAGCCCCAATAAATGAACACGAAGACAAGTAATGTTTTCCTTTTATTTATATTGATTCAATTGTCCGTCTTTTCAAAAGATTACAATTGAGTCACTGCTATGGATGGTAACATTGGTTAATTTTTTGTTTTGTTTTTAAAATGCATTGCAGCGACCAGTTATGATCATTATAGCAACGTCGAGTTTTTTTTTGCTGGGGGAAGACCCCAGATTCATGTCTGGGTAGAACCACCGGTGTACCGCAAGTCAGCTGGAAGACCTCCCACATGAAGTCCTTCGTCCCGAACGGGGGACTCGAACCCACGCGGTGAGAGACTAAGCAGTCAGAGGAGTTAAAAATCGACGACTATGCCACTACGTCACGAGCGCCCCTTTGTTAATTGACTTACTGTCTTAGGATATTTAAAAATGTTGTCTTAATATCCTATAAAGTCAGTTCAAAACATATCAATAAACTGTTATGAAAAGTACACCAGCTATGGAGTTAGTTCAGCAAAACGGTTCTTACAACTTTTATTCAAATGAGTAACAATGTGACCAATTTTAGCACATGTCAATAAACTGTTTTATAAAGAAAGCCAGCTATAGAGTCAGTGCACAACATATCAATAAACTGTTATATACAGAAAGCCAGCTATAGAGTCAGTGCAAAACGTATCAATAAACTGTTATGTACAGAAAGCCAGCTAAAGGGTCAGTGCAAAACATATCAATAAACTGTTATGTACAGTAAACCAGCTATAGAGTTAGTTCAAAACATATCAATAAACTGTTATGTACAGACAGCAAGTTGATGCATTTTACTATTACACGCTGGTTATATTAGGAAAAGGTTTTCAGTTCAGAAAAAGCCATTTCTCATTTTTGTTATTGTTGTTGTTTTGTTGCTTTTTGATGGGGTTTGGCGAAGGGTTGTTGTTGTTGTTTGTGTTTTTGTTGCTGTTGTTCTTGTGTAGTAGTTTTTTGTTGTTATTGTTGTAAAACAGCTTTGCATTCTATACTAAAACGTTTTTAACGCCGAAAGCAAAGGCATCAGCAATAAGCATTGAAATCCAAGTGCGCTCTTTTGTTAGTGCCTTAAACGTTGCTGCTAAACATTTGTATAATGATGACTATCCATTTCACTACAGAAACTACTTCAAATGATAGCTAAAATTAAAATAGCTTTCAAATGAGTATGCTTGGGTGAAAACAAAGAAAACGGCTTGCCTCTAATTGTAAAGAAAAGCTTAACGTACTCTTAAATTGGCATTAAGACGATAGTAAAAATCAATTAAAGTAAAATTCTGTTCAGAATATAAAATGACAGGATAATTGTCTCAATATCATTTCTTCTTGTCGCCAATTAACTAAAAACATCTCTGCCTCTGGCATACTGCCTCTTCTTAAATCTGAGGAATGTTTACATGTAAAATTATATTATTACCTTATATACCATTGTCTAGAAACATACTTCGATTAGCACAATCTTCAAAATCGTGCTAATTTTAAATAAGGCCAACCTTTCTAAGGCAGACATAAAATATCAGAATAATGAGGGTCTTGAATGATGAAAGGCTTAAGCAAGGTTAATCAATCTCTTGGTATTGGAATTCTTAACCATTTTTAACGGGTGAATATCTTTTGTATAACGAAATGATTAGCAAACGAAAATAATCTGACGCGCTGGAAGTCAAGGGAAAATCAACATGCACACACGAGCAGGGTATGACCATGAAACAACTGACGTGTTTTATAAGCTCTTGATTTAGTTTAAATTAATAGTTTAAAACGTTTAATTACGTTGTTTCTAAATAGTATGGTAATTTCGAAAATATGGGGTTTCCATACACCTTTTATGTTGTTGTTGTTTTAATTGATGTAATCTCATTTTTATTGCTCATGTCAAGAAAATTTGATGCTGGCAGTTCTAATTTTGCAAACCAGTTGGCCATTGCATTTGTTGATAACCACACTCTAAAATATTCATCTGCATGTGCTAAAACATTGTTTCTCATTTTAATAAAAGTTATAAGAACCGTTCTGCTGCCAACTGTCACAGACAAGCAAGGTGGCTAAATCAAACAAGTGTCAACACGCATCAGTTAGAAAGAAATTTAACACCAACGAAATACTCATCCTCTGGAATATAATCTCTAAACTAACTTTTAAACTACAATTATTCGCAGTTTCTATGTGGATCTAAATAGGGCCATGAGTTATCAAGCACTCAGTTTATCGAGGATTGTTTGATTAGATGAGGAAAACGTTGCAAATATACAATGATATTATTATGGGCGACTTTGAATTTCTAGGTCACTTTACAAATTACTTACAGTCATTGTCATACACTCGATTTTGTAAACTCTCAGTTAGAAAATGCTTTACGTCTCGTCCTGGTAAGCTGTGCTATTTATATCTATTCATTGCGTAATCAAAGCAAGTGGGAGAGAAACATTTTCGTAAACAAAAAACTGCCAGATGTGAACTGCAGTGTAGAACATTTGGAGTAAAACTTAAGATATGCAATAACCATACACAGGGGCCCAGTAAAACTGTTTTAAATGAAAGTGGGTTATAAAATCAGAACGTTTATATTTTTTTTACCAATCAGCAATTATTGATTTTCCAAATAGTTAGCAAAATAGAACAGAAAAGTAATGCAGACAAAGGCAAAAGCGACCACTCCTGTCAGCCAGCGTATCTGCATTTCCATTTTAGTGTTTCAGTTTTGCTTTAGTTAACTTTTGATCTATTGTATTGCATAGAGGTAGAGGGAGAGGAAGTCGCTTTAATGTGTTTTTATTCTGAGAACCATAGAATGTTATCGAACTTTTCTCCAAGTCCATTCCACAGAAATAGATCATTATTACCATCAATTAATTTATTTTCACTCTCGAGTAAATATAAACTCCTTCTTTGCTTCTTTGAGATCTTTTAAATGTGGTTTCAAACAGGGAAGTTACCTGAGGCCATAGTTTTTTTTATCTTATATACGCATGTCATTTTTTTCGATGTATA
Source organism: Sinonovacula constricta (assembly GCA_007844125.1). Lineage (NCBI taxonomy): Eukaryota > Metazoa > Mollusca > Bivalvia > Cardiida > Solecurtidae > Sinonovacula > Sinonovacula constricta. The sequence goes on from CM017559.1 coordinate 29,565,784, forward strand.
CAGTCTTCATTCACTCTTCATGACGTCTTATACTTGATTATTTGGTATTATATAGTTTTAAATCATAGTTAGTAACAACCCAACTTTACCATCGTAGTGATCGTGTATCTTTAGTAAACTATATTTAAAATCTCAGATTTACTTTAACCTGTGTGTTTAGGTAACTGAGGATAACTGATTGTAAAATGTATGCATAGAATTTTTTTAAATTTGGAACATAAATCGTAAAAGGTTCATGAGGATTAATACTGATAAAATTGTTAGCTACTTTTATTTATTGGTCTCTCTCTTAGTGCAACTGCATAAAGAGTGAACTGTATTATACTGTGGTCATACCATTTATCAATTCTAATAAAATATATTCGACCGTGGCGTATATTCGCATAAAGACATTGCCGCAAGTATCAAAATATATTTTATTATGAGATTACTTCTCGTCCGCAGGCAAGTGCTTTACTAATCCAATAGGCAAAACATGAGTTTATGTGTAAATGTATACAAATTAATTAAGAACAGACTTTTTTCCGTATGTTGAAATAAGATTCGAGTTCGAATAGTTTTAGGTTAATAAAATAGGTATAATTCTCAGCAATACGGATTGAAAAATAAAACTTTTATCAAAAAATTATATCATACATATATGATTTGTCAATGTGATACTGCTGCAGCGCTTTCGGCATTGTGATACTTAGAACAGTGGTAGCGCTTGCGCCAAGTAAACGAGAACTATTTAAGGAGCATTTCTTGCAGGATATTTATGAAATTTTGTAATGAGTGTCGTTTATCATGACGTTCGTAAATACAATAACCATGCTGTACTGCTGTAGTTACTGCATTACACATTTACACTTCACACATCAATGTTTTATTTCAGGTTTTCGTGTTTGTTATTTCCATTTCTTTGTGATTTTAAAACGACTATACACAAGTGTTGTTTTTTTTGCCACGTTTGCAGTTTGCTGTCTTTGTGTTAGCCTAAGTTCATGTATGTGGAAACATGTTGGCAATAAATTACATAACCTCCCAATCTATTTATCTTTCGCATCGATATGTGGTCTAAACAGTTTACTGTCGCTGCGCATGCTCGCGTCTTGTATATGTAATCGTTCCTGGAAAAGTTCTATGGATGGCGCCTTGTTGTTCTATAAACAAGTGAAATGCGGCGCTTTCATGCCTTGAATTTCGGTTATTATTCAACTTTGGTGAATATCAAAATTAAACTAGATTGTAGTTTAACATGTTGCTACATCTTTACCTGTCACTATAAATTGTTAATGTTCTATATATGTATGTATGAGTAGTTTAGTGTAAATTGCGTTTGTTACGACGGTGTTCTCTGTAAAAAGTCAAATGTAATGCTCAATTCTTTTTTTGTATACGGACCTTTCCTTATGCTTCCAAATACAATTAGTTATTGTATATGTTTTAACGCATGAAACATTGACAACATTGTAAATATTCAAATAACAACACGTTTTTTCTACTGCTTTGTTGATATTCAGCATGTTCTATTGCTGAAAGGGAAATTGACGGCGACCTTTGATATTTTGCATCAATGCTCTTTTGTTGACAATGTGAGAGAGAAACGGTAAATTGTCTGCTTACATCTTTATATGACATGGCTGCACCCAAGAGACTTATGTTACGGACATTGACTAGTTACATTTGTGCGGGTCGTTTTCGGTGTAATGGCCTAAAGCATATGTACCAGACAGATTTGTAAAACAATATTGTTTGGTCTAGAATAAATGTCTACAAAGGACGATCGTTTCGATTATGTTATGTTTGTAATTGCAAATATTTTCCCTAAAAATGGTATTAACTACTGTTACTACTATTAATTCCACAAACATTCAAAACTCAGTCTTCATATAAGGGACTTTTGAAATTAAATGTTAACAAAACCTATCGATTTAAGACGAGTGAATTGTATGGAAAAATGTAACACTTACGGTGCAAGAATACTTAAGGGGACCTTTGTTTCATTTATACAATATTACGGCACGGCACGGCACGGCATGGCACGGCACGGCACGGTGTGGTGTGGTGTGGTGCAGTGCAGTGCAGTGTAGCGTAGCGTAACGTAGCTTAGCATATAAAAGTATAATATATTATTCCTAAATATTTTACAGTGTTTAATTCTTTACTTTGCAATAAATATGTATTGTACATTTTATCATTAAAATTGTTCAGTTTGCATGCATGCATTGTTAATATAACTTAAATCTTGGCGCACAGGTAATGTGCAGTTTGAGGCATATTACCAAGTGTATTTATAGGCACAATGTGGATTAGGCATCATACCGAAATGTTATAATTTTAGAAAGTGTTTCGGCGGGGAAATAAAAGTAATCCCCTATACGTCAGCTAATACAAATGTCATAGTGCATGAACTAAATGTATTTGTTTTTGTCAAATGGAAAATCTTAAAAGTATAATTTCTAATAATTGCAAATTGTTTTAGTCATAATTTTTATTTTTTATTTGGCTGACCGCATCGACGTCCAACAACTTGCCAGCTTCATGTCATTGCATAATGTAAGTTTTTAATGTCGTCAATGGACTTTTTAGAAAAAAAAAAACAACCTTGCATGTACATTGTACACATAAATTTATAGCTTCTTCAAGTAAAATCGACCTTTTTATAAAAAGATGACCTAGTGCTGGGCAAAAGCCAATACATACAGGCTGCTTACATGTCTTTTACTAGCTCATTTAGAGCTTGACATTTTGTTGGCACTATTGATCTGAAAGAATAGGGCCGTTTTATTGCTTTGGTCGTTATTGATGAAACACTATGCAACCGGAAGATAATAAGAGAATCTTAAAGTGTTTGGCTTCAACGGCCTATATAAAAGAGAATTGATAAAACCATTGCCTTACGGCTAGAGCTGTCGAGAAGTAATATTTTAACCAGATACAAATTTGTGTAATTGATATTTTTATGAAAATTAATCTAATATTTTCTTTTATGCCGACACACATATACACTTAAGTTAAAGCCACATTTATCTTACGGAGACCGTAAGATGTGTACTATGTTTCTAAACCCTTTTAGGACGATTACTTTGAACGGAACACAGATCCGATCCGGAGACTTAAGTTTTTTTATCGTATCATGTATTTGCTGCCCAGATATATGTATTTATATAATTTTTCTTAGGAAACAATCGTTTTTAAGGAGAAAGTATTTGGCATAATACCATATTATTGAGATATCTAGTGTGTGTTTGTTGTTCTTGGAAAAGATATAACTACTAGTCAAACATCTATTTGTGTTTATGAGCACTGTTTGTAACAGCAAAGCTTACGATTTGACATATCACCAATTTGTCTTGCCTAAAAATGTTACAAATTCTCACATTTCTTGATTATGGGAATTCCAAAGCCAAACAAGCTGTCAGAAGGTCCATTTTGAAGGCGTCAGGAAAACTATTGTCATGTGTAAAATGTATCTAAACCATCACAATAATGTCTTTTTTGCATTAACTAAGAAATCTCTGGTGGGTCAGAATTAATATATGTTCTAGAGAGAAGGTTTACGTCTGGCGTCAAAGAAACGCTGATCTCACGTAAGTATTCCTTAACAATAAATCTAAACTTGATATTGATTTATAATAAAACAGCGGTATTAAACAATAAAATGAGATATATTTTTTAACAATGGCCACACATTGCAATGCACAGTTTTTGTAACGTGTAGGTCGTTCTCCTTAATTATGAGGTATTGTATGCGATAAGTACATCATAGCGTGTTGATCTTTAGTGACTTTAAAGTTTTTAACGTTTTGTGTTTTTTTTATTTGTCCTTAAGAAAGCTACACTAAAAGAATTGATCAGATATAAGTGTGTTTCCCATGCAATAATATTATTACGAATTAGAAAATGTTTGTAGTATTAACGGAACAATATTGAAAAAATAATAAAACGGTCTGTTAAAATGAAAAACAACAACAACAACAACTGAACTCATACCATTATCTAATCATATGACTGCGTATCTTTTAGAAGAAATGCAGAAAGTAAATTATTAAGTTTTAATACTTCGGTCGATATAATATATAATGAATAAGAAGTAATTACGACTTAAACACACACACACACACACACACACACACACACACACACACACACACACACACACAAACACACACACAAACACACACACCGAACATACACACACATACATACACACACATGCACACACACATGAGCACATACTCACGTATAATCACGTGGCTTCTTATGGTACTTTCACTGCTGTTACTAAAGATATTGTTTAAGAATTCATTCATTTGTATTTCTCCAAATAATAACATGTTATAAGGAAGCATAAGTAACGACTACGAATAGACAGAAGTATGCTCTGCCGTTAAAATATATCACTGCTGGATATTTGTAGATGACTTTTCTTTTCTTCAAAAGCTTTTGCATTTGCAAAATGGTAATTTACATCCCTTTATGCATGCGCTTTGAGAACCTGGGATTTCTGGATGGCTTTTAAACATTTTAAACATAGTTTTGTAATTATAATAACATAAATCAAGCAATGCGGTTTATTCATATTACTAACCATGTTTTAAAAAGACCATAGTTATATTCCCTTGTTATACGAATCGACAAAATAATGCAGTGATTTTGCCTTGGACTATTAGTGGACAACATCACGCAATGGTTTCATTATTCAATTCATATTCTTATATTCAAACGAGGAAGTAAGATCAGAATTTATACGTTTGATTATATGTGAATGCTCTCAATGACGTAATGGCGAAATCGGCAGAACAGGTACTAGAATTCCATGGGTTCTAATCTGGCCCAAGAGACACCAATGCGATGATTAACTTCAAGTAAATATAATGGATGTTTTTCACCCAGTCGGTCCGGTGTCCGTTTAATCTTGCTATACAATGAGGACAGTAATGTGTCGGCTGTACACTGTTTCCACATTGCTAACAACTTTTGGCGAGACGATGTATCAATGTTATCAGACAATCATTCAAAGCCTGGGAAGCGACGAAGCGAATGCATAGCCTTACCATAAAGACACTTTATCAGTCTTACTTATTAAGCTCGTTGGCAGTTTTTGGCATTTCGGCAGCGAAATGACATAGTGTCTTTATGTTTGCATACAATTTGTCAGACAACTTTATGCTTCCAGTCCAGCTGTAATGGAAGGTGATTGATTTAATTTGTGTCAGCAATCCTACGCGAAGGTAGCCAGACATCGTAACATGGTCGATCGTTAAACTAGTTTGTACATACATTTTTACTGCAAGTGAATATTCATAAATTGATAATACTTAAATTTATAGGCGAGTAGCATAAAATGTAATTTATTTCATCAGTGTAAAGGTTGAGCATTATCACCTGCAGCATCTGACATATCGTCAAGGTTATGTGTGATGTACATTGCGAGCGCCGCATTTCCAGGAGGAAAGAACTGAATCATGCACGTATTAATGTTCGTATATTTTTTCGGTTGTTGGAAATGAAATGTACAGAAATGATTACAATAGAACAAAAATATTGTTTATTTAACCTATTTTTATTGTCATTATTTCCGTAGATTTGCTGAATGTTGAAACCATGCAATATTGCATGTACATGTCTGTGAATGTTTAGGTTTAGTGAACTGCATTTCATTTCGCTATGCTGTAGTCACTCTCGTAGAAATTTAGTTGAGAGCATATAACCATGATTAAATCATTATTAAGTCGTTCTCAAGTAATTAAGCACACTACTAAATAGAACCGATCAAATGATATAAAGGAAAGGCGATCATTTTGAGGATATGGTAAAACAGTTAGTTGTACGAAAAAAAATAATGATGTCACGCTGTTTGTGTGGTGTAAGTCTAACCTTGTAAGCGATTACAGGTGTGCAAAAAGGTAATTCTGTGGTAAGTCATATGTACAACGCATTGGAAAGTGGGAAGCTGGCAATTCTTCAGCTGCAAGCTGCAAAAACGTCTAAATAAAATATATTTTAAAAAGTGGGACAAAAGAGTCAATAACATCCGATAATAGAAACTATATTAACAGTCACACTTTTCTATATGATTTTGCATTTTAACTCAAGGTAGGTCTAAATAAATGCTCTATGCTCCCATATGCGACCAAGAAAAAATAAGTTTTAAAATTAGCTCCAACCGCTCTCACCTATGTGGTCTGAACCTTAAGCTTTCGAATGCGCCATTTTTTTCCGACTGCGGGCTGAGATGCTACGATGATAGATAACCTGGTTCAGGGCTGGAGATCACGGTAAGGTCCCGCTCGGGATATTGCAAATATCTCGAATTAGTAGATCATGCAAAGTCAGCGGAAGAATTGTTATCCCCACGAACTAAATTGGCAATTAAACTGTAAAATATCAACACTTTGAATTGAATCTAGCTTGACATATATATTTATCAACGTTATAACAAGAAATGTGTCTATTAAACTTAGCAAGTTTCTTTATGCACTTTAAAGCAAATGTGATGTAAATAACTCAACAGAAGACATTGAACAGTATATAAAGCTCCATGTAAACAAAAATAAAGTCAAACAATTACTTGCTTAATAGCATACAACGTGCATTTCATAAACGAGGATCAAGACTACCTTAAACCGTGTAAATTAATAGTATTTAAACGACTATTATTAGTGTCAAAATTTGTAATATATGTTGGTTTTGTTATAAAAAATACTTATTGATAATTTTATGATAGTACACAGCTACAGCTGCGGGGAAATCTATATATGATTTAACATAAAAATAATTTAACAACGTTATGAGTTGTAAAGATCTTTTATCTAAAGACAACTGACTACTGATAATGTTATCCGCTTAGCACAGTTATGTTAATCCAGTGCATTTATTTCTGAATACATAGGGATAAAAGCCCCCTCACAAACCGGCGCATTAATAAGCCATCAGAAGTAAAGCAGACACAGTAAATGTTCAAAATATAGATGTATTAGATTACAAAGAAAAATTACATGTACATGTATTTACCGTATGTTTGTAGTGAACATAGATATAACTTAATTTATACTCACTATTTATGTATTATTTCTTGAAAAAATAAACCCGACTCTATTGAATGTGGGAATGATATCATTTTTTTTTAAAAACAGTATCGCCATAAGCACATTTGTAAAACTTAAATTACGTTGACCAAATGTTCATTTATAGTGACAAACTGTTGAAAGCGACAGTGACCGCATGCACTATTTTTAAATTGATACATACACCAGGAATATTCCACTTTCATAACGGCCAAAAAGAGCCTTTTAAAAAGAAACTAGTGTATGTCAATTACATTACACCATCTGCTTAAATAGAGGGATCTGCAGCTTCGACATCTAAATAGGAATGCTGTAAACCGAACACATATAGGTACTGTAATGGCAAATGGGTATCGTAGTAATGCTCAGTGGTACATATAATCATTTTTAAACTTTCGTGAGAAAAAAAACCCCACTAAATAACATATTAGATACACAAATATTAATAATAAATAAAATAAATAAAATGCTACATTATATTTATGGTAAAACTTTCTTTTGATGACTGTTATTATAACCAGTGATTTGATTTAACAACGATTGTTTTCCATACCTAAGTAGTTATCATTTATATATATATATATATATATATATATATATATATATATATATATATATATATATATATATATATATATATATATATATATATATATATATATATATAGTCTTGCTTCTTAGCTTTACAATAACAACCATTGTCTTGTTTAAAATTAAATGATGCATATTGTATTATCTTAAACAAGTGAAACCAATTATGTTTGTATACATAATAAATAAGGTTTGGTTGATTTACATTATATTTCCTCGCATGTAATGCATAAATGATGAAGTCAACAGGTCCCATGAGTGAATAACAAAGAAATGTTTTATTTATTGAATGAAAAACACTTCCAGGAGACAAGGCACGGAGCCGTTTGTCTTCATTGTGGGTATTATTTCATTTGTTCAGCACTAAAGAATTCACGGTTTCCTTTTTTTAAATAAGCAACATTTGCCAGGCAAACGTTGACATTTTATATACGTTGAAATGTGTGCGTATACTAGTTTTAAATGTTACGCTTACATTATGTTGCTTTACAAGTAATAGGGTTTTTTTTATTACTTTACTCAAGTATTACATTCTACTAAGTCTATTTATATGATTTTTCTCTATATTATAAGCTAAAGCCAGCCCACCGAATTTGATATTAAATGTTTATGGTTCAGAGCGCTATGACATGATAGTTGCCTCTCAATTTTATAGACTACGAAGGTTAACTTTTGTTCCATTTCTTAACACGGCAAGATGACCTACGTGAGCTACTACAATGATATAAAAATTCATTGGTTTTGACGTTCTCTTTTTTCCATGGATAATCCAATATACTGTATATTTCCAGGCTTTCTAAATCACATGAGGAATTAGCCTATGTCAGACATCTTATATTATTTGTTCTTTTTATCTTATACTTTCACATTGTCCTGTTAAAGACTATGCATACGCCGATCGTTTACATTTTAGCATTATGATTACTTGTGTCGGTCATCATTACGATATCGTAAAAATATATAAGATAAAGGAAATCTTTAATTGTTCTCGCAAACTTTATTATATAGTTTATTGATACCGAAAATTATTTAATTGAATCTATAATAATAACTGTACAATATTCCAAAATGTTTTGAACCTTTTTTTCAAATTTCTGAATTTTTATTAACCTGATTATGTTTGTATATGTTGCCTTTTATAAAATGACACTCTTTTTTGTGCCTGCTTTACAATATCTATTATAAAACATAATTATTATTCAGTCAGATCATTTTAGCTTAAACTATCAGGGTCATTTCTTGATAAGAGAATGAATGACGTTTGTACATAAATTGTTAGACTGGTTGGCGGCTGTTGTCGTTTTCAATTACTAAATATTCGTTGGCTGCCAAAGAAATGACTCTTGTTAACTATATTGGACGTACGTCTACATACAAATTATGGGCTCGTATGTTTCTATCAGGATCAGACACGACCATTACAATGCTCGTGACCTGCCAAGTAATAAACGGACACTAATTGTTCTTTTTCTAAAAATAATATGTTTGTTACAAAAAGCCTTGGGTTCTTCCCGCTTTGATCTGTGGAGAAATAACTACATTCTCAAAATAATTAGACCTGTATTGTGCTAATGATAATACTTAGACATTTAATTAACAATGGTATTTTAGATTTACGCAAAGGCTGGAGGGTTTACTGTGTTGTCTTTGTAACTCCTATGTCCTATAAATGCATTTAGACAATTCCGGAATTCATAATGAATAATTTGTTAAGTAAATACATCATCTGGGTTATTGTGTTATTAATCCTATGAATCCAAACATTTATATTTATGGCTACATTTTATAAGGATGTATGATCAGGCTATAAAAGGAATATATACCTTTATTAGAGTAAAAGTCTAACTTTTTACATCTACAAATTCTTCTCTGCTTTATTGTCTTTCAACGAATTTCATGTTGTCGGAAAATGCATAGACAACTCTTTTATTACTTTTTGGACAGTCTTTCGTGTTTGATAAATTGATACAAAAAATGTTGTTATGAAATAATTTATAATTTAGCTAATAAAACATTAAATAACTGAACAATAAATAAATTTTTAATTAAACCATAAATGCATTTGATAATTAAACCATAATTTAATTTATAATTAAACAATAATATATTTTATAATTAAACCATAAATACATTAATAATTAAACCATAAGTACATTTATTAATTCAACTATAAATACATAAATAATTAACCAATAAATAAGTTAAATAATAAAGCCATAAATACAGTATTTACTAAATCATAAATGCATTAAACAATTAAGTCATAAATACAGTATTTACTAAATCATAAATGCATTAAACAATTAAGCCATAAATACAGTATTAATTAAACCATATATACATTTAATAATTAAAACCATAAACACAAAAATAAATCACTTCAATGCCATGTAAAACAAAGACTACTAATGATGTTGACTTTTACATTTGAGATATTAAGAATTTTAAGAATGTAATCTGTGCAGTGAGGTGTTCGTTAAACAATCCTCCTATACATGTTATTTATGTTGACATTTATTTTAACCTGAAGATTGTTACGTGTTTTTTTTACTTGGACGCACCCCTGACTTCGGTAACTCAATTCCCGCTATATATTATAAAATGGCGAAAATAATGTACACTTTTTCTGTGTGGGTTATCCTAAATTCAAAGTATTTCTTTCTTCCACCCCAATTCTATCTAGGCATAATTGGTTTTAATAACATCACTTTTTATGACGTACACAATCATTCGTTCCAATGGTTAACAGTTTGGTTTTCTCTGTTTTAGGCAATGTTTCGCTCCGGTAGTGTTTTGAGGAAAAATGACCTTTTCATTTTTAAGTAAATTTATGTTGCAGTGCTCATAAGAATTGTTATATTTTCTCATTCGACACTGATAATAATTCAGTGTATCATACTACGATTTCTGCGGAACAGATAGCACAGATATCATTTGTGCAACATAAGTTACAATTATGTGCATCATACTTGATAATATTAAGACGGCTGATTCACTTAGTCGGCGGAATTGCCAGAGTGCTCGCGGCGGCAAGTAAACTAGAAGGAATAATAACTGCTTAGTTTTGTTGCAGTAAAGTAATAGTTGATCCTGAATCTTTACAAAATTATGTAAGCACATTGATGTTAAGAGAGTTTACTTTTTGTTCGGTAATATTATTTATCAAATGTATCTAGAACATATTTTTTTCGTAGCTGCTCCTTGTAGGTAAATTACTTTTTTTATTCTTTTTCTTTATGCATGTGGGACCCCTTAACAGCCTTAAAAAATAATAATAGACGGTGATGCACACAAATTAATTTAAAACAGAAGTACTAACACAAAGCAAAGCATGCATAAAGAAAATAAAACAGTTACAGTCTATAATTAGTTGATGCTTTATCTGCAAGAGGCATTGAAAATAATAAGGTTATACCTACTGGGCAATATCGCATACTTTTCAAGTTGCCTCCCCTAAATAGAGCACAACAGGAAATGTACTAAAGGAAAATGCCGACAGTGATCCTCTAAATTATAATTGGAGTTTTCATGTAATCTCAACGAACTGTGCGGTCATTTAGTAATTTAAAATCAATGCTCAAGTTTTTGCTGCAATTCTGGCTTGTAACAATCAAAAATGCTTTCTGATGAATTTTGTAAAAAGGTCCGATAAGTAATTAAGACGCTTATATTTTGCTAACCTTATATAGAACAATGTCATACAATGTATGGTAGCTATGTAAGTTTGTACTCTTGCCTAAAAAGGAAGCTATTGAGTTTTCTCTCTCTGTTATATAATGTTTCTTCATTGTAACTTTTTCATTTGAATGACATGTGAAAACCTTCCCTTTTCGAATTTTAATATATATTGTAATACGCATAGGACCGTGTGATATTTTCATATTCCATCTGCTTTTATAATACTTTGAAGCTACGGCAAATGAATTTAATAATCGACTTCATTTTATTTGTGGAATCGAAAGTCTAATAACGTTTCTAGTAATAAACTTTTTTGCATTTAAACCTGAAACACACACATACACATACACACATATATGTGTGTATGTATGTGCGTTTATGTGTGTGTGTTTGTGTGTGTGCATGCGTCCTTGTGTGTGTGCTTGCGTGCGTGTGTGTAAGTTGGGTTTATCGCCCCACCTACATTATTTCAGTTATGTAGAGATTGTATCCACTTGAAGCATATACAGTGCTGCCTTCACAGTGTTTAGCATGCCGTGACACATAATCAGTCACATTATCCGGACACAGGGCCAACAAGTCTCGGAACTACCCTTCTATTTGCTTGAGCGTAATTATATATGTATATGTATGTTGCCATTGATGACGTCTTCATATGCAATATTTATTATTTTCAAGTCGGTGTGCGTATACTTATATTATTTTATTAAAAAGTAACATTTGTGTTGTTGCTGATACTAACAAGCAATTGTTATCCCAATTTGTAAAATGTATGTGTCACAGTTTCCAAAGGTTATGGCTTACAGGAACACTAGAGGATTTTACCTTTGCTATTTAGACGAAATTGGACTTTAACTACTCCGCATTGTATAGCATTTTCGTCACATTTCTTATTTTATTTTAATGTTATGCATTCTTTCGATTCGGTACAAAATAAAAAAGTTTAAATCCTTTTCACCAAATCGAATATAATGATCGTATTATTTCTTTAACAATGGAATTGCCACGAACGTCTTGGTGGCACATTACTGTAAAGGATAAATCGTATAACTACCAAGACGCCCTTGTAAGCCGATGCATTTGTACAAGTACAAAACGCCTATTGAACATGCTGTTAAAATAGGAATAGTTGAGTTTCCTCTTGGGTTGCTTTCAAAACAACATGTGTGCGCTGGCTGTCTGTACATTGATGCACTTGAACACGTTATAAGGAGCATAATAATAGACATATTAATATAATCTCGCCAGAAGTGTAAATATTTACCTTATAAACTGTATATATAAGTCAAACATATGTGGACTTTTAAGCATGTTGATATTGTTACACGATTAGCAGAGAGGTTGGTATCAAATAAATTCACCCTGAGGTGTCTAAGATCTTGAAGATGCAAAGTAGTGTATGATTTTGTTTCCTTAAACAAGTGTCTGTATAAATAATAAACACTTTCAGTTAAAATCAATTGATATTCTCCATTTAATATGCATTTTAGATAATGTCAATGGGTCCCACGATGGAATGAATAATTGTATTATTCAATATATTTGAAACACTTACTACAGACAAATCATACGGTCGTTTGTCTTCAGCAAATGTATTTCTTAAATAATACAACAGTCAGTTGCTGACTATTGTCCTATACGGGCATCTTAGACAACCATTTGGAAAGAAACAAGTGTAAATAAATACAGATATCCTTCATCTTAAACGGATGATTATTTTTCACATGTTCCTGCCTATGTTAGCTATTAGTAAAATTTAAAAATTGACATAGAACAACAATATTTTAAATACTCATATTAATATATATATATATATATATATATATATAAATATATATATATATATATATATATATATATATATATATATATATATATATATATATATATATATATATATATATATATATATACATATATATATATATATATATATATATATATATATATATATATACAATTAAACAATCAGTAGTAATTTCTGCCAATGTTTTGGTGACTTGTAAGCGAGTCTTGTCATGCGGGTGAACAAAACATCCACACATTCTTGACAGCTGCTCTATGTCAGTTGCTCTGGTCGTCTAGAGACGGAAAGAAATGTTAAATTATATATATATTATACACAAAAAATACAATATAAAATAAGTTGTCACAGTGTCAGGTAGTTGAATGTCTAAAATAGTTAACAAGTAAGGATTGATATGCACTGGGTTTACAGGGTGGGATATGAACTAAGAAGGCAAAGGGAGGAGCAGAGGTTAAAATGCTGATCACCTGTTCTACATGTATGTTTGCATAAAGTTTGGCTTAATAGCTTTTCTTATATATAAGTTGAATGTATTTGCAGTTATTACAACAGAATAGATAACGTTTATACCTCAAATGTAAGACCAGCTGACGAGTGATGTCTTGTAGAGAACTAATTAGAACTAATTAGGCTAATTAGGCTAAGTATTTTGGACGTTTGTGCACATACAAATTATCATACAAATTTAACACGACGCCTACAATGCCATGACCTACCATGTAATATACTGACATTTATTGTTCCTTGCATTTTGGCATCATTTTTTTCACAAAATCATAGACTAGTCCTGCCATGGGGATTACTATTTTCTGAGTTCCAGGCCAGGCCACGATGACTAGACAAACAAATGATAAATTCATATTTACATGTATGGAGATTGCAATAAATCTTTTTTTTATATTAAGTGAAAAGTAAGTTTGTTTTTTTTATATTTGTTTGCTTTGAATTAGTTGTAATCAAACATTGTTTTATAAAACTTATTCAAGATCCTTTGAGAAGTTTAAGATAGTTAAAATATGCATGGTGAGAGACTACCATTCTTTTCCCATGTTGTATTCATGTCTGTGATTGTATAAGTTGATGATTGTGGAACGTTTCGTCTCTTTTTCAGAGAAAGTTAAATTATTTTAGGAGAGGATAGACACGTTGGCATTCAAACACTTAATAATAAACATCTGTATGCTAGTATGTTTTATGTACTTTTGCATTTTGTAAACATTATGTGCTTCTGTTTGCATAACTTTTAAATATGCATGTTCTTATTAAAGACCGTGTACTTTTGAAAATCATATATTTATGTTTTAGATATAGCGGGTTAATTCCATGATTTTGCGAAAGCGCCTGTGTTATTTTACCGCTTTTCCATCCCTTGGTCATATTAAAGTAAACTAGAAACGAAGCTGGCATGAGCTTCAGAATACTATAAAGAAATATAAACACATAGCAAATTCACAAGTGTGGTCATTACAGTGCCATTCAGTTGTTTTGATGGAGGCTTTCACCAGGGACTATCTGAGTGGTGCAAATGAGACACCGCATATCAAGTTGATGAACTTCTTCGGTGAAGTTTGTCCAACAGAGCTTCGAACCTACGAAAAGTACCCTTCTCAACCTTTTGTAAAGCCGCCTTCATCCATATCTATTAGTATAAATTGTCATGTAAAAAGCGTCAAATGATAACAAAGACTTATAAAGTAAACTTGAAAATATAATTATTCCACCCTGGTTATGATTATACATCGAATAATATGCATTTAGTAATTATCTTATAGCTTGTAATTATTTATAGACACTAAGACTTTCTGTCACATTTTGTTCGTATTTGCTAATATATATCCTGCCGCTATTTGCATGAATCTAATAATGATTTTGTTGCGTCGCCATGTTGTGTAAGCTAACATGTGTTTGTGTTGTGTTTGAGTAAAGTAACATAAACTCAATTATTTTAAAATATGTAATAATGAGGTATAATTGTATTCGACTGCGATATAAAGTCACAAAATACTTGCTTGCATATCTGACATAAGGAAACTTTAAACAGCCTCCATGAAAATTACTACTTACATATTGAAATTGACAGTGACACAAACACGCAAGTTATTGGTAAAATTTACATATACATTTAATGCCAACAAAACACTGATACTAGAGAGTATATAAATAGAGAACGGCCAGATGTTTATGCGTGGAACGAAACAGTAGTTTAGCAAAAGACCCGACTAGAGTGATTCATCCTAGCACTTCCTCAAAGACGAATATTTTTAAATAGAATATCCTACCAAAGTGAGTGAGCCAACTAACACTAAATTGATAAATACATTTTTTTAATTAACAAAGATTAATATACAGACAACATAAGAATTAATGCAATTACTACCTTAAATACGAATGTCATGAAAACTATACCAATAACTTTATGACTTCTAAATGAAACGGGTATAATTGCACTTGAACATATTTGCTCTTTGAAATACCCGATTCCAATGCCAGTGCCAATGCAGAATAACAGTCCAGTACATTTCAGCTAAAATAAAATATGTATCTATTGAAAGAAACGTTTCTGTAACGAGAAGTGTCAATCTTATTAGTACGTTATTGTAAGGGAATATTATCGTTATACTGAGGTCGCTGCCAGAGATAAGATAATGCATTTTGGAGTGTGATTGGTCCATAATTCAGGAAAACATGGTTGTTTAAAATCATCATTTGCTCAAGATAAGACAGAATGTTAGTTTAAGAACCTGTTTGCTTTATTTGGTTGTTAATCTTTGTCTAATTTAACAAATATAATTTAGATATAGATAAAATCAGTCATGTTGACATTACAAAAACTGAAAAAAATAAACGGTTCCTTTGTTTACTGTCTGCTTTACTCTATCTTCTGTTCAAACAACCCTATTGATAATAGGAATTTATGTGACAAAGTAAGCATTGCGAAATATACAACAAATGCATAGCACAGGGCCAATGTATTCATATGCAAGCCAAATGTAAAAGCCATGGAAAGAACACATATCATACTTGAAAGAATTGTTTTTTCGTATCAAGGAAACAATAGTGTATATTTTAAAATTATCTGAATAAGAGTAACATAATGCAAACTTGAAATCATTGTATACAGAGTAAGGTATTGTACTTCTCAGTAAAATCTAGATTCAAACATTTAAAAACACAAGTAAATGCATTTTGTTTTATTGGTTAAATGGAAAATGAAAACTAATGCGATGAGAAAGATTTAGCTGCACTTTTCTTTTTTAAATAATGCTTGCGCTGTGCTTCGTTTAAACAGACTTATTTTGTTTACACCCGTACTAAATGCAGGCGGTAAAAGTAAAATTCCCAATTCCTTATGCATACAAGATGAAGTCACTGGGTCCCACAAGTGAAATGAGAAAATTTAATCAGCCATTAGAAGAACACTGACAATGGACAAAGCACAACGCCGTCCGTCTTGAGCGAGGGTTTTATTTTACCCACTTTCACGTTTTGTAATGAATACTAAGTAGGAATACTTTAAGAGAAACATTTAACTAGTTATGTTCTTTTTTGACCTGGACCCAGTATCGTTGCGTGGATAATCTTTTGTGTCACTTGAGATTTCTTCTTTTCTCGGGCCATCTTTTATTAAACAATTAAAACCTGCCAAAGTATTTTGACTTTCAATAAGTTTTATCCAGATAACTATTTTAATAAAACAAAATGGAATTCTCGTTGGTCCCTGCCATACTTAATTAAATGATTTACAAAGAAAGGATTAAAGAGTAAGAACAATCGGTAGTATGATCTTAGTCTGAGGTCAATAAAACTATAATCATGTCTGCAAAACTATATACTGCTATAAAATAAAGGAAAAATAGATCATGAATTGTTATATCATATTCTCAACAAATTGGCATCAAAATTTGAGAAGAAATGTACGTTTAGGTATATGTGAACATTTCTTACACATATTACCAAACAGTCGCTTTTAACTTAATAGAGAAAAAAATGTGAATGAAGTGATATAAAATAAAGGTACATATACAACCTACAAATAAATCTGAGTTCAATAAAAAAATGGAGCATTAGTTAATGTTATATAGTGAGCCTTCTAGTCTACGCCACATAGTTGTTTAAGTTGATCTAAATGATAAACAAATACTAAAATAATTTCAATGCGACAGCAGTGACCTGAAAAATAGCTTCAAGTTTTTTTCTTTATTCCCTTTAGAATTGAAGCTGTATTTAACATTCAGCAAAATATTCGTAGTCAGTCTGCATATCTAATATGTTGCGACCTATCTGTGTTAAAGATATGAATATATACGTTGGGCTAGATTAACATATGTAGATATGGTGTTTTAAATTGTTGGAATATTCAGTTCTTGAAATAATTTTATGATATATTCCAGAAAGCCGTGAATTATTAGCTAGATGCTCATACTCAGTAGGTCTTCACTCGTCTTTTACACACAAACACATTTATTTTACATATATACCCATTATCCATTGTTGTCTTTGACCGCAAGGTATTGGCAAATATACCATTCCTTGCCTTCCATTTTATGCTTCGGAGACATACCACTAGTAAAATATATATGTAAATAATGCTCTATTCAGACTTTTATACACAGATATTCAATTCTTAAAGCGACGTTGTATTGGCGATATGGTGCTTATAACTCTGATATTGACTCCTGAACGTGTGTATTAGCTTCTCACATCATCTATTATTACGCTAGAGCAACAGATAGAAGATCTATTAGCATCCCAGTGCTCGAAGCATAGGGCGCTACAGCCTAACAGAACAAGTGAAAGACAACTCTGTCAGCATTGATGTGGCAAATATCACCAACAGTACCCATAAAGCGGAAGACTGAGTTTAACCTGTGCTACAAAAGTATCCTCCTTCTTGTTAAATATTACCGAAAACATTATATATCTTAACATATAATTCAATAGTACAAGAGGATATATACTTATTTAAGACTATTAGCAATAATTGTTACTTCTAGCATGGCATTTAATTTGCATGATGTAAATGATATATGTTGATATATGATGTTGATGAGGTATGATTCTGAATTACCATTCGTTATATGCAAAACATGTTGTTTTATGTAAGAACAGTTGCATCATCCGGTAAATATTTGGTACATAAAGCAAATTAATGAAAACATTACTTCAGAAATGTCACTGAACAGTTAAGTTCATGTATTTATTAATGATTTGACAGGGCTAATTTCAGCGATTTCGTAATCAATTCGTAAGGAAATGTTTGTGTAACCTTTTAAAAAACTGCGCTAATGTAATTGGCAACTTATGTTCTAGACATACTTTGGCGATGAAAGGTGATTGCCAAACCTGGCTTTTGAAAAGAAAATATGTTAGAAGCTTGTCTACATATACATATTAGGTCCGACAGTGTATAATTTGTAAGAACAAGCTGTTCCTTGGTTACATTCATAGATGTCTTAATAAATAAGACGTCAGTGAACTTGACAAATACATGTTTTTAAGCAGCGTTGGTGTTCTTGGTATTCTAAGTAGCATAATCTAAGCGTCATTTACGATTTACGACACTAATTTTAAGGCAAAGTTTGTCTCATTAAATTCCATTACAATAGAACAGAATTCTTGTTCGATTACATTTACTCTTCAGATACTTGGATGCCCTTGTTCAGATTGTTTGGTCTCAATTCAACAATATTATCATTTCAATATTTCAATCTAGCTTAGAAAGAGAGTATAAAGCCCTGTTACAATAAGTCTGAATTGGCTCGAATTTGACTGTTCCAAGGCGGTAACTTTTTTTTATATTCTTTTTGTGTGTTAAATCTCGTCTCTGTACTTTTTTAACTTTTAACATTAATTTACCCTCTATGCCAATGTTTAGAGGTAGTATATATTTATCTGTGGTAACTCCTATAGTACCTTTAGTACTCCTTTATTCAAGTCCATGATACGTAAACAAAAATAGATTCGTCAGTCTTAAGATTTACATCATGTCGACATGCTTTTAAATATGCCGGTCATTCCTGCCGAAGTATCATGTGATACATTTTCAATTTCACTTTTTCTCAAACCGATAAAAGAATATATTTTAATGTGCGAGATTTTGACTTTTTCGTCCAATCTGGCACATTACGCACAATATATTCTCTTGTCGGTATGTGTTACTATAAATACATATAATTAAATGTATTTAACAAATAATACATGGCCTTGAGGGCAATATGCAATTTTACGGACTGGTTGGTCAGACCGAGAAAGGAATATGGCTCGAAGCGCAGCATATTGCCCTCAAGGCCATGTTTAATTTGTTATATTATACAGAATCTTGATCCTTTTATCCCTTTTGTTGATTTCATTTTTAGTATAATTTGCTTTCAAATAATAATTGTATTTGCTCTTCTTTAAAATTCTATTTTTGTTGATCAAATTAAATTGTAAATGTTACTAGACAAAAGACCCGGACTTTAAGCATTTCGTTCGTGTAGGTTTCAAAGGAAGAATCGTGGCCTTTTTCTGCTTAATATGTTCGGAAGAGCTTCAGTTTTGTCGCGGTTTTGGTGTTTTTGGAATCCATAGATTCGCTGAGTTTAACTAATTCTGTCTCCGATAAAGAGGCGAATAACTTGCCATTTTGACAGTTTGACAATATCGTCTGTTTGTGTTGTAAAATTCGCACGTCGTTAAAGTCGCGTTTAAACCGTCAAACAAACTGGATGACTTCATAAACAGTCTGTATAAGAGTAGCCGTTATGTATGCAATTTATGGATTGGGTGACGTCATACTAAATATAAAAGGGCGTATGCAAATGAGGTATAATATATATATATATATATATATATATATATATATATATATATATATATATATATATATATATATATATATATATATATATATATATATATATATATATATATATATATATATATATATATATATATTTATATATATATATATATGGTCTTGGCTAGAACCATTTTGTGTCTTCCAAGACAATGAGGCTCTCGCCATGAATGTTTTAATGAAGTGCGCTGTCATAAGAATAAATGACAAAATATGAGGATAGGAGAATGAACAAGGAATAAGTCACATAGAGTTATGAATAAAAATAAGTTGTAACAATTCATATTGCAACAAGTTACCTGCAGAAGGCACAAAAAGGTCATAGCCAAGACAAAAGAACAATCACGAGGCTCTCGCCATGAATGTTTTAATGTAGTGCCCAGTCGCTCCGGTGCAAAGGTGAATATGATGAGATTATCGTGTGAATAAATGGACTGCTGATATAATGTGGTTTGACTTACCTGTATTTTAGATTGGCATAAGAAAAAAATAGTAATAAGACAACGAAGATGAGATTTACAATTTGATGCTTAATGATAGAAATAATAATGACTCTACTTAATGAAGAAGAAGACGGGTGAGAATGAAAAAAGTTAAATAAGATGATTAAGTCTGTTACATTATACCTAAGATGATGGTTTAATGGTTTAATAATAATTGTAACATATGTGAATGTATGTTTCCCTAAGTTAGCATCAGGTGCAACTTGACAGTTTATCTCAAGGCAGTTTTCTATTGCAGAAGTATGACGCATGTCTGCGATCATAAATCAGACTAAACTTATAGCCATTTAAGGTTGTTGTATTTTTTGCTCAACCGCCATTTTAGAACCACTGCATAAATCAGGCAATCGAGCTGAAGCAAAATGGTGAATCACTGTATACAGTCGATGCAGCTATTGTAAATTGTCAAACTTCAACGCGCTTGTTAAAAAAGGTTGGAGAAATAACATATGCGAGGATTTTAACTTTTTGGCTGGTATTCCATTCATTAATACTGTCCCATATTGTAGTAATATATTATCTGCATTAAATCAATGATGTGTAGTTAGACGGGTTGAATCTGATTAAAGATAAATATAATGCATTGCACCTACATTTGCATTGAACCTACATTTGTAGAAGTTTCATCTGATTTTATGTTGTTGTTTGTTTTCGTATGTACATGTATGTGTAATGTCCATCGCATTTTTCAGAACAGTATTCCTACATTACGTACTCAATGTTTGTTTATTTTTACTTAAATGTGTGCTGAAACAGGAAAACTTATTTCAATATCGTTGAAAATGAAAACAAAAAATCTAAATGATAGTTATCTCATTATTCGTTAAATCTCTCAGGAATAAAATGTAAAAAGAAACCGGATCTGTAATTTGTGCTCAATATATTGACATTTGTTTGATAATAACCATAAATGCATTCTTATTCTGAATATTCTTTGCATATTCAGTTTGTTTACTTTAAAAGCATGCAAAATATTTCCAAAATTTCGCTTTTAGGTATCCTCATATGGATGAGAATGTCTGACGTGATCTTCAAATGTTTATTATTATTATATTAATTATATCAATATCGAAATAACAAGTACCTGCTAATGTTACTTCTGAAAGTAACTATCATTTAATATTTACTACTATTATTTAATATTAACTATCATATATATATATATATATATATATATATATATATATATATATATATATATATATATATATATATATATATATATATATATATATATATATATATATGAGATTCATTAAACACAATGTATTCAATATCACGCTATATTTAAATTTGTTGATGTATCGGCCTTTTTTGCCGACTGACTGTTCCAAATTATTAACTGTTGTTATATTTTAGGACATGTCTTTCACAGGGTTCTTTTGCATTTACAATAACATGCAACTGTTTTTCGAGCTTGCTTTGTCAAATATTATTATATCTAACAACGCTCATAGGAGCTCATACTTTCGTTTTCATGATCACAATCATGCAGTGTTATGTGTGTATGTATGTGTAGTGTAAAAATTTACTGTCCATGCTATCGTTGTTGCAGTGTAATTCATTGTATCATGATTGTTTGGTGTACTTTCCTGTGATATATATTTGACGTTGGTACTTCAATTCTATCTTAACTTAATTGGGCTATTCAATCACATATACTTCTTCTATGGGACTTCATATTTCATTCGTATACCAAATTTCTTTCACATTCTAGATTTTATCATAAACTGTCGTCTAACAATAAAACTTCACCCCACATACAAGTATTATTAGACCAGCATCCATGTTCATACACCGTAGATTCACAAACCTGATGTATAATCACAATGCCCGTGTGCTGAAGACATAAATTCGACTGTTGTTACTATGAACAGCCAGGCATGTTTTAAAGAATCTCAGTCGAACACACAATACACGATTGATCACCGAACCTGGTACCGCAATCGGCAGAGCGTTGATACCAGTTCTGTCCTGGCAGGGTAGGTCCTGGTTTCAAACCCGCATCGCGATAGAAACATTATAAAGGATAACAGAAGACACAAGATGTGTTTGCACAGTATCCATAACCACAATGCAGTTTGTTACACTGTTGCATAACACCGTTTTAAGTGACATTCTGTTGCAAGTACCATGCATTTATTATTGATATCAGAATAGCATAATATAAAATGTCAGAACAATTTACTTTAACTTTACAAGTGTGTTTCTTTCGCAGTTATAGAACGAAATGTTTCAAATGAACACATGAGTTTTCAGCGGACAAAACAAAGCGATGCATTTTATAAAGATGATGTACTTACATGCAATTATTATCGATGCATAGCTATGTATTTCTTGCCGTTGACACGACAGTATTTTCAAAATTAGAATATATGCAATACGCATATGATATTTCTTCAGAAGCAATTTTACAATTGATCATAAATCAACCTTTAAGAAATATATTGGTGACTGATTTATTTACGTAGAATGACTGTTACCGCTATGCGACCAATTTTATAGGAAATCTGCTGTTGTTTCCAAAGATAACCTTTTAAATTCTGCAGTATAGTGCAAGTATAGTGCTAAACAAATGAAAACTCATTTTTTATTAAAGGAAAGAGATTGTTTGCCATTTTAAAACACACTTAAACTTCTTTACAATATTACTATTGCACTATTAAGGATACCAAAAGTCATTTTCATCCTATGCGCAAAATAACTTTTTTCAAGCAATTTGTGTACAGTGTCTATATTCTCACCATCATAAACATTAATCCAAACGGAATGCCATTACGAGAAAACGCAACAATACTGTAGTATCAATTACTGTTCTCTGTGTCCATGGCTGTTACTTATCTCCAACTTATGTTATTGTGAACAAAATATTCTGTTTACTGTTGCAAAATATTTATTTTTGATGTAGTCATATATTTATACTTTGTTTTGACTTAACTCAACCGTGCTAAATATGAATGACACTAAAATCCTACTTTTGAAAGACCCCAGAACAGTCAGAATATATGACTGACCCATACGTGTAATAACTATATCAAATATAATCATGGTCGCTTCGCGATTCATGTATGAATAACTGAATATATTTTAATCAGCAAACAGGATATTTAAAGAATAAATAGAACATTTATGTATTAGTACAACATGTAGCTTGAAAATAACTCTTTTAGTTTACACCTTTGCTTGAAGTAAAATTATTTACATTAAATGTTATTTTAGATGCTTTTGTAATTATGCTTAAAGTATTGGTGATTTATAGTGTAATTGAACAATTTCAATTATACTCTTGGGTAGTGAATTCTAAATAAACATCTTGAATATGTGGAACTTTATGTGTTTAAGTAAAACCAACATGATTGATGAATTGCGTGTTATATCTTCAATCATAACTGTAAAAAGGCAAAAATGTGTATTAAAATATAACAAAAGATTAATCCAGTAAATATTGTAACGGACTTATGTGTATTTTATGTGTATTGTGAGTGAAGGTTAAAGAGTAAGCCTAAGCCATTTGTTTTAAAGAATACCAATCGAACAAAAGACACTTTAAGCATTTTGCCACCTTTTCTTTGTCCCAAACTCATGGCGGAAGAAACATTCATATTTAGGACTTGTGATAAGAACACATTTTCTCTGTATCTGATAAAGATCTAACATAATATACGATAAATCTTCAGTTTGCCAAATCACCTCTTTTAAAGACATTTGTTACATTGAAATATTGTGTTCCGTTTTTCCAAGAACTAAACAATACATCATTCAGGACAATTGTTTAGTCTAATGGAGAAATGTGACCCAGGCAAATATGAGGCTTACACAATATTACAATGAGGTGATTAACAAATAAATGTATTGCTGTCTGACTACCCTTCCAATTGCTTTATAATAAAGTTCATGTCACAAAATTGTTATACTTCTTGGGAATTTGTCTTATAAAATATTCCCGTATACATGCCATTCGACAACTTGTACCCTTTAAGACATATATTCAATCTTACAAATAAATACGTCACTATATAAATAGCGCAACAACAAATCTGCGAATTCTGTTGATATTTACAAAGAAAGTTGCTGAAAAATGGCATTTTAATACTACTTATGCAATAAATCTGCACAACTTTGCTGCACCAGCCGAAATTATGAAAGCTTGTATTGTCTCTGATCACTCTAGTATTTATGTTGTTGGGAAATCCAAAAGCGTCGCAACGTTTTTTGAAAGTTTAAGCAAGTTTAAGCAGCATTTTCTTTTCTCTGAGCTGTAAACGCGATAATTGTCGCATCGTATATATATATAATATATATGAAGAGAGAGCGAGAGACAGAGATAGAGTGAGAGAGAGGAGAGAGAGAGAGAGAGAGAGAGAGAGAGAGAGAGAGAGAGAGAGAGAGAGAGAGAGAGAGAGAGAGAGGGGGGAGAGAGGAGATTATCCATTAGCAACGAATCAAACCATAGAAGCTTGTAATATGATCGAAGTGTTCTTCTGAAATATGTTAAGGTTATGGAATTGGGATCGGAGGTTTCAAAACTCAGATCTCATTCGATGTTTTGAGAATCATTAATAAACGTAAAACACACGAAGAAACCTTTATACCTTGCTTGAAGTATTCTTGGTCGAAGGTTTAAGTTACGGACTTGGGATCGGAGTGATCTGGGTTTCATACGCAAGATCCAACATGAGATTTTAGTCCTTGCCCAGCTCTTTATTTTCACGAACATTTTGCACAAAAACAGTATATGTTCAGACTAATTTTTAATTTTGTGACGACTTCATTACACATAGATATACTAGATGACAGAATCCATCTTGGATAATATTGAAAATTTACATTCCATTATTCATCATTTGATATGTTGTAGTGTTTCGGTCTAATATTTAATGACATGGTACCTTTTCCCTTTACGGAAACTTTATTTTTAACGTCAGTGCAATGTGTACTTAATAACCACATTTGAACATATATACGTAATAACATTGGTTTATAACAACATTATTTCCACTGGGATCAATGGCATATCAGGTCGTTCTATTTACATTTTCTCTCAGTTTTTTGTCTGCATCCATTCCACTTTAAAAAGCGTTAAATCTTTTAATTTTAGTAAAAACTAAACTGTGTTCTTTGTGTACATAACTCAAATACAAACCAAGAAGATAATTTTAAAGAAAAACATGTTCCTGAAAAATACTAACTGATAATAAGTGAAATGTAAGGCAAGCATGCATTTTCTGCTTGTCAACTTTAGTTTTATAGTTTTAATGATTTTGCATTCTCCCACATATGTGACATTTTATTAAATGTTGTAAGATATTTAGGCTGTAGATTTTATTTTGTTTTTGTTTTCAACCATTCTATGGTCTCATGATAATATATTAGACATTCTTTTTCTGTTGATTTATAGTTACTGAAAACTGTCAACTAAAAAAAAAAATGTTTCAAAAAATGTCTTCATACTTATTCCCATATTATATTAACCCGGTTACGTGTTCCAGTTTTGTGTCGCATTTGATAGTTCGCATCAATGACTTTACTTGTCTACTTATTGATTGATTTGAATTTATTAGTTGATTAACTCCGAAATCTACTTAAGCGTACAGAAAACAAAATACTTCTCAAAGAACATATGTGTATTTAAAATGTATTTGCATATGAGAAAGCTTAGAAGAAGTCGATTTTTGCCACATTTCTGTATATCTATATGTTTATCTGATTGTTTACGTTATTTAGTAACCATCTGTGCTTTAAATGTAAGTAGAGACTAAATATAAAGGATAATTATTTTCATCGTTAATTTGAGTAGTTAACTTTGCAAAAACCGCATGTGTGTCCTTTAACAATATAATAACTTTATAGGTATGGCCAAACACAACTGATAAAAAAGCAATATCATATTGAAATATTTATATCTCATGCACTTAATGCTAATTATGTTTTAAAACTTTATTTAAATAGCACGAGCAGTTAAGAGCATGAGGACTGGTCCTTGTGATTAAATTTAAACCATGTGTGTACCTTAAATGTATAAATCTAAAGGTATTCGTGTATGACTTTGCATGCATTCTTCATCATTTATTTTCTTGTATCTGCATGAAAAACTCATGGCGCCATTGGTAAAGTGACAGCTGCAGGTGCTGTGTGCACGGAGTTGAAAAAGAAAATATAACAAAAGTCCCATGAGTACTGCAACCTAAATTAAAATTTAAAAAAGGCAAAGGAGATAGGTATTCAGATGCCAATTAATTTTAAAATTTACAACAAAACAGTGATGAGAAGTACTTCAAACACAACAATAACCGCCTTGGAACGGTCAGTCGGCAAATTGGCCGGAACATATTAAAGTCGATAAAATGATAGCGGTTTAGCGCAAACAATAATGCCTTCAATGATTCTTTAATGACTGGTCGAAGAAATATCATAAAAATGTGACTGGATGTGGTATCATACCAGGTGTTGCTAGAAAATGTGAAGGCGTCACTTTATCTGCCCCTTAAAGTGGCACTGTCTCAGGATAGTCAATACATATGACATTTTTAAAACCTAATATTTTAACATCAGGTTGAGCTTATACATTTTATTTTATCATTCGGATTTTATGTACAGATACGAGATACAGATACATATATTAAACAATTAACAATGACAATTCATTAAAATAATATCATTTTTAAATTTAGCAGTTCAACAAACTTTTGTAAATGTGTCATTCTGGTTAATGCTTTGAACATTTATTCATTGGAGAAGCACCGTTTAAGCGGTTAAGGTTTTAGCATTGTGAGCAATTGAAGGTATGCAGATAATGGCAATTTTGTTACCTGGTAAATCGACTGCACAAAGCATTAGAAAGCAGGAAAGTCTTCAACTGCAACACAGTCACATATTTTAGATAAATAGTATAGGTTCGGACAAAAGCTACAATAGGGTCACTAATATAATTAAATTTAATTATATTAAACTTACATTACTTTATAGTTTAAACAACGATTAGGTTTAAAATAATTGCTCTAAAATGACAACGAAAGCGACCAAAATACACCCAGTCAATATTAACTCCCTGTTATTAGGTCGGTATAGTGGTATATTTGACTGCTACGTGTCAATCGCTTTGATTTACTTCGCCAGTACTACATCCTATGTGATTCGAATATAAACCCCGATTGCAAACCTAGTATGTAGCCACAGAAGGCAGTGAGGACCCGCGAAGGATACTGCCTAGTATACAACGCATAGCCAGCAGAGCACATGTTTATAAAACAGTATTCTCTTCCCCTTTTCCAGGTCACTGATATTACTGCGCCGCGTTGTCTGTACATAAATCTGACATTCGTGTATATCTGCATTACACGAAATAATCTCTTGAACATCTAGTTAAAATAGGTAACACTATTAATGTTAACATTAAGGCCTAACAGGACACAACTGGCGCAGTATAGACTCCTGCTGATAACGTTTTTGTTTCTGTACATATACTACATTTTCAAAGGATTTACTGCCAGCAAGCAGTCAAGGTCTTGTAGGGTCAACCCTTAGCCAAAATTCAGCTTTCTCATAACTCTGGACGTTGTCTCAAGCAAAACTGCCTAAAACTACTTCAATTTTAATGATATGATTGTTGTGACTATAATTTCTGGAAGACGTTATGAAAAGTCGCTTTATTGATAGTTTACATATATCCAATGGTGCATTGAGCTTAAATGAGAGCACCAGGGTCACATACAACGTGCATTAGGTAGCTTTTAAAGTTTTATTTAGTGATTCCATATGTTTTCAAATAAATATAGGAGTGTAGGATAGCAACTCGTGCTATGTATTCAGATTATTTAAGAAACGTAAGAAATACTAAGGCCAAAACGATACGTTGATTATAATATTGTTTGTACATGTATGTGGCCAATAAATGGTAGGTAAAATCATTTTATTCACATTTTTGCAATACGATATTTCCTAAGCTTTAAGGCGTGCTCACAAATGCGCTGAACTGATAAGGCCCATTTGGCCTTAACCATGCTGTAGAAAAAAGTCCAAAAGGGTCTTTACTTCCTCGCTTGACCGGAAATTCACCATTGTCGAGGTCATTGAGGCTCTTGACCAACTTTTGACGTATGTTGTTAACTTCTCTGCATATAAAGACCTGGCTGCTCTCAGCATTTGTTGAAAGTATAAAAAAGTTTTAATCGACCTCAGTTTATTAAAGAAATTTATAAAATACATGTGTTGCAGCAAAGCTGATTTGCGTATTAACCCAATCTACAACTTAAGCTAGTTTCTGCTGGAAGCATGACGCATGGCAGTTATGACAAAGTTTTGTGCTATTACATGTTTTTATCGCACAGTCGTAGTATCGCAAATATGTCTATAATTTAAACAGCGCCCGATTCGAGCCTTTTGTACAAATATTATAATAGGATATCTACTAGAATATGCAAACAATTTTCGTGTTGACGTCGGCTAGCGTGAAAATAAGAAGTGCGTGCATGGTTGTCTATCAAAATACGACAGAATTGTATGCTACATGCTTTGCGATTAAAGGTAAGTGCCATTATGCTCTAAATTGTGTGGCAAAGGAGAAGGAAATACCTAATGGGTAGTTTTTAACTGCTACATCTTTTAAAACTTGAGGCTCAGATCGATTGATTTTGTTTACGTTTAATGCATTCATGCGTGCATTAATATTAAAAGCCGTCGTTAATTACACAAACAAACCATCAGCCAGGCAGTAATTTCATTTAATCCTTGCACTTTTAACGAACAGAAAAAGGATATGATGAATAGTATATTGTGATATATTTTATTATACTGACAAAAGCAAACGACAGATAATTTTGAAATAATACAGTTTATTTAAATATAAATAAAGCTAGTTGCTAGCCAGCGTTTGGTATTTTGGGTGGTAGTAAGGTAAAAGCGATTTGTTCTAAGGCAAGATTTACAAAGATTGAACAAATATAGGGCGTATATTCAAAAGAGTTAGATAATTGAAGTCGCTACACATTTAAAGATTTGTTTTTCTGATTGTTTTCATTTTACATTTATAAATATCTAGCCTACCTGATTGATAATGCCTTCAGTGTACATGTCTGTTCAAACATCGCTCATAAGCTGCAGATATCTGAACCCATCTTACGAACTATTCATGATAAAGAAGCAAGGCAGCCGTCCACCTGAATTAAGCATCTTAAAAATACTTCCGGTGATGTGATAGGATGAGCACAAAAATCTTGTCATTTTGACTAATGTTTTAAATTAGATCTTTCTGAAATATTAATTAATAGAATCAGAAATTATTGGTTATTGCGTTCGAATGGGTAAAAGTGCAAGACAATCATGAGAAAAAAGAGCAGTAAGTCAAAAACAGTAAACCAAGGAAACACTGCTAAGCGTAAACATGGCGGCGCACGAGGCAAGCACACAGGAATGTTAGGTGTCCAAGAATGTATCAGAGATATATTGACTGCAGCCATCGATATTATGTATGCGCAAACATCGAAAAGTGTTATAAGAGGACGCAAATTGAGGTCCCCAGAAACCAAAACTAAGAGGGGAATACATGCAACTACGTAAATCATATTATAATATCTCTCAGACTTTCAAAACTAGCTTAAAGAGCACCACAAGCAACTGGAACAGAAACCGTGTCAAATCCTATTGAATTTGGAAGGAAGATGAAAAAGTTAGAGCCTCCCAAACAACAAACACTATATTATATACGACTTGAAACAGTACATACCAAACGGCAGCGAGAACTCGGACGAGGCCTATTACATTACAAACAATTATTTACAGACAACTATTGGAACTGAAAATAGAGGACACGTTACGAGATACCTTATGAAGTTTTAAAATTTCCGGGCAAAAAGAAATGTCGCAATAGCTGTTTCAGTGCTTTTTCGACACTAGCACTATACCGTCAGCATGGCTGAGAGCCATCATTTGTCTCCTTCTAAAGTACAAAACTTTACTTTAGGTATTACACTTAATTACAGAGGGACCAGTTTATCATCATGCATCAGCAAGTTTTACAGCGTATTATCCAATAAACGGACATTGGTTGATATGGAAACGATTGACCTACTTGCCGACGAACAGATTGAGCCTATGGCCGAAAGAACCTATTTTCACTCTAGATTGCAATTCAAGGAATTATAAGCAGGTGTTCATATCATTCATTAATCTATGTTACTGATTTGACGTCATGTACAGAAAAAATCTACTTTATGAAATTCTACTACCTAAATTAGTGGCAACATATATAAATCAATTAGGAATATTTATTCAAGCTCGTCGTCGTGTATAGACATAAACGATACAATACTATAATACCTGTCATTAATTGCCTTGAGTGATATCTCTGTTTCTATCAACAGTTATACGGATTGGGGGGCAAGAGCAAACAATACAGACCATGCCTAATACACTGCATAATTTATCCCGGAAATGGAGAGTTGTCATCAATACTACCAAATCAAAATGTACTCATATCTCCACCCCCCCTCCCCACCCCCCCCCACAAAAAAAAAAAGTAGGCAAAAGATGTTCTAATTTCAGAAAGGGGAAACACCGCTTGAAATGGCAAATGTATACACATATTTGGGTGTACTATTCCTAGAATACATATGCATACAGTGCTTTCAATAGCAGACGACGATAGGCATGGAGCAGGCCAAACAACACATCATAAGACATTGTAGCAACATATGGGCCAGGATGTTAATACGAAAGCTTACAACTTATCCAACACTTAAGATCTCTAATTCCCTCCCAAGAAAACTATTTGCTGATGAACCTTACCAAATACAAACGATAACTACTCTGTCAACTCCGTTCTGGTAGGCTTCAATTAAGAATGAATGGAAACTGGTCATTATGTTGAAGAACAGGTGGAGTAAATGTCAGTATAAATAATGTGAAATGAGGCAGGTATACGACGAGGCTTATTTCTTGCTATATTGTTCATTGAATAATGAAATAAGACTGTATCTCTTACAAAACGATAGAACTCTACTATGCAATTACAATGGTAATATAGATTCCCGTTTGGAAATATACTAACGCTGTGTCAGAGACAATGCGCTCAAATATAGTAAACGCTGATATGTTAGGAGGTCAGTTATATAGCTAATACATACTTGTTATGACTTTTCTACTCCAATAACGATCTGTCTATAATGCCTAAATATAACAGGATGTTAATCCTTTGAATAAGAAATCGGATGAGGAAATAATAACCAGATGATTGATTCCTATAACTCACAATATTTTAAAACATAAAATGCAGACTATTTAACTACGAGCTTAAGCATACTTTTATCAGATCCATACATATAAAACAATAACTTAAATTTATCTCAGCTCATAATCTAATGTTATGTATGTTATATTTTTATGGCCAGATTTTGTAATAATAGTAATGAGGAAAAACGTGCGTGTCGATAAGCATCTTTATGACACAGAAGGGCACTGGTATTTCGTGCATTTAATACCATATGTATAGTATATGCACTGTCTATGCACAAATAGACAATTACTTTCAATGAGTATGAAAAGGATATGGGGCGCATACAGTACTGAAAATCATGAAATTGACAAACGGAACGGAGTGGAAATGGAAATGAAACGTTTTTCGTTTCCTGTTGAAACGGAAACGGAACGGAGTGGAAATGGAAATGCAACGGAGCGCTACAAACGCTTGAAACGGTGTAAACGGTATAAACGTTATAACCGGAGCGCTTGGAACGCTAGAAACGGTAGAAACGCAAAAATCGGAATGCTAGTAACGGAAGAGTTATTTTCACTACCGCTTCAAACGTTTCTAGGTCACCTGATTATTTATAGTAACATTCCAACCGTTTCTTTGTACGAAATAAATTTAAACGAACACAATAACTGGTTTCAATTTATCAACATAAACGCGCTACTTTGTGTTATCTGCAGAAAGAAATAACAAAAAAAAATCTTAATTATTATCAAAAAATCGTATTAATCAAACTCGTACATTACAGTTCCGAAACCGCACAAGTTGTCCAAGTCATCGTGTATCGTCAAAACAGAAACTGCACTAAAAATCACTCCGCACGATAAAACACACAATTTAACTATAAAATTGCCTTTCTGTCGAAACTGATATTTTAATTCCAATGAAAAGCTTAACATCCGCATTGGATCGACATTCTTAGTCTTCATCGTTTTGCATATGAAGATAGTGTGTACACAGCTGACTTTACACGTATGCGCGCGCAATGTCGCAGCCTGAGTTTGAATTTTCGCTAATTACTTGATAGCTGCATGGTCCGTTCCCGGATTAACTTCGCCTATCTTTTTTGTGAGAATACTGTTTAAAGTATTTGTCATTTACAAAGAATGCATTGCGTGATACAAATTAAAGCTACTTAATAAAATTAAACGTTAACCAAAAGAATGTAAATATCTCATATAACACACAAAAAAATAAAACAACTAAACATAAAACAAACAAACAATGCTATGCATAATTACAAGGTGTAACCAAATCAAGAACCAATTACATCCTCCCCGGCACTCAGAGCCAACGACTGGTATAATCCTAATGTGCTACGAAAGAATAACGATAGATTTCCAAATAGTGCACGTATACAATCATCGATGACAGTTAAATGAAAATCAATCGTAAAAACGAACTTATATCACGTCCATTTACATAATAAATATCAAAGAAATAATCATCATTACCGCCATTAAATTCACATGATCATCATTATGATCCCATATTACCTGTATAATCGCCACTAATCATCATCATCAGCAGCAGCACCGCCGTCACGATCTACATCATAATTGTCATTAGCATCAACATCAACGTAACCGTTATTACCATTTTCATCATAATCATAAACAACATCGGTATCACCGTCATCATTATCGGCACAAGCAGCAGTAGCAGCATCACCGTCATCAGCATCATCATTTCTTTAGTTACAGAGGTATGGATATGTAGTTTATTTTATCTTGCCTTTTTGTCAAGCAAAGTTTCTTATGCTTCTAATCTTAATTGTTATACATCTTATAATGAAGAATGGTGTAAATTTGGACATTGGTGTCAAAATTCCCATTTCTAAATGCATAGTTCCCATAATGCGCTATTATGTATATATGATTAATCGGAACCGCGATTAAAAATCTGCATAAAACTTTTGACTTTATTTGACTTGCAACTATTTGAATGAAGGGCTACACGCCTGGCTACGGCTTATTTCATGACCCCGCCATTTTCCCATTCATGGCTTAAATGTTCTATGCCAATTGGTGGTCTAAAGTGGGCCCTACCGGGAACTTAATTTGTGTACCCATTTAAGGATGGACATGTATTAATTTAAAGTATATCTTTTTCTAAATTCATATTATGTTTCTTCATGCGCATGGGTCCATTTCATACCTTCATAAAGAATTACTCTAACTCAATCCCCAATTTTAATACATGAGCGGACACCCAACTAATAAAGCTAATTGGCAGATTTATGACACCTTGTTTGTCTAGTGGACAGGAAGTGTGACCGTCTTTTGGCGCCTTTTCCCCTTTGTAAGAACACATGCATCCGCTATGCAGCTGTGTTTGAAAATGTCACCATGTGGCAGTCGTGTGGTTTATGACCTTCACCTTTTAAAGAGCAATATGCATTGACTTATGCCAGGACAACAAAAATTAAAAAAAACACTTAGGTCTACAAAATCTTTTTGGGCTCATGAAAGGACCTAACGCTTTATCTAGCAGTACCCACAATGATGCACCCTTTCCCCACCCCACTCTTTTTTCGTTGAGGAAGAGGAAACGTGGATGGGGGATTTCTTATAGTAAATACTACATAACTTGTCGTTTATTTTTTGTAAATAATGATAAGAAGACAAGACACTTAAAGGAACAGTCTAATATATATTTTCATCTCGTGTTTAGTCCAAATATATTATTTCAATGGCTCGCCTATTATTTTATAGTTAATCCATACCTTAAATATAAATAATTCCTTTATAAAAAAAGTTTATGATCATTCGATGGACAAAAGAAGTTTGTTAGGACATTTATATAAGTAAAAGGATATGCGTTCTGAAACATTACTACATAGTACAGTCCCCCCTCCCTCCCCTCTCACTACTTTAGAACTTATCATTATGGCAGCTTGAAGACAATTATCGATCGATATCATGTTAAACAGTATTGAGAGAAATAATGGGTCGGTCAATTTGAAACGATTTTTTTTTCTTTTCGGCGACTTCACATGGTTGTGACTGGCGATTGTTTCCCAGATTTTTCTTTGATGTTGCAGTGTTGGCCAGAGAGCCCGCCGCGCCAAAAAGAAACAACACCGCATTTATTTTTGTTACAACCTTGGATAAATTAAAATCACAGGGATTTAATTAGCGACTCCATGTTTTAAGTGCGTTAACAATGTTTTGAATAGCCGTTAATTAGCGCTTATATGAGCAAACCGAAAGCAAAAATAACGCACGCTTGTTTTCTTAGAAAGTTGTATTTTATGAGACTTTTTATGTGCCTGTTTTCGGAAAAAACAGCATTTGTTTATGTTTATATGAGAAAATAATGTTAACGATGAAATGCGACTCTAGTGAGTAATACTTTCCTTAAATTTTTGGGATATTACACGTAACTGTCAGCGAAACGTTAAAACTAAAGTCCGCCAACAAATATGTAACCAATATGGGAGGGGGTGGGGGGGGGTGGGGGGGCAAACGTTCGCCTTTTTATTTTGGCAGTGGGGGTGGGGGGCAAACGTCCGGTCTGCACTTACAGGGGCGGGGGGGGGGGGCAAACGTCCGGGGGATGGGGGCAATTATCAAAGGGGCAAATGCCACAATTAGCCAAAATTGTGTGTGTCATCGTATAAATTCTAAGATCGTATCACCATTACGCTTTTTTTGCGGATTAATACATCATAGAGAAGTTACTTTTTAGGATACTGGATGTGTGTGGACCACATTTGACAGTTTGTTTATTCCGGGATATGACGTCTGGCGAAGACAAGTGGGTCAGGTAAGGGCTATGGGTAAAGGTGTTAAAATACGTCATATTGACACATTCGTCAAATTAACTTATATCCAATAAAATTAACCAACGCGAGATTTCTCGTTAAACAATTAAAACTTTGAAAAAGTCGTGCGAAATTGTTAAATCGCCACAATATTTATTTCGTTCTATGTTTGAATCAAAAAGTAATATTTCTTTTTAAACGGTTTAGAGGGCTGTAATTTTAATTTGTGTTTTATTTGACTTTCTTCGGTGATTCAGTGTTTGGACAACACAATTGTGACAGAGCTGCAATTGTGTTTGTGAACTATTTTCGTTTTTTAGCATCAGTTTTTGGATAAATATCGCGAAAATGAATGACAACAATACAAAGCGTGTTCAACGTTTTTGTTGGTCAGTCTAGATGGGAAATGTATGCACTCACTGAATCTTTACCTAGTGTTTTATAATTGAAATTTGAGTTTTCTGCGTAAAACAGGTTAGTAGTGAAACATTTTATCGTTATTAGCCTAATATTAACTAAAGCGCAGTTTCCTGTTGTTTCGGCTGATTCAGGAGGGTAGTTATGTGTCTGCAATTTTCCCCCGGGTGGCTGACACTGAATAGCCTCGTCGCAAACAATCTATTGCCGATTCCTTTATATGTAATGGAAGACTTTTGTCTCTCCCCAGAATGTTTACTTCTTTCGTCATTTTGCAAACACAACGGAAGTACTTTACATTAAGAAATTTATTAAACGAA
Source organism: Sinonovacula constricta (assembly GCA_007844125.1). Lineage (NCBI taxonomy): Eukaryota > Metazoa > Mollusca > Bivalvia > Cardiida > Solecurtidae > Sinonovacula > Sinonovacula constricta. The sequence continues at coordinate 29,602,001 of CM017559.1, forward strand.
TTTTTTTAATCAAAATCGCAACGGAGCGAAATGGAACGATTGAAACGATAGAAACGGAAGAAACGATAGAAACGGAAGAAACGATAGAAACGCTGGAAGCGTTTGAAATGCAGCGCTGGAAACGAATAAAACGAAATGGAAACGCAACGGAAGCGGAATGGAAACGGAGCGGCGAACGCTTCCAACTGAAACGGAAACGAAACGGAGTGAAAACGGACAAATTGTCAATTTCGTAATTTTCAGTACTGTATGTAGTACGTGCATTACATTTCAGAAACATGGTATATACAGTAAAACATTGCCAAAGGACCACCACGCTTAGCAAGAAATCGGGGCAGTTATTACAGTAATTTCAGGACCAGTTTACAAACTTCACACATTTTTAATCCTCGCTACGTGGAACAGCACCAGGTAATCATGTTATTCAAGTGTCAATAATCAGTTTAGCATGGCTGCAAACACCGCATGAGTGAACAAGATTGTTTGCACACTTTACGACTTCAAATTTCGACATTGCAGATTAACTTACAGTAATCGGAAAGATATTCGGCGATTGGTTTGATGTCTAAAACTGATAACGGGTCATAAGTTGCTGATTAAGAAGCTTCATTATAGATATCGTCTTTTTATTTCTTGATTTTCAGGGTGCATATCATTTTAAGAAAGATTTCTTTTCTTTTAATCTTTCTTTCAGAAATCATCATGTTAAAATTATTTTACAGCAAATAATAAATACCCAAAATCTACTTTATCTTTGTGCTTAATTATGTCCTTGTGAAAAAAATGGCTGAATTTTAATATTATTAAATATACTATAAAACATTAACAATAAATCGAAAACAAATATAGTATAACACAACTAGTACGTTTTAATATTAAATACAATAAAAAGACAATATATTATAACCTAGATATAAGCAGCAGTATAATGAATTAATTTGTATGAACGCACTAGGAGGCACGACCGCCCCCACCCAACATCCCGACCCCCGCAAAATGCGACTTTTTAAAAAGAATCACAGGTGTCCCGCTAAGCGAGGTGTACATGTACAAACACACGTTTTATTAATTATTAAAGGAAGTTGATACTTGCAACTTCGTGTGCCCACCTAGTTTGATTTTCGAGCTTCGTGTCATAAGAAAGATTTCCCAAAGCATTCTAAATTCTTCTGAAATTCTTTGGTGCTCTTCGTAGGAAACGTTTTTGTGTATTGTGAAAAGTTCTTTGTCAATAGACAGACTACTGAGATCATAATAAACAGCATAAAACAGTTATGCAGCATATTTTTTGAAGATTCAAATTTGCATCCATTGTATTTATGAAGCCAATATAATTCCATAACGGCTAAGTGATATGTAGAAAGCAGGAGCAATATATTTATCATATCAATTAGTAGTCCAATCAATAAAGAATAAATTAACGGTGGTATCCGACAATTTGGATCACACATAATTTCATTAAACATCTTAATAAACTATTGTTACAGATCTCGCGAAATGCTGTTTATTGATGTCCTACACCTTTCTGAAAAGTGTTTGAAAATCGACAAATCTTAGACTAAAGGATGTTGAAATTCTACAGAAATTATGCACAAATACCCCGAAGAAAGGTCAGGTGTTGTTACATATACTAAATATAGGCAAACTGCCTTAATAACGAAAACAGCAAGCATATTGCTGAACATGTTTTTGTTTGTTTACTTATTCAAATCATACGTACTTACGGTATATATTGGTTAGCCAAAACAGCAATTCCAATGTCAATGAACACCGTGGGAGCATATTACTTATTTAAATCCTTTGTAGACACGTAAACCATCACGACATCAATGTCGACAATCCTGAACTCTGTCAAAGGCAAGGGATCTATTAGTTATTTTCTTTATACAGAACATTGGAATTTGGGTATTTCGTAACAGGTCAGAAGATTGTCATATTAACATTAGATTACTGCAAACATTTACGTAAGAATACATCTGAAAGTCATAAGTAATATGATAAGCAATCATCGAAAAGGAAACAGTACTGTTCTGATATGTTAGTTTGAAGCATGAGCAGTAATATCACAAACAAACAAAAAACACAATGATAAACACTAATTTTTGTTACCTTTTATATTTCCTTGCAGTTTCCGCCAATCGTTGCCAGGCTGGTCATTTAGTATAAGCACAACTTTTCTGTTTTCTATATCCTGAGTCCAAATAAAAGAAGATAAATTTGTCCGTCTTTATGATCATCAAAGTCATCCTGCATCACAAAAGGCAGTATACTACACCGAGATCTCCATATTTTTACTGCGATAAGAGGGCAGTTTAGGGATTATATCTTAAATCGTCCCCTAACGATGTCATTTGATATATAGAGCGTTTTCTTCTGTTTTTACAAAATTGAAGTGTGTATGACACACATTCAATTGCACGTTTATGTGTTTAATGGAAGAAATGCAGCACGAAATATTTGCTAAGTCCAAATAATAGAAAAAAACAGCCCTGGTTCAAGTTAATTTTCCTTCATTTCTGGGTTTACTATTCATTCTTTTTTTCTGTTATCTTCCGAAAAAAGTATTATGCTAGGCTTAAACCCACCAATGATTGGCATTATTGTTGCCAGTGCTAGAACACCGTCGGCTGTCCCAAAGTCTGCCACCACAAGGGGATATATGTGTTGACATTGCGATCGGTAGACATCTGACGCTTGGAAAGGGAATACATTACACTTTCAACTTTTAATTTTGTACAATTTGCACGTTAAGTCCGCCCTGTTTGCCTTTGTCTAGAGTTAGATTAAGTTTAAATATCTGTGAACATTTTGATAGGACCTTTACTTATTCACCTAGTCACAGACGATTAAAACGTGTTAGCAATCATAACGAAGCAGAATCATGAAGCCATTTTCGGCTGAATTCGGTTCATGTGCTTAATTAATTACGCTTAACGCCGAAAGTTTTAAAACAATTATTAATATAAAAAATGTAAAGAAGGCGACGTTACCTAAATAATCCCTAACACATTTGCACGTTCAAAAATGATTCAAGGACCACTTTTTAGATTATGTTGGCTGGTTTTAGTTTAGGACACAAACTTTTGTAATGTGTGTTTATTTATCTTTATAAAAACATTTTTATATGGCCCACAGCGCTTACAGAAGTTATAGCTTCAACATAGTATGACGTGCATCAACTGTGCAAAGCACGTATGTTTATTATCATATTATCAACATGTTCAAGTTATGTTTAGTCTTTTTCAATATGTATCGACTTTTGCCAGATTTCTGTTATGTATTTCTTATGTTTTATATGTTATTCGGTAAGCTTCTAAAATAATGAAGCAAATTATGTCTGACTAAATTAAAATTCTAATGAAGGCCTTCAAAAAGAAACGATAAATGTTATCAATGTTTATTTGACTAGTTAGTTTTTTTAAACCGCACGTGTGTCCTTTAAAAACATCATAACTTCAAAGCTTCGACCAAACACAACATTCGAAAAGCAATGTCATAGTGAAATATTTATACCTCAGCTTTGTATGTTCTATATAAATTCCATAGTAAAAAAAACGTATTAGAAATAAATAGAATCTTTACCATTCATTATGATCATGCTGATAAATTATTTTGAGCAAGTACAGGTAAGTGCTTGATGATTGGTCCTTGTAATTAAATTTAAACATGCACCCTAAATGTATAAATAGAAAGGAAGTAGACTATGCATGCATTCTTAATCATGTATTTTCATGTAACTGCGTACAAACTAATGGCGCCGTTGTTAAAGCGACGGCTACAGGTGTTGTATGTCCGGAGTTGAAAAAGAAAATATAACAAATGTCCTATGAGTACGGCAACGTTAATTTAAATTTAAAATAAGCATAAGAGATAAGTAATCATATGCCAGTCAGTTGGCAAAACTGTGACGGAATATAGTACAAAACAAGGCAAAAAGAACAATTACCGTCTTTGGACGGTCAGTTTACATGGCAATGCACACAAAAACTCGATTTTAATATAAGACACTATATTAAATTTCATTAAACTAATTAACAAAGAAAAGCCAGGTTACAAGACAGATCACATAAAAGTAGAACATTTCACGGAGTACTTTAAAGTTAACAATTCCCTTCTGTTGCGAGGAATATAGAAACATTGTATGACTGATACCGTCACGCATAACTCTGATGCAAAAAATTAAACTTCATGGTTATTAACTACTAAAGGTTCAATAAAGAATGGATCATATAGGTACTCAACATATAACAGAAAAACTGCGTAAAATCAGAACGAGAAATTAAAAGTAAGATAGAAACACATGAAAACAAATTAAATAATGACAAAAATAACAATGAAAAAATAACACATAATATAGTCGACATGAAAAAAAAAAACTTTCTGAAATATATGGCGAAACAATATATACACAATATTAACAATAAACGGAAATATGCTTAGATCAAAGGCTATTTATGTAGAACAAAACGAAAAAAATATAGCATTGCTTAGCAAACTTGAAAAGAAAATAGCAGAACAAAACTGTACACAAATTAACAGTAAATAATGAAACAAATTGTAGTTACTAAACATGTTCTAAAAGAGAAATTTAGGTTCTGCAAGAAATTGTATAAAAAAATATTCAAATTGATGACAGCATATTTTCCTACGTTTCCAAAACACAATAAGGACAACTAAATGATAATGAAAAGCTGTTCTGCGAGGGCAAACCAAGCAAGTATGAATGTGAAATAGCACTGAAAGATATGAATAATAATATTTAATTATTTAATAACGAAATCCAATGTTAAATTATCAATAATGGGCATTTATCCGAAACATTTAATATACAAAAGGGAGTCAGACAAGGCTGCCCGATGTTCACATCTATCTTTATTCTTTCTCTGCAACCACTAACACATTACATAAAACAAAATAGTAGCAATCAGGGCATTAAAGTAAATAACACGAAAATTAAACAATCCTTATTTGCAGATAGCGCAACATTTTTCAATAATGGCGACGAAAAATCATTTCAAACATTTTAATAGAAACAATAGACATTTCTTTTAAATGTTCAGGCCTTACTTTAAATGTAATCAAATCAATCATTCTAAGAATATGAACATTAAAAATTCTAACGTAATTTTCTTCAGAGACAAACATTTTATATAGACATCCGAAAGTGCGACTACTCTAGTAATAGCCTTTTATAATAAGAAAGACAAAACAATTAAATTAATATTTTAAAAAAGTAAACGTGTTTCTTAAAACTATTAATCAACGTGAACACAAAAAGCTTACATTAATGGGAAAAAACGCTGTCATTAAAATGTTTGCATTTTCTAAACTTATATACCCACTAACAGTCTTAAAACTTCAAATCAAAATATAATAAATGCACTTAAACAGTCGAAATATATATTTATTTGGGATGGGAAACGCGACAAAATAAAAATAAATGTTCTGTACTAGTCGTATGAAAAGGGAGTGTTAACAGTAACAAATATCGAAACATTTATTAAGGCTCTCAATGCAGCATCAACGTAACTTGGACAACAACAATAACATGTATGGACAAGATATTCTGTTCGACTGTGAACAAGATAATAGTATCATTGCAAAAGTATTCTGGAATTAAAACAAATGGTAATGCATAAAGGCATATTTATTTCTACGAAGACCGGTATAAAAAGGGGATAAGTTAAGGGATTAAACATATTCATGATTATAGAACTAGCGAATGGTGCTCATTTGATGAACTGACCTATTTATACAATCTTAAAATAATGGATTTTATACAATATCTGAGTATTAAACAGGTTATAAGTAGCGAATTAAAAGATATACTCAAGAAGAAGGACTCATACGGAATATGCAAAACACTCTTAAAGAAAAACTAATGTCCGTTGAAAAAGTAACAAATACTTAAACAACTTAATCAATTTAACATTGAAAAAAAATGAAAACCGAACCACACAAGAAAAATGGACAAATTTGGTCCTAAACAATAAAGAAAAAGTCGATTGAAAAAAATATAGTAAAATATATCAATCTACAATAGCCACTATACTACGTTGTTTCCAATATAATTTTGTTTATGGGAATAATTTGCTATATTAATATAATTACATAGAATCAAGTCTATATACTTTCTGTAATTCAGCAATCGAATTACTCCATCTTTTTGTGGATTGTTGCAACGTACAACCATTATAAAAACAACTTAACGGTTTCATCAAATCAAAATCAATAAACAATATTATAACAAAAAATGGTATTGTGACTTTAACTGCTGGAGGCGTTATGTAAAGTCGTTATATAGATAGTTTACATTTATCATTCGGTGCATCGTAATCGTTCCCTAGTGAACCAAACCGAAAGCTAAATAGTAAAATACAAGGAGCATAAGATAGCTTTCAAAGATACATATATCTGTTCCAATAAAATTGGTAGAAAAGTACATAGTAGTATAGTAGCTCGTGCTTTTTATTAACATTTCTTAACCAAGAAAGATTCATTGCTTATGACATTGTTTGTACATTCATGTGGTCAATAAATAAAGGTAACATCATTTTATTAACATTTTTGTAGCAAAATATTTCCTAAGATGGAAGGATTGCTCAGCAACGTGCAAACTGATGGGGCACATCTGTCCTTAACCCTGCTGTAGAATAAGTCCAATAGGGTCTTCACTTCCTCGCTTGACCGGAAATTCACCATTACCGATTCCATTGAGGCTCGTGTCCAACTTTGGAAGGATGCTGTTAACTTCTCTGCGTACAAAGACCTGGCGCTTTCTGTTGAAAATACAAACAAAGCTTTCATCGTTCTTTAATTTATTAAAGAATGAAAACACATATGTGTATATTGTTGCATGGCAGCAATACACGGCAGCAGCAACGTATGGCAGTTATGACGGAGTTTTGTGAATTGATATGTTTTCACTGCACATTTGTAGTAGCGTATCTACATGGATAGAGGTTTCTGTATACAATATGATTTAATATTTTTATTTGTTTATGTGCCCCGATTTCCGTCATACAATTTACTGGCCGATTTCCGTCATACAATTTACTGGCCAAAAAGTACCAGCTGCCTCTTGACATAGTTAGCCGCCCGCCTTCTCTGTTACGTCAGATACGTCTTAACGTGATTGTACCTCGCACAGCTCACACCATTCTTTATACAACCACCTGCATTTGCGGAAAAATCACTCTGTTCGGGGTTTCGACGACCTTCTTATATGTCACAAATATGGGAATTTTTCTAAAATGTGAAGATGAAAAATGGGGAAATAAATTGAACACTGATTTATGGTTTAGAGGTCAACGCCAACATAATATGATGCTTAAGGAATGATTTGATTGTTAAATTTAAAATAAATCTCTGTACGCGGGTTCTTCTACGCTAAAACTTCAGTAATCTAAAGTCATTATCATGTACAAATATTATTTGCATCCAATTATCAGAATAATATGATATCCAGTTTAAAATGCAAACAAGTTTCGCTTTGACGTCAGCTAGAAAATACCGAATAACGAGTGCGTGAAATGTTGTCTATCAAAGTACGACGGACTTTTAGACTACATGCTTCGCGATAAAAGGTATTATGCCATTATGCTCTAAAGTGTGAGCCATACGAGAAAAGAAAAGCCTAATTGAATATTTTCTAACTGCCATATCGTTCAAATCTTGAGGCTCTATATCGATTGATTATAGGGACTTATATTGCATTCAGTCGTGTATTGATTTATAAAGACGTCGTTTTTGCATACGTGTAGTGGGTATTTTTTAAATTTCATTTAAATACTTAGGTACTTGAAAAAGCGTGAAACATAGTGGTGTTGCGGTTGTTTTGCGTTATTGTTTTGTTATTATTGATGTCCTGCTGCTAGTACTGCTGATGTTGCCGTGTTGTTGTTGTTCTTATGCAATGCATAGATTAGACTAGGGGATCAGTTCATAGTTCGATAATATTAGTATGTAAAAAATATAATGTGTTAAATTCTACCTGATATTTCGTTGATGCTATCCTGCCAATAAGAATTCAGGTTGTGTGTTGTGAAACTCAGTATTTCGAAACCAGCGAAAAGGTTGTTTTCAAACGGTGCCATGATGTCTGACTTTTTTGCGCCTGCACTATGAATTACTGTCTTATTATACTCGTGCTGAAAATATTGTATTACCTTAACAAACAATCAGCCAGACAATAAGACGACAAGAAAGGCAATCTATAAGCCTACATTTTAGAAGCAACGACTTCGTTTTATAACTTTGATCCTTTATAAAGCATAATTAAATTTTTAAAAAAAACTTAAAATCGAAACCAGTTACCAGATGTAAACTCTATTTATTATCACGTCATTTACTCAGCGTTTTTAAAGAAGAGAAAAATGATAAGGTGAATATTTTAGTGTTATTAATTTAATTACATGAAAACAGCAATATTTTAAAAAATACAGTTTATTTAAGTATAAATAAAACTAGTTACTTGCCATTCGCTATTTTTGGTAGCATGAAGAATTATTCGTCATAAGGCAAGATGTACATTTTTTGAAGCAACGACTTCGTTTTATTATTTTGGTCCTTTAATAATTTAAAAAAAAAGTTTATTTAAGTATAAATAAAACAGTTTACTAGCCATTTGCTATTTTTGGCAGCAAGGTAGAAGCATTTGTCATAAGGCAAGATTTACGTGTATTGCACAAAGATAGGGAGTATGCTTAAGAAGTTAGAAAATTGAAGCGGTTATATTTTTAAAGATTTTTTTTATGTGATTGCTTTTATTTTACATGTATAAATATCTAGCCAACCTGATTGATGAGGCCTTCAGTATACATCTCTGTCCAAACATCGCTCATCAGCTGCAGATATATGCAGTCACAATACGAATTATCCATGATAAAGGAGCAAGACAGCCGTCCTCCTGAATTAAAAGTCTCGATAAGTACTTCCGGTTATGTGATGGGGTGAGCACAAATATCTTGTCGCTCAGACTGATGTTTTAAATTAAACCCTATAAAAATGCTTTAAAAATGGATCAGAAATTAATTTATGCACGGCCTAAAGTAGATATTACGTACTGGTAGGTAAAAAAGGCAAACATGAGAAAAAAGAAGCGAGTCAGAAACATAAAACCAAGCAAACAATGCATGGCGTTAACATGGCTGCGCACGAGAGGGGCACACACGTATATTAGGTGTTCAAGCATGCATCAAAGATGTATTGACCGCAGCCATCGATATATGTACAAGCCACCCTAGTCAATTGATATGGAAAGCGATTCGAAAATTTCCTCGGAGCAGATTGCATCGTTTTTTTTTCGACACTAGTACACCTTTACCGTTGGGAGAACACGACCACAGCACAAAGGAGTGCACCTTTATCGTTGTAATAATGACTATATGAAATTTATACTGGTACTTGCATTGAAAGCCTTGTTTCAAAAGTCAATTTATGGGCAGGGAAAAGTACTGGGTTGACTTTATATGTATACCAAAGTTTGCGCTGTGTTAACTTCACCTCTCCAATTTTCGGAAGGATCAGCGTGACTTAATGACTAGTAAAATGGCGTATAACGGGATAGACAGTGTTATTTCTGAACTCAAACCAGCACGTAAAATGCAGAACTACATTGGCCGAGTTTAATAAAAATTGTGCCGTGCAATTAGGGACTAAATACATATATCTATATATTCCAGGTATTAACTCTTCACAAAGGTTAAAAAAAGGGACGCGGATTTTCAGAAGGTATGATACAATACGAAAGGAGTGGCAGTAGGTCAATTATCGGGCTCCCTTGAAACGAAAACTAAGTGGGGATTGCATGCAACTACGTCAAACATCTCATAAAAGCCCTCAGATACTCAGAACAAGCGTATAGAGCACCACAAGAAACTAAAAAAGAAACCTGTCAAGGTAAAATGCTCGCTCAAATAATACAGAAGATGTGACTTTGAAAAACTGTTCAGAACAAACGGCAGCAGAGCCTTCGAGGAGGCCCATACACGCAAGGATTCACAAACAACCAATAGAAATGAAAATTGAGGACCCGTTATACAATAATAATGAAAATATGAAGTAAAAACAATGCAATCGAAGAAATAACAAATGTGCACATGCAGGTTAACAAAAGATCAGTATGCGAATATGACGAGATACCTCACGAAGTTCGACAACTTACGATCATTAAAGAAGTGTTGCAAAAACTGTTCCAGTACATTTCCGACAACAACATCCTATCACCAGCATGGCGGAGAGCCATCATTTGTCTTATTTTAAAGTACAAAACTTCAGATCCAGGTATAACACTCAATTACAGAGGGATCCGTTTATTATCATCCATGAGCAAGGTATGTAGAGCATTATTAAACAAACGGATATTGGTTGACATTAAAACGATTGGCCTACTTGCCGACGAACAGAATGAGTTTATGGACAAAAGGTCGGGTTAGGATCATATCTTCATTCTGGACAACACACCAAGGAACAATAAAGAAGTGGTCGTGTCATTCAGTGACCTATGTAACTTATACCTAAATTAATGGCAAATATTTAAATATATAAGGAATATTTATCCCATTAGCATAAAAGATAAAAAATACGACCTGGCTTAATGGCCTGACGGGGGCAAAGAAAGGGTTGTATTCTCTCACCAACACTGTTCGGCTTTATTACTTAATTATTTAGATGTACAGATGAGAACAATCTGTCGATCTGAGATAAAAAAAAGCTGCATATTATGCTGTATAATTGGTGCCAAAAGAATGAGAGTAGTCATCTCATCTCATGCATTTCCTCCCAAAAAAGTAAGCGAACAAAGTACCAATTTCGGAGAGGGGAAACATCACTTGAAACGGCAATTGTTTACAAATATTTCGGTGCAATATTCAAAGAATAAAAATGCTTAGACTCCTTTCAACGGCAGACGACGATAGGCACATAGGCATGGGACAGGCCCAAGAACAGATTATCAGACAATACAGCAACATATGGGTCAAGAAACTAAAAGATGCACGAAAGCTTACAATTTATTCCAACATTTAAAGTCTCTAATTCCCCAAAAAACTATTTGCTCAGAACCCTACCAAGTACGAACGATCACTACTCTGTCAACTCCGTTTCGATATACTTTAATTAAGGATGGAAACTGATTGCTATTTTTCAGAAAAAAGGTGAAAAAAGGACAGTATATTTAATGTGAAATGAGAGAGGTAGAAGACGAGGTTAGCATCTTGCTAAATTGTTCATTTAATAATAATACACGACTGCATTACATTGTATGGGATTATATGTTACAGAGGTCAGTGATATAACTAATAAATACTAGTTATGACTTCTACTCAAAAAACGATCTGTCTATGATGCTCAAATATAACAGGAATCTTCTCCATTGAATACAAAATTGGATTTTAGAATCATAACTTATTTAGCCATAACTTACATCTTTTAGAACTCAAAATGCAGACAACGAAACTACAAAATATAGCATACAAACATCAGATTAAAACATGTAAAAATTACATTTATCTCAGCTCATAATCTAATGTTATTTATTTAAAACATTTTCATGGTACAGTTTTGGTAATAATAACAATGTGAAAAAACGTGCTGGTCGGTTAGCATCCATATGATATAGAAGTATATGCATTACCATGAAACAGTAGACAATTACTTTCTGTGAGTATGAGAAGGAATAGGGCGTACGTTACGCGCGTGTATTGTATATCGGAAGCATCGTATATATATATATATATATATACAAACAAACTCACGTTGATAACTTAATATTATCGGAGGAGATACTTGCAGCTACATGTGCTCACCTAGTTTGATTTCCGAGCTTCGTGTCAAAAGAAAGTGTTTCCATCGCATTCGAAATTCTTCTGAAATTCGTTTGCGTTCTTCGTAAGTTACGTTTTTGCATGTTGTGGAAATTTCTTTGTCAATAGACAGACTCCTGAAATAATAATGAACAGCAAAAAACAGATATGCAGCATACTATTTTTGAAGATTCACATATGCATCCATTGTTTTGATGAAGCCATTATGATTCAAAACATGTATGTGATATGCCAAAAGCCAATTTCAATTAAGAGTCCAATAAAAAAAATCAAACTTTTTAGAACCGTCATTCAAAAGACCTAAAACCGAGTAATGTAATGAGAAAAAGGTACTTGCGAAATTTGGATTTGGACCATAAGGACAAACACAGCTAGTCTATTGCTAGGTTTGTTTGTTTCTAATCATACGTACTTACGGTAAATATTGGTTCGCCAAAACTGAAATTCCAAAGTCAACGAAACCTGTGGGAGCACATTGCTTATTAAAATCCTTTGTAGACACGTAAACCATCACGCCATCAATGTCGTCAGTCCTGAACTCTGTAAAAGACGAGGAATCTATTAGTTATTTTGTTTTAATATACAACTTTAAAATTTTGGTATTACTTAGCAGGTAAGAAGATTGTCAAATTAATAATATATTACTGGGAACATTTACGCAGGAATACAACAAACATTTAAAAGCAATATGCTAAGCCATCATCAAAACATAATACTGGCATAAAATCTTAGTTCGAAGCATGAACAGTAATATCACTAAAATAAAAAAAACGATAAAACACTGATTTTCTTACCTTTCATATTTTCTTGGAGCTTTTGCCAATCGTTACCAGGCTGGTCATTTAGTATAACCACAACTTCTTTGTTTTCTTTTATCTGAGATTCTAAACATAAAAATACACCTCTCAGTCGCTATGAACATCAGAGGCATCATGTTTCCCGATAAAACGGTATATTGCGCAGAAGTCTTCAATTTAGGGATTGTTTAATCTTGAATTGTTTGATATTGAGGCCATTTGATTAGGATCCAACGTAGTGCATTTTCTTTTGTTTTTAATAATTAAAGTATGACTGACACACATTTAGCTGTACGCTATATGTTTTAAATAAAAATGCAGCACGAAATATTTGCCGTTTAGTTGACTGACACTAGAAAAAACACATATTTATAAACTGAAAGGTTTTGTCTTGCATGTTACCTATTTGCATTTTGGCAATTGTGATGTTTTCCGCAAACTAAAACAAAGCGACAGTATTATTTATAAATGTCGAACTTACACTCATCACCTTTCATAACCGTTCATAAACTCCTATAAGACATTGTTTGAATCTATAAAACGTCATGGCGGATAAAATTTGTAATTGATTACAATAACAGAAAAAGTGCTTAAAATGTACTTAAGGCAATGCTCATGTTTAAACAATGAAGGACAAACAGCCCTGATTCGAGTTGATATTTGCATCATTTCTTTTTTTTACATTCATTCTACTGTGTGTTATCTTCAAAAGAAAACACACAGTATTTTGTTAAACCTTAAACCTACCAATGACTGGCATTATAGTTAACAGTGCTAGAACACCGTCGGCTGTTCCAAAGTCTGCCACCACAAGAGGAGATACTTGGCCTTGGGATCGGTAGACATCTGAATACATTACAAGTTAAGTTTTTAATTTTCTACAATTTTCACGTACATCTTCAAATACAGACGATAACAATGTGTTAACAAATCATAACAAAGCATAAGTATAAAACTATATGATGGCTTAAAAAATCCATGTGCATAATTTATTACACGAGACGCCGAAGGTTTTATAGAAATTATCAATATACAAATATGTAAAGAACGTTTCGTTACCCAAATAATCTTGTATATGCCGTCCATTTAACTTGGAGCAGATGCTTTGATGGTAATTAACAGAGGAGAACCATTGTGCCTTCGTCGGTCCATGGTACACAAACGTCATCCTAGTAAGTCCGTCGTTTAACTGAGCACATTAGCAAATGCGCTACAGCCACTTCAGCTGTATATATACTTATACTATCACATGTTACTGGCATGCACGTTTGAAGCGCATGCGTCATAAACCACTTGTCAATAAGATTGTGTTGTCTGGTATTAAGGACACGCTTTAATGTGTTTTCTTTTTATTTATCTTTATGACATCGTCGATTGTTAAGTATATAATGTAGTTAAGGACTGTGTGTACCCGGTAGACGTCTACATGCAAACGGAAATATGAATCCGTTTATAGTGTGTAAGAATTAGTTAAGATCTGGGACCTTACAATTTTACTTGTTTGTGTAAAGGCCCCCAGCCCCACTCCCCGTTTCTTCGTATTGCATGTTTACGTTAGCTTGAAATGTGAGCTCGCAAAATCCCATTTCGCATATATGTAAAGTAAATTAAGTTTTTTATTAAAACTAATCCTATTCATAAAACACTTAAAACAAAAAATAACTATGCTCTTCCTTCTGTGTGATCGTTAAAATAACAAAATGTTATAACTCCATTCTATACGTTCATGTTGCTCCTAGCGTTAGTAAAGGTTATGGTTTCACCGAAGTATGACCTCCATCAACCGTGAAAAGCAGATATATTTCTTACCCACAAGTTTAAATCATGCATAGCTAATCTTACCTTTATTAGTATTGGTACTTTTAATATGTAATTTAATAAATTTATATATTTACGTTTATTTTATATTTAACGTGTTTGCTAATGTGCTTTGTCATTTGCATAAAATATGTTGTAAATACTGTGTAACAAAGCATTATACAACACAGCAGATGACGAACAAGTAACAACGTTTTGTTTTATTAGACGTTACTTATGGTTAATATGAATCTTTTCTTGAGAAAAGTTTTAATGACATTTTGTAAATTCGAATATTACACTACGCAGATCCTAAGAGTTCTGAGGATCAAGCGAGGGTCCTTTCATGGAAGTTAAAGGAACAGCTTTTTGCTTGAACGTTTTATAATATCTAAGCATACTTTATGCCCCTTTGTTACGTTTTTGTAACTGTAATGTAATATTATCATATTAATTAGTTTTCAGTTAAAAATAATTGGTTATAATTGGTTGGTTAAAGACATCGTGCCGTTTAATTAAACTAACTGCGAGTTAACTAAAAGCAGGACAATGAATGACATGAATAATAACCCAAATGATACAATATACATTTTGTGTCCTGGGAAACTAGTAAAATAACGATAAAAGGCACGATTTAGGACCTTGATTGATGAATGCGTCATAATATAGGCGGGAAGCTTGAGTTGTGCCCTTTAGAAATGACACGATCCTCAAAAATCTATGCGAGCTCAGTTTGGATGAGAAATTAGTTTAGACGGTATATGGTAGGAGTGCAGGATGGAAGGGGAGAGAAGGAAATGAGACGGACTATGGAGAGGAGTGTGGATTTGGACGCGTTATGGAGAGGTATGGTAAATGTAAACATTGTCAAATTGGGCTCAGCGCCTAGCTTATTATTGATAGAGTATGAACACAGATAACGCATGTGGACGATCTGTAAAATTACTATTTAAAAGGTGAATTGTCAGTGATTTAAAAGCTTCCAACCAGTATCAGCACAATTATCTGATGTACACGGCTGTTTTTAATGATCTACGATAACCCAAGGTGAAACATCTTTCCTACTAAAACAAATACCGTCAGAATAATTGTATGTCTAATATATATTTGGCCGGTTTTTGAAGAAAATAAATATATTGCATTAAGAATTTTCCTTCATTTCTCTGCGAGTGCTTTTAAGGGCACTTCAGAAAGCATGGTAGTTGAGTTTTCCGTTACAAATTTTTGTCGATTCTTCCTTTTGAAACAATGTAATAAAATCTCTTTTTAGCATGTTTAATGTTTTTTTGTTGTTGACAGACGCATTCGAAGTGCAACTGAAAGGTCGGTTGTATTGACAGGGTTTAAGTCTCAATTAAGAGCTTCGATAGACTGTCGTTAAAATAGAAAAAAAATTGTTGCATGACATGTTTTTTTTTCCTGAAATCTTACTAATTATTGACCTAACGCAGAATCCAGCTATGAACTGTTTTGTGTATTTGGAAGACTTCTATGCAAATGAAACGATGTCGCTCAACTATATCCTTAGTAATTTACTAATTTTATCAAGATAGAGGACGTAAATTTACATTGATTCAGTATTTTCAAGACATATAGACATATAAGTTTTATAACCATTTAAGAAAATATACACTGCTAATAAAAATACACAATCTTAAGTGACAGACTGAAACACCCGATCATATATGCACATGCTGGGACTTTTCCCCCAAAATACGACGATAGCTATCAATCGTTATTCCGAGCCAGCTGATTTGTATTTATAATATGCCATACCATTTAAAAACTTGTTTCGCTGCCATATAAAATCATTAACTTTAAAGCAAACTTAAATTCGAGATCTATTTATGTATAAATAGATTCTAAGAACCCATGTAGTTATAAAAAAAAATGTTTATTTTACTGAATTAGTATATCATGGAAAAATGGCAATTTTACGAGTGAAGTAGAAACAAAACCCGACCCCATGGGCCTATAAGTCACCACCTGAGGCCTATTTTAAATGTACAGTAAGTCATATGTAGATATGTTGCCCACAGCATGGTTTTTATTTACTAATTGCATAAATTGCATCTATATTGTATATCATAGGCAGTCATTATATTCTGATAAGCATTATGGTAAAATATAATTTCAATAAATATAAATAAATATATGAATATGTTTATAATATAAAATGCACACGCTAAACTTGTAAAATACATTCTATGATTATTCATAAAAATAGTTTCTATTTATGCAGGTTAATGCATATGCTATGCATATAGCAGGCATGTGTCATGCATGCTCATCAGAAATGCAAACTGAACAGTGGAGCGCACGATTTCTTTCCTTTCACCAAAATGAAGCCTTTCCCGTCTGACTCTGTAGTCACATAGTCTTATGTGAATGTATAATTCAATGTAAACACTGTTCATGTTCCCTGTCATAGGCAGTAAGCAATATATGTAATTAAAGCATTGAAAATATCCTATTTTTATTGTGCTTATGTAATATATACTTAGTTTAGACTTGACGGAGACTTTATTATTACACGTGTTCAGTGAAGTTTTAAAGAATAGTTTTATTTTCATGCTAAAGATGGTCCTCATCGCCTCTAAACAACATAGCATGTTTTACTTAGATTTTTATTTTATAATAAACTCTATGATGAGAAGTAATGAGGAGGTTGTGTATGTTTATTACATTTATTGTTAGTACTCATTTTAATCTCATCAAATTGTCAAATTGCACAAATTGCATTTAACCGTCAAAGCGGGCTGCCTTGCTCATGTTTGATGTTCTTACGACTGTAATGATTCCCAAAACATGTTAATATTCTTAAAGTTCCAAGGATGAAAGGATCATTGCTAAGGTGCTATTATGTTAACTTTGAATCCTTTTCCCTTTTTTGTCAGTTGCGGGCATTGATCTAATATAAACACATCATATTCTACGTCTTAAACATTTGAACAAAATACTCTATACAATCATCAGGATAGTTTTATGTTGATTTGTCTACATTATACGAAATCAGTAGATCTGTGGAGTAAAGCTGCATTATGTTAAGTCACGGAAAAATAACCTTGTTCAATATTATCAAAATTAAATTTGTCTCGTGTTATAATAAATTATTTATTATTTATTATATAATAAATTATTTATTATTTAGTATTTATTATCATTAATATTAATTCGTCTTTAAAATCTTTTAAAACAAGCATGAAGCCAAGAAATGTGATTTTCTTGTTTTAAATGTAGTTATATGAAACACCTGAATAATGAAGTCGACTAGCATCTCAATAAAGAGGTATTTTATTCATTTTATCTTAGGCGTTGCTAAAGACTTCCTTAAAGTTTCAACTTTCAATTTTAAAGAAGTTCTATAGCTACAAGAATCTTTGAAACGTATCATTTATGCTAAGGTGGGCAACAGTTCAGTTGATTAAAACACAGAACTCCGATGTTGTTGTTTTATTTTCTACTTGTATTTAATATTTATTGATTATACTTTGCCCTGCAAGACACTGTGTTAGGTCAAAAATTGTTTACTAAACATTCATGATATGGCATGGGTGGTGAACAACAGCGGCTGAAATATCAATGGTATTTCATTAAGCTCTTGATTGACATTACAAGTTTAGAGAACAAGACTGAAAATTAATTTACTACTGTATGACATATTAAAATACAGTATAAGAGTATAACAAGTGACGATTTGTATCATAATATACTGCATATAACTCTTTTTTTCCGCGTGTTACAAATTGAAACTGTACATAAAATGGTAAAACACAAAAAGTCTCAAGATTTGAGGGCATCGTAGTATTAAGAAAAGAGCATTATCTCTTAAGAAGTCTGGAGCCTTATTTTTAATTGATGTGCTAAAAGTATTGGTGTACTTAAAACGCATTTTGATCATGCAGTATTATATATATTAGTCTCGCCTTGGATCATTGGAGCATGGACAAATAGGATTGAAGAAACAATTTGCTATATATGAATTTGTTTTTAGAAATAAGAAATATATCGACCATATGCGTGTTTCGTTCATTTAAGTATTTAGTTAAGTGCAGAGACGGTTTTACTTTATTTTGTTGTAAACTAATTAAAAGACTACTATAAACACGTGTATCCGACTGTCTCAATTAAATGCTCATCAGACTTATTCTGTTCCCTGTCTTGTAGTTGACCTTCTTTCTATTTTCTACAGGTATGTGTTTCGTTTTGTTTGTTGTTGTCTTTTGCACATTTGAGTAAGTCACTCTCTCCGTGTAAATTGTTTATCTTCGTCTAGTTCCGTTTTACAACAATTGGAAGGCACATAGCAAAAGGCAATATAGCGACACGAAAAAAAGAAAAAAACTTTCACAGCATTAGGTATTCAATGAATGAAACCATATTTCTGGACAGATTTAATCTCGTACAGTAGTTTAAAACATGTAAAAGCCATTTGATGCGCGTCCTTTTTTTGTCACATATTTTATAGTGTTGTCAAGTTTGCTTTAAATATAACTGTAATTTTGTAGAAACAAGTGTAATACTGAGTCACATTATCAAACGAACTGAAAGGAAAGGAGGACTAAAATGCTTTAAATTTAAAGCTATATTAGTTATTTAAAGTATACCTTTTGGGTCGATTATTGTGAATTATGTGAGTAGGCTTTATGCTTGTAAGGTCAATATCGTGTTGAGCGTTTCAAGCAATGCTTCTTTAAATATCTCGACAGAAAATAAAAGAGCATAGGCTGGTTATTATGGGACTTCAAAGTACACGACAATCGAGCGTAACGTGTTTCTTTAGGAAGTATTTTGTTTCAATGGACTTCCTACATAAATTGCATCATAGCTGTTGAAGACACATGCAGCATTTAAAATGTGTTATTTGTTGCACATTACTTTGAAGGTTGCATACAAGGCATATTAATAAATAGGATAGTAAGAAACAGTCCACGACTATTACCACAAATAACAAATGCGTACAGCGTATATGTACTTAAAAGGAAAAAATATGACGAGACATAACATACAAAAAGAAAAACGTACTATTACCTTCTTGGAACGGTCAGACAGCAAAGGGACCGACTGGTGTGCTTAGACCTGCTTTCTGGAGCTCTTTAACCTGGCACTTCCTGATTTTCATTTTCTCACAATGTAAATAAATATACCACTGTGAGACAACAAACAGTAAGCACCTTCACCGGGATTTATAAACTTATAAAATATATTTGCAAGCAAAAAACAATGTATAATACACTAAATTCAAGAGACAGATCATTGCAATATCTGTTGATGCTGAACACGTTAAATCGTAATTATTATGGACTTTTCTACCGTTCTCAAATTGTATGGATATGCCCTGAAATAAATATGACCAACCTCGACTACTGACTGCGTATGCATTATAAGATCTGTTTTGTACACATACTTACTTCGTTCAGTATATATGAAAATATAACAAATCTCCTTCAGTTGTCGACGCAAGTCTCAAAAGTTATTTGATCAGATATTTGTGGGTAAGCAGGATAATAGACAAACTAGAATGATCAGTATATTCATTCCTGTGCATTTTATACCTACTAAAAAGGGAGACAATATAATATCACTTAACCCTTCCAGCTTACAAATAAAAACTTGTTGACTACACTTTCATTGTCTAAAGCTATGTCAAATTGCCCTTAATTTAAGCTTTACGTGGAGGAAACAGTGAACTCAGATAAAGTCTAAAATGTAAATCATTTTATTTAGTATGCTATATTATATCGTGTTCTTTAAAATACTTCATTTCAAATATCGTTCCTTGTAAGTTTATAAGTTTATAAGTTTTCTGTTTAAACGACAGTGGCTAATCGAGCGTCCTTTTAGTCGTAAAAGTAGCATGTGTTGCGGTCTGAATTCCTCGACTGCCTTTTATTAGGCCATATAAGAAGCCTCCAAAGAAGAAAGTATATACACAATCTAGCAGGCTTTTATGGTGAGAATAATTACGTAAGCAAATATTTGACGGAAATAAGCTCAGTGTTTTACATGTACAAGTTACTCTTGCATAAGAACCTTGTGAAAAATAATAATGGGTGAAAACAATGACGCTGCCATTTCAAACACGCCCAGCTAATTAACGACATTTTGCTCTATTGGCTGTTATATATGATGTATATGTTATATACAACGATCAAAGTTGTGTTTACAACAAACGTTTAAAGTACACATGAAGAAGAATTTACAGGTTTTTATTATGACAATATTTTATTTATTGGCAGGGAAAATGCATTGTATAAAGTCTAATACTTGTAATATGCTGTTGTTTTGATTGTG
Source organism: Sinonovacula constricta (assembly GCA_007844125.1). Lineage (NCBI taxonomy): Eukaryota > Metazoa > Mollusca > Bivalvia > Cardiida > Solecurtidae > Sinonovacula > Sinonovacula constricta. The sequence goes on from CM017559.1 coordinate 29,622,714, forward strand.
TTTTGTTTTTATGTACTACTCAGAAACATTTTATTCGATTTTGCATGAGATTTATGTAATGGGATTCTTATAAATGTAGTAACAGCGTGCTTTTTCTGTATACTTCGTCTTATTGTCAATTTTAAATCTGATTCTGTATTAAGTCTCTAATTTGTAGTGCATGCCTTTTTATGAAATGTGCATGTCATAAACACCTCATTTTAAGTCAAAACAGAGTTCAGAAAAAGTAATTTCTTGAAATGCTTTAATTTCCAAAGTACGATCTCAAGTCCTATTTTATGAACAGTATTTTCGTAATTCATGATGATTTTTGACGCTTCTGAGAGAATTTAAAATCAAACAAAAAAGCAATATAAAAATATCATCTTTGGCTCCAAAATTATTTAATACTTTCAAGCATTTATATTTACAAAATGATTTTGTACAATTACAATAGTTGTAACATACAATATTTAATGGTGCCTTATTAGCATAGTTAATAAAATTCAGTTATGTTTGTACAACTAGAACTGATTTTTTCCTTTGTTTAATTTAATTAAGTCGAGATCTAATATTGACATATATGGCAAGGATCCCACTATATATATAACAAGGGTAATCAAATATCTATTACATCTACAATCAAGACGTTTCCCGTAACAACAAAATCAACAACCTTCTCATGTAAGTACAATTATATGCAGCATACATAAGAATAAATATATAGTAAGTACAAACTATATATTCAAGGTTCGATCCACCATGTCTTAATTTATTTGTATTCATTTTCTCAAAACTAACATTTTAACTGGCTGATACACTTACTTGGCATTAGTTTAGATATTCGGAAGTTACCGACTTTTTATTATTTCCACTTGTGCTATAACGTGACTTATGACACTTATGGGAAGTCTAGAAAAAATGGTAGATTACTGTCCTATTATTTTATATAAATATGCTTCGTGTGCGCTGTTTATTTCTTTAAAGGCTCATCTCAACTATTACTAATTGTGAGGGCCATAATTTTATCTATTGCCTCTTGTCTACGTACTTGCATAGCGTAAACAGAGTGATATCTCCTTGCTAATGTTTAAGCTTCACCTAGATCAGATCAATTGTTTTAAAGGCTACTACTTGAATATGACATATTTAAGCATCACATTTAAATCTTTCGACCGATGATGGTCTCTGTGGTCAATTTCCTTAGAATACAGTGTATCTTTTTTTTACAATGCAATACAATCATTTTATATAACATCTTTATGGTATTTATTATTTAAACATTTATTTATTTCCACCATTTCCTGATGATATGCATGAACATATGATAATTTACATTTAGGTTTTTGAGACGACAAACCTTATTCAAAGTCACGCTATATGCGTCTGACTTTTCCAATTCGTTGCGCTTGCGTTTATGCTATGTCTTGTCTCAGTTTTTGTCACTTTCACATTTACATAAATGTGAATGTTTTTCCTTTTAATATATCGTGCAGTACAGATAAGATCTCATAATGTCGTCTTCATGATCACGGCCTTAATTTGTTCATTCTTTAAATAGCAACCTTTGAAGTGAGAGGTTTGAGCTTTGCAAAGCGGTTTAAGCAGCCAGGCCACCAACCGTTCTAAGGAGTTTGCTGTTAACTGTTTGCTTACTTTTATGCAATGTCTCGTCAAAGTGTTTTTGTCATTTTAACGTTACACTGGCATGTAGATACCTTTTGTCTTGTGCGTTTAACATATTGTTGTTGATGTATTTTTGCAATACTCATTAAAGTTTGTAGACTTTCGAAATATTAACTGTATAACACAAACAAGTATACAATTGGAAATAGTTCTTTTTTAAATAAAACGATCGTACATTTTTAAATAGTCTTATCATGCACCATAATCACATTTATGCCAGATAATCGTTGGTGTTGAGGACTTTTATACGTATAAAGGTAAGAGCTAGAAGTTCGATAACTTGCAAAGTTGCAGAACCACATACACATTTGCATCAAGACGCTCAACGAACCGTATGAAAGAACTTGGTCCTTTGCTAACAATGCATGCAAGGGTAAGTCTTCAACTGGTCGGCCCGGTGACAGGACCATTTGACTTGGTTAGATATCATGGCCAGGTGCTAAACGCATGATTTACACCATGGAGTCAGCACTATATTTGCCTAATTATGACATCGTCCCAGACATCCCAATACTGTTGGGATAATAACTATCCGAAAGAAAAGTCAGTATCAAACTGTTCAGTATAGTACACTGTACATTTATAAAACTGGTGGATACTCACACTTGTCTATGTATTTGACTGTTGTAACTATTTTAAGACATGAATGTTTAACAGTGTTTCATTCGAACAAATAAAACTTGATTGCGGTTCGGACATGCTACCGCAGACAGTAGAGCCTTGATACTGTCTTGGCATGGGAGGTCCTGACATTAAAATCCCAACAGCTCTAGAAACAATTTAAGGAAAAGAGGAAACACAATATGTGTTTGCACTGTAACCATTAACTACATTGAAATACTTATATATATACTCATAAGAGTAGCAAATAAACAAATAAACTTAAATCTGTATACATTCTATCGAGACGCTTTAAAGTTAACTTCATTAAGGCCTTTTTTAATCAGTGCAAGTTGTTGTATTTTTGCATAATACTGCCTTTAAGTAGCATTCCGTTAGGTTATTGATATCAGGCGAACATAGTGTAAAATATCAAAACAACTTTCATCAAAATAAAATGAAATATTTTAGCATAGTTTCAGAGGACGAAGTTGTGTATTTTTTAAACAACGTGCAAGTATATGTGACTATTAATAATGCATAGCAATCCTTTTCATACCGTATATTACATTTTACTTTTATTACTATTTCCAAATACTCTGGTGAAAACTCCCTTGCCCATAACATCATACGTGTGCGTTACTCTTGCTGTCAATCCCCTGACTAAACGTGTTAATTGCTACATGAGTATGTCATCGGTTCACCTTTTTATTTCCTGAAGCATAAGGCAATAAAATTATAAAATTGAAATGTCCATAACCGTTTTTGTAGCAATGAATTACTTTTATATAACTCGTTCAACAGTTTTTAACAAAAACAAAGTATAAAATGCAAAGAAGAGCATAATTTTGACAAGTCTATCATAGTGTTTGTAGATAAAAGACAAGGTAGTAAATAAATTTTACTTATTTCTTTGTCTTTGATTATATTATAGTATAAGTGATATTTGTGTAATTGAGCATTTTCATATTCAATCATACATTGTGGTAAATGTATGGCAATCTGAAAGAACATCCTAAATACGTGATGTATTTATTTGCAAAGTGCATATTATATCTACAAGCATTTACGTACAAAGACTAAAAATATGTATCTGAAACTTAACAAAAGCTTAATCCAATTAATAAAGTAACAGGCGTAAGAATAAGTGTCATTAAACAACCAATAGTCTACGCAGGTCTTTGTGTATTTGGATGATAATTTAGATATTCAATTTTGACTATATTATTGCTTTTACCATCGACAAGCATGTCACTTTGTTCGCACGTATATAAATGAAACGACCACAGGCGTGACGAACGACATTTGGTGACGTTGTTTTATACTTATATTTGTGCGATTTTTAATAAGTTACCATTCTAACGATAATGTCTCAAATGTAAGTAGCTTTAAGATAACTTATTTTGATTTTATTTACGAAATCTGATCAAACATCCGACATTGACACCGGTATTGACACAAGCATGGTCCTCATTACTTTTGAAGATTACAGCGGTTACTGTATGACAGTGAAGCGCAGCCACTGTGGGGAGTGAAATATACGTGACGAGACGCAGGTATTATTAAGGATTAAAGTATGATTTTGCATTCACATCCCCAACAAGAACGTAATCTTACTAGATGACTACTTTTAAAGTTAGCATTGTACAAATCTGAAGCAGACCAATGTTTTCAGTGAGTATATGGTTTGATGTTTAAAGATATTTTTGTTTACAAACTTATAAAGAAAACATAATAAGCAAATTAACGGCAATATGATAGTTATGTATGGAATTGTAGATTGTCTAGTTAAGTATGCAAATTATACTTTTGGAATATCAATATGACGCAAAATAAAAACTTTAATGAAATTGTTGGAAACTTAATACTTTTGTTCTTTGTCGTTTGTCCCGTTTGCTTAGTAGCTGATGCAAGCTTTGTTTTATTGAATATAATAAATAGTAGATGAATGATATGGTGATATTAGATCTTACTAATCCATTAACTGGACAAATGCCATCGACTGTGCTACAGGTAACATTCTCACGTAAGATTCCCTCTTGTGGCGTGTATAGTGTTTGTAATATCTTACTTGTTGGTAGTTTAAAATTTAAAATGACTGTGAAATGACGAGTACTATTACAATCTGGAATCAGATTATTCTTTGAGTATAATAAATCAAAAGCAAAAAAAAACACATTGTATTTCACATTAGAAGATCAGAATTATTTTGCATTTTATGGAACCGCTATCTTTTTAAAGGGTCAGAGTCGCAACGATCACTGCAAAAGTAGACTTCCCAGCTTCCACTTTTCAAGGTGGTTATGCAAAATTCTGAAAATACAATTATTAAGTTATTAAAATTAACAATGGTGTTTATGTGTATTGTGGGCCGAAGGTTAAAGTATAAGCCAATGCAACTTGTTTGAAAAAAAAAACACTTTAATAATTTGGTCACCTATTCTCCGTGTCAAACTCATGGCGAAAGATACATTCATACTAGGTCCTTGTGATAAGAACTCATCTTCTCTGTTTTTGATAAAGATCTGGCATAATAATTATATGATAAATCTCCAATATGCAAAATGCCCATTTATCAAGACTTGTGTTACATTGATGTATTGTGTTCCGCTTTTTCCAAGAAGATCTAAACAATCAATATTTCAGTATAATTGTTCAGTCTAGTCTTATAATATTCGTTATAGAGAAAGGTGACCCAGGCAAATCTTAGCCTTACATAATATTACCACGAATGTAAGTGAATAACAAATACATGTATTGCTATTTGTCTACCCTTCATATTCTTTGAAAAAGGCACGAAATATCATAAAGGCTTTAAAGAAAGTTAAAAAAATTATCATACCTCTTGTATATTTGCTTTATAAAATATTACCCTAAAATTGTCATTCGACAACTTGTGTCCTTTAAGTAATATAAATTTATTTCACAAAACAAATCAGTTGCTTTATTAAACAATGAAGCAGACACGTTTTGTAGTCTATGTTCAATGTATCAAAGTTGAATTGCCATGAAGCAATCCCACATCTAAATTACGTCTATTAATAAGCGAAACAACGAATATGCGAGTTCAGCGGCGATTTACAAAGATTTAAAAAGCAAAATGTGTGGCTCCAGAAGAATAATTAAAGCTTTTACTGTCTCTCATCACTGTATTATTTTTAATGTGATTCCCTTAAAAAATGTTGCTGTCTTTATTTGTGCAAAATCAACGTTTTTGGCAATATGCTGATTGGCTCGATAGTTCCAGTAAAGTTGAAAGACACATGAAGTGTGCACACCATTGTTAAGTCGCTTTGGAATAATTGAGCTAATTAAGTTATGTTGTATTCTAAGTCCAACATTAATGTCATTTTGACGACAAGTGACACAATATTTCAAAGTAAACAATTCGGCATAACAAAAGAAATCTAATTGACTGAAATTTAATTATACTGAAAAGTTGTAAGACTTACCAAAACCGTTCATCATAACTGCAAACGATGATTTTATGTATGTAGGGAAAAATATGTATAAATACACCACTCAAACAAAATCTTTGCAACCAGTAGATGTTTCAAAGTTATAAACATAACAATCGTGGACAGTGTGTCTTCAAGTATGCGTCGCAATGTGTTAGGAATGGTCCAATGAAATGTTCCAAACAGGTTCTATGCAAAGACGATTTGCCATCAACAAGTAAAGCCTGATCAGCCATTGGGACCTTAACGTTGTACTGACTCATTTTGCAAGCAATATGGTTTAACATATTGTATGATTCATTGCATATTTTTTGGAATATTGCTTTCAATGATGTTTAAGAACTATGTTTTATTGGTTTCCTTAAGTGCTCATCAGCAATGCATGATTAAACATTCTAGATGATTAACCAATTAACCAATTAATATCAAAAGGTTATAAAATTGGAATCGGTGGATTCAACATTCAAACCATAGACCTTAATAATTTCAAATAAATCTTATTGAGTTTGGAAGGAGCATTGATAAACGCCTTACACACAAAGAAACATGTATAACATGTTTCAAGTATACTTGGTCAACAGGTTTAAGTTATGCACTTAGGGGTCGGAGGAGTCAGGATTTAAAACCAAGAACCAACATGAGTGTTTAGTCCCCGCCGATTTCTTAATTTTCACGAACAATTTGAAAGAACGGAATATGTTCAGACATATGCTTACTTTCATGAGCACACCCAGACGTACTTAATAGCAGAATCAATCTTCTTGGATAATATTAAAAACTTGCTTTTTATTGTAAATCATTTGTTCTTGTGAAGTGTTTCGGTCTTTTATTGAATGGCATACTACTTCTTCACTTGACAAAAAATTATAATTTTAATATTGCTTTTTAACAGCATTATTTCCATTGGGAGCAATGACATACAAGGTCGTTCTGTTTACTGTTTGTTCCAGATTGTTTTTATCCATTCCACACGTGTGTGAAGGGGGTTAATTTTACAAAACAATAAACTTTGTTCATTGTTCCTGAAAATACTACCAGAACAATACTGATTGTGTAATGTAAAGCTGCTTCCCGCGCTCATTTTCTGCTTATACACTTCGGTTAAAGTTTTGATAACTTTGGCATTTTTGTCTATTACATATGTAACTTCTTGGAAAGCATATCAAGTGCTGTAGGATTTTCTTGTTTTCAACCATAATATGGTCCAAAGATTTTACATTATAATACTTTTCTGGTGATTTTTAGTCATGCAAAATACGTCATTATTACGTCATGACCGATAAACAACCCCTTAACCTGACTAGCGTAACCTAAAACGCTGATGTACTACTTTACATAACACACCAAACCGGGGACGTCCCTTAATTCCGTGCCTAATGGCATTGAAATAGTGCATATGTGAAATCCGCAGAAATCGCTTCATATCCTCAATTAACCACATTAGGACGGGGCACAATATACACACCTATTTGGACATGATATGTTTACACACGCGTCCCCGTTTATCTTTAGTTATTCCAAAAAAAAATAACTGGTCAGGTGTGACTATACATATCCTAGACAGTGCAGGTTTTAGTGATGTGCCGAGGTGTTGGCAGAATTAATGTATATATATATATATATATATATATATATATATATATATATATATATATATATATATATATATATATATATATATATATATATATGTGTGCGTGTGTGTGTGTGTGTGTGTGTGTGTGTGTGTGTGTGAGTGTGTGTGTGTGTGTGTGTGTGTGTGTGTGTGTATGTGTGCTAATTATCATGTGCATGTAACGTTATCTTAAACCAATCTGAAATTATCATGTTAATGCTTGATTATTTCTTCGTTTCTAGTTTGTTCACAAATTAGCAAAATATATATAACATTTAATTAATCATTGATTAGATATATTATGCAGTACGATGAAATTTACTACTGCTCGTAAATTTGACATTGCTGCAAATATTCAATGTGCATGTGAAATTTTAACAGGAACTTAAATCTAATACTTAACGTTATGACAAAAACGATAAAAAAGTATTTTAACAACTCAAGCAAATAGATTGTTTTGTACTTCATTATACTTCTACCTGACAAATGGGTGAATAAATTGTTATTTTTCAATAGACAAAAATTCAACATCAAACAAAACAAAGAAAACAACAGAGCTTTATAAAAAATGTACTAATATCAGCATTTTTTTTATAAATTATTTGTGTCTGTATAATGTCACGAGTTTCAAAACTTGTAATATTTCCGCTTTGAAAATTCATTATTTGAACGAAATAGTCCTCGAAAAAGGTAGAAAAAACAGCAACTCATTATACTGTGAAATGTTTCATGAAGTGCTCAAACAAAGCTCTCTGAAGGACTATTTTTGAAAGTTTCACCAAAAGTCTGACCAAACGAACCGTTCTGTTTAGAGGGCAAGGCTTATTGAATAATCAGGGGTAGACAGGTTGAGGTCTACAACAACAAGGTCGAAAGGCCATCTAGCCTGCTCTCTTCTTGATGCCGTTCCTGTATATTATTAGGTTCTTTTAATTATTCATGACATATTAGGGCGCAATGTTTAACATATTTAGAGACGTTTAAACAAAAGAATGACTATGCTGGAAACTAAAAACACTCTTACACTGTATATTAATTACATAAACATTTGTCAGTAACGAACAACACAACTCTGATGTGAAGCAGAGTTCTTGCTACTTTTCTTTTTGTTCACTGTTGTTTCTGTATTTACAAGCTGCATTGCTATCATCGGTATAATCGGCTTCTCTTGTTAAACAATACTTCGTCAAACAGTTGCGAATTCCTGTGTATTTTTAATTGCAAGCTACCACTTATTCTTTCAAGGTACAAAACATTTAGTTCTTTTCATTGAAAACGATCTCGTAGAACAGCTGCGACTTCCTGTATTTTCCAGCTACACTATCGTTACCATAAAATGCTTTCCATAAGATGCACCGCTCTGCAAAGTGATGTGAATTAATATTTTAAAGTCATATTGTATTTATACAATACATTTTATGTTCATTCATTTTCGGCAAAAAATGTCCTTCTGGATAAAACCCAGTTGTTAGATCACGCAACTGTATTAACAGCGGCCAAACGGTCAGGTTGATGAATTGAAGCAAACGTAAATAGGGTCAATTTTGAGATGGTATTTATTTTTTGTGACAAAGTAAAACTTGGTACATACAATCGAGTTATGCATTGGTCAATATTTGTAATTATTACTAATTAAGTATTGCCGAGTATTTATGCATTTTGACTACTTGACTTGAAATATAAATATTTGTCGTTTCCATTAAATACCTAGTTGCAATTCAAATGTCCATGTATTTGGTAATTTAAATAAAACATTGATAATTTACGATTAAAAAATTTCGTCAAGTTATGCTAAGAGTTAAACAATTGTAAATCATTGCTTAGTTCTCGAATAGCGAATAAAAAGGCAAACGTAATTTCATAACAAGTAATATATCTGTTTTGTAGATCAAATCGTTTTAAAATAATGTTTAACGATTTTGTATATGTGTTTGGTATATACAAGTAAGAAGACTGGTGCATAGTTTAATATCTAGGGGAACAAGGAAAAGTGCAGAGCACTGAATCATCGATTCTACACATCATTTGGAGATTCAAAAATATAATAATTATTTTTTAATCTTTAGAGTTGCTTGTTTATTTCATTACATTTTTAGAAAGGGATTTTTGTTTAAATCAAACAAAACAGCAGCATTTTCGTCAGATGACAGTGACGAGTCTTCTTCACATTATGAAAACAACAATAGTGACTCTAACTTCAAGCACGCTTCACGAACAGATCGGGTGGAGCAAATTGTTTTGAGCCGTTTACATTTGTCGTGATTACAATCAAAGATTGTGTGTTGCCCCGTTTCGGATGTAAAACAATCACCGGGAATTTATGACCAACATTTTATTGTAAAAAGTACGAATTATAAAAACTTTGTAAAGAAACTATTTTAACCTAAACAAAATATCTATTTTGTTGCCGCTTTGTGGTCCTGTTTGAGTGTAAATCATATTCAATGCATGCACACCTTACACAGACATTGCATTTGTTCATCAAATGTTTTTACCAAGTCATTATACATTCAAGAAATTTCTAGGTAATATACACTAAACTTAATTTCGGCTATTCAGATGGCCACGTCTTTATGTATTTGCATGTATTTCTTTTTGACATAAACATCTAGAAACATCATAGAAAAGAGACTTTTAACTCAATAAAACGGCATTTAACTTAATGTTGGTTATTAATAGGCCATAATAAATCATTCTGGTATTTTTACAACCCAATAATTCCGTGTCGGCAATATATAGGGCCTAATACTTCTTGTCGGTAATCTAAAGCCCGTGTCGGTAATTCATACGGCATGATATCTCCAATAGCACCATGTCGGAAATTTAAAGACCTAACGAGTCCATATCAATAGCCACGGTTCACAGTTATCAAACTTGGAAAACCACATGACCATTTACGCTTTAGCTCTTCCACGCCATCCCTTCTGACGTCGATGTCTGTTTCTAGCAAAAGTTCAAATCGTTATTATTTGGAAAGAATGAATATTTAAGTGTTGATTAACGAGCTTTACTGAATTAAATTTGAGATACTGTTGAAAATCAGATTCAATGATCGTGTCATTTGAAATTCGTTTTAATCTTCTTAAAACAGTTTATTTACAATTTCTTTTTTATGTTTCGCTATGTACACAAATGATGATACTTTATAAATCCCGGTTTTCTTAATTTAGACTTAATAAGCACATTGATATAACAGGGCGCTTATAAATATGTCTTTAAGCAAACTGTGTTTTTTTAAATAAAGTACACCATTTGAATATGTAAATTTTCATAATTTCATAATAATGTTGGTATCTTTTAAGTTTAGCCCATTTGTTCATACCGAGTTACCTTAATTCGCTGTTGCAATGCGACAGTTTGGACCAATGCTGTCTTGCTTAAATTAAAAACAAATTAATTATGGTTACCTGAAAAGAACACGAGAAATTCTGTTTATTGATGCCGTACAGATATTTTAAAATTTAAGCATAATAACCCACTCGTCACTACAAACGTCTCTTCCACATCTGAAATACGCTCTACAAAGTATCTTAAACAGGGATAGGAAAAGTTCGGATACGGCCTTTAAAGGCACCCACGTTTAAATCCGTTATTGACATGCATGATGTACTTTAGAGTTACTTTAAACTTGTTTATGTTTGGGCGCGGTTGTGTTAAATTATGCTAATGGATGTTCTTGCACCTTTTAGTTTGTGCAAAGGAAATGCATTCTGAGAATTAATCCACATAATTATATTAAATATTAATTAAATATTATAAAAGAGATATAGGGTTCTTTAGCTATCCAAAATCACGTTTTCTGTCAGCAGACTTTTATACAGATGTCACACTATAAGTCTTTGGTGACTTGAAATGGTTATGTAAATCGTATAGTAGGGGTTTGGTTCATAAAACTACCATAATACTGTGCTCATATCCCTAAGCAATCTTACCTACCCAACCTCGCTCCGGTTACATCATGTCATGCCCATAACAGTAACCAATGCTACGTTTATAAAACACGTGACAACGAACAGTTTTTGTTTCAGAAGACAAGTCATAACTAAACGTTTTGTAGTTTCTGATAATCAGTGTAAAATATCCGACTTCAGAAGTATTTCATTTATAAAATGTTTTATAAAGCAATGCAGATCAAATGGAACATAAGGCCTGTGTTCAAACATATTTCCTGAAAGTCTTGTTAAATAGTAACATGGGCATATAAGTAGTGATATATGTTTATGCGTGTAAGAATGTACTGAGTAAACGATTTTGCCCTTGTATCAATTCCGCCAGTTCATCAATGTATGCAAGTACAGTATTTCTACTTGATGCGGATAACACATATATTAATTACTCATATAATCTATTAATATATACTTGAATTGCTTATAAAATATACTATCAGCAATTAGTTTTGTTTTGTCGTTTATTTAACTTTATACAAAAGAAATTGTTCAATGTAATGTAACAAAAAAGATATATTCTTCTTCTTACGCGCATACACACACACACACATACACACACAAGTTAATATCAAAAGTTGTGGTTTTCATCTGTTCCTTTGCTATAAGAATATATGACACAATTCTATGGGCATATATTAAAACGCCGCTCGCAGATCTTGACTAATTCTTACACACTATAAACAGATACATATTTATTTTTGCTTGAAGACATCTACCAGCCTAAAATGTACGTACACACAATCCTAAAGTACATATACATCGACGGTGTTATAATGATAACGAAACAAAAAGTCACATCTAGAACATGTCCTAAACCTTAATACGGTTGCTGAATCATGCGCTTTGAATGTGCAAATTAAGAAGTATATATACAGCTGAAGTGGCTGCAGCGCATTTGGTAAGAAGCTAAGTTAAGCGACGGACTTACAAGGATGACGTTTGTATATCATGGACCGAACAAGGCACAATGTTACTCCTCTGTTATCCAGCATCACGTAGTCTGCTCCGAGTTAAATGGACAGCATATTCGGGATTATTTGGGTAACGTAGCGTTCGTTACAATATTTTATATAGAATTTTTAAAAACTTTTAGATTTTAGTGTAATTATTTAGACACATGGATCGTTTTCAGCCATAAGATTGACTTATGATTCTGTTTCGTTATGAATGTTAACACTATGTAATCGTCTAACTTTAAAGACTTAGTGCAAATTGTACAAAATTAAAAATGGTATATTGTACTTTATTCCATTTCCAAGTGTCAGATGTCTACCAATCCCAAGGCCAACAAATCTCTCCATTTGTGGTGGCAGACTTTGGGACAGCCGACGGTGTTCTAGCAATGACAACCATAATGCCAGTCATTGGTGGGTTTAATGCTAACATATTACTTTTTTGGAAGACAACACAAAATAGAATGAATAAAAAAAACAGAATTTATGCACGATCAACTTGAACCAGAGCTGTTTGTTTTTCATTTGTTAAACAAGATCATTATCTCAAGTACACTTTAAGCACTTTTTCTGTTATTGCTAATCAGTTATGTATTTTATCGGCCATGAAGTTTTATAGATCCAAACTATATCTTCAACAATATCTAAAACGGCCGCATGTAATGTGTTTTGTTGTGCGAAATACATTATAATTGCCAATTGCAAGTAAGTAACACACAAGACAAAACTGTTTAGTATGTAAATATGTTTAGTCGTATTTTCTATAGTCAATTGTACATTGCCGCACATATTTCGTTCTGCATTTCTCCGGTTTAAGAACATCCAGCGTACAACTAAATGTGTGTTAGTCATACTTTAATTATTTAAAACAGAAGAAAGCGCACTATGTTGGATCCATACGTTGATTTATTGTGATGCATGATGACTCTCATGATCATAAAGACGGGAATGTGTTTCTTTCTTATTATTAGAGTCTCTGAAAAAAGAAAACAAAGGAGTCGTGGTAATACTAAATGACCAGCCTTCCAACGACTGGGAGACACTCCAAGAAAATAAAAAAGGCAAGTCAAATCAATATTTACCATAGTGTTAGTTTTATTTTTGTAATGTTACTGTTCATGCTTCGAACTAAGATTTAAGGCAAGCATTATATTTTGATGATTGCTTGTCATATCTTTTAAAAGTTTCCGATGAACTCTTACCTGAATGTTCGCAGTAATCTAATCGTATTTTGACAATCTTATTACTAAGAAATAACCATACTTCCAATATCGTGTATTAACAATAACTAACAGAGTCCTTTTCTTTGACAGATTTCAGGATTGACTACATTGATGGCGTGATGGTATACCTGTCTACAAAGGATTTTGATAAGCAATGTGCTCCCACTGGGTTCATTGACTTTGGAATTGCTAGTCTTTCTATCCAATATATACCGTAAATACCTATAATTTGGAACACAACACGTGTCCAGCAATATACTAGCTATGTTTGTTATTCAGATACAAATCCTAATTTCGCAAGTACATTTTTTCATTACCTTACTCAATTTAAGCACGTTTAAAATACAGTTCTAAAATGTTTGATGTGTGTTTGATTGGACTACTTATTGATATAATCAATATTTTGCTCTGGCTTTCCAGATATCACGTAGAGGTTATGGAATCATAGTGGCTTCATCAAAACAAGGGATGCAAATTTGACTCGTCAACATATTCTGCATAACTGTTTTATCCTCTTTATTATGATTCCAGAAGTCTGTCTATTGAAAAAGAAATTTTCGCAACATGCAAAAACATTACCTTCGAAGAACGCCAAAGAATTTCAGAAGAATTTATAAAGCGTTGGAAACACTTTCTTACGACTAGAAGCAAGGAAATCAAACTAGGTAGGCACACGAAGCTGCAAGTATTTACTTTCTTAAATAATAAATAAAAATTGTGTCCATCTATATGTGTGTATATACCATGTTTCGGATATACAATGTACGTACTACACGTGTGTCCCATATCCTTTTCATACGCATAGATAATAATTGTCTTTTTATGCATGGTAAGACATATACTATGCATATGGTATGGAGTGCACGAAATACCCATGCCATTCTATATCATTTATAGTTGTTTTTCCCTCATTGTTATTATTACAAAATCTGTGCCATATAAAGTATTACATAAATATGCCTTTTTAAGCGGTTTTTCCCCTATCCGAAATTGATTCTTCGTTTTTTCGCGGAAATGCGTACATTTTAAATGGTGGTTCTAATGATTAGTCTCAATTTCCGACCAAAAGTATGCAGTGTGTTAAGCATGGTCTGTAGGATTTGCTCTCAACCCGATACCAATACAACATCATCTGTATACAAGAAGATAGACACCTACATATAATTCATCTGTACAACCATATTCCTTGTCCCAATTAAATAATGTTATCGGAGAGAGAGCTGGCTATCCTGTTATTCGGAGCATTCGACGCACACAATATTTGTACGATGTGCGTTGGGTACGACTACGGTGGTCAGTTTAAATTATAGGAACATAAAGATGTCGAAAACCTGTTGAATATCGCATGATATTGTCTTTAAATTACAGAAACACTGGCCTAGCAGTTTTAAAATAAAACAATCAAATCATTCTTTGAGCATGATCAACTTATCACGTATTTGGTTCGTGGCATATAAGTCAATCATAAACATCGAAAAGTATCCAGCCAAAACTTTCGCGAATCGAATGTTGTTGTATTAAGAACGAAGTAAGTGATGCAAAGTACAATCACGTTAACGGGCATCTTTAATAGACGGGGGCGGGGGCGACTTGCTGTGTAATGCGGGATTTGGTACTTCTTGGTCAGTAACTTGTATGAAGGTAATTGGCACACGTTAATAAATAAGCAGATTTAATCAAACTTTATTCCCCAGAAACCTCTGTGCAGTGATAAAACAAAACTGCGTCACAACTGTCATGCGTTGCTGCTGCCGTGATGCAGCAGAAACTGACTTACGTTATACAATGTGTTCATACGCAATATTATCTGCTGCGAGTGCAGATTTTGCTGCCACATATATGTATTGCCATAGTTTTAATAAATTAAGAACGATTAAAGCTTTGATTATAATTTCAACAGATGCTGATAGCGCCAGGTCTTTGTACGCAGAGAAATTAACAGCATACTTTCAAAGTTGGACACGAGCCTCAATGGCCACGGCAATGGTGAATTTCCGGTCAAGCGAGGAAGTGAAGACCCTATTGGACTTATTCTACAGCAGGGTTAAGGACAAATTTACTCGATCAGTCAGCGCGTTTGTCAGCACGCCTTTCATTTTGGGACATATTTTGCTGCACAAAATTCAATAAAATGATCTTACCTACCATCTGTGTTGCCTTATTGGTGGCTACATGTAGTATGCGGCTAGAATGCTTTTGTCTGCTAGGTCGAGATATTTGTATGATCCCTCGAGTGGTATCACTTCCTTTTGCGGCTACATACCAGGTTTGCAATCGGCATTTGCATATAGGGATGTAGTGTTGACGATTTAAAGCAAAGCGAAAGTCACAGAGCAGTTTACTCTAGTTAGTCTATCGAGCAGCTAATAATTGGGAGTTACGTTTTAATTCAGCGTATATTGTTCAGTTCTATAGCAGTTTAAACCTATTTGTTATTTCAAAAAAAAGTAATATATTTTTAATATATTTTTTATAATGTTTATTGTCTGTGATGTTAGTGACCGTGTTGTAGATTTTATTCCAACGTATAATATATATTTTAGAAGAGGTGACTGTTTTGCAGCTAAATACATTTTTTATGTTTTAAGAATGTTATATGGCATTTGTATATAAAATATACATCGCAAACAAATTATATTAATCTCGGCTCGAAGTCCAAGTATTATTTTTATGTTTTCATAATGTTAGATGTCGTTTTTCCTGCGACATACCGCTTTAAGCCCTTTAGTGATGTTAAACCGTCTTTGCAAACAACTTTGTTTGGAACAACAATCAGTTTTCTTTTCATATTTCGACATATTCATGTAGACACACTGTTTACACGTATTATGTTGGTAAGTTCCAGATGCCGACTGGTTGCGGAGAAATTTTGTGGTGTATTCATACATATTTATATTCCTGACATAAATAAAATCATCGTTTGCAATAACAGTTTTGTGAAAAACTTACCAAACTGTACCTAGAATTAGATTTTTGTCGACTGGATTTCCTGGTTATGCCGAATGGTCTACTCTGAAGGAAGGATTCTATCCCTTGTCTTTGATTGTGGTTTGATTATGACTACCGTACATTGTGTGTATATGTAGAGAAAGAGAGGGAGAGAGAGAGAGTTTTATATTTTAATATAGCTACTTAGTGCAAGATAAATGTTTATTGCTTAATTATAAAGCCTTTATGACATTTCTTGCTTCTTGCAAAGAATACGAGTAGTAGTCAGACAGAAAGGTTGTTGTGTTTTGTAAATCATTTATAGACGTGGCAATATTGTGAAAGGCTCAGATTTGTCTTTCTCCATAATGAAGCTGTATGACTAAAACAATTATACTAATTGATTTATAAGTGCTTATTGTATAGTTGTTCTTGGGGAAACTGATAACACTATGTCAATGATACAACTATCTTTATAAAAAGGCAAAATTTAAGATGTTTGTATATTATGTCAGATCTTTATCGGATACGGAGAAAGGGTGTTTTTTACAAGATCCTAGTATGAGTGTATCTTCCGCCATGAGTTCGATACGGAGAATAGGACAAATTTTGAATGTGTCTTTTTACAAACAAGTTGCATTGGCTTATGCTTAAACCTTCACTCATAATACATATAAACACCATTGTTAACTTAAAAGCTCACTCCTTGTATTTTCAGAATTTTGCATAACCAACTTGAAATGTGAAAGCCGTGAACTCAACTTTACAATGATTGTTCCGATTGTGACTTTTCAACAAGATAGCTGTTCCATTAAATGCAAAATAATTCTGGCTTTGTTATGTAAAATATGATGTTTTGTGATTTAATGTATTTCTCCATTGAATCCAGAGTGTAATAGAAATCACCATTTCACAGTCATTTAAAATTTTAATTTACCAGCAAGTTAGATTTTATAAACAATATATATGCCTCAAGAAAGGAACTTACCCGAGAGCTAGAATATTACCTTAAGCGCAGTCGGCGGCAATTGTCCAGTTGATGGATTTGGAATATCTACTATCACCAAAATATTCATGTACTATACATGTTATTAAATGACACAAGCCTTTATCAGTTTTACTTAGCTAAAGAGACAAAAGGATGAAGAAGAAAAGTAGCACAGTTTCAACAACCGGCCGCAATAGATCAGGTGGTAGAGCGTCGGCTAGCGGATCGGGAGGTCGTGGGTTCGAACCTCGACCGACTCGAATCAAAGACTTTAAAGCTGGCTTAGAGTGGCTTCCCTCTTAACGATCGGGGCAAAGGGGACAGCATTACGCCTGACTCGTCTGTTTCAGAATAATGGACCGGCCGGCTTCAGTCGTTGGACACCTCATAAGTGCCCCTGTGCTATAATGAAAGAAATGTCGCTGCACAGTATCGGCAAAAATGCCGGCTTATCACATGCCACCCCATCCCATCCCAATTTCAACAATTTCATGAAGTTCGGGGTAAAATACGTGTAACTGATATTCCAGAACAATCATTTGCAAATTTGACTAGACAATATACCATGCAAACATATCCATCTTATTGCCGTAAATAAGTGAATAATGTTTTAGTTGTAGGCTCGTAAACAAGCCTATTATAATACATCAAACCATATACTCATTAAAACATCGGTCTGTTTCATATTTTATAATGTTAAATTGAAAAGTGTTGAGTTATGAAGTAAGAGTTTACGTTGTTGTTGGGGATGTGACTGTATACTCATACTTTCAACCTTAAATCTGCTTGCGTCAAGTCACGTATATTACACGACTCACACTGGTGACGTTTCGCTGTAATCTTAAAAAGTACATAATCATAGTCAAGACAATGCTTGTGTTCATCAATATTGGTGTCGATGTAGGTTGTTTAATCAGATTTCAAATATAAAATCAAAACAATTTTTCAATATCAGGCATATCAACAGGCATTATTGTTAGAATAAAATTATAATGTGCATTGTCAAAAAATCGTAAACATATGAAACAATCTCACTATAATCAGCTGGATTGCCTTCTCGCATTAAGCATTTAGAAATCCGTGACTCTACCTCTGTGTGTGTGTGAGAGTGTGAGAGTGTTTGTGCGCGTGCGTGGATGCGTGCGTGTGTGTGTGTGTTTGATGTCAAACGGGGATACACCTACCAAATGGGGACACCCACCAAACCTGGGACATTACCGGTTGTCCTACTGCTGAATTCCGTGCCAACAGGCTTTGACAGATAGCATATGTGAAACTCGCAGAAATCGCTTCCTTCCCTATATTAACCACTTTAGTACGGGCCACAATATACATACCGATTTGGACATGATATTTTTCATACACACGCGTCCCCGTGTATCTTTAGTTTCTGCTATAAGGCATATACACTACTAGGCACGGAGTCCCAGTTTATGTGTAGTATTTTAAACATTCACATACACATATGACCGCCGGATGGCCCCCCGTTTATACATTATATTTTAAACAATCAGACACAGAAGCAGTGTCTGAGTAGTACTAGGAAACTTCATGACCAAAACTATCTGGCAACGCATTGATGTTTTATAATTATAGCTGGCGATTAAGCATTTAGAAACACTTCACTACTATTTATTTGTACACATTTATTAAGGAATTACATTATATCATTATATAATATACACTTTATATTCATCTAAGTAAATGATAGGTCCATAAGCATGTGGTCATTTAAGCTTTATAGTACTATTTATTATCGCTTATACGTAGTAACTATTTATTTTACTTAAATGCATACATGCATGAGTGCTTAAATGCATATTTACATAACATACAAATATACTGTGTCGTTTTTTTTTTAAATCTGCCTTTGCCGTACGTAAAAAAGCTATGGTACTTAGACAAGTGATTCGATAAAGTCGCTATTCAATATTACTCCTCGCAAACTAGAATTATTTAAATATTTATTTTTAAATGACTTGGATGTTGATTCCGCTGATGGCAAACAAAGCTTTGCAGCAGCAACATAAGAACTACTACTACTACTACTACTAATTATTGAATGTTATTAAAACTAAAGATTTCCTATCATAATTGGGATTAAGCAAAGGTTTGCATGGTGACATGGATCTGAGGACTTTAAAAAGTATTTTTGATATATTTTGTCGTATCACCTTGGCCATTTTGCCAGAGAATAGAAGGAGAAGGTCGTTCTTTTATAAACATGTTGTTGCTTTTGTTGTTTTTGAAATACACCACAGCGGCCAAACAAAATTAGCATACTTAACCGATAGGAAATAGCGAAAATAGATCAAATGAGAAGTAAGAAAGAAAAGGAGTACTGGAAACAATCCAAGTCCACAATTCTTTCAACCTGATGAAGATACCAGTAATTTTAATAAAAAGTATTTGAAAAAGGAAATTTAAAACATGTTTGGAGGAATTTCTCAAACATAAATACTTAAAGCATGCAAACAATTACACAATCAAACAGCGAGTCCAGATAATTTATTAAATTAGTTCTTTAAATTTAATATACTTCCTGCATGCATTATTTAATAATATTTTTCAGGAAAATGGCGTGAACATGTAAGTATGCTTGTGCGTGAAAAAGGAAAATATTTAGAAAATAACAGGGGTATATAATCGCTAAGTCACTTTGGCAAAATCCTAACAAAAGTTTGTTTTATGCAATAGATTGAGCACATGGGCAGAAAACTATAATGTTCATGTAAAGGCACAAGCCAATTTTGGCAAAAATATGCGTACTAGAGATAATTTATTTGTTTTAAATACAATCGTAAGTCACATGTAAAATACAAATAAGAAACTATACGTAGGCCTATCTTGTAGTAAGAGAGATCTCTCGTGCAAACTAATAAATAAAAATAATTAAAAAATATAATGGATGTATAATTCACTTAATACAAAAGTAAGGGTGAACGGTGAGGTAACGGATAGTTATATAAATACATGCGGGTAGCTCAATGTGGGTGTTTATCATCATTTTCGTTTTCTATATACTTAAATGACTCAGAAGAAACATTACAAATGTACAACATTGTTCATGATATGATGTATAACAATTAAGATTATAAGCGCAGGACACTTTGCTTGACAAAGAGGCAACATAAAATTAACTACATATCCATACCCCTGTAACTAAAGTAGTGATGATGCTGATGCTGATGACGGTGATGATGCTGCTGCTTTTACTGCTGCTTCTGCTGATAATGGTTACGGTGATACTGATGCTGTTTATGATTAAGATGTAAATGGTGATATAGTTTACATTGATGCTGAGGCTAATGACGAGTATTATGTAAATCGTGATGGTGATGAAGCTGCTGCTGATGATGAGGATAATAAGTGGTGATTATACAGGTATTATGGGATCATGATGATGATCATGTGTGATCAGGTGAATTTATTGGCGGTAATGATGATTACTTTTCGATATTTATCATGTAAATGGACTTGATATAAGTTCGTTTTTAGTATGGTTGTTTTTCATTTAACTGCCAATTGGTTATTGTATAAGGGTACTATTTGGCAATCTATGGTTATTCAGACGTTGAACTGTAGTATAATACCAGTCGTTGGCTCTGGGTGCCGGGGAGGATATGATTGGTTCTTGATTGGGTCACACCTTGCAATAATGCATAGCATTCTTTGATTAATTTATATTTATATGTTTTAAGTTTTTGTGTTATATGAGATGTGTTACATGTACCTTGGTTAGTTGACGTTTAATTTCATTAAGAAGCTTTAATTTCGTGTCGTCAGTATATGACGCAATGCATTATTTTGTAAATGACACACACTTTAAACAAGTGTGTTTTCACAAAAAAATGATAGGCGTAGTTGATACGGGAACGGACCATGCAGGAACAAAGTAATTAGCAAAAATTCAAACTCAGGTAACACTGCGACATTGCGCGCGCATACATGACAGTGCAGATTTTGGTGATGTACCAAGGTGTTGGCAGAAATAATGTTTTATTACTTTAATTAAGCAAAGATAAAATGATTGCTACGAACACAATTGGCAGGAAATATTAATGACTTTATCACGAACGTATACATATAAACATATTTTCGTACATTTGGCTATCTAGATAATGTTAATGTTACAAAATTCAGAATTGCACAATTGTGATTCTCTTTGCACAGACTACAGATATAGACGGGACGCTTGCATAAACCCTCTCCCACGCCATTTCATGAAAGAATATGCAAAATATGTTCTGCGTTAGAAGATGAATATCGCTTCATACTTGAAGACCCAGCTTACGGCATTGTAAGAAAGCAATATATCAAACAATACTATAACAACCACCCTAGCATAGTGAAATTTATTTAATAACTTAATTAAAACAATGTCGGAGTACAAAACTTAGCTTGTAGTTTTGAGTTAAGAAAAGCTATGAAACATTTTTTTTCATTACTTATATTTTCATAAAAAAGAGAAAGGATAAAAAACTTCTAAGTAGATAAAGAGAGAGAGAGAAAGAGAGAGAGAGAGAGAGAGAGAGAGAGAGAGAGAGAGAGAGAGAGAGAGAGACAAACACATACACATGCGTTATTCATCGCAATGATTTGCTGTCTAATTATAATCATCCTGTTGCAACCATTTTTATGTTATCAGAAGATATTTTATTTTCTAATTATAAATTAACATGTAATTTGCCCAATGTGCAAAAACATAGTAGAAAACGTGAAAACCAGCACTACACTATAATAAGATCCGGTTGTTTCGCTGTATAACTTAACATAAAAAGTTATAATTTATGCAATTGAAGTTCCAATCCGATGATTCGACTGACAATTACAACGTCATAACGCATTTTTTCACATTTAATGGTTTTTGCCCGAAATAAAGGGAAATTTATCCCACCCAACCCCCTCCCCACCCTTCCCCAAATCCGAAGGGACCATTTGTCTTGACGCGGGCCATTTATATGAATATAACAGACCAAGTACCCTGATATATTTACTTATACTAAAGATTTCTTTCTTAATACAACAATATTTTTTTTCATAATCACCAGTGGTTTGTTTATACTATATTCCAGCAAATTAATGACAATGTTTTTGTGAGTGTATTTTAATTATCGTTTACATGTACTGTCATCTTAAACTAAAATGAAATTAACATATCAATGCTTGATTATGTTCTTCGTTTCCAGTTTGTCCACAAATTAGAGAAGATATATAACATTTAATTAATCATTGATTAGACTTATTACGCAGTACGATGAAATTTACTACTGCTCGTCTATTTGACATGGCTGCAAATAATTAATGTGCATAATAATTAACGTTTGACAAACACAAAGATATAGAAAACGATACAAATCTTGTTAACAACGCACACAAATCGCCGAGCTTAAAATGGTAACTGGCAATGACGTAAATTCATGTTGATTTGTACTTCATTATACTTCTTCCTGACAAAGCATGATTGAATGAATATATAGTTACTTTTCTACAGACAAAACTCTACAACAAACAAAACAACGCAGTTTTATAAAAAGTCACTAATGTTAGAATTTTTTACAAATTAGTTATGCCTATTTGATGTCACGAGTTTCAAAACTTTTAATATTTCCGCTTTGAAAATTCATTATTTGACCGGAATAGTCCTCGAAAAAGGTAGAAAAAACAGCAACTCATTATTACGGTTAAATGTTCCATATAGTGCTCAAACAAAGGCATCTGAAAAACTAGTTTTGAAAGTTTCAAAAAAGTCTAACCAAACGAACCGTTCTGTTTAAAGGGTAAGACTTATTGAAAATTCAGGGGCAGACAAGATGAGGTCTACAACAACAGGTCGAAATGAGCGATCTCGTCCTCAGTCATCCTGATACTGTCCCTGTATATTCTCAGGTTCTTTAAATTGTTGGTGAAATACTAAGGCGCATTGTTTAACATATTTAAAGACCTTTGAACAAAAATGACTATGCTGGAAACAAAAAATCTCTTACACTGTAGATTAATTAATAATGTATATTATGAACATTTGGAAGTAACGAACAGCATCTCTGATGAGAAGCAGAGTATTTGCCTCTTTCTTTTTGTTCTCTGGTATATCGGTATTTACAAGCTGCATTGCTAACATCGGTAAACTCTGCTTCTTCTGTTACACAATACATCGCTCTACAGAGTGATGCGAATTAATACTTAAAAGTAATATTGCATTTATACAATATATTTTATGCTCCTTCATTTTCGATAAAAATGCCCTTCGTACAAAAGCAATTACTCAATGTAATGTAACAAAAATACATCTTCTTCTTCATGCGCGCATATACACACACACAAATAAAATCGAAAGTTTAGGTTTTCATCTATTAATCTGCTATAAGAATATGTGACAAAAGTCCTATGAGAATATATTAAAACGCCGGAAGCAGATCTTGACTAATTCTTACACTCTATAAACAGATACATATTTATGTTTGCTTGTAGACAACTAACAGACCTACTTGTATGTACACACAATCCTAATTTACATATACATGTACATGCACTACATGTTATAAAAATAAGTAAACAAAAAGTCACATCAAGGACACGACCTTAACCTTAATACGGTTGTTGCATCATGTGCTTTAAAAGTGATTTATTAGTATACATATATATACAACAGATGTGACTGAAACGCACTAGCTTAGGGGCTCAATTAAGCGACATACTTACCAAGATGTCGTTTGTATATCATGGACCGAACAAGGCTCAATGGTACTCCTCTCTTGCTCCGGATCACAGACACTTTTCCGAGTTAAATGGACGGCATATTAGGGATTATTTGGGTAACTTAGCGTTCTTTACATATTTTTGTATGAAAAATATCTATACAACTTTTGGAGTTTTGTGTAATTATTTAGGAACACGGACCTTTTTCAGTCATAAAATTGCCTTATGATACTGTTATGTTTCGATTGTTAACACTTTTCAATCGTTTAACTTTGAAGACCTATGTGAAAATAGCACACAATTAAAAAGATGGTACCTTGAAATTTATTCCATTTCCAAATGAATTGTAATTTTCCTTTTCCAAGAGTCTGTTGTCTACCGATCCCAAGGCCAGCAAGTATCTCCCCTTTTAGTGGCAGACTTCGGGACAGCCGATGGTGTTCTAACACTGACAACCATAATGCCAGTCATTGGTGGGTTTAATGCTAACATAATAATTATTTTCGGAAGACAACACAAAATAGAATGAATAGAAAACCATGATTTTTTTTAACAAAAAACTAAATCCAGAGCTGATTGCTTTTCTTTTGTCAAACAAAATCATTATCTCAAGTACACTTTAAGCACTTTTTCTGTTATTGCTAATCAGTTACGAATTAATTCGTTATGAAGTTTTATAGATCCAAACAATATATTCAATGATATTTAAAACTGCCGCATGTATTGTGTTTTGTTGTGCAAATTGCATTTTAATTGCCAATAGCATGTTACATACAAGACAAAACTGTTCAGTATGTAAATATGTGCAGTTCTGTTGTTTTTTTCTATAGTCAACTGTTTTTGCCGAAAATATTTCGTTCTGCATTTCTTAGAGTTAAAACATCTAGCGTGCAACTAAATGAGTGTCGGTCAAGTGTTTAATTATTTAAACAGATGAAAACGCACTATGTAGGATCTTTATCTAAGTGCCTCATTATCAAACACTTCAAGATAAATAATCCCTAAGCTGCACCCTAACCACAGTGAACATATTTGAGACCTGTGCAAATGCTGATTTATTGTGATGCATGATGACTCTCATGATAATAAAGATGGGCATGTGCTTCTGTTTTATTATTAGAGTCTCTGAAAGAGGAAAACAAAAAAGTGGTGGTTATACTAAATGTCCAGCCTGCCAACGACTGGCAGGAACTCCAAGAAAATAAAAAAGGTAAGTCAAATCAATGTTTATTATTGTTTTTAAGTTTTGGTGATGTAACTGTTCATGTTTCGAACTAAGATTTCATGCCAACATTATATCTTGATGATTGCTTAGCATATTGTTCATGATTTTCCGATGTACTCTTACCTAAATGTTTGAAGTAGTTTAATGTTATTTTGACAATCTTCCTACTAAGAAATACCATACTTACAATGTCGTGTATTAACAAAATAACTAACAGTGACCTCTACTTTGACAGATTTTAGGATTGACGACATTGATGGCGTGATGGTTTACGTGTCTACAAAGGATTTTAATAAGCAATATGCTTCCTGGGTTTATTGACTTTGGAATTGTTAGTATTGCCAACCAATATCTACCGTAAGTACCTATGATTTGAAACATGGAACTTGTCCAGCAATATGCTTGCTATGTTCTCAATTTAAGGACTTTTCAAAGACAGGTCTTAAATGTTTTGGGTGTTTGATTGGACTACTGATTGATATAATCAATATTTTGCTCCGGCTTTTCGCACATTACGTAGACGTTATGGAATCATATTGGCTTCACAAAACAAGGGATGCAAATCTGAATCGTCAAAATATTCTGCATAACTGTTTTATCCTGTGTATTATGATTTCAGGAAAGTCTCTATTGACAAAGAAATATATGTGTCTGTATATACCATGTTTCGTATATACAATGCACGCACTACTCGTGATCCTCATAGCCTTTTCGTACTCATAGAAAATAATTGTTTATTTATGCATGGTAAGACATATTTTATGCATATGGTATATCATACAGACGTTTTTTTCCTCATTGTTAATATTACAAAATCTGTGCCATATAAAATATTACATCTCAACCCGAAACCAATACAACGTCATCTGTATACATGAAGATAGAAACATAGATATCATTAATCTGTACACCTAGATAGAGTTTTATTTCTTGTACTTAATCACTGGTGATAATGGCGAATAGAGTTGGTGAGACCAATAAGCCAGTTGGTAATTTTATCTTTTATGCTAATTATATACATATTCCTTGTAGATTTATATATTTTGCCATAAATTTAGCTAGACATTTATAAAGTAGTTTTTTTTTCTGTATATGACGTCAAAACAGTAACATAGGTCAATGAATGACATGAACTCCTGCTTATTGTATCCTCATGCTATCCAGAGTGATGATCGTCGCACATCCATTCCATGTCAACAAATATCCTACTGTTTAATAATGACTATATAATTTGAGTTAAGTACTTTAGAATAAGACAAATGATGGATCTCCGCCACGATGACGTTATGGTGCTTGTGTAAAAAAATGTACAGGAACATTTTTTGCAACACTTCCTAAATGCTAGAATACTTCCTAGAAACGTTCTAAGCGTCTATTTGGTTTAATGAAGTGTTTGACGTAGTTGCATGTATTCTCCTCTTAGTTCTTTTTCAGGGGTCCCCGCCATTTGACCTACACCCTCTAATTTCGCATTGAATTAGTTTCTCTGTAAATACGGTCTGTGTTCTTTGTGTCGTTTTCTTAATCCTTGCGATGAATTAATACCTGGTATTTATTTCGTTCTTAATTGCACCGCACATTTTTCAGTAAACTCAGTCAATGCAGTTTTGCATTTCGTGTGCTGTTTAGAGTTCAGTAATAACACTGACCATCACGTTATACGCCAGTCACTAGTCATAATGTTAAGTTGTACCTTCCAGTAAAAGGGAGTTGAAGTTTAACACAGCACATTCTGTTCTATACATGCAAAGTCAATCAAATGCTTTTTCCTTCCCAGATATTTACGCCTAATCATCCTACCTATGTCGTCCGATGAGTACACTAAAACGGTTATCATTAGGACCACTAATTCGAGTCCGTGGTAATTTCAAACCGTGTATGACCATATTCCTTGTCCCAAATAAAATGTTATCTAAGAGAAAGAGAGATAGAGAGATAGATAGATAGATAGAGAGAGAGAGAGAGAGAGAGAGAGAGAGAGAGAGAGAGAGAGAGAGAGAGAGAGAGAGAGAGAGAGAGAGCGTATTATAATTATAGTTTATATCACCAGAAATAAAATAATCGCAAAAACTAGTCTGAGTCTCTAGGTCTGTGTGTAGTGTTAAGGGGCTACATGTAGCCCTTTTATTTCACTGGTTGTATACCAAATGTCATGAAACGACTGCTCCAAGGTTGATGTACATGTTTGTGAGACTTTATTTTTAAACTAATTATATCGTGTCGTGCAGCTAGTTCGATTGCTACGGTCTTTTATGGATGCTTGGACACGGACTATAATTGTGTGCTCGCCATGTTGCTGGGCTTGCTGTTTCTTACTAGCGGCTTTTTTTCTCATGTTTTCCTTGTCCTTTTTACCCATTAGTACGCAATGCCCTCTTTAGGCAATACATCAATTTTTTTATAATCAGTTTTATAACTGTTCAATTTAAAATATCAGTCAAAGCGACACAATGATGTGCTCACCCCATCACATGATCGGAAGTATTTATCAATACTTTTAATTCAGTACGGCTGTCTTGCTCATTTTTCATGGATAGTTCGCTCCATGAGAGCAGATATCTGCAACTAATGAGCGATGTTTGGACAGACATGTACACTGAAGGCATTATCAATGAGGTAGGCTAGATATTTATAAATGTAACTTGAAAATAGTCACAAAAAGCCTTAAATGTGTAGTAGCTTCAATTATCTAGCATTTTCATTTAATCGTTGTTCAATTTACGAAAATATGGCCTTAGGAAAAATTGTTTCTACCTTGCTACCCAAAATAATGAACGTTGGCTAGCAAATAGCTTTATTTATAGTGAAATATATTGAGTTATTTAAAAATAGTTGCCATTTGTTGTTATAAATAACATTAAACTATTCACCATTTCTTTTTATCTGACATGAGTTTTAATAGAGTTACTGGTTTCGACTTTAATTTTCTATTTAATGAGATTGTGCACTAATAAAGGACCAGAGATGCAAAACCAAGTCGTTGCTTCTGGAAATATGTAGGCCTATAGATTGCCTTTATTTATAAGACTGTCCGGCTGATTGTTTGTGTAATATAATATTTTCAGCACGAGTATAATACGACTGTAGTTCGAGTTACACTGGAAAAACAATTAGACATCTTTGCACCGTTTGAAAACAGCATTTTCGCTGGGTTCGAGATACTGAGTTTCACAACAAACAACCTGAGTGCAAGTTCGCATCAACATCAACCAAATCTCATGTAGACTTTTATGTAATACAGTTTTATATACTAATATTATTGAGATATGAACGGATCCACAAGTATACATGGTAAGATATGTACCGGTACTGAAAAACGACAACAACACTACAACATCAGCAGACTCTTCGAGCAGCTGCAGCAACAACACCACTAACAATAAATAATAACAACTACAACCGCAACACCACTATAAATATAAATCAATTTTTCAACTACGTAAGAGTTTATAAGACAAATAAACTAAAAATACCCACTACATATAAGCCAAAACGACGGCTTTTTCAATTATTACACGACTGAATGCAAAAAAAGTCCTTATAATCAAATAATCTAGAGCCTCAAGTTTTAACGATGTTAGAAACTATCTGCTAGGTTTATGCTTCTCGTATGCCACACAATTTGGAGCATAATGTCATTTACTTTTTATCGCAAAGCATGTAACACAAAATTTCGATTCTTTGATAGACAACAATGTACGCACTCGTTATTCGTTATTTTCACGCTAGTTGACACCAACGCGAATATTGTTTGCATTTCAAACTGGCTATTTCATTATTCGTATCATTCGACGCACACAATATTTGTACGATATAGATGGGGTACGACTCCGGTAACCTGTTTAAATTATAGGAACATTTGCGGTGTCGAAACAACCCGTTGAATATCGCATTATATTGACTTGAACTTACGGAAACATTAGTCTAGGAGAAGCCGTGTACAGAGGATTTATCAAAGTTGTTTGTTTTAAATACAACAATAAAATCATTCTTTGAGCATGATCAGCTGAACACGTATTTGATTCGTGACATATTAGTAGGTTTTAAACGTAGAAAAGTATCAAGCGAAAACTTGACCGCGAATATAGGTTGTTGTATTAAGAATGAAGTAGTTGATGCAAGGCACAATCACCTTTACATGCATCTTTAATAGAGTGGGAGAGTGGCTAGCTGTCTAATCCGGGACTTGGTAATTCTTGGCCAGTAACTTGTATGAAGAAATTCGGCAGAAACTGACTTTCGTTATACAATGACTTCATACGCGATACATTCTGCTGCGACTGCAGATTTTGCTGCCACACGTATGTATTGTCAGCTTTTTAATAGCGCCAGGTCTTTGTACGCAGAGAGCTTAGCAAAAAACGTCTAAAGTTGGACACGATCCTCAATGGCCACGGCAGTGGTGAATTTCCGGTCAAGCGAGGAAGTGAAGACCCTATTGGGACTATTCTACAGCAGGGTTAAGGGCAAATGGACTCGATCAGTCAGCGCGTTTGTGAACACGCCTTACATTTTAGGACATATTTTGCTGCTCAAATGTCAATAAAATGATCTTACCTATCTTTTATTGGTAAAAATGACAAATATATTATAATCTGACCATCTTTGTTGCCTTATTGGTGGCTAGTATGTGGCTTGAATGCTTTTGTCTGAATGTCGCGATATTTGTATGATCTCTCGAGTAGTATCACTTCCTTTTGCGGCTACATGCTAGGTTTGCAATCGACATTTACATTCAGGAATGTAGTGTTGACGATTTAAATCAAAGCGAATGTCACGGAGCAGTTTTCAGTTGTTAGTCTATCGAGCAACTAATAACTGGGAGTTAATTTTTAATTCAGCGTATTTTGTCCAGTTCGGTAGCAGTTATTTTAAACCTACTTGTTGTTTCAATAAAAGTATTGTATGTTTCATGTCTTCTATCCTGCGGACATGCGACCTTGGTAATTTTAAACCGTCTTTGCAAACAACATGTTTGGAACAACAACATGTTGTTATTTCGACACATTCACGTAGACATACTGTCTACACTTATTATGCTTGTAAGTAACAGAGGCCGACTGATTGCGGAGTAATTTTGTGGTGTATTTATGCATATTTATGTTCCTGACATATATAAAATTATCATCGTTTGTAATTACGATAAACAGTTTTGTGACAAACCTCCCAACTTTTGCCTAGAATTAAATTTAAGTCAATTGGATTGTTCTGGTTATGCCGAATTGTATACTTTGAAGGAAGGATTTTATTCCTTGTCTTTAAAATGATATTATTTTTGGAATTAGAATATAACAAACCTAATTATGTTTTCATTTTTAAAAAGACTTAGAAATGTTTTGCACACTTCATGCGTATATAAAGTTTAAAGTCACTATCGAGCCAAGCAGTGTTTTGATTATGTCTAATGTACATTGTATATATATATATATATATATATATATATATATATATATATATATATATATATATATATATATATGTGTGTGTGTGTGTGTGTGTGTGTGTGTGTGTGTGTGTGTGTATGTGTGTGTGTGTGTATGTATGTATATTTGTTGAAGTCGATGTCTATATATATATATATATATATATATATATATATATATATATATATTATATATATATATATATAACGCTCGCTCGCTCGGTCTTTCGGTCGCTCGGTCGGTCGGTCGGTCGGTCGGTCGTCGGTCGTCGTCGGTCGGTCGTCGGTCGGTCTGTCCGTCGTCGGTCTGTCGTCGTCGGTCGTCTGTCGGTCGGTCGTCGGTGGTCGGTCGGTCGGTCGGTCTGTCGGTCGGTGGTCGGTCGGTCGGTCGGTCGGTCGTCTGTCGGTCGGTCGGTCGGTGGTCGGTCGGTCGGTCGGTGGTCGGTCGGTTGGCGGTCGGTCGGTCGGTCGGTCGGTCGGTCGGTCGGTCGGTCGGTCGGTCGGTCGTCGGTCGGTCTCGGTCGGTCGGTCGGTCGGTCGGTCGGTCGGATCGGTCGGTCGGTCGGTATGTCGGTCGGTCGGTCGGTCGTCGGTCGGCAGGCAGGCAGGCAGGCAGGCAGGCAGGCAGCAGGCAGGTAGGTAGGTAGGTAGTAGGTAGGTAGGTAGGTAGGTAGTAGGTAGGTAGGTAGGGTAGGTAGGTAGGTAGGTAGGTAGGTAGGTAGGTAGCGTAGGTAGGCAGGTAGGTTAGGTAGGTAGGTAGGTAGTAGGTAGGAGTAGTAGGTAGGTAGGTAGGTAGGTAGGTAGGTAGGTAGGTAGTAGGAGGTAGCGTAGGTCGGTAGGGGTAGGTAGGTAGGTAGTCAGGCAGGCGGCAGGCAGGCAGGCAGGCAGGCAGGCAGGTAGGTAGGTAGGTAGGAGGTAGGTCGGTAGTAGTAGGTAGGTATGGTAGGTAGGTAGGTAGGTAGGTAGGTAGGTAGGTCGGAGGTAGGTAGGGTAAGGTAGGAGGTAGGGTAGGTAGGTTGGTAGGTAGGTAGGTAGGTTGGTAGGTAGGTCGGTGGAGTAGGTAGGTAGGTAGGTAGGTAGGCAGGCAGGCAGGCTAAGGCAGGTTGGTAGTTAGGTTGGTAGGTAGGTAGGTAGGTAGGTAGGTTGGTAGGTAGGTAGGTAGGTTGGTAGGTTGGTAGGTTGGTAGGTAGGTAGGTAGGTAGGTAGGTAGGTAGGTAGGTAGGTAGGTAGGTAGGTAGGTAGGTAGGTAGGAATATAACAAACCTAATTATCTTATCATTTTTAAAAGACTTAGAATGTTTTGCGCACTTCATGCGTATATAAAGTTTAATGTCACTATCGAGCCATGCAGTGTTTTGATTATGTTTAATGTACATTGTATATATATACATCAGATTCTGGAATGTTCCTTTTGTATTATACTCGCAAATGCAAAATGACATAAAAAGAAAAAAAATCCGTTGATGAGCTTTAGAGAAAAACTGCTCCTTTATGGCGAGCCAAAAACATAAAAAAAAAAACGATGAAAAACATAACAATCGCACCGAGCACCATTACAGACTTCAACTACTCAAGGAAGCATTAGCAAAAATGTTTTGCTTTGACTCATTACTTGTCTAAATTGAAAATATCTCGATTCGATTGGGGGTTGGAAGGGGGGAAGAATTATAAATGAAATATAGCACTTAATACTTCAGTTGATGGGCATTTAGAACATAAACGCAATTTGAAGTCAAGTATTTGATTGTCAAATCAAAATGACGGCATGTAACGAGTGCATTAATATTTGAATTAAAGCGTGAATGTTTTTGTTAGACGGGAAATATTTCTTCTTGATGCTTTTTTGTTTCTATAATAATGGAACCAATTGTGTCTTTGTTTCACATTTAATGTACACGTGATGATGTAGTTAGTACACTAAAATGATTATTTCCAAGGAGCACAAGAATATTATTACTCTTTGTATTATTACTCATACATGCTTTAGAATAAATAAACAAGTCAAATTGATTAGAAATAAGGCAATTTGTTCGCATTTTTATTTTATTTTATCAATCGACCATCCGCTGACCGCATGTGCAATCCACACGAAAAGCTTAAATACACGTTGCAATAGGTTTGGCAATTATGACGTCGTTGTTTTTTGTGAATATTTTGTTGTGGAAACTTTTCATTTAGACATATGTTTTAATATTGTACTTGTTATTTCATAACGAAATACCTCTCATCTTTTAAGAAATGTAAAAATAATACATATTGTGCCCGTAAGTAATTTTTCTCTTAGCTCTTCGGTAATTAAACATTTCATTGTAAAACATTATTTGTACGTGTTTCTTAACATCTCTCATGTACTTTTAAAATTCTATATAAATAATAATTACTGACTTGTGAATTTTTCTAATTCATAATTTCGATTGTACGACGTAGATATTCCGTAATGTCATACATGGTCATAAAAAAGTTTATAACTTTAATATGTTATTCTATTTTTGTGAAAGGCTGCACACCTGGCTACGACATTAGTCTTAGGTAAAAGAGAATAAATCAAAATGATTTCACTGTTTCTCGACGTAATATACCCACATATATATTGACACTACCACTGACAAGAACATATTTTGTGTTAATCAGTTTGAATGCTAAATATTAACAAAACCTGTACGCTAAATGAGCAAAGTTCAATCATTTAAATCGTTTTACTTTAATCAGTGTTAACCAGCATTTGCCTGCAAGCCTTTATCGTTTTGTGTATTGAATTAGTATCTTTGGAACAAAAATAGATAAATAAACAAAAATGCATTATTTATGAATTTATAGTACTAGATATTGTGTATAAATTCCTTTATTTGAACATATTGTAATATACAATTGACTGACACACGTGCTAGAAAATACGTTAATTCCATACAAAGTAAACTTACTTAACATTTTGCAATTGATAAACAATGAGTGTGTTTACTACAGCAAACATTAACATCAACGCGCATGTTCATATTAGTCGGTAAGCGATTTGCTATTAATTATTAATGCATGTCAAGTTGAAATATCTCTTAACACGCAATGTTAAGCAAACAAGCCAAAGCACTTTGCAGTATGCATGTTCAGCAGTACTGGAGTATTGACAGTGAACAGTGTAAAGAAGAACGCACGAGAGATAAACGACAGTTCAAACTAATAATGAAAGATGTAATTTTCTTTTAAGACTAGCGGCACTGGTCTGCAATACCATGCTGCTTGACAAATGTCTCTTCAGTTATTGACTTTTAGGGCATGTGCTATTGGAAATCTTACCCCAAAATATATACACATATATATAATAATGCAATTTTTGTTTACTTATTTTCCGTTTTTATAAATCGGCTGTTATTAGATACTATAATAGAATGTAAATACAATTATAATTCAAAACATGTATACATGTTAGGGCGACTTTCACTACTTGACCATACGCCTAGTTAAAAAGTGTTTGTGCATTTTTTTTTTCAACCCGACGTGTTGCGACAAATGATTCTGCAAAAGCTTGTCTCATGTAGGAAAATTACGAACATTGGACACAACAGCGGTAAATTATTTCTTCTTGCTCATCTTTAAGTGCGTTCCATTAAGATGCTGTTTAATCAACGATTACTTTCTATTTGGCATTAATATATTTTAAGCAAATGTTCGCTTTTTATAAATAAGAAGGTGTGTTTGCAAACGTACTTTGCCTTAAATATTCAAGTTGAAATGAATTGTTTGCACTGTGATGTTTTCGGCTTAAATAAGTTTTAATAATAATAAAAAAAAAAAACAAAAAAAAAAAGAAAAAAAAAACATAAAAGGCTTTCAACTCATTTCTTAGAAGTCACCACATTAAAGTGTATATTTTCAAAAGCAACTTTGAACATGATACAAGCCATTGCATTGTTTTTTGTTGTTTTTTTTTTGTTTTTGTTTTTTGTTTTGTTTTTGTTTTTGGGGGGTCGGGGTGGGTGGGGAGCATGAAGTATATTTTAAAATTCATTGAACAGCATTCTTATCAGTAAAGCAGGTGAATGGTGGACAAATAAACGAAAACATACAATCTTCAAAGGAGCTAGAAGTGCTAAAATGTCGAAGTCTTGAATTCTTCTTAGCATACGTGTTAAAATTACATTGTCCATGACGTTTTAATTAAATTATGGTTAAAAAATGTATGTGGCCACTTATTTTTCGATTGTTTTTGTAGTACTAAATATGTCAAACAGTATAAAATCATAAACAATGCTATGTAGAAAAAAAATGAAAAATGGGTATTGTATGATTTCAACCCTGGAATACTTGTATAAAATTCGTTTTCTCTACCGACGGCAAATGCGTTTATTTATAGTTTAAACTATTGCATTCTTGAACAATGTTACTTGTATAAATAGACTTATATGTGATTACTTAATTATAATATGTATTGTGTTAATAATACTGATCCTTTACTGGGGCCTTAATAAGTGACATACACAATATTGCCATTTAACTTTCAACATAACTTATGTCACAATTTCGAGTGATTTCAATCGGCAGTTATAAAGCTTAAACTGATTCGAGTCTAGCTAAAGGAGAAGTTTAAGCGTATTTACTTAACATTTTTCGGTTCCATATATTCCTGTATAAAATTATGTTGTTGTCATTGCGTTGTAGTTTTGCTACACACTATTTTCACCTTGATTATTGTACACAATACACAATTTATAAATAAGATAGGAATTTCCACGTATTATCAAAGTCTCTTGGTAAAACTTTAAATAAACTTTCTTTTTATTCTTTCTTTTCCTTTTTATTCCTGGTGATAGACAATTCAACATAACAAAAATATGATGCAACATATTCATCATCATGAAATATATTGATTGATTTAAACTATGCAGAGGAAGGATAGAACTGTGTTTTTATCCTTGTAACAATCAGAGGTTTCAGGTTATACAGAACTACAAAACAAGTCGAAAATATTCAGTAATCATCGTCAATACTCAGCATTAATAGAAGTCGTTTTTGTGTGGTTATAAGGTTTTATACGACGAAACTTGTCCGATTGTAAATTATGATCATCATTTATCAGATATTTTCTGAGTCACTAATGGCTCGTAAGCTATGAATGGCATGTTTTAATTGTTTATTTTCTTCAAAATGAGAACAAATATAGTTATAATGATGGTAATATGCAATAGTAAGCAGAGACAACTAGACATTTTCTATTTTTAAATATACATGCAATGTCAACGTTATTTTGTCTAATGAAAGTGAGTTAATCAACTTATAAGGAAAAACACTTAGAAGCACTGTTTTCTTTGCAAAGCGAACTTTGGACTCGGTTCGTATGCACTTTTATATGTATATGTGTATCGCGCTAAAAGTGTTAAATAGATAGTTTCCATGTGATGTCATTGGCACTGATAAGACAGTTTAAGGCAGCCATCTTTGAAGGCAGAAGCTAATGCAGGGCCAAAATCGGGAAATATATGTTGTATTAAACTCACAACTATGGTTTTATTGTTTATTTCATTTTACTAAATTTTATTTCAAGCCTTTATGAAGCATTTGAAATCGGGAAATATGTGCTGTATTAAACTCAGCACTGTATTTTTATTTTTAATTTCCTTTTACTGAATTTTATAGTTATAATGATGGTAATATGCAATAGTAAGCAGAGACAACTAGACATTTTCTATTTTTAAATATACATGCAATGTCAACGTTATTTTGTCTAATGAAAGTGAGTTAATCAACTTATAAGGAAAAACACTTAGAAGCACTGTTTTCCTTGCAAAGCGAACTTTGGACTCGGTTCGTATGCACTTTTATATGTATATGTGTATCGCGCTAAAAGTGTTAAATAGATAGTTTCCATGTGATGTCATTGGCACTGATAAGACAGTTTAAGGCAGCCATCTTTGAAGGCAGAAGCTAATGCAGGACCAAAATCGGGAAATATATGTTGTATTAAACTCACAACTATGGTTTTATTGTTTATTTCATTTTACTAAATTTTATTTCAAGCCTTTATGAAGCATTTGAAATCGGGAAATATGTGCTGTATTAAACTCAGCACTGTATTTTTATTTTTAATTTCCTTTTACTGAATTTTATTTCAAGTTAAACAGCTTTTATGAAGTATTTTATATATCAAAACTTTATTTTGATAGTTTAAAAAGTAAAAGAAATACAACCAAAAAAGATACACTGTTCATTTTGTTTAAGGATGAGCCAATAAATTCATTTATTTCTGTATGTTAATTCTTTGTTCATTTATCAATTTAAAAAAATATTGTCTTCTTTGATTAGGAATTTAAGATTTTTCCAATGGTGTAAAGCTTTTAATTTTTGAACCACAAATGAAGAATAACAAGAAAATAAAATTTACTCTTTTATACAATTCTTCCGAAAATCCATTGAAGTTGTCATCATAGATGGCTGCCAAGATGAGGGATCTTCACTGATGTGGAAATTACCTAAAAAAGCTCTTGAATGGTGTATGCCTTTATATTCGAAAATCAGTTGAGCTCTTTTACTGAGACCGACGTTTTCCGAAATGTGGACCCGTAATTTCAGGCTCCGACATCCTTTCCCCCAGGTGCACATTTTAGCAAGCTCAGATATATTTATTTAGCTTCTGCGCTTGGCCGATAATTTAGTGAAGTGTCTAATTTTCCCCATTAAATTCGTATAAACAACTGCATTTCCTTGAAATAATGATGCTACACCGAAATAGTATGCACTTTGTTTTGTGTCGTTCTGTGTGTATGCTGCTACAGAGTTGCAATAAAGTGTTACTATGTCTTTATTTACTCGAGAATTATAAATGATTTTAAATTACTTCCATCGATTCCCGAAATGTTACGATCCGTTACATAACCGTTAGTATTATTATGTAAACCGCATTTACTTTCGTCCATGATCCTGAATTCGTAAATAACAATTGCGAACGAAGAAGGCCAGAAAAGAAAGAGTGTAAGGCCAGCGTTGTCTTATTCAGAAAGAGAAAGAATATCATTAATATCATCGTAGGATTTCAAAACACAAATCATAAATTGACCTAAGGTCGTACAACACCGATGACACCGTTTGCTTTCGGGGTGTTTAACAGAAATATGTGATGAAATTATCATCTATGGCGACGAAAACGAAAGTACGGTTTAAGTATACATGTGTAAGTGAGGAACCAAAACGTTATATTTTACACGTTTTGAGCATTTAAACATTTGCACTACAAGATCATATGGGCTAACACACAGTATTTTGCGACCGAAAAAAATCCATTCCGAAGCCAAAAGTGTGATTTCACATTTCACTTGTCAATTCTGCTTTTGCTGTGTCACCAGATATATGTTGTCGTGAAGATACACTACATTTTTAGCTAATTAAAGTTCTGATCATAAATATCTCGCACGGAAACGTAATACAAAAATTGCATTTAATGTTTCAGTGTCACTCAAATTGTACGTAAAGGTATGGGAAATAGGAAGACGAGGTACACCTGCTTGAAAGACACTGATCACGTTACCATGAAAGACATATGCATGTCATTAGTGATGGTATATTCAAGACTGATGATAGGGTCTGGCGCAAACACGTTGGCGAGAGATGTTAGTTTCAATCAAGGCAGTAATTTATACATAGCGCACACTTTAACAGTTCTTACAGATTACAACCTAAGGGCACGAAAGCAAAATTAATTCTTAAAGTTACAGATATAAAACCGTTCAAATGTTGTTTTCTCTTTAATAAAAGAATTTGGTTCTTACATCTACTTATTCATGTGTGTTTCAGGAACTCATTTTGCATGTTTTGGTCTACTTAATGTAAAATCTGGAAATGTGTATAGACTATAGGGTTCTCTTAAATTTAACTAATAATTGGCAAATCATTAGTGTGATTTTTCGATGTATGTTAAAGATAGATGATAGATTTTATTTAGGCATTGTACATACATTGTACCTCGTGGTAACATAAACACAGAAATATTATACAATACAATATAGTTTAAGTAGATATCCAAATAAAAAACATTTTCTTCTACTGCACTTAGCAATGTGGTTTCAGGTTTCTTTCTAGACATTATTGTAGTAAATATTTTAACATTTTACAATCTTGAAATTAGTAAGTCAGGTATTTTAATAGCTGATCAAAAGACAAGAGCCGACAGAAACTATACCGTCAACAATATTTTACAAACATTTTTAATTGATAACTGATAACTTTAATTGAAAGCAGTCTTCCTTTACTTATTTAACATAGCTCATTCCTGAATACGTGATTCAGTACTAACGCAAACTTAATCTTACTTATAAACGCTGTATTAATTATTGGGCTAGTACTATCATTAATATCGTCAAATAAGTCACTATCGGAAAGCAATGGACAAAAACTCATTAAGCCAGTCATCCTGCGATTATAAACTAACGGAACTTAGAGTACTTAAACACAAACACCTTGAAATGACTTAATATTCAGGCTTTTCAAAGACATGCTAATGCGTGTCCGTTAATTATTATATTTTTATTAAGATATTTTAACTGTATTCGTTTCTAAGAATACAAAGTTTTTATCAGTATTGGAGCAGTTTTTTGCTTCTTATGTTTCTGATGTTGAGAATGTTTTGGATTAAATATTTTCTTATAAACATTAAGTATGAATGGACAGCTTTGTTGTTAAACTGCCACTTGCTGCAATGAACGAACATTAATAAAATAATCTGCAAAAGTGCCATAAGTTCGAGTTTACTGGACTAGTGTTTTGTATACATCTATATTATATTCTCAAAAATACAGTAAATAGTAAAACAGAAACACATCTATGCAAAGCAATCCTAACGTTAAGCAATTAAAATCGTGTGCTAAATATTAGATATTAAAATTAGCATATCATTTAATATTCTCCCACCTATCAAAGCAATACATTTCAAGTTTTAATTATTCACCAGTTGGCAATTAGAATGATTGTTATTTGAAAGTATTATTTTGTAGTTCTGTCATATTTAATTATGTTAGTACTTTTTAAGTGGAAATTGCATGCTCAATTCTTTGTTGTCATGGTTGAAGAACAGAACTACTTGATATAAATGAAAACAATAATAACGTTGGCTGTTTATGAACACGTCATGACAGTACCTAATTTAATATCCTTACGCCGATTTGTATCCATGGTGTGATTGTGAATTGAGTAACACGTTTACACTGTTCAAATGATTACACGATCAAACACGTCGAAAGATAGAAGATCATTGCCATGTTTATATTAAAATATTATTAGATCTTGTAAGAAGTTAAATATAAAAGTACGAACTACACATAGGACTGGTCTGTAGGGAAATGGACCTTAATCATTCTTAAACATAAACTGTTTAAACATGATTTTTGGAGACCTCAAACATCGAACTTCATGCCTTTTTTTTCTCTCAAACAACATAAGTAAAGTATCCCGTCAAACAATAAGCAACAACATCGAAAGTTACAAACTGACCGAGGAATACTACTTGCAAACAGTATCTGTAATTTATTTCAAAGAACGCATAATATGTACCGGAGATATAAACCTCAGCAACCTAACAGTTCCTAAAGGGATAACATTCTTATTGAAACAGTCCAAGTAAGTAGTTAAACAAGAACTAGTTAATGACACCATGCAATAAAGTTGCTGCTACCATATTTTGTTTCTGTTTGTGTCCCGTACACAGGCTCTTTGTTTTTGTCGCTTTTGCATTTAAATGGCGCTATATACACTGTATGCATTTTTCTAGAGATTTTTTTATATTTGTACTCATCGGACCTTGTCATACTTTAGTTTTGCTATCATTCGTATTATGTGTATTAAAACTTAGTGTGTCTTAACATGTGACGATCCCAAAATAGATGTAAGTCTTCCCGAATGAACATGTTCATCAAAATTCACAAAATCCATTCATAGAATCGTAAATACTCAATGAAAAAAGGGGTCAGAAATAAAGGTACAATTTTAAAGTATCTTGAAGCATACATGCAACAAAGACAAATGAAGACCAGGTGATCTAGGCTGGCCATTGTTTTTTCAGATCCATGTCTTGTTTCATATGTTTCTTATATATGCTGTTATCTTTAACAACAATAAAAGTTAAGTTTTGTGGTCGTGCATAAATACTAATTTGTGGTGGTGCATAAATACTAATTATTACACAACGCTTTTCTTTTCAGTTATCTATTTAAATTATGATCCTTTTCTTATGTCATACAAAAACTCAATTGGTATATGTCATTAAGTTAAAGCTTTAATTAAATAGAATATGTATATACATTAAATGCTGACTATTTTTAAACGAGATAAACACTCTAATCGACAACAAGAACAGTCCGTGGCTTACACTTCAAGCTTTCAAGAATTTACATGAATAATATTAATGTTCAAAGCCACTCAAGATTGCCCACGTTAATGAACCATGCATTTCTTCGTTTGATATTACATTCCACAGCAAATGGGGTGTTTTATGTTTTATGTAATACAGTACTGAAAATCATGAAATTGACAAACGGAACGGAGTAGAAATGGAACGGTTTTCGTTTCCTGTTGAAACGGAAACGGAATGCTTTTGAAATGGAAATGCAACGGAGCGCTAGAAACGCTTGAAACGGTGTAAACGGTATAAACGCTATAACCGGAGCGCTTGGAACGCTAGAAACGGTAGAAACGCAAAAATCGGAATGCTAGTAACGGTAGAATTATTTTCACTACCGCTTCAAACGTTTCTAGGTCACCCGATTATTATGGTAACATTACAACCGTTTCTTTGTACGAAATAAATTTAAACGAACACAATAACTGGCTTCAATTTATCAACATAAACGCGCTATTATATGTTTTCTTCAGAAAGAAATAACAAATAAATCTGTATTATTATGAAAAAATCGTATTTATCAATCTCGTACATTACAGTTCCGAAACCGCACAAGTTGTCAAGTCATCGTGTATCGTCAAAACAGAAACTACACTAAAAATCACTCCGCACGATAAAACACACAATTTAACTATAAAATTGCTTTTTTTTGTCGAAACTGATGTTTTATTTAATTCCAATGAATAGCTTTACATCCGCCTTGGATCGACATTCTGAGTCTTTATCGTTTTGCATATGAAGACAGTGTGTACACAGCTGACATTACACGTATGCGCGCGCAATGTCGCAGCATTACCTGAGTTTGAATTTTCGCTAATTACTTTGTAGCTGTATGGTCCGTTCCCGGATCAACTACGCCATTTTTTGTGAGACCACACTTGCTTAAAGTATTTTTCATTTACAAAGAATGCATTGCGTGATACAAGTTAAAGTTACTTAATGAAATTAAACGTCAACCAAAAGAAGGTAACACATCTCATATAACACAAAAACATAAAACAACTAAACATAAAACAAACAAACAATGCTATGCATTATTGCAAGGTGTGTCCCAATCAAGAACCAATAACACATCCTCCCCGGCACTCAGAGCCAATGACTAGTATGATCCTAAAGTTCAACGTCTAAATAACTATAGATTGTCAAATAGTGCACGTATACAATCATCGATTGACAGTTAAATGAAACAACTGTAATAAAAACGAAGATAGATCACGTCCATTTACATGATAAATATTAAAGAAATGATCATCACTACCGCCGTTAAATTCACCTGATCACACAGGATCATCATCATGATCCCATATTACCTGTATAATCAGCCACTCATCATCATCATCAGCAGCATCCCCGCCATCACAATCTACATCTTAATCGTCATGAGCATCAGCATCACCGTAAACGTTATTACCATTTACATCATAATCATAAACAGCATCGGTATCACCGCCATCATTATCAGCAGAAGCAGCAGTAGCAGCAGCAGCATCACCGTATTTTGCATCATCATTACTTTAGTTACAGGGCTATGGATATGTACTTTATTTTATCTTGCCTCTTTGTCAAGCAAAGTTTCTTATGCTTCTAATCTTCATTGTTATATATCTTATAATGGACATTGTTGTAAATTTGGACAATGGTGTCAAAATTCCTATTTCTAAATGCATAGTTCCTATAATGCGCTGTTATGTATATATGATTAATCGTAATTCACGGGCCGAGATTAAAAATCTGCATAAAACTTTTGACTTTACTTGACTTGCAACTATTTGAATGAGGGTCTACACGCCTGGCTACGGCTTATTTTCCAATCCATGGCTTGAATGTTTTATGCCAAAATGTGGTCTAAAGTGGGCCCTACCGGGTACTTATTTTTTGTACCCATTTAAGGATAGAAATGTATTAATTTAAAGTATATCGTTTTGTAAATTCATATTATGTTTCTCCATGCGCGCGGGTCCCTTTCATACCATCATAAAGTTCTACTCTAATCCAATCCCCAATTTTTAGACATGAGCGGACACCCCAGCTAATTAAGCTAATTGGCAGTTTTATGACACCTTGTTTGTCTAGTGGACAGGAAGTGTGACCGTGTTTTGGCGTCTTTTCCCCAAGAACACATGCATCCGCTATACAGCTGTGTTTGAAAATGTCACCACATGGCAGTCGTGTGTGTGTGTGTGGGGGGGGGGGGGGGGGCAAACGTCCGGCGGGGGAAGCAATTATCCATGGGGCAAATGTTAAAGAATCTGCTTTAATGGCTTTCATTTTTCATTGATTAAATTCCAAATAAGAATTCTTGTCGCAAAGATGTTCTTTTGAACTCATTAATATCTATACGAAAACTACGAATAATCCAATAATATAACGTTTTTATAAAGTTTTTTTTTTTAAAAAATTGAGTGTGTCATCGTCCGAATTTTAAGATCGTATCACCATTACGCTTTTTTTGCGGATTAATAAGTCACAGAGAAATTACTTTTTAGTATACTGGATGTGAGTGGACCATATTTGACAGTTATTTCTGGTTTGTTTATTCCGGGATATGACGTCTGGCGAAGACAAGTAGGTCACGTAAGGGCTTTGGGTTAAGGTGTTAAAATAACGTCATATTGACAAATTCATAAATATAACTAATATTCAATCAAAATAATCAAGGCGAGATTTCTCGTTAAACAAATAAAACTTCGATAGTATTTAAGTGGTACGAAATTACCACAATATATTAAACGGCTTAGAGAGCTGAAATTTTAATTAGTGCTTTATTTGACTATTTTCGGTGATTCAGTGTTGTGACAATTGTGACAGAGTTGCAATTGTGTTTGT
Organism: Sinonovacula constricta; assembly: GCA_007844125.1. Classification (NCBI taxonomy): domain Eukaryota; kingdom Metazoa; phylum Mollusca; class Bivalvia; order Cardiida; family Solecurtidae; genus Sinonovacula; species Sinonovacula constricta. Next base: position 29,666,638 of record CM017559.1, read on the forward strand.
GAACTATTTTCGTTTATTTAGGATCAGTATTTGGATAACGGAGATATCTTCTGTACCAGGTTTGCACTTATGTTCACTTATAGACTTGTGTGCTTCTTTGTAACGGGTCTGTGGGTGGATTTTTGTCGATTGACATTCCTTCCATTCTGATGTTCTTTATAATTATAGGCATCTTCTCAATACTGCACTCCCTGAATTTTTATGATTATGTGCAGACGCTGGATTTTTAAGGTAGTTTTGTGTCGCCAATTTCCCTCAGGGTGGCTGGCACTGAATATTCTCGTCGCAAACAATCTACTGCCGATTCCTTTATATGTGATGGAAGACTTTTGCCTTTCTGTGACGCTTGAAACGATAGAAACGGAAGAAACGATTGAAACGGAAGAAACGCTGGAAGCGTTTGAAAAGCAGCGCTGGAAGCGAACAAAATGAAATGGAAACGCAACGGAAGCGGAATGGAAACGGAGCGGCGGACGCTTCCAATTGAAATGGAAAGGGAACGGATTGGAAACAGGAAAATTGTCAATTTCGTGATTTTCAGTACTGTAATTAACAACAACTCTCTACTCCTAAAAGTATTGATGGCCAATTTTCTTGTCTTTAAACTTGGAACTTATTCATTAGTTCGTATTTTAAGTTAAATAATATCACAGGCTTATATTAGATCTTTTTCAGTAAATTTTTAATTTTCAAAAGTTACACTTCCTAGCTTCTGTGTATGCATTTTTATACAACGAACGATGCGACATTATTTGCGCAAGAATAAATATATATTTATGATGTTCACCACAAAAAGTGAGGAAAGAACAGCATATGTAATGTGTTGATAAAACTAAAAGTTCATGTTATCATAAGCAGGAGGTAACTGGGTACAAAAACTGCATTTTCAAATTTTTAATTTTAACATTTTTAATTCCTTCTTGAAAACTGGGCAAAACTCACATTTAATCGCATACTGAATATGCATGGAAATGGGTGTTCGTATGTTAAACTAATGGGACTAGGTCTTACTGGTTATTTTTTCAGCCTTTCAACTCTTAAGCATGGAATATGCTATAAACTACCGATTATTGTAGTTACTTATCTCTGTGGCGTACGTGTGCAGTAGCACTTAAGCTGTTCCTTCGAAGTATTTATTTCGGAGTACAGCGTGAGACAATATCAGGCTGCTATTGCGTGTATACATATGATAGTGCTGACATGGAAATGTAGATTCTTTTAGTTTTAAGAAATGTTATTAAATGTACAGATTACTTAATTAAACAAACAAGCGCGATTTGAATCTTTTAAGATTTCATGTTATATTCAATATCAAATAAAATGAATAAATATTCAGAAAGGACAAGTTTCTTTCTTTTAAAAAAAGACAGCGAAAATGTGTAACTAGAATCGAAATCCAACTTTTAGACAAATATTTACAGATTGTATTGTACACATTTGCAATGAGAATCAAACACATTATTATGATTTATCAGGCTACCTAGAAAAGATTTTGTGTTATTCATGAACAACGACTTTTCATTGCAAACATATACCTGGTTAAATGTCCCGGAACGTTTATAACATTAAAAAACCAATGTCTTGCTTCTGATCAATGGTGATTCTAACATTCAACGCATTGATTCACCAAGGACGCAGTAAACTGATGAATGTATTATTGTTTTCATTTAACTCTAGGGAGCTCTGTTCAGAAATGAAGCTTGCAAACAGAAATGCACACCAGTTTATCACAAAGGAAGGCACTAAAATGAGTATTACAGAACTGTAAAATTATGCAGTTAAGTTACACGGCATGCTTCATTAGCAAAATATGAATAATTAAGGATCTTATTGCATCTCTTCAATAGATAAGCCTTCGGGCATATTAAGTTTCAGCTAGATTTATTACCAAGTCTTTGCTAAGATTAAAATTCATGTTTTCATAATCATTATTTTTCAGTTGTATCAATTGTTTTGGGTGTTCGATATATAACAAAGAACTATCTTTTGCATACATTTTAAATAGAAAATAAAAACAATTTATATAATACCGATTAAGGGAATATATTATATTTCTGGTTTAGGTTCACTTGTTTTCTTTTTGGTAAGAAACGGATGGTAATGCAAACAATAATAAGTCCTTTAATAGATCTGTTAAAGTTAAAGATGCCCTTTGAATGATTTAAAAAGATGCAGTGATTTGTTTAATAACGAATGTTCCGATTAACAGTTATGTGAACAGATGAGTCATTTTAACACTTATACTGCATTTCCAGCTCAAACGTCGCTGTTTTTAAATGTATCATTTACAAAATAAGACCAACTAGTGATATTCAAACTTGTATGTTGCAATAATATAGTTCAACTGAATCAAATAATATACTATCAGTTTTAGTACTTAGTAGAAAATTTCGTTTATAAATGTAAACGCATTGTTGTCGGCATTCAAAACATTAAAACAAGCATGCGTGTATGCATGCATGCATATGTGTATGTGTGTGTGCGTGCGTGCGTGCAAGAAGGCAGGTAGACAGGCAGACAGACAGGCAGGCAGGAAGGTAGGCAGGCAGACAGACAGACAATCAGACAGACAGATAGATAAATATTAAATATGTTTTAACATATGTAAAAAATGTTGTTTTACCTTCTTTATAATTTTGTTACTATACCAGCTAATGTTGAAAACGAAATTGCATGCCCAGCGAACTAAAACAGAACATCTGAAATTATATTTAGCTACTTTCAGAATGTAACTGACGCGTTTAACAGGAATGCCATACTAACGATAAAGGTGATTGAAAATCAGATGAGATAAGATAAAATTCATTTTGAGACGGTAATATAGCAACACATAACATAAGCGCTAAATGAGCATGTACAATCGACTAAACAGTAGCATTTTATGTTATGTCAAGCATATGTTCTGCTAGCAATATGTCAATAAGAATATACGACAAAGTCCTATGAGCAATGCAACATATAACTCCAAAAAGGCATGGAACAAAGGTATTTCACATGCAAGCCAAGCGAAAAGTAAGAACACATATGTGATGAGTCATTTAACGAAAAGAGAAAACCCGACAGTTACCGCCTTGGAACGGTCAGTCGGCAATATGGACCGACTGGGGTGCTTAAACCGGTTTTACAGAGCTCTATTCCCGCTCTTCCTGACGAGTTTCTCAAATGCAAGCAATGAAAAGAAAAACGATCTATTTGAATACAAAATGTCTAAGCGCTGATATTTCTATAAGTTATAACGAAAGTAGTGACGTCATTGAAAAATAATGTCCACATAGTGTCTAGAAAAGAATATATTGATTTCGATTTGAAAAAACTACACAAAAAATGTTGATTTTAAATAAAATTAACTTTCTGAATCATGAACAAACATGACCAGAGACGAATAAATGGTTGTAGCATCCTGTCCATGTGAAGATGGAATTGAAGAACCAAAGTCCAATGTCCGTCAAAGGAAATACACGTAACAATCCTGATAGGATGAATTAAATATAGATTACTTGCACGGGGAGATTTTTTACAACCGCCACACTGCACAAGCAACATTACAGCTAAATCATTATATCTAAACAGCAGGTCCGTAATATAGCATTTGATGGTCATATCATGTCGTATACCATTTTTGCGCTGATGAAATATTCTGATTATTGCGAGACTATTTGCCTTATAGAATTATTGGCAGTGTGGCAGTTTATTTAATCCTATAATGATTGTTACGTATATTTCCTTTGATGGACACTGGACCTTTTTTCCCCATTTCCATCTTTGCATGAACGAGATGCTACAATCAATTACACTTATCTAGTGTTAATTTCATTTACAATCAATAATTTGGTGTAGTCCTTCTAATAGAAAAGGCAAAAACTTCACTCTCTTCTGAATAATATGTTCGCTACCTTGGTCATATCTTATAAAAAACGTCAGCGCTTCAACGTTTATTATTAAAATAGAGCGGGGATTTTATTGTTTGCATTTGAGAAGCCCCTCAGGAAGGGCGAGGTTAGAGCTATCTAAAACCGGTTGAACCATCCCAGTCGGTCCGTCTTGCCGACTGATTGTTCCAAGGCGGTAACAGTCGAGCGTGCTCTTCTGTTAAATGACTCATCATAGATTTGTTCTTACTTTTGCATAATTTATACTTCAAAGCACACATACTTGTCTGCGATAATTGGACTATGATTTACCATCAATTCACCACATATACGTACACGCAACACGTAAGATAATGTGAAAATCTCCAAAAAATGAAGAACGAAGTTATGTTTTCATTTTATTTATATTGATTCAAATCGTAATGTAATTTTTTTAAGCTAAAATAAAACAATAATAAAATCATGTTTTGTTTGTTTACATATTTCGATTAAATATCTGTTGAATGACTTTTTATTAGTCTCAAGCTACATTTTTTCCCAATCGGAGCCATTTGTAACTCTTTGACATATGTCCGTCTTTTCAAAAGATTACCATTGAGGCACTTCTATGGTAACATTAGTTAATCGTTTTTTTTTTGTTTTTTTTTTGTTTGTTTTTTGTTTTGTTTTTTGTTATTTGAAATGCATTGCAGCGACTAGTTATGATCATTATAGCAACGTCGAGCTTTTTGGTGGAGGAAGACCCCAGATTAATGTCTGGGTAGAACCCCCAGCACACCGCAAGTCAGCTGGAAGACCCCCAAAATTAAGTCCTTCGCACCAAAGGGGGGAATCGAACCCACGCGGTGAGAGGCTAAGCAGTCGGAATAGTTACAAATCGATGACTCTGCCACTAGTGGTGCTAAGGCAACCACGGGCGTCCCTCGTTAAATGACTCATCACACATTTGTTCTTGCTTTTCACTTGACTTGCATGTAAAGTACCTTTGTCCTATGCCATGTCGGAGTTTGGTATATGTTGCATGCGAGAGGACTTTTCATATATTCTTATTCATGATCACAACAATGTTACTTGTGCAGTTTGGCGGTCGTAAAATATCTCCCCGTGCATGTAATTTATGTTGTCATTTAATTCATCGTATAAGGATTGTTACGTGTATTTCCTTGAAAGACATTGGACTTTGGTACCTCAATTCCTTCTTCACATGAACAGGATGCACGTTTACTCTTCTCCGATCATGTTTTTTTCTTGATTCCAAGTTAATTTCACTTATAATCAATCATTTAATGTAGGTTTTATAATCGGAATGATACCCCTTTCTTTTCTAAACAATATTTTTCAATGACGTCTCTACTTTCGTCATAACTTATAAAAGAAAACATCAGCGCTTGGACATTTTGTTTTCAAATAGATCGATTTTCTTTTCGTTGCTTGCATTTGAGAAACCCATCTGGAAGTGCAAGGTTGGAGCTCTGTTAAACGGTTTAAGCACCACAGTCGGTCCATATTGCCCACTGACCGTTCCAAGGCGGTAACTGTCGGGATTGCTCTTTTCGTTAAATGGCTCATCACAAATTTGTTGTTGCTTTTCACTTGGCTTGCACGTGAAATACCTCTGTCCTGTGCCTTTTCGGAGTTTGGTATATGTTGCAATGCTCATAGAACTTTTAATATATTCTTATTATTGTAACGCTGAAAGCAAAGGCATCAGCAATAATCATTGAAACTCAAGTGCGCTCTTTTGTAAGTGCCTTAAACGTTGTTGCTTAATGTTGGTATAATGCTTACAATCCATTTCACTAGAGAAACTACTTTAAATGACTGGCATTTTAAAATAGCTTTTAAATGAGTGTGCTTGTGGGAAAACATAGAAAAATGCTTGCCTCTAATTTATGTAAAGAAAAGCTTAACGTACTCTTAAATTAGCATTAAAACGATACTAACAATCAGTTCTTTTCAGAATTTAAAAAGACAGGATAAATGTCTCAATAATATTATTTCTTCTAGTCGCCAATTAACTAAGGACAGCTCTGCCTCTGGCCTATGTGTCTCTTCTTAAATTTGAGGAAATGTTCACATGTAAAATTGTTTTATTACTGTATATACCATGGTCTGGAAACATACTTCGATTAGAACAATCTTCAAAATCGTGCCAATTTTAAATAAGGCCACCTTTTCTTTTAAATAAGGCCACCTTTTCTTATGCAGAAATAAAATATCAGATTAAAGAGGGCCCTGAATGATATAAGGCTTAAGCGAGTTGAATGAATCTCTTGGCATTGAAATTCTTGACCATTTTCAAAGGGTGAATATAACGAAATGATTAGCAAAGAAAATAATCTGACGCGCTGGAAATCAAGGGATAATCAACATGCACACATGAGCAGGGTTTGGCCCTGAAACGGCAGACTTGTTTTACAATGTATAAGCTCTTGGTTTAATACAAAATAATATTTCAAATACGTTTAATTATGTTGTTTCTAAATGGAGTGGAAATTTCGAAAAGATGGGGTTTTAATATACCTTTTATGTTGCTGTTTCAATTGATGTTATCTCATTTTTATTGGTCATGTCAAGTAAATTTCGTGCTGACAGTTCTAATTTTGCAAAGCAATTGGCCATTACACTTGTTGATAAACACACTTTAATATATTCATCTGCATGTGCTAAATCAAAAAAGTGTCAACACGCATCAGTTAGAAAGAAATTAAACTCCGATGACATACTCATTCTCTGGAATATAGTCTTTTGGAACTAACGTTTAAACTACAATTATTCGCATGTTCTATGTCGATCTAAATAGGGCCCTGTGTTATCAAGCACTCAGTTTATCGAGGATTGTTTGTTGCACAAATACACTGATATTATTCAACTTTAAAATTTTAAGTCACTTTACAAACTAACGTCATTCATTACATTATACTAACATGTTGATTTCTTACAGTCATTGTTACACAATCGATTTTCTAAACTCTCAGTTAGAAAATGGTTCATGCCTCGTCCAGGTAAGCTGTTCTATTTATATCTTTCCATTGCGTAAACAAATAACTGCCAGATGTGAACTGCATTGTAAAACATTTGGAATAAAACTTAAACAAGATATGCAATAATCATTAACGGGGCTCAGCGAAACTGTTTTAAATAAAAATGTGTCATAAAAATCAGAACGTTTATATTTTTTTACCAATCAACAATTTCTCATTTTCCAAATAGTTAGAAAAATAGAACAAAAAAGCAATGTTGACAAAAGCGACCACTCCTGTCAACCAGCGTATCTGCATTTCCATTTTAGTGTTTCAGCTTTGCTTTAATCATTTTTTTATCTATTGTATTGCATAGAGGTAGAGGGAAAGGAAGTAGCTAAAATGTGCTTTTATTCTGTGAATCATGGAATTGCATCTAACTTTTCTCCAAGTCCATTCCACAGAAATGGATCATTATTACCATCAATTCATTCATTTTTATTCTCGAGTAAATATAAACTCCTGTTTTGCTTCTTCTAGATCAATAAAATGTGGTTGCAAACAGGGAAGTTCCCTGACACCATAGGTTTTTTTTATCTTATATACGCATCTCATTTTTCGATGTATTCAGTCTTCGATCACTCTACATGGCGTCTTATACTTGATAATTTGGTATTATATAGTTTTAAATCATAGTTAGTAACAACCTAACTTTACCATCGTAGTGATCGTGTATCTTAAGTAAAATATATATAAAATCTCAGATTTACTTTAATCTGTGTGTGTTGGTAACTGAAGATAACTGATTGTGTTTATCTATTTTTTTGTCTGTTTTTTTTCTTGTTAGTTAAACATTGACAGTGGTAAAATGTATGCATAGAATTTGTTTTTTTTAATTGGAACATAAATCGTAAAAGGTTCATGCGGATTAATACTGATAAAATTGTTAGCTACTTTTATTTATTGGTCTCTCTCTTAGTGCAACTGCGTGAAGAGTGAACTGTATTATACTGTGGTCATACCATTTATCAATTCTAATAAAATATATTCGATCGTGGCGTGTACTCCATAAAGCCATTGCCGCAAGTATAAAAATATATTTTATTATGCGATTACTTCTCGTCCAAAGACAAGTTCTTTACTAACCCTATAGGCAAAACATGAGTATATGTGTAAATGTATACAAATTATTCAAGAACAGACGCTTTTCCGTATGTTGAAATAAGATTCGAATTCGAATAGTTTTAGGTTAATAAAATAGGTATAATTCTCAGCAATACGGATTGAAAGATATAACTTTTATCAAGAAATTATATCATACATGTATGATTAGTCAATGTAATAATAAGAACTGTTGCAGCGCTTCCGGCACTGTGACACTTAGAAATGTTGCCGCGCTTGCGGCACTGTGCTACTAACAACTGCTGCAGCGTTGAATGCAATGCCATGCTTAGAACTGCTGTAGCTCTTGCGGCAGTATCATACTTAGAACTGCTGTAGAAGTGCTTTCAGCATTGAGGTACTTAGAACAGTAGTAGCGCTTGCGGCAAGTAAACGAGAACTACAAATAATTGTCTTTGTTAGCAGTTAGCATTTTCAAGTTTACGGAACATTTCTTGCAGGATATTTATGAAATTTGGTAATGAGTGTCGTTTATTATTACGTTCATAAATACACTAACCATGATTTACTGCTGTAGTTACTTCATTACACATTTACACTTCACACAGCAATGTTTTATTTAATTCTTTTGTGCTTGTTATTTCCATGCCTTTGTGATTTTAAAACGACTATACACACGTTTTTTCTTTGCCAAGTTTGCAGTTTGCTGTCTTTGTGTTAGCGTAAGTTCATGTATGTGGAAAAAATGTTGGCATTAAATTACATAACCTCTCAATCCATTTATCAATCGCATCGTTATGTAGTCTAAACAGTTAACTGTCGCCGCGCATGTGCGCGTCTTGTATATGTAATCGTTCCTGGAAAAGTCCTATGGATGGCGCCATGTTATTCTATAAACAAGTGAAATGCGGCGCGTTCATGCCTTGAATTTCGGTTATTATTCAACTTTGGTGAATTTTAAACTTAAACTAGATTGTAGTTTAAAATGTTGCTACATCTTTATCTGTCACTAGAAAATGTTAATGTTCAATATATGTATGTATGATTAGTTTAATTTAAATTGAATTTGTTACGACGTTGTTCTGTGTACGAGTCAAATGTAATGCTTAATTCCTTTTTTGTATTCGGACCTTTTCTTATGCTTCTAAAAACAATTAGTTATTGTATATATTTTAACGCATGAAACATTGAAAACATTGTAAATATTCAAATAACAACACGGTTTTGCTGTTTCTTTTGTTGATATTCAGCATTTTCTTTTGTTGAATGGGAACTTGGCGGCGACCTTTGATGCTTTCCATCAATGATCTCTTGTTGACAATGTGAGAGAGAAACAGTAAAATTGTCTGCTTACATCTTTATATGAGAAGGCTGCACCCCAGAGATTTATGCTACGGACAATGACTAGTTACATTTGTGCGGGTCGTTTTCGGTGTAATGGCCTAATGCATATGTACCAGACAGTTTTGTATAACAATATTGTTTGGTCTAGAATAAATGTCTATAAAGGACGATCGTTTCGATTATGTTATGTTTAAAAATGCAAATATTTCTATGGTATTAACTACTGTTACTACTATTAATTCCACAAACATTCAAAACACAGTCTTCATATTAGGTACTTTTGAAATTAAATGTTAACAAAACCTATCAATTTAAGATGAGTGAATTGTATAGAAAAATGTAAAAATTACGGTACAAGAAGACTTAAGAGGACCTTTGTTTCATTTATTCAATATTAAGTGAGTCAACAGATTTTGTTATGCATTGATAGTGTTATACGGTCACTTGATCCTTAGTCATCAAAACACATCAATAGAATGTAATGGAGACAATTTGAAAAATGACTTTTAAATCCTGTTAAGCGTTATTTAAGATTGACATATGCTTGAACTGAAGTATAGTATAGTATAGTATGGTGTGGTGTGGTGTGGTGTGGCGTGGCGTGGCACAGCGTTTAATTCTTTACTTTGCAATAAATATGTATTGTACTTTTTAATATTGTTCAGTTTGCATGCATGCATTGATAATATAACTTAAGCTTCTTGGCGCACAGTTAATGTGCAGGTTGAGGTATATTACCAAGTGTATTTATAAGCACAATGTGGATAGGCATCATACAGGAATTCTTATAATTGTAGAAAGTGTTCTGGCGGGCCAATAAAAGTACTCCCTAATACGTCTGCTAATACAAATGTCATAGTGCATGAACTAAATGTATTTGTTTTTGTCAAAAGGAAAATATTAAAAGTATTTTTTTGTCTAATAATTGTAAATTGTTTTAGTCATAATTTCACTTTTTTTTTTGCCTGACCACATTGGCGTATAACAACGTGCTGCACGTCATTGCATAATGTTTTTTTTAATGTCGTCAAGGGACTTTTTAGAAAAAACAAACACACAACCTTGCATGTACATTGTTCACATAACTTTATAGCTTCTTCAAGTAAAATCGACCTTTTTATTAAAATATGACCTAGTGCTGGGCAAAAGCCAATACATACAGGCTGCTTACATGTCTTTATCTAGCTCATTTAGAGCTTGACATTTTGTTGGCATTATTGATCTGAAAGGATAGAGCCGTTTTATTGCTTTTGTCGTTAGTGATGAAGCAGTGTGCAACCGGAAGAAAAAAAGAGACTCTTGTTTGGCTTCAACGGCCTATATAAAAGAGAATTGATACAATCATTGCCTGACGGCTAGAGCTGTAGAGAAGTAATATTTTAAACAGATTCCAATTTGTGTAATTGATATTTTTGTAAAATTAATCTAATATTTTCTTTTATGCCAACACACATACACACTTACGTCTAAGCTACATTTATCTTACGGAGACCGTAAGATGTGTATTATGTTTCTTAACCCTTTTAGGACAATTACTACGAACGAAACACAGATCCGATCCGGAGACTTAGGTTTTTTATCGTATCATGTATTTGTTGCCCAGATATATGTATTTATATATTTTTTTCTTACGAAACAATCGTTTTTAAGGAGAAAGTATTTGGCATAATACCATATTCTTGAGATATCTAGTGTGTGTTTGTTTTTCTTGGAAAAGATATAACTACTAGTCAAACATCTATTTGTGTTTATGATCACTGTTTTGTAACAACCATATTACGATTTGACAAACATATCATTAATTTGCCTAGCCTAAAAATGTTACAAATTCTCACATTTCTTGAATATAGGAATTCCAAAGCCAAACAAGCTGTCAAAAGGTCCATTTTGAGATATTTATATATGTTCTAGAGAGAAGGTTTACGTCTGGCGTCAAAGAAACGCTGATCTCAAGTAAGTATTTCTTAACAATAAATCTAAACTTGATAGTGATTTATAATAAAACAGCGGCATTAAACAATACAATGAGATATATTTTTAACAATGGCCACACATTGCAATGCACAGCTGTTGTAACATGTAGGTCGTTCTCCTTAATTATGAGGTATTGTATGCGATAAGTACATCATAACATGATGATCTTTATTGACTTTAAAGTTAATAACGTTTTGTGTTTTTTTTATCTGTCCTTAAGAAAGCTACACTAAAACAATTGATCAGATATAAGTGTGTTTCCCATGCAATAATATTATTACGAATTAGAAAATGTTTGTAGTATTAGCTAAACAATATTGAAAAAAATAAACGGTCTGTTAAAATAAAAAACAACAACAACTGAACTCAAAACATTATCTAATCATATGACTGCATAATATCTTTTAGAAGAAATGTAGAATATAAATTATTAAGTTTTAATTCTTCGGTTTATACAATATATAATGAATAAGAAGTAATCACGACCCAAACACACACACACATACACACACACACACAAACACAAACACACACACACACACATTCACACATACACACAGATACACACACAAAAACACACACACATACACACACATGAGCACATACTCACGTATAATTATTGGGCTTCTTGGTACTTTCGCTGCTGTTACTAAAGATATTGTTTAAGAACTCATTCATTTGTATTTCTCCAATTGATAAAATGTTATAAGCAAGCATAAGTAACAACTACGAATTGAATTGTTTTAACAAATTAGCAACACAATATAAGAAAGCTAAATAGTTAGCAAACTGCTGATTGGCTTGTAAAAATTAAAACAATTTGAAGCCTTTGTGAATAAATAGACAGAAGTATGTTCTGCCGTTAAAATATATCACTGCTGAATATTTGTGGATGACTTTTCTTATCTTCAAAAGCTTTTGCATTGCGAAATGGTAATTTACATGGCCTTATGATTGCGCTATGTGAATTTTGGATTTCTGCATGGCTTTTAAACATTTCAAACATAGTCTCGTTATTATAATAACATATATCAAGTAATGCGGTTTATTTATTTTACTAAACATGTAATAAAAAGACCATAATTATAACAATACTTTATATGATAATATAAAGTAATTTATGTTTGCGCTCATTACTTATTACTTATGGTGGAGGGATAGTTTTGGTGGAGCGTTTCCTCTATATATTTAGTGCAGTGTATCCTTCTGTACAACGCATTTTGTCAGCCTCGTTCTGAAAGCGCAAGGAAACAAAGGAAATCAGAGAAGTTCACTCCATTTTTGTTTATTTTCTTCTATTTTCGATCTTGCTTAACTTCTTTGTTTGATGGGATCTATGTAATAACATTATTACATTCATTCTTTAATAAGTATTAGTCGCTTTCCATACAGAGGCTTCTTTTACGGCTTATTGCCAGAGATTTCTTTGTTCTTGTTTACATAACGTGCTGGTTAACCACTTCACGCATCGCATTATTTTACATAATTAAACCTGTTGGGATTGCAAACAGTGGTAATTACATCTGTATTCTATTTCTTTGGTGATTACTACTTATTCACTTAACAGTATCTTGCACGTTTAAGCTAAATCTCTGTCAGTTGATTCCATCACTAATTTGCTTACTTTCAGCAGAATAAGGGTGGCTGTTTACTGTTATGTTGTTACATTTTGCCAGTTTCCACGATGTACAATGTTCTCATCCTTGGACATTCATTCACCAGAAGACTACAATCTTGGTGTTATGAACAAGGACGTTTGAATATGAATATTGATTCATCTCGATTACAGATATTTTGGCATGGGATTGGAGGGGCTACCATAACAGACCCATATCATGCCAAGTCATTGTGGTCAGATATTACTCTTATTAAGGATCTAAATATTGACGCTGTTTTCCTGGACATTGGAAGCAACGACTTATGCAACTCACAGATACCACCACGTCGGGTAGCTGATAAGATATTTACATTTGCATGTAGGATTTTGCTTGATGGCTGCAAATATGTAATTATTGGTGAGATCCTTTCCAGGAACAGCAATTCAGGGTTCAGCCAAAGGGCAATGGCTACCAACTCACTTCTTCAACAATATTGTGCTCATCATGATCACATTAAAATGTGGAACCACTCACGCAATAACTTTAATGTCAGGTTTTTACAGGATTATGTAGCAGCCGATGGAGTGCATGTTGATAATGACAGAGGAATGGCACGCTATTACAGTTCCATACGGGGTGCTGTGTTGCAGGCTGAAAGGTGCCTTCATTAACACCCTAATTTTGACAGCTTCATAGCATAAACTTGACAACTTGGCGAGGGTTGATAGCCAACTATTTCACATGTCATAAGTATGCTATAATTTCAGATTCATCACTCCTTCACACCATAACCCTGTGGTAAATCATCAGATCACTGCAACACTTGAGCTGCTTACAGACCCTATTTAGAAGGCAGGAGTACCACATACCCCCTCATCATGTATGTTTGTACACATTTTGGTATTACAAACTGTTAGTTATTGAACATATCAATAACATCATCCAAAACTATCTTACCATAAAGTGGGAAAGTTTATGTATTGCTACACTTTTCACTTGTTTGTCTCATTCCCGTTTGTAATTTAAGTATGGAATAATACCTGGCCATTCTTATACAATAATGTGGATGATGATCACTATTTGATCCATCATTATGAATTAAGAGTCACTATATGACTATCTTATGCATTCTTATGCATAGGGATCATTATATGACCCTACTGTGTGATGGTCATCTTTATGTATTAAGTCATTATATGACTATTTTAAGCATTCTTATGCATGGGGATCATTATATGACCCAACTCTCTGAATAAAGATCATGTTTTACACAATTTTAAACAAAGGGATTATTTTATGTCCCTACTGTGTGATGGTCCTTATATGACCCATCTTTAGATATTAAGTCATTATATGACTATTTTAAGCACTCTTATGCATGGGGATCATTATATGACCCAACTCTCTGAATGAAAATCATATTTTACACAATTTTAAACAAAGGGATTATTATATGTCCCTACCGTGTGATGGTCATTATATGGCCCATCTTTATGTATGAAGTCATTATATGACTATCTTATGCATTCTTATGCATGGGGATCATTATATGACCCTTTGTCCCTACTTTGTGTATTGAGCTAATAATTTTCTGCAATTATACTTATAGGGATCATTATATGACCCAATTGTGTGGTAAAGGTCTATCACACAACATCATATTACCCTATTTTTGGGTTTGCACCAGTGTCTGGTAACATTTATTATTTCATCTATCTACCACCTTACGGATATGATAGGTATGCTTTTAATGACATCTGTTTTGGTCATCATATGACCAAGCTTAATACTTAATATTCAGTCATTGATAACGCCTCAATCATTACATGCTTGAAAATCATGTTCTCTGTTGTTCCTATACTTGGCGGATTAAGCTTTGGGTTCGTGATAGGTTAATACTAAATTATGTTTGCCAACCATTCTTCCATATATGTTGCAATCATATATAGGGATGTTGACACATATATAATCTTACAACTGTTTTTTGTGACTTGTTTGCTTTCCCTACTGTTGTGTTTCAGTATGCCAAAGCAAAAACCGACTACATCCAAGACAGGCAAGGGCCAACAGTCAAAGAAAAAAACAAACCAGGGAAACCAACGGCTGTCACAAATAATTGCAAGGGCTATTTCAAGTGA
Source organism: Sinonovacula constricta (assembly GCA_007844125.1). Classification (NCBI taxonomy): domain Eukaryota; kingdom Metazoa; phylum Mollusca; class Bivalvia; order Cardiida; family Solecurtidae; genus Sinonovacula; species Sinonovacula constricta. The sequence goes on from CM017559.1 coordinate 29,681,646, forward strand.
TGCAGGGCTGCTGGAGGAGATCCAAAGCCTGCTGCCCCAGAAAGAAACATACACACAACCTCAGATAGAGACCGACCATCCCCAGATAGAGACTGAACAGTTGGCAACCCTGGACCTCCCATCAGACCTGGACAACACATGTTCAACTTCATCGCTTCATGATGACCATTTAATACCGGAAGTGGGTGAGGCTGTAGACCTGGGTGCCTTCTCTACAGTTCACCCTCCTGTGGACAAGGCCACCAGGCAAAAAATTTATAATCAACAATATGTTGACCTTTCTGCACTACTATTTAAGTCATCTATCTTTGAGACAACAACTATAAAAAAATCAGCAAACTCAATCACCACATCAATACAAACTAATCAAGCAAACAAGATTACCTCAATCATCACATGGTGCCGCGCATTCCAGCTATATGCGGATATCTATTGTGGGAAATACCCTACCCAGAGTTCAGAACTTTTTCGCTATATGAGCATTATCCAGACTTTGGCACAAAATTCTTTCCCATGGCAACAGTATGACGAGAAATTCCGTCAACTGCGATCGGTCAATCCTCTACCATGGGGTAATATTCACACAGATTGTCCAACTTTATGTCACATTGTTTTTCATGCTCTTCTTTCAAATAACGATAAATTTAAATAAATTCGTCTGGCACCAATATCGGTGCCAGACAGTATCAATCACTACACGATTGTTGGTCTTTCCTATCAACCCTTTTAATTTTTGTGACATAAATGAACTGCAGGGGCAGGGAGCGCGCAAATATAAATACCCTTGTTATACGAATCGACAAAATAATGTAGTGATTTTGCATTGGACTATTAGTTGACAACATCACGCAATAGTTTCATTATTCATCTAATATTCTTATATTCAATCGAGGAAGTAAGATCAGAATTTATACGTTTGATTATATGTGAATGCTCTCAACGACGTGATGGCGAAATCGGCAGAACAGGTACTAGAATTACTGGGTTCTAATCTCTCTTGGGCCCAAGAGACACCAACGAGATACTTAACCTCAAGTAAATATATTGGATGTTATTCAGCCAGTCGGTCCGGTGTCCATTTAATCTTGCTATACATTGAGGACAGCAATTTGCCGGCTGTGCACTGTTTACACATTGCTAACAACTGTTGGCGAGACGATGTATCAATGTTATCAGACAATCATTCAAAGCTTGGGAAGCGACGAAAAGAGAGCATAGCCTAACCATAAAGACACTTTATCAGTCTTATTTATTTAGCTCTTTGGCAGTTTTTGGCATTTTGGACAGCGAAATGACATAGTGTCTTAATGTTTGCATACAATTTGTCTGACCACTTTATGCTTTCAGTCCAGCTGTAATGGAAGGTGATTGATTTAATTTGTGTCAGCATCCTACGCGAAAGTAGCCAGACATCGTAACATGGTCGATCGTTAAACTAGTTTGTACATACATTTTTACTGCAAGTGAATATTCACAAATTAATAATACTTAAATTTATAGGCAAGTAGCATAAAATATCATTTATTTCATCAGTGTTTAGGTTGAGCATTATCACCTGCAGCATCTGACATATCGTCAAGATTATGTGTGATGTACAATGCGAGCGCCGCATTTCCAGGAGGAAAGAACTGAATCATGCACGTTTTAGTTTTCGTATATTTTTCGGTTGTTGCAAATGAAATGAACAGAAATGATTACAATATACCAAAGCATATTGTTTACTTTACCAATTTGTATTGCCATTATTTCCGTAGATTTTCTGAATGTTGAAACCATGCAATAATGCATGTATATGTCTGTGAGTGTTTAGTTTTAGTGAACTGCATTTCATTTCGCTATACTGAAGTCACTCTCGTAGAAATTTAGTTGAGAGAATATAACAATGATTTAATCATTATAAGTCGTTCTCAAATAATTAAACACACTACTAAACAGAACCGATCAAATGATATAAAGGAAAGGCGATCGTTTTGAGGATATGGTGACACAGTAAGTTGTATGAAAAAAATGATGTTACGCTGTTTGTGTGGTGTAAGTCTAACCTTGTAAGCGATTACAGATGTGGAAAAAAAGGTTATAATTATTCTGTGGTAAGTCATATGTACAGCGCATTGGAAAGTGGAATGCTGGCAAGTCTTCAGCTGCAAAACGTCTACTTAAAATATAGCTTCAAAATTGGGACAAAGGAGTCACTAACATTCGATAATAGAAACTATATTATTTAACACTCGCATTTTTCTTTATCATTTTGCATTCTAACTCAAGGTAGGTCTAAATAAATGCTCTATGCTCCCATATGCGACCAAGAAAAACTAAGTTTAAAAATTAACTCTAACCTCTCTCACCCATGTGGTCTGAACCTAAAGCTTACGAATGCGGGAATTTTTGCGACTGCGGGCTGAGATGCTACGGTGATACATAACCTGGTTCAGAGCCGCAGATCACAGCCGCTCAGGAATTTTGCAAATATCTCGAGCTTGAAGAGTATGCATAGTCAGCGGAACACTTTTTCTAATAACAATTCACTACCCGTTTCGACCCTTTCCTCTAGCCACTCAGTGATATTCATTCATAAATCTGCATTTCATGTTTTTCTGCGTCTCACAATATAATAACTTAAGCTTCTAGTTTAAACATATAAAAATCAATATTAATGTTGGCATATGATGCATGCCCGGACACAATTACCGCGTCAAGTCCGCTTTGACATGCATATATGTTTCTGTACACACACTGCTTCTTCCCAGGTGTAAGGACTGACCGCGAGTAGGCAATGTCATACAGGGTCAATCTTTCGTGCTTCCGAAATTCAGCTTGCTCATGACTCATAAATTATCTACTGAATCAATTTTCTCATCTGAACCAAAAGCTCAGAACTTGAATAATGAAATACTTATTGTACTAAAAGGTGTTCTGCTACCACTGCTGGTCCGTTTTCTACAAATACATTATATATACAAGAACAGCATTTGCAACACTGCGCAGATGACTCCTTCACAATTGTTAGCCCCACCCACGAACTAAATTGGCAATTTAACTGTAACCTATCAACACTATGAATTGAATCTAGCTTGACATATAAATGTTTATTTATCCACGTTATGTTGTAAGACGTATTGTTTCTATTAAACAATTAAACAGCAAGTTTCTGTATGCGCTGTTAAGCAAATGTGATGTAAATAACTCGACAGTACTATTTAGATTTACAAACACATTGAACAGTATGTAAAGCTCCGTGTAAACAAAAATAGTCAAACATTTACTTGCTTAATAGCATACAACGTGCATTTCATAAACGGGGATCAATTTACCTTTCTACCTTGTAAATTAATAGTATTTAAAAGACTATAATTAGTGTCAGAATTTGTAATATATGTTGTTTTTTTATCATAATAATACTTCTTGATACTTTTTTATGATGGTACGCAGCTACAGCTGCGGGGCAATTCTAGATATGATTTAACATATACAACGTTCTGGGTTGTAAAGATCTATTATGTTAAGGCAACTGACAAGTGATAATGTTATCCGTTTAGCACAATTATGTTAATCTAGTGTATTTATTTCTGAATATATAGGGATAAAAGCCCCGTCACAAACCGGCGCATTAAAACGCCATCAGAAGTAAAGCAGACACAGTAAAATATTCAAAATACAGATGTGTTAGTTTACGAAGATAAATTACATGGACATGTATTTACCGTTTGTTTGTAGTAAGCATAGGTATTACTTAATTTATATTCACTATTCATGTATTATTTCTTGCAAAAACCCTGATTCTATTGAATGTGGGAATGATATCATTGTTTTATAAATATTATCGCAAAAATCACATATGTAAATCTTAAATTACGTTGACCAAATGTTCACTTATAATGACAAACTGTTGAAAGCGACAATGATCGCATGCACTTTTTTTTAAATTGATACATACACACGGAATATTCCATTTTCATAACGGCCAAAAAAAGCCTTTTAAAAAGAAACTAGTGTATGTAGATAACATTACAACATCTGATTAAATAGAGGGATCTGCAGCTGCAACATCTAAATAGGAATGCTGTAAACCGAACACATATAGGTACTGTAATGACAAATGCGTATCGTAGCAATACTCAATGGTACATATAACCATTTTTAAACTTTCGTGAGAGAAAAACACACACACTAAATAACATGTTAGATACAAAAATAGCAATAATAAATTAAATACTACAATATATGTAGGGTAAAACTTTTTTCTGATGACTGTTATTATAACCAGTGATTTGATTTAACAACGATTGTTCTCCATACCAAGGTAGTTATCATATATATAGTCTTGCTTCTTAGCTTTACAATAACAATCATTTTCTTGTTTAAAATTAAATAATGCATATTGTGTTATCTTAAACAAGTGAAACCAATTATGTTTGTATACATAATAAATAAGGTTTTGTTGATTTACATTCTGTTTCTTCATATGCAATGCATAAATAATGAAGTCAACAGGTCCCAGGTAGGTGAATAACAAAGAAATGTTTTATTTATTGAATGAAAAACACTTCCAGGAGACAAGGCACGGAGCCTATTGTCTGTATCGTGGGTATTAGTTCATTTGTTCAGCACTAAAGAATTCACGTTTACCTTTTCCTAATTGAGCTACATTTGCCATGCAAACGTTGACATTTTATATACGTTTAAATGTATACGTATAGATATTGATACATAGTTTAAATAGTTTTAAATGTTACGCTTTCATTATGTTGCTTTACAAGGAATTTTGTTTTATTTTTACATTACTCAAGTATTACATTCTATTATGTCTATTTATATGTTTGTTTCTGAATTATAAGCTTAAGCCAGCCCACCGAATTTGATATTAAAATATTTATGGTTCAGAGCGCTATGACATGATAGTTGCATCTCAATTTTATATTTATAACGAATGTTATTTTTTGTTCCATTTTTCAAACGGCAATATTACCTACATGAGCTGCTACTAAGTCAAACACATTCATTGGTTCTGAGTTATCTTTTTTCCTTGGATTACCAAATATACTGTATATTTCCAGTCTTTCTAAATTACATGAGGAATTAGCCTATGTCAGACATCTTATACTATTTGTTCTTTTTATCTTATGCTTTCACATTGTCCTTTGAAAGACTATGCATGCGCCGATCGTTTACATTTTAACATTTTGATTACTTGTGTCGGTCATCATTACGATATCGTAAAAATATATAAGATAAAAGGAATCTGTAATTGTTCTCGCCAACTTTATTGTATGGTTTATTGATATAAAAAATGTTTAATTGAATCTATGATAATAACTGTACAATATTACAAAATGTTTTGAACCTTTTTATCAAATTTATGAATTTTTATTAACCTGATTATGTTTTATATGTTGCCATTTATAAAATGACACTCTTTTTTGTGCCTGCTTTACAATATCTACTATAAAACATAATTATTATTCAGTCAGATTATTTTAGCTAAAACTATCAGGGTCATTTCTTGATAAGAGACTGGATGACGTGTGTACATAAATTTTTAGACATATGGCGGCTGTCGTCGTTTTCAATTACTAAATATTCGTTGGCTGCCAAAGAAATGGCTCTTGTTAACTTTATTGGACGTACGTCTACATACAAATTATGGGCTCGTATGTTTCCATCAGGATTAGACACGACCATTACAATGCACGTGACCTGCAAAGTAATATACGGAAATTAATTGTTCTTTTTCTAAAAATAAACTGTTTGTTACAAAAAGCCTGGGGTTCTTCCCTCTTTGCTCTGTGAAGCAAAGCTACATTCTCAAAATTATTAGACTGGTATTGTGCAAATACTAATATCTAGACATCTAATTAACAATGGTATTTTAGATTTATGCAAAAACTGAAGGGTTTACTGTGTTGTCTTTGTAACTGCTATGTCCTATAAATAAATTTAGAAAATTCCGGAATTGATAATAAATAATTTATTAAGTAAATAAATAATCTGGGTTATTGTGTTAACAATATCAATACTATGAATCCAAATATTTATATTTATGGCTACATTTTATAAGGCTGTATGATCAGACAATATAAATGAATATATTCTTTTATTAGAGTAAAAGTCTAACTTTTTTACATCTTCAAATTCTTGTCTGTTTTATTGTTTTTCAAATAATTTCATGTTGTCGGAAAATGCATAGACAACCCTTTTAATATTTTTTGGGACAGTTTTTAGTGTTAAATTCAATGATACTTACAAAAAATGATGTTATGAAATACATTTAATAATTTAGCTATTAATACATTTAATAACTGAACAATAAATATATTTATTTATTAAACCATAAATACATTTAATAATTAAACCATAATAAATTGATAATTAAACTAAAATACATTTTATAATTAAACCATAAATACATTAATAATTAAACCATAAGTACATTTATTAACAAAGCCATAAATACATTATTAACTAAATCGAAAATACATTTAACAATTAAGCCATGAATACAGTATTAATTAAACCATATATACATTTTATAATTAAACAATAAACACAAAAATAAATCACTTCAATGCCATATTAAACAAAGACTACTAATGACGTTGACTTTCACATTTGACTTATTCGTATTCAGAATCTTAAGAATGTAACCTGTGCAGTGAGGTGTTCGTTAAACAATCCTCCTATACATGTAATTTATGTTGTCATTTATTTTAATCTTATGATGGTTACGTTTATTTTTCTTGGACGCACACCTGACTTGGTACCTCAATTCCCGGTATATAATATAAGAATGCGAAAATAATGTACACTTTTTCTGTGTGATTCATCCTTAATTCAAAGTATTTCTTTCTTCCACCCCAATTCTATCTAGGCATAATTTTAATCACATCACTTTTTATGACGTACAAAAAGTCTTTCTAATGGTTAACATTTTGGGTTGTTCTGTTTTAGGAAATGTTTCGCCTTGGTAGTTTTCTTGCGGAAACCTTGACATGTTCATTGTTAAGTTAATTTATGTTGCAGTGCTCATAAGAATTGTTAAATTTTCGCATTCGACATTGATAATAATTCATGCATCATACTACGATTTCTGCGGTACAGATACCACAGATATCAATTGTCCAATTGTTACAATTACGTGCATCATACTTGATTATATTATGACGGCTGATTCACTTAGTCGGTGGAACTGCCAGAGTGCTCGCGGCGGCAAGTAAACTAGAAGGAATAGTAACTGCTTAGCTTTGTTGCAGTGAAGTACATTTGTAATACAGTGATATTTGATCCATAATCTTTACAAAGTTATGTAAGCACATTGATGTTAAGAGAGTTCACTTTTTTGTTCGGTTAATATTATTTATCAAATGTATCTAGAACATACTTTTTCGTATTCGTAGCTGCTCCTTGTAGGTAAATGACTTATTTATTCTTTTTCTGTTTGCGTTTGGAACCACATAAAAAACTAATAATAGACAAGGCTGCACACAAATAAATGTTAAACAGAAGTACTAACACAAAACAAAGTATGCATTAAGAAAACCTAACAGTTACAGCCTATAATAAGTTGAGGCTTTATCTGCAAGAGGCCTTGAAAAAAATAAGATTATACCTGGTGGGCAATATCGCGTACTTTTCAAGTTGCCTCCCTTTATAGAGCACAACTGGAGATAAACGGAAGGAAAATTCCGACAGTGAACATCTAAATTATAATTGTAGTTTTCATGTAGTCTCAACGAACTGTACGGTCATTAAGTAATTTAAAATCAATGCTCAAGGTTTTGCTGCATTTCTGGTTTGTAACAATCAAAAATGCTTTTGAATGATTTTTTTGTTAAAAGGTCCGATAAGTAATTAAGACCCTTAAATTTGCTAGCCTTATATAGAACCATGCCATACAATGTATGGTAGCTATGTAAGTTTGTACTCTTGCTTAAAGAGGAAGCTGTTGAGTTTTCTCTCTCTGTTATATAATGTCTCTTCATTGTAACTTTTTCATTTGACTGACATGTGAAAACCTTCCCTGTTCCAATTTCAATATATATTGTAATACGCATAGGACCGTGTGATATTTTCCTATTCCAGCTGCTTTTATAAAACTTTGAAGCGATCAAATCATTACGGCATATACATTTAATAATCGACCTATTTTTATTTGTGGAATCTAAAGTCTAATAACTTTTTAGTAATAAACTTTTTTTACATTTAAACCTGAAACACACACATAAACATACACACATATGTGTATGATGTGTATGTGTGTGCGTTTATGTGTGTGTGTGTGTGTGTGTGCGCGCATGCGCGCTTGTGTGTGTGCTTGCGTGCGTGTTTGTGTGTGTTGGGTTTATCGCCCCACCTACAGTATTTCAGTTATGTAAAGACTGTATCCATTTGAAGCATATATAGCACTGTCTTCACAGTGTTTAGCATGCCGTGACACATTATCAGTCACATGATCCGGACACAGGGCCAACAAGTCATGGAACTACCCTTCTATTTGCTTGAGCGTTATTATATATGTATATGTATGTTGCCATTGGAAATGATGACGTCTTCATATGCAATATTTATCATTCTCAAGTCGGTGTGCGTATACTTATATTATTTTTATTAAAAATTAACATTTGTGTTGTTGCTGATACTAACAAGCAATTGTAATCCCCATTTGTAAAACGTAGATGACACAGTTTCCAAAGGTTATCGCTTACAGGAATACTAGAGGATTTTACCTTTGCTATTTAGACTAAATTGGACTTTAACTACTCCGCCTTGTAGAGCATTTTCGTCACATTTCATATTTTATTTTTACGTTATTGCATTCTTTCGATTCGGTACAAAATAAATATGTTTAAATCCTTTTCACCAAATCGAATTTAAATGATCGTATTATTTCTTTAACAATGGAATTGCCAGTGGCGTCTTGGTGGCACATTACTGTAAAGGGTATATCGTATAACTACCAAGATGCCCATTGTAAGTCGATGCATTTGTACAAGTACAAAACGTCTATTGAACATGCTGTTAAAATAGGAATAGTTGAGTTTCCTCTTAAGTTGCTTTCAAAACAACATGTGTGCGCTAGCTGTATGTACACTGATGCACTTGAACACGTTATAAGGAGCATAATAATAGACATAATAATATAATCACGACAGAAGTGTAAATATTAACTTTATCAACTGTATATATATAAGTAAAAAATATGAGGACTTTTAAGCATGTTGATATTGTTACACGGTTAGCAGAGGTATCAAATTCAAATATCAAATAAATTCACCCTGAGGTGTCTAAGATCTTGAAGATGCAAAGTAGCGTATGATTTTGTTTCCTAAACAAAGTGTCTGTATAAATATTAAACACTTTCAGTTAAAATCAATTGATATTCTCCATTTAATATGCATTTTAGATAATGTCAATGAATGGGTACCACGATGGAATGAACACACGTTTCATTTATTATTAAAGGAAGTAGATACTTGCAACTTCGTGTGCCCTCCAAGTTTGATTTCCGAGCTTCGCGTCATAAAAAAGATTTCCCAAAGCATTCTAATTTCTTTGAAATTCTTTGGTGTTCTTCGTAGGAAACGTTTTTGCGTGTTGTGAAAAGTTCTTTGTGAATAGACAGACTACTGAGATCATAATAAACAGCATAAAACAGTTATGCAGCATATTTTTGAAGATTCAAATTTGCATCCATTGTATAGATGAAGCCAATATAATTCAATAACGTCTCCGTGATATGTCAAAAGCAGGAGCAATATCTTGATTATAGCAATTAGTAGTCCAATCAATAAAGAATAAATTAACGGTAGTATCTGACAATTTGGATCACACATAATTTCATTAAACATCTTAATAAACTATTGTTACAGATCTCGCGAAATGCTGTTTATTGATGTCCTACAATTTCTGAAAAGTGTATGAAAATCCTCAAAGCTTAGACTAAGAGATGTTGTAATTCTACAGAAGTTATGCACAAATACCCCCGAAGAAAGGTCAGGTGTTGATACATATACTAGATATAGGCAAACTGCCTTAATAACGAACACAGCAAGCATATTGTTGAACATGTTTTTGTTTGTTTACTTATTCAAATTATACGTACTTACGGTATATATTGGTTAGCCAAAACAGCAATTCAAAAGTCAATGAACCCCGTGGAAGCACATTACTTATTAAAATCCTTTGTCGACACGTAAACCATCACGCTATCAATGTCGACAATCCTGAACTCTGTCAAAGACAAGTAATCTATTAGTTATTTCCATTATACACAACATTGGAATTTGAGTATTTCCTAACAGGTCAAAAGATTTTCATATTAACATTAGATTACTGCGAACATTTACGTAAGAATACATCTGAAAGTCATAAGATATATGATAAGCAATCATCGAAAAATATATATCACAAAAATAAAACAATGACAGTTTATGCCAATCGTTGCCTGGCTGGTCATTTAGTATAAGCACAACTTCTTTGTTTTCTATATCTGAGACTCTAATAAAAGAAGATAAATTTGTCGGTCTTTATGATCATCAAAGTCATCCTGCATCAAAAAGGCAGTAAATTACACAGAGGTCTCCATATTTTGACTGCGATAAGAGGGCTGTTTATGGATTATATCTTAAATCGTTCCATAACGATGCCATTTGATATATAGAGTGTTTACTTCTGTTTTTACAAAATTGAAGTATGTATGGCACACATTCACTTGCACATTTAATGTGTTTAATCAGAGAAATGCAGCACGAAATATTTGCCTTGTCCAATTAATAGAAACAAAACTACACATATTTACATACCGCAAATTTCGTCTTTTGTGATTTATTTGCAATTGTCATTTAATTCATCCTATAAGGATTGTCACGTGTATTTCCTTTGATGGACAATGAACTTTGGTTCTTCAATTTCATCTTCACATGAACAGGATGCTACAACCATTTATTCGTCTCTGGTCATGTTTGTTCATGATTCAAAAAGTTAATATTATTTGTGGTCAACCATTTTTGTGTCGTTTGTCAAATCGAAATAATACCATATTCCTTTTCTGAACACTATGTGGACATTATTTTTCGATGACGTCACTACTTTCGTCATAACGTATAGAAAATATCAGCGCATGGACATTTTGATTTCAAATAGATCGTTTCCTTTCGTTGCTGGCATTTGAGAAACTCGTCAGGAAGAGCTCTGTAAAACCGGTTTAAGCACCCCAGTCGGTCCATATTGCCGACTGACCGTTCCAAGGCGGTAACTGTCGGCTTTGCTCTTTTCCTTGCATAACTCATCACAAATTTGTTCTTACTTTTCGCTTGGCTTGCATGTAAAATACCTTTGTTCTGTGCCTTTTCGAAGTTTGGTATATGTTGCAATACTCATAGGACTTTGTCATATATTTTTATTCATGATCACAACAATGTTACTTGTGCAGTGTGGCGGTCGTAAATTATCTCCCCGTGCATGTAACCTATGTTGTCATTTAATTCATCCTATAAAGATTGTTACTTGTATTTCCTTTGATGGACATTGAACTTTGGTTCTTCAATTCCATCTTCACATGAACAGGATGTTACAACCATTTATTCGTCTCTGGTCATGTTTGTTCATGATTCAGAAGGTTAATTTTATTTGTGGTCAACCATTTTTGTGGTGTCTTTCAAATCGAAATTATACCATATTCCTTTTCTGAACACTATGTGAACATTATTTTTCGAAAACGTCACTACTTTCGTCATGACGTATAGAAAATATCAGCGCATGGACATTTTGTTTTCAAATAGATCGTTTTCTTTTCGTTGCTTGCATTTGAGAAACTCGTCAGGAAGTGCGAGGTTAGAGCTCTGTAAAACCGGTTTAATCACCCCAGTCGGTCCATATTGCCGACTGACCGTTCCAAGGCGGTAACTGCCGGGTTTGCTCTTTTCCTTAAATGACTCATAACAGAATTGTTCATACTTTTCGCTTGGCTTGCATGTGAAATACGTTTGTTCTCTGGCTTTATCATATTCTATACCTTTAAGATTTGAACATATTACTCTATACAATCATAAGTAAAGTTGTATGTTGATTTGTACAGTAAAAGAAATCAGTAGATCTCTGGAGTAAAGCTGCATTATGTTAAGTTATATTATAAAAATTAAATTTGTCCCATGTTATAATTAATTATTTATTATTTATTATCATTAATATTAATATGTCCAAAAATCTTTTAAAACAAGCATGAAGCCAAGAAATGTGACTTTCTTGTTTTAAATGTAGTTATATGAAAATCATGTATAGTGAAGTCGACTAGCCTCTTCATAAAGAGGTATTTCATTGATTCTATCTTGTGCTTTGGTAAAGACTTCCTTAAAGTTTCAACTTTCAATTTTAAAGAAGTTCTATAGTTACAAAAATCTTTGGAACTAATCATTAATGCTAAGGTTGGCAACAGTTTAGTTGATTAAAACACAGACCTTCGATGCTGTTGTTTTATTTTCTACTTGTATTAAAACTTATTGATTATACTTTTGCCATTAAAGACATTGTGTTTGTAAATAAAATTACTAAAGTTTTATGATATGGCATAGGTGGTGGACCTGTTTATTAATATGAAATCTTGAAACAGAATTGAACAAGAGTGGCTGAAATTTCAATGGTATTTCATGAAGCTCTTGATGAAATCTTAACATTACAACTTAAGAGAACCCGATTGAAAATTAATTTACTACTGTATGACATATTAAAATACAGTATAACAGTATAACAAGTGACGATAAGTATTAAATGATACTGCATATAACTCTTATGTTCTGCGTGTTACAAATTGAAACTATACATTAAATGGTAAAACACAAAAGTCTCAAGGTTTGAGGGCATTGTTTATCTTTCCCTGTGATGAATAGTGTTTATTTTATTTATATTCAATATCAGTGACTCTTAGATCAATAAAATCTCATTAAGTATTAAGAAAAGAGCATTATCTCTTGATAAGACGTCTGGAGCCTTATTTTTTAATGGATGTGCAAAAAATATTGGTGTACTTAAAACGCATTTTGTCTATTTGATCATGCAGTATTATATGTATAAGTCTCGCCTTGGATCATTGGGGCATGGACAAATAGGGTTGAAGAAACAATTTGCTATATATGAATTTGTTTTTAGAAATGAGAAATATATCGAGCATATGCGTGTTTCGTTAACTATTTACTTAAGCGCAGAGAAGATTTTACTTTATTTTGTTGTAGACTAATTGAAAGACTACTATAAACACGTGTATCCGACTGTCTCAATTAAATGTTCAGCAGACTTATTCTGTTCCCTGTCTTGTTGTTGATCTTGTTTTTATTTTGTACAAGTATGTGTTTCGTTTTGTTAGTTGTTGTCTTTTGCAAATATGAGTAAGGCACTCTCTCCGTGTAAATTGTTTATCTTCGTCAAGTTTCTTGCCTGTAATTGTTTACTGTTTTACAACAATTGGAAGGCACATAGCAAAAGGCAATTTAGCGACAAATTCGTTTTCCGGTAGAAGTGACTTATGTTGATGTTAAAGAAAAGGTTCACATGGTTTGAGTTAATCTTGGCAAATCCGAACATGCAGTAGAACTAAATGCAAATGGTTACAAAGAAAACGATTGCCAAGTATTGTATTTCTTAGTTATGTTTCCTGCGTTTAACATACATTGATTTACACGAATTGAAAAAAATACGAAATAAAGAAAACATTCCCAGCATTAGGCATTCAATAAAAAGAAACCATATTTCTGGACAGATTTAATCTTGTACAGTTGTTCAAAACATGTAAAAGTCATTTGATGCGCTTCATTTTCTTTTTGTCAGATATTTTATCGTGTTGTCAGATTTGCTTTAAACATAACTGTAATTTTGTAGAAACAAGTGTAATGCTGAGTCACATTATCAAAAGAACTGACAGGAACGGAGGACTAAAATGCTTTAAATTTAAAGCGGTATTAGCTATTTGAAGTATTCCTTTTGGGTCGATTATTCGCAATTATGTGAGTAGACTTTATGCTTGTAAGTCAATATCGTGTTGAGCGTTTCAAGTAATGCTTCTTTAAATATCTCGACAGAAAATAAAAGAGCACAGGCTGGTTATTAAAGTACACGACAACGAGCGTAACGTGTTTCTTTGGGAATTCAAAGTATTTTGTTTCAATGGACTTCCTACATAAATTGCATCATAGCTGTTGAAGACAAATGCAGCATTTAAAATGTGTTATTTGTTGCACGTTACTTTAAAGGTTGCATACAAGACATAATAATAAATAGGATAGTGAGAAACAGTCCACGAGTATTACCACAAATAACAAATGCATACAGCGTATATGTATTTAAAATTTAAAAATATGACGAGACATAACATAAAAAAGAAAAACGTACTATTAACTCTTTGGAACGGTCAGACAGCTAAAGGATCGACTGGTGTACTTAGACCTGCTTTCTGGAGCTCTTTAACCTGGAAATTCCTGATTTTCTCACAATGTAAATAAATATACCACTGTGAGACAACAAACAGTAAGCACCTTCACCGGGATATATAAACTAATAAAATACATTTGCAAACAAAATAACAAGGTATAATACACTAGATTTAACAGACAGATCGGTGCTGAAAACGTTAAATCGTAATTATTATGGACTTTTCGACCGTTCTCAAATTCAATGAATAGGCCTTGAAATAATTATAACCAACCTCGACTACTGACTGCGTATGCAATATAAGAGCTGTTTTGTACACATACCTACTTCGTTCAGTATATACGAAAATGTAACAGATCTCCTCCAGTTGTCGACACGAGTCTCACAATTTACGCGATTAGATATTTGTGGGTAAGCCGGATAATAGACAGACTAGAATGGTCAGTATAGTAATTCCTGGGCAGTTTGTACCTACTTAAAAGGGAGATAATATAATATCACTTAACCCTTCCAGCTTACAAATGAAAACTTGTTGACTACACTTTCATTGTCTAAAGCTATGTCAAAATGCTTTTGATTTAAGCTATACGCGGAGGAAACAGTGAACTCAGATAAAGTCTAAAATGTAAATGTTTTATTTACTATGGTATTTATATGGTGTTCTTTTAAAGACTTCATTTCAAATTTGGTTCCGTGTAAGTTTATACGTTTATAAGTTTTCTGTTTGAACGACAGTGGCTAATCGAGCGTCCTTTTAGTTGTAAAAGTATCATGTGTAGCGGTCTGAATTCCACGACTGCCTTTCATTAGGCCATATAAAAAACCTCCAAAGTAGAAGGTATATACACAATCTAGCAGTCTTTTATGGTGAGAATAATAACGTAAGCAGATATTTGACGGAAATAAGCCCAGTGTTTTACACGTACATGATACTCTTGCATAAGAACCTTGTGAAAAATAATTAAGGGTGAAAACAATGACGCTACCATTTCATACATGCCCAGCTAATTAACGACATTATTCTCTATTGGCTGTTATATATGATGTATATGCTATATACAACGATCAAAGTTGTGTTTACAACAAACGTTCAAAGTACACATGAAGAAGAATTTACAGTTTTTTTATAATGACGACATATTATTTATTGGCAGGGAAAATGCCTTGTATAAAGTCTAATACATGTAATATGATGTTGTTTTGATTGTGTTTTGTTTTTATGTAATACTCAGAAACGTTTTATTCGATTTTGCATGAGATTTATGTAATGGGACTCTTATAAATGTAGTAACAGCGTGCTTTTTCTGTATACTTCGTCTTATTGTCAATTTTAAATCTGATTCTGTAGTAAGTCTCTAATTTGTAGTACATGTCGTTTTATGAAATGTGCATGTCATAAACACCTCATTTTAAGTCAAAACAGAGTTCTTGGAAATAGTTCTTTTTCTTTAAATAAAACGATCGTACATTTTTAAGAGTCTTATCATGCACCATAATCACACTTATGTAGTTTAAAACATGCCAGATAATCGTTGGTTTTGAGGAGTTTTATACGTATAATGGTAAGAGCTAGAAGTTCGATAACTTGCATAGTATAACATAGTGTGACTGCAATGTTAGCTCGATGCCGGGTCGCGACACACTTAAGTCGTGAATATTGTCATGGTATTGGTCTTTTGCTAACACATGCAAGGGTAAGTCCGCAAATGTTCGGCCCGGTGACAGGACCATTTGACTTGGTGAGATATCATGCCAGGTGTTTAACGCATGCTTTACACCATTGAGTCAGCACTATATTTGCCTAATTAGGACACCGTCCCAGACAAGTGAAATATTGTTGTTGTTGGTATCCCAATATTGTTGAGATAATTATTATCCGTAATGCAAGTCAGCATCAAACTTTTCAGTACACTGTACATTTATAAAACTGGTGGATACTCACATTGTCTATGTATTGACTGTTGTAACAGGAAAGTTTGACATTGTTTCAGTCGAACAAATAAAACACGATTGCTCCTCGGACATGGTACCGCAGACAGTAGAGCCTTGATACTGTCTTGGCACGGTAGGTCCTGACATTAAAATCCCAACAGCTCTAGAAACAATTTAAGGAAAAGAGGAAACACAATAGGTGTTTGCACTGTAACCATAACCACATTGAAATACTTATATGTATACTTATAAGAATAGCAAACAAACAAATAAACTTAAATCTGTATACATTTTATCGAGACGCTTTAAAATTTACCTCATAAAGGCTTTTTTTTAATCATTTCAATTTGTTGTATTGTTGCATAATACTGCCTTTAGGTAGCATTCCGTTAGGATATTGATATCAGGCTAACATAGTGGAAATTATCAAAACAACTTTCATCAAAATAGAAAGAAATATTTCAGCATAGTTTCGGAGGACAAAGTGGTGTATTTTATAGACAACGTGTAAGTATGTGTGACTTTTATCAATGCATAGCAATCCTTTTCATACCGTATATTACATTTAACTTTTATTACTATTTCCAAATACTTTGGTAAAATATCCCTTGCCCACAACATCATACGTGTGCCGTACTCTTGCTGTCGATCTCCTGACTCAACGTATTAATTGTTACATGAAGTATTTCATCGGTTCACCATTTTATTTCCTGAAGCAAAAGGCAATAAAATAATAAATTACATTTTCCATAATCGTTTTTGTAGCAATGAATTACTATTATATAACTCGTTAAACAGTTTTTTTAAAAAACAACGTTTAAAATGCAAATGCAAAGAAGAGCATAATTTTGACAAGTCTATTATAGTTTAAGTGATATTTGTGTAATTGAACATTTTAATATTCAATCATACATTGTGGTAAATGTATGGCAATCTGAAAGAACATCCTAAATACGTGACATTTTATTTGCAAAGTGAATAGTATATCTACAAGCATTTACGTACAAAGACTAAAAATATGTATCGGAAACTTAACAAAAGCTTAATCCAACAAATAAAGTTACAGGCATAAGAATAAGTGTCATTAAACAACCCATAGTCTACGCAGGTCTTCGTGTATTGGGGTGATTATTAAGATTTTAATGTTGACTATATTATTGCTTTTACCATAGACAAGCATGTCACTTTGTTCACACGTATATAAATGAAACCTCCACAGGCGTGACGAACGAGATTTAGTGCCGTTGTTTTATACTTATATTTGTACATTTTTTAATAAGTTACCATTCTAATGATAATGTCTCAAATGTAAGCAGTTTTAAGATAACTTACTTTGATTTCATTTATGAAATCTGATCAAACATACGACATCGACACCGATATTGATAGACACAAACCTGGTTTTCACTACTTTTCAAGGTTACAGCGGTTACTGTATGACAGTGAAGCGCAGCCACTGTAGGGAGTGTAATATAGATGACGAGACGCAGGTATTATTAAGGATTATGCATTCACATCCCCAACAAGAACGTAATCTTACTAGATGACTGTTTTTACAGTTAGCATTGTAGAAATGTGATGCAGACGAATTTTTCAGTGAGTATATGGTTTGATGTTTAAAAAATATTTTTTGTTTACAAACTTATAAATAAAACATTATAAGCTAATTAACGGCAATATGAAGATATGTATGGAATGTAGATTGTCTAGTCAAGTATGCTTATTATACTTTTAGAATATCAATATGACCCAAAATAGAAACTTTAATGAAAATGTTGAAAAACTTAATACTTTTGTTCTTTGTCGTTTGTCCCGTTTGCTTGGTAGCTGATACAAGCGTTGTTTTATTGAATAAAAGTAGATGAATGATATGGTAATATTAGATATTGCTAATCCATTAACTGGACAACTGCCATCGACAGTGCTACAGGTAATATTCTCGCGTAAGATTCTCTCTTGTGGCGTGTATAGTGTTTGTAATATCTAACTTGTTATTAGTTTAAAATTTAAAATGACTGTAAAATGGTAATTACTATTACAATCTGGAATCAGATTAGTCTTTAAGTATAAGAAATCAAAAGCAAAAAAAAACCACATCGTATTTAACATTAAAAGATCAGAAATAGTTTGCATTTTATGGAACTGCTATCTTTTTAAAGGGTCACAGTCGAGGTGGTTATGCAAAATTCTGAAAATACAATTATTAAGCTATTGAAGTTAACAATGGTGTTTATGTGTATTGTGGGCGAATGTTAAAGTATAAGCCAATGCAATTTGTTTGAAAAAACAACACTTTAATCATTTGGCCACCTATTCTCCGTGTCAAACTCATGGCGAAAGATACATTCATACTAGGTCCTTGTGATCAGAACTAATCTTCTCTGTTTTTGATAAAGATCTGGCATAATAATTATATGATAAATCTCCAATTTGCAAAAAATGCCCATTTATTAAGACTTGTGTTACATTGATGTATTCTGTTCCGCTTTTTCCAAGAAGATCTTAACAATCAAACATTCAGTATAATTGTTCAGTCTAGTCTTATAATATTCATTATAGAGAAAGGTGACCCAGGCAATTCTTAGCCTTACATAATATTACCACGAATGTAAGTGATAAACAAATAAATGTATTGCTGTCTGTCTACCCTTCCTATTCTTTGGAAAAGGCACGAAATGTCATAAAGGCTTTAAAAGAAAGTTCAAAGAAATTATCATACCTCTTGTATATTTGCTTTATAAAATATTACCCTATAATTGTCATTCGACAACTCGTGTCCTTTAAGTTATTTAAATGTATTTACCAAACAAAATAAATAAGTTGCTTTATTAAACAATGAAGCAGACACGTGCTGTAGTCTTTGTTCAATGTATCAAACATGTATTGCAATGAAGCAATCCCACATCTAAATTACGTCTATTAAAAAGCGAAACAACGATTATGCGAGTTCAGCTGCGATTTACAAAGATTTAAAAAGCAAAATTTGTGGCACCAGAAGAATAATTGAAGCTTTTACTGTCTCTCAACACTGTATTAATTTTAATGTGATTCCCTTAAACAATGTTGCTGTCTTTATATGTGGAAAATCAACGTTTTTGACAATATGCTGATTGGCTCGATAGTTCCAATAAAGTTTAAAGACACATGAAGTGTGCACACAATTGTTAAGTCGCTTTGAAATAATTAAGCTAATTAGGTTATTTTGTATTCTAAGTCCAACATTAATGTCATTTTGAAGACACATGACACAATATTTTTCTTCAAAGTACACAATTCAGCATAACAAAAGAAATCTAACTGACTTAAGTTTAATTATAGTGAAAAGTTGTAAGACAGTACCAAAACCGTTCATCATAACTGCAAACGATGATTTTATGTATGTCGGGAAAAGTATATATGAATAGATCACAAAAACAAAATCTTTGCAACAAGTAGGCGTTTGAAACGTATAAACATAACAATCGTGGACAGTGTGTCTTCAAGTATGCATCGAAATGTGTAAGGAATGGTCCAATGAAAAAGTTCCAAACAGGTTCTTTGCAAAGACGATTTGCCATCAGCAAGTAATATCTGATCAGCCATTGGGACCTTAACGTTGTATTGACTCATTTTGCAAGCAATATGGTTTAACATATTCTATGATTCATTGCATATTTTTTGGAATATAGCTTACTTTGATGTTTGAGAACAATGTTTATTGGTTTCCTTAAGTGCTCACCAGCAATGCATCATTAAACATTCTAGATGGTTAACCAATTAACCAATTAATATCAAAAGGTTATAAACTTGGAATCGGTGAATTCAACATTCAAACCATAGACCTAAATGTTTCCAAATAAATCTTATTGAGTTTGGAGGAGCATTAATAAACGTCCAACACACAAAGAAACATGTATAACATGTTTGAAGTATACTTGGTCAACAGGCTTAAGTTATGCACTTGGGGTCGGAGGGGTCAGGATTTAAAACCAAGAACCAACATGAGAGTTTAGTCCCGCCGATTTTTAATTTTCACGAACAATTCGAAAAAACGGAATATGTTCAGACTAATGCTTACTTTCATGACCACACCCAGACGTACTTAATAGCAGAATCAATCTTCTTGGATAATATTAAAAACTTGCTTTCATTGTAAATCATTTGATCTTGTGTAGTGTTTCGGTCTTTTATTGAATGGCATACTACTTCTTTACTTGACAAAAATTATATTTTTAACATTAGTTTAATGTGTAGTTACCCACGTAAGCACATAATTACGTAATAACCTTGCTTTTTGATAACATTATTTCCATTGGAAGCAATGACATGCAAGGTCGTTCTGTTTACTGTTTGTCCTAGATTGTTTCCTTATCCATTCCACACGTGTGTGATAGGGGTTAATTTTACAAAACAATAAACTTTGTTCATTGTTCCTGATAATACCAGCAGAACAATACTGATTGTGTAATGTAAAGCTGCTTCCCGCGTTCATTTTCTGCTTATACACTTCAGTTAAAGTTTTAATAACTTTGGCATTTTTGTCTTCTACATATGTAACATCTTGGAAAGCATATCAAGTTCTGTAGGTTTTTCTTGTTTTCAACCATAATATGGCCCAAGGATTTTACATTATACATACTTTTCTTGTGATTTATAGTCATGCAAAATACGTCATTATTACGTCATGACTACAACGATAAACACCCCCTTAACCTGACTAGCGTAACCTTAAACGTTGGTGTACTTTACATAACACACCAAACCAAGGACGTCCTTGAATTCCGTGCCTAGAGGCATTGAAATAGTGCATATGTGAAATTCGCAGAAATCGCTTCATGTCCTTAATTAACTACATTAGTACGGGCCACAATATACACACCTAATTGGACATGATATTTGTACACACGCGTCCCCGTTTATCTTTAGTTTCTTCTATAAGGCATACACACTACCAGCCACTAGGTCCCAGTTTATGCGTAGTATTTTAAACATTCATACGCACATATCGCCGCCGTATGGCCCCCGTTTGCACGTTATATATTAAGCAATCATACACAGAAGAAAAGTCTAAATAGTAGTAGAAAACAACTGTATGACCAAAAACTAACTGGCAACGCATTGATGTTCTATAGTTATATCCGACGTTAAAGATTTAGGAATACTTAATAACTGTTTAAATATACGCATTTATACATGAATGACATTATATCTTATACACTTTGTATTCCTCTAAGTATATGATAGATCTATAAGTATGTGGTCATTTAGGCTTTGTAGTACTTTTTATTATTGACGAATATACATAGTAACCATGTATTATACTTAAATGCATAAATGCATGAGTGAGTAATGCAAATTGGCATACCATACAAAGATACTTTTGTATTTTTTTAAAATCTGTCTATATCGTACGAAAAATTGTTTAAAAAAAACTATGGTACTTAGACAAGTGATTCGATAGAATCGCTATTTAATATTATAGCAAGCTCTAGCAAGAACACTATAATCCCTGCGAACTTAAATTATTTAAATAGTTTTTTTTAAATGGCTAGGATGTTGATTCCGCTAAGGGCAAATCAAGCTTATCGGTAGCAACAGCAGCAGCAGTAATGCTGGTAGTAGTAGTAGTAGTAGTAGTAATAGTAGTAGTAATAGTAGTAGTAGTAGTAGTATAAGTAGTAGTAGTAGTAGTAGTAGTAGTAGTAGTAATAGAATTAGTAGAATAAGTAGTATTGGTAAAAGAAGTAATAGTAGTAACAGCAGCAATAACCGTAGTAATTGTATCAGCATGTAATACCATATTGATTGTGGCAGCAATGAGTAATCAATCCGAAGCCAGTTGTGTTGTTGTGGCAGGTCATTATCTAATCGTTTTAGCTCCCCTAATCTCACAAATACTTTTAATGATGTCTGGCTATGGTAAATGCGAAATGTGGAAATGCTTTGTAATGCGTCTTCATTATGGTGAGCCGAATCTAAATTATGGCTCAATCATTCTGTCTTCTTGTTCTTTATTAATGTTCTTATGTATAACATACGTAGGGGGCAATGTAGTATTTTAACCAACTTGATTGTGTACGAATCACGCACTTTAAGCCTAAAGCAGGTAATTCTACTGCCCTTTTTCCGCCTTATAGAATCAGTATATTTTATTTTACTGTCTGTCATACAGCGCAATAAGTGTTTTCATGTTTTAAAGTATAATATAAAGATAGAATTATTCAATGTTATTAAAACTAAGAATTTCCTATCATATTTGGGCCTAAGCATATGTTTATAGGGATACATGGATTAGAGAATTTAAAAAAAATATTTTGTTATATGTGTCGTATCACCTTCGACCTTTTGCGTAGACTTTTCAACTAAAACGATATTTTAGTTATTTAATGTATTTTATGAGAAACGTGGCATTAGTATAAATCTCTATACATTTCTTTAAAAAATGTTAGGTTCGCAGAAAGTTATGTAAATTGTGCTAAAACAGATCAGTTCAGAGAAAAGGAGGAGAAGGTCGTTCTTAAATAAACATATATGTATTATCGTTTGTTTTTGAAATGCATCGCATCGGTCAGCAAAAAGAAACCTATTATACCGAACAATATAAGAATGAAAACACAAGCATATGGAGTGAAGATTTTTACACATATTTTAAGGCAATAAACAATCTAAGTTCACAATTCTTTCAACCTGATGAAGATACTTTTTATTTCAATAAAAAGTATTTGAATAAGGAAATTCAGATTATGTTTGCAGAAATTTCTCAAACAGAAAAATTAAAGCATGAAACTAATTACACAATAGAGCAGCGAGGTCAGACTTATTAGTTAGTTCTTTAAATACGGGGCTCATGATTTAATATACTTCCTTTAGGCATTATTTTATAATATTTTCCAGAAAAATGGAGTGAACGTGTTAGTATGCCTGTGTATAGAAAGGAAAGTTAAACTATTTAGAAAACAACAGGGTTCTCTCATTGCTAAGTCATTTTGGCAAGATCCTAACAAAAGTTTTATGCAAAAGATTAAGCACAAGGGCAGAAAAATATAATGTTCATGTAGAGGCTCAAGCCGACTTTCGCAAAAATATGAGTTCTAGAGATAACTTATTTGTTTTAAATGCAATCGTAGATCACATGTTAAATACAAATAAGAAACTACTTTCATAAGGCCTACGATCTTGTAGTTCCAGATGTACTCAGGTGCAAGCTAATTTGCTCAGGTAAATGTTTATCATCGCTTTTGTTTTCTATATGCTTAAATACCTTAGAAGAAAATTAGAACTTAGCGTTTCTGGGGGAATTAAGATTGACATATTACACGGTTCTTTTATTAAATCAAAAACTAACTGTGAACGTAAATAAAAGTAAAGTTGTGTCATTAAAACGGGTAGAGCACCTTTAAACGAAAAAGTCATGTTTAACAATGAACCCTCAAAAATAATGTTCAACGTTCCAAGGCGGTAACTGATGGTTTTTCTTTATGTATGTTATGTCTCGTCTCTGTGTTTATTTGTTTTTCACATTTGCATTTACCTTGTTTACCTTTATCTACGTGTAGATAAAATTTAAATATCTGTTAGAGTTTTGATAGGACCTTTTCTTATTTACCTATTTAAACAAAATTTGGGTACAGTAATATCGCCAGGTGGATGCTACAGACACACATGCGATTCGTTGGCTAGCCAGGCACAAAGACATCAAAGTCTCTCATCATATAGAATTCTTAGATAAGCTTATCCTTTATATACTTAATTATGGTGCTGAGATTTGGGGTGCCATTGACGCAATGCAAATTGTAAAGCTTAAAACAAAGAATAATTGTATTTATGGAGAAATAGGAAAAATGCCTCTTAGACAGCAAAGAATCGTAGCAATCAAATAATCAAATAATCAAAATAAGATACTTGCTAAAAATTACCACATGTACTAAGACGAAATTCATAAAACATGCATATTATATACTATTACAAAATATGGAAATATTAAAAAATAACTGGTCAGGTGTGACTAAACAGATTCTAGACAGAGCAGGTTTTAGTGAGGTGTTGGCAGAATTAATGTGTTTTTGCTATATTTAAGCAAAGATAAAATGATGTTAAGTATGGACAATATGGGTAGAAATATATATATTCTTTGATTTCGCTAAAATGTATATCTAGATAATGTTAATGGTACAAAATCCAGAATTGCACAATTAAGACTCTCTTCACACAGACTACAAATATAAACAGGACGCCGAAATAAACCCTCTACTACGCCATTTCATGAAATAATATGCAAAATATATTCTGCGTTGGAAGATGAATATCACTTCATTCTTGAATGTCTAGCTAATGCAATTAAAGGAAGTAATAGAACAATACTATTACAACCACCCTAGCATGGTGCAATTCATTTAATTACTTAAATCGGAAAACAATACTGAAGTACAAAACTTAGCTGCCTACATAAGCAAAACATTTGAATTAAGAAAAGCTATATGAAAAAATTATTTCTTCACTAGTGTTTTAATAAAAAAGAGAAATGGAGAAAAAATATTCCAACTACTTAAACATATTCTTTCTTCAGATCTATAAGCAACTATTCAAAGAAAAAATATTATAACCCCCTATTCCTGTTTCATTATTTTTGTAGAATGCACATGTCTGTTAATATGATGTGTAAGATAATGTGTAACTGCATGCAATATTTGCTTAAGTCATTGACCATTTTCTGAGAGAGAGAGAGAGAGAGAGAGCGAGAGGGAGAGAGAGGGAGTGAGAGAAAGTGAGAGAGGAAGAGAAAGAGAGAGGGACAACACACACATACACATGCGTTATTTATCTTAATGATTTGCTGCCTAACGATAATCATTATGTGGCAACAATTTTGATGTTATCAGGCGAGAATGTATTTCTAATTATAAATTGATATGTAATTTGTCCAATGTGCAAAACCGAGTAGAAAACGTGCAAAACTAGCCCTACAACATTAATAAGATTCGGTTGGTCTGCTGTATATTTTAACATATTTTAGTATAATTTATGAAAATGAAAGTTCTAATATGATGATACGACTGATAGTTATAACGTCATTACGCATTGTTTTACTTTAAATGTTTTTCCCGAAATATCGTAGATATATTAATAATAATGAAGCGTATTTCAAATAAAAAATATGTATTTAGAAAGCACGAGCCACATTTCATATATAAAAAAAATTCACCCCAAAAACCGAAGGGTCCATTTGTCTTGACGCGGGCCATATATATGAATATAACAAAGTACCCTGATATATTTACTTATACTATAGATTTCTCTCTTAATTAAACAACATAGTTTTCATAATCACAAAAATCTTTGTTCATACTTTATACCAGCATATTAATGACAATTGTGTGTGTGTGTGTGTGTGTGTGTGTGTGTGTGTGTGTGTGTGTGTGTGTGTGTAAGTGTGTGTGTGTGTGTGTGTGTGTGTGTGTGTGTTAATTATCATGTGCATGTAAAGTTATCTTAATCCAATATGAAATTATCATGTATATGCTTGATTATTTCTTCGTTTCTAGTTTTTTTCATAAATAAGTCAAATATATATAACATTTACGTAATCATTGATTAGATATATAATGCAGTACGATAAAATTTACAACTGCTCGTAATTTTGACATTGCTGCAAATATTCAATGTGCATGTGAAATTTTAATTTAACTTAAATCTAATACTTAACGTTATGACAAACACAACGATGTAAAAACGATAAAAAATCTTTTAACAACTCAAGCAAATTGCCGAGCTTAAAATGGTAACTGGCAAAGACCTAGATTGTTTTCTACTTCATTATACTTCTACCTGACGAATGGATGAATAAACTGTTACTTTTCAATAGACAAAAATTCAACATCAAACAAAACAAACAAAACAACAGAGATTTATAAAAAAATGTACCAATATTACATTTTTTTTATTAATTATTAGTACCTGTTTCATGTGACGAGTTTCAAAACTTTATATATTTCCGCTTTGAAAATTCATTATTTGACCGAAATAGTCCTCGGAAATGGTAGAAAAACAGCAACTCATTATTACTGTGAAATGATTCATGAATTGCTCAAACAAAGCTATCTGAAGGACTTTTTTTAAAAGTTTCACCAAAAGTCTGACCAAACGAACCATTCAGTTTAGAGGGCAAGGCTTATTGAATAATCAGGGGTAGACAGGATGAGGTCTACAACAACATGGTTGAAATGAGCAATCTCACCCGCTCTCTTCTTGATGCCGTCCCTGTATATTCTTAGATTCTTTTAATTGTTAATGACATTTTAGGGCGCAATGTTTAACATATTTAGAGACCTTTAAACAAAAGAATGACTATGCTGGAAACTAAAAATCTCTTACACTGTAGATTAATTACATAAACATTTGTCAGTAACGAACAACACAACTCTGATGTGAAGCAGAGTTCTTGCTACTTTTCTTTTTGTTCACTGTTGTATCTGTATTTACAAGCTGCATTGCTATCATCGGTATACTTGGCTTCTCTTGTTAAACAACACTTCGTCAAACAGCTGCACGTTTCCTGTGTATTTTTAAATGCAAGCTACACATTATTCTTTCAAGCTCCATAACATTCAGTTCTTTTCATTGAAAACGATCTCGTAGAACAGCTGCGACTTCCTGTATTTTCCAGCTACACTATCGTCACCATAAAATGCATAAGATGCACCGCTCTGCAAAGTGATGTGAATTAATACTTTAAAGTCATATTGTATTTATACAATACATTTTATGCTCATTCATTTTCGACAAAAAATGTCCTTCTGGATGAAACCCAGTTGTTAGATCACGCAACTGTATTAACAGCGGCCAAACGATCAGGTTGATGAACTGAAGCAAACGTAAATAGGGTCAATTTTGAGATGGTATTTATTTTCTTTGACAAAGTAAAACTTGGTGCATACAATCGAGTTATGCAATGGTCAATATTTGTAATTATTACTTATTAAGTATTGCCGAGTATTTATGCATTTTGACTACTTGACTTGAAATATAAATATTTGTCGTTTCCATTAAATACCTAGTTGCAATTCAAATGTCCAAGTATTTGGTAATTTAAATAAAACATTGATAATTTACGATTCAAAAATTTCGTCAAGTTATGCTAAGAGTTAAACAATTGTAAATCATTGCTTAGTTCTCGAATAGCAAATAAAAAGGCAAACGTAATTTCGTAACAAGTAATATATCATTTTTTGTAGATCAAATCGTTTTAAAATAATGTTTAACGATTGTGTATATGTGTTTGGTATATACAAGTAAGAAGACTGGTGCATAGTTTAATATCTAGGGGAACAAAGAAAAAATGCAGAGCACTGAATCATCGATTCTACACATCATTTGGAGATTCAAAAATATAATAATTATTTTTTAATCTCTAGAGTTGCTTGTTTATTTCATTACATTTTTAGAAAGGGACTTTTGTTTACGTAAATCAAACAAAACAGCAGCATTTTCGTCAGATGACAGTGACGCGTCTTCTTCACATTATGAAAACAACAATAGTGACTCTAACTTCAAGCACGCTTCACGAACAGATCGGGTGGAGCAAATTGTTTTGAGCCGTTTACATTTGTGGTGATTACAATCAAAGATTGTGTGTTGCCCCGTTTCGGATGTAAAACAATCACCGGGAATTTATGACCAACATTTTATTGTAAAAAGTACGAATTATAAAAAACACAGACATTGCATTTGTTCATCAAATGTTTTTACCAAGTCATTATACATTCAAGAAATTTCTAGGTAATATACACTAAACTTAATTTCGGCTATTCAGATGGCCACGTCTTTATGTATTTGCATGTATTTCTTTTTGACATTAACATCTAGGAACATCATAGAAAAGAGACTTTTAACTCAATAAAACGGCATTTAACTTAATGTTGGTTATGAATAGGCCATAATAAATCATTCTGGTATTTTTACAACCCAATAATTCCGTGTCGGCAATATATAGGGCCTAATACTTCTTGTCGGTAATCTAAAGCCCCGTGTCGGTAATTCATACGGCATGATATCTCCAATAACACCATGTCGGAAATTTAAAGACCTAACGAGTCCATATCAATAGCCACGGTTCACAGTTATCAAACTTGGAAAACCACCTGACCACTTACGCTTTAGCTCTTCCACGCCATCTCTTCTGACGTCGATGTCTGTTTCTAGCAGGAGTTCAAATCGTTATTATTTGGAACGAATGAATATTTACGTGTTGATTAACGAGCTTTACTGAATTTAATTTGAGATACTGTTGAAAATCAGATTCAATGGTCGTGTCATTTGAAATTCGTTTTAATCTTCTTAAAACAGTTTATTTACAATTTCTTTTTTATGTTTGGCTATCTACCTTTTGTACACAAATGATGATACTTTATAAATCCCGGTTTTCTTAATTTAGACTTAATAAGCACATTGATATAACAGGGCGCTTATAAATATGTCTTTAAGCAAACTGTGTTTGTTTAAATAAAGTACACCATTTGAATATGTAAATTTTCATAATTTCATAATAATGTCGGTATCTTTTAAGTTTAGCCCATTTGTTCATGCCGAGTTACCTTAATTCGCTGTTGCAATGCGACAGTTTGGACCAATGCTGTCTTGCTTAAATTAAAAACAAACTAATTATAGTTACCTGAAAAGAACACGAGAAATTCTGTTTATTGATGCCGTACAGACATTTTAAAAATTAAGCATAATAACCCACTCGTCATTACAAACGTCTCTTCCACATCTGAAATACGCTCTACAAAGTATCTTAAACAGGGATAGGAAAAGTTCGGATACGACCTTTAAAGGCACCCACGTTTAAATCCGTTATTGACATGCATGATGTACTTTACAGTTACTTTGAACTTGTTTATGTTTGGACGCGGTTGTGTTAAATTATGCTAATGGATGTTCTTGTACCTTTTAGTTTGTGCACAGGAAATGCATTCTGAGAATTAATCCACATAATTATATTAAATATTATTTAAATATTATAAAAGAGATATAGGGTTCTTTAGCTATTCAAAATCACGTTTTCCGTCAGCAGACTTTCATACAGATGTCACACTATAAGTCTTTGGTGACTTGAAATGGTTATGTAAATCGTTCAGTAGGGGTTTGGTTCATAAAACTACCAAAATACTGTGCTCATATCCCTAAGCAATCTTACCTACCCAACCTCGCTCCGGTTACATCATGTCAAGTCCATAACAATAACCAATGCTACGTTTATAAAACACGTGACAACAGTATTTGTTTCAGAAGACAAGTCATAACTAAACGTTTTGTAGTTTCTGATAATCAGTGTAAAATATCCGACTTCAGAAGTATTTCATTTATAAAATGTTTTATAAGCAATGCAGATCAAATGGAACATAAGGTCTGTGTTCAAACATATTTCCTAAAAGTCTTGTTAAATAGTAACATGGGCATATAAGTAGTGATATATGTTTATGCGTGTAAGAAAGAACTGAGTAAACGATTTTGCCCTTGTATCATTTCCGCCAGTTCATCAATGTATGCAAGTACAGTATTTCTACTTGATGCGGATAACACATATATTAATTACTCATATAATCTATTAATATATACTTGAATTGCTTATAAAATATACAATCAGCAATTAGTTTTGTTTTGTCGTTTATTTAACTTTATACAAAAGTAATTGTTCAATGTAATGTAACAAAAAATATATATTCTTCTTCTTACGCGCATACACACACACACATACACACACACAAGTTAATATCGAAAGTTGTGGTTTTCATCTGTTCCTTTGCTATAAGAATATATGACACAATTCTATGGGCATATATTAAAACGCCGCTCGCAGATCTTGACTAATTCTTACACACTATAAACAGATACATATTTATTTTTGCTTGAAGACATCTACCAGCCTGAAATGTACGTACACACAATCCTAAAGTACCTATACATCGACGGTGTTATAATGATAACGAAACAAAAAGTCACATCTAGAACATGTCCTAAACCTTAATACGGTTGCTGAATCATGCGCTTTGAATGTGCAAATTTAGAAGTATATATACAGCTGAAGTGGCTGCAGCGCATTTGCTAAGAAGCTAAGTTAAGCGACGGACTTACAAGGATGACGTTTGTATATCATGGACCGAACAAGGCACAATGTTACTCCTCTGTTGCTCCGCATCACGTAGTCTGCTCTGAGTTAAATGGACAGCATATTCGGGATTATTTGGGTAACGTAGCGTTCTTTACAATATTTTATATAGAATTTTTAAACACTTTTAGATTTTAGTGTAATTATTTAGACACATGGATCTTTTTCAGCCATAAAATTGATTTATGATTCTGTTTCGTTATGAATGTTAACACTATGTAATCGTCTAACTGTAAAGTGCAAATTGTACAAAATTAAAAATGGTATCTTGTATTTTATTCCATTTCCAAGTGTCAGATGTCTACCAATCCCAAGGCCAACAAATCTCTCCCCTTGTGGTGGCAGACTTTGGGACAGCCGACGGTGTTCTAACACTGACAACCATAATGCCAGTCATTGGTGGGTTTAATGCTAACATACTACTTTTTTGGAAGACAACACAAAATAGAATGAATAGAAAAAACAGAATTTATGCACGATCAACTCGAACCAGAGCTGTTTGTTTTTCATTTGTTAAACATGATCATTATCTCAAGTACACTTTAAGCACTTTTTTCTGTTATTGCTTATCAGTTATGTATTTTATCGGCCATGACGTTTTATAGATCCAAACAATATCTTCAACAATATCTAAAACGGCCGCATGTAATGTGTTTTGTTGTACGAAATACATTATAATTGCCAATTGCAAGTAAGTAACACACGAGACAAAACTGTTTAGTATGTAAATATGTTTAGTCGTATTTTCTATAGTCAATTGTACATTGCCGCAAATATTTCGTTCTGCATTTCTCCGGTTTAAAAACATCCAGCGTACAACTAAATGTGTGTTAGTCATACTTTAATTATTTAATACAGAAGAAAGCGCACTATGTTGGATCCTTATCTGAGGGCTTCATTATAAAAAAATTCAAGATAAATCCTAAACTTCCCCCTAACCGCAGTCAATATATTTGAAACCTCTGCATACGTTGATTTATTGTGATGCATAATGACTCTCATGATCAAAAAGACGGGAATGTGTTTCTTTCTTATTATTAGAGTCTTTGAAAAAAGAAAACAAAGGAGTCGTGGTAATACTAAATGACCAGCCTTGCAACGACTGGGAGACACTCCAAGAAAATAAAAAAGGCAAGTCAAATCAATATTTACCATAGTTTTATTTTTAAATTTGTTATGTTACTGTTCATGCTTCGAACTAAGATTTAAGGCAAGCATTATATTTTGATGATTGCTTGTCATATCTTTTAAAAGCTTCCGATGAACTCTTACCTGAATGTTCGCAGTAATCTAATCGTATTTTGACAATCTTATTTCTAAGAAATAACCATACTTCCAATATCGTGTATTAACAATAACTAACAGAGTCCTTTTCTTTGACAGATTTCAGGATTGACGACATTGATGGCGTGATGGTATACTTGTCTACAAAGGATTTTGATAAGCAATGTGCTCCCACTGGGTTCATTGACTTTGGAATTGCTAGTCTTTCTATCCAATATATACCGTAGGTACCTATAATTTGGAACACAACACGTGTCCAGCAATATACTAGCCATGTTTGTTATTCAGATACAAATCCTAATTTCGCAAGTACATCTTTTTCATTACCTTACTCAATTTAAGCACGTTTAAAATACAGTTCTAAAATGTTTGATGTGTGTTTGATTGGACTACGTGTTGATTTAATCAATATTTTGCTCTGGCTTTCCAGATATCACGTAGATGTTATGAAATCATAGTGGCTTCATCAAAACAAGGGATGCAAATTTGACTCGTCAAAATATTCTGCATAACTGTTTTATCCTCTTTATTATGATTTCAGAAGTCTGTCTATTGAAAAAGAAATGTTCGCAACATGCAAAAATATTACCTACGAAGAACGCCAACGAATTTCAGAAGAATTTATAATACGTTGGAAACACTTCCTTACGACTAGAAGCAAGGAAATCAAACTAGGTAGGCACACGAAGCTGCAAGTATCTACTTACTTAAATAATAAATAAAATTGTGTCCATCTATATGTGTGTATATACCATGTTTCGGATATACAATGTTGGTACTACGCGTGTGTCCCATATCCTTTTCATACGCATAGATAATAATTGCCTATTTATGCATGGTAAGACATATACTATGCATTTGGTATGGAATGCACGAAATACCCATGCCATTCTATATCATTTATAGTTTTTTTTCCCTCATTGTTATTATAACAAAATCTGTGCCATATAAAGTATCACATAAATATGCTTTTTTAAGCGGTTTTCCCCTATCCGAAATTGATTCTTCGTTGTTGCGCGGAAATGCGTACATTTTAAATGGTGGTTCTAATGATTAGTCTCAATTTCCGACCAAAAGTATGCAGTGTGTTAAGCATTGTCTGTAGGTTTTGCTCTCAACCCGATACCAATACAACATCATCTGTATACAAGAAGACACCTACATATAATTCATCTGTACAACCATATTCCTTGTCCCAATTAAATAATGTTTTCGGAGAGAGAGCTTATAATAAAGTTTATATCACCAGTAATGAAAATTATCGCACAAACTAGTCTAGGTCTGTGCGTCTAGAGGTTAGGTGTTATCCCCCTTAAGTGACTGGTTGTATTCCAAATGTTATGAAAGGACTGCTCCAATGTTAATATACGTGTTTGTGAGACTTTATTGTAAAAGTATTTTCATCGTGTCGTGCCTCTAGTTCGATGGCTACGGTCTTTTGTGCATACTTTGACACCTTATATAATTGTGTGCTCGCAGCGTGCAATGTTATGTTTAACATTGTTTGCTTGGTTTGCTGTTTCTGACTCGCTGCTTTTTTCACATGTTTACCTTGTCCTTTTACTCATTAGTACGTAATGTCCTCTTAAGCAATACCTCAATTAGTTTCTGATCCAATTTATTGAAGTTTCTTGTATAAATGTTCAATTTAAAACATCAGCCACAGCGACACAATTATGTGCTCACCCCATCACATGATTGGAAGTATTTATCAAGACTTTAATTCAGGTGGACGGCTGTCTTGCTCATTTGTCATGGATAGTTCGTATGATGAGAGCAGATATCTGCAGCTAATGAGCGATGTTTGGACAGACATGTACACTGAAGGCATTATCAATCAGGTAGGCTAGATACTTATAAATGTAAAATGAAAACAATCACAACAATCCTTGAAAGGTCTTGAAGCTTCAATTATCAAGCTTTTTATTTAATCTTTGTTCAATTTACTTTACTATAGCCTTAGGAAGAAATGTTTCTAAATTGCTACCAAAAATTATTAACGTTGGCTAGCAACTAGCTTTATTTATACTTAAATAAACTGTGTTATTTAAAAAAATAGTTACCGTTTGCTGTGATAAATAACATTAAACTATTTACCATATTTTTTATCTTTGAAAATGCAAAGTACATGACATGATAATAGAGTTTAAATAGGGAAACTGTTTTCGAGTTTAATTTTCTCTTTAATTATATTGTGCACTAATAAAGGACATCAGTAGTAAAAGGAAACCAGTGCTTCTAAAAATATGTAGGCTTATAAATTGCCTTCCTTCATAAGACTGTCCGGCTGATTGTTTGTGTAATAAAATATTTTCAGCACGAATATAATAAGACCGTAGTTCAAGCTTTATCGGCAAATCAATCAGACATCTTTGCACCGTTTGAAAACAACATTTTCGCTGGGTTCGAGATACTGAGTTTTACAACAAGCAACCTGAGTGCTAGTTGGCAGGACAACATCAACCGAATCTCAGGTAGACTTTTACGCAATACATGTTTATACTATAGTTATTGAGCTATGAACGGATCCACTGGTATACATGATAAAACATGTACTGAAAAACGACAACAACACAACAACATCAGCAGATGCTTCGAGCAGCAGAAACAAAAATAACAACTTATATCTACAACCGCATCACCACTATATTTAAACATATGTCGCCTTTTCTCAAGTACGTAACAATTCATAAAGAAAAATAGTACCCACTACATGTAAGCCAAAACGACGGCTTTTTTAAATTAATACACGACTTTATGCAATAAAAATCCTTATAATCAAATGCTCTAGACCCTTAAGTTTTAAACGATGTTAGAAACTATCCATTCGGTTTTCCTTCTCGTATGATATTCAATTTATGGCATACTGACATTTACGTTTTAACGCAAAGCATGTAACATAAATTTCCGTCTTATTTTGATAGACAACAATTGACGCACTCGCTATTCGTTGAGTTCACGCTAGCTGACGTCAACGCGAATATTGGTTGCATTTTAAACTGGCTATCCTGTTATTCGGAGCATTCGACGCACACAATATTTGTACGATGTGCGTTGGGTACGACTACGGTGGTCAGTTTAAATTATAGGAACATTAAGATGTCGAAAACCTGTTGAATATCGCATGATATTGTCTTTAAATTACAGAAACACTGGCCTAGCAGTTTTAAAATCAAATCATTCTTTGAGCATGATCAACTTATCACGTATTTGGTTCGTGACATATAAGTCAATCATAAACATCGAACTATATCCAGCCAAAACTTTTTCGCGAATCGAATGTTGTTGTATTAAGAACGAAGTAAGTGATGCAAAGTACAATCACGTTAACGGGCATCTTTAATAGACGGGGGCGGGGGCGACTTGCTGTGTAATGCGGGATTTGGTACTTTTTGGTCAGTAACTTGTATGAAGGTAATTGACACACGTTAATAAATAAGCAGATTTAATCAAACTTTATTCCCCAGAAACCTCTGTTCGTGTGGCTATGCTACTACGACTGTGCAGTGATAAAACAAAACTACGTCACAACTGTCATGCGTTGCTGCTGCCGCGATGCAGCAGAAACTGACTTACGTTATACAATGTGTTCATAGGCAATATTATCTGCTGCGAGTGCAGATTTTTGCTGCCACACATATGTATTGCCATAGTTTTAATAAATTAAGAACGATTAAAGCTTTGATTATAATTTCAACAGATGCTGATAGCGCCAGGTCTTTGTACGCAGAGAAATTAACAGCATACTTTCAAAGTTGGACACGAGCCTCAATGGCCACGGCAATGGTGAATTTCCGGTCAAGCGATGAAGTGAAGACCCTATTGGACTTATTCTACAGCAGGGTTACGGACAAATTTACTCGATCAGTCAGCGCGTTTGTCAGCACGCCTTTCATTTTAGGACATATTTTGCTGCACAAAATTCAATAAAATGACCTTACCTACCATCTGTGTTGCCTTATTGGTGGCTACATGTAGTATGCGGCTAGAATGCTTTTGTCTGCTAGGTCGAGATATTTGTATGATCCCTCGAGTGGTATTACTTGCGGCTACATACCAGGTTTGCAATCGGCATTTGCATATAGGAATGTAGTGTTGACGATTTAAATCAAAGCGAAAGTCACAGAGCAGTTTACTTTAGTTAGTCTACCTAGCAACTAATAATTGGGAGTTAAGTTTTAATTCAGCGTATTTTGTTCAGTTCGATAGCAGTTATTTTAAACCTATTTGTTGTTTCAATAAAAAGTATTGTATTTTAATATAATTTCTATAATGTTTATTGTCTATGATGTTAGTGACCTTGTTGTGGCTTTTATCCCAACGTATAATATATATTTTAGAAGAGATGACTGTTTTGCAGCTAAAGAGATTTTTTTGTATGTTTTAAGAATGTTATATGGCATTTGTTTATAAAATATACATCACAAATAAATTATATTAATATCGGCTCGAAGTCCAAGTATTATTTTTATGTTTCATAATGTTAGATGTCGTCTTTCCTGCGACCATGCCGCTTTAAGCCCTTTTGGTGATGTTAAACGGTCTTTGCAAACAACCTGTTTGAAACAACTACCAGTTTTCTTTTCATATTTTGAGACATTTATGCAGACACACTGTTCACACTTATTATGTTTGTAAGTTTCAGACGCCGACTGGATGCGGAGTAATTGTGTGGTGTATTCATACATATTTATGTTCCTGACATAAATAAAATCATCGTTTGCAATAACAGTTTTGTTAAAAACTTACCAATTTTTACCTAGAGTTAGATTTTTGACGACTGGATTTCCTGCTTATGCCGAATGGTCTACTTTGAAGGAAAGATTCTATCCCTTGTCTTAAAAATGAATGATCTTGGAATTAGAATATAACAAAGCTAATTATCTTTATCATTTTAAATCGACTTAGAAATATTATGCACACTTCATGCGTATTTAATGTTTAATGTCACTATCAAGCCAATCAGTGTTTTGATTATGTCTAACGTACATTGTATATATATCTATATGATATTTTTACAACCCAATAATTCCATGTCGGCCATATATATGGCCTAATAACATGTCGGTAATCTAAAACCGGAAATTCATACGGCCTAGTAACTCCAATAACACAGTGTTGGCAATTCAAAGACCTAACGGGTTCATATCAGTAGCTTATACGACCTCATAATCTCACTTAGATGCGGCCTAATAATTAAAGCTGGTATCCGACAGTTTGGTCCAAATACATTTTCATTAAACATCATAATACACCATTGTTACATGAAGAGATCTCGCAAATTGATGTTTATTGATGTCCTTCATCTGTTTTAAAAATGAACCATAACGTAACAATCGTCGTTTCCAACATGTATTTCCTATCTGAAACACAGTTATCTACTTTTAAATTTAGAAAACCACGTGACCAGGATTTAGCTTTTCCACGCCATCCTCTCTGACGTCGATGTCTATTTCTAACAGAAATCCAAATCGTTATTATTTATAGATTTGAAAAGAATGAATATTGAAGTGTTGATTAACGAGCTAGACTGCTTTACAAATATCCTAAAAAGGGTTAAGATATTATAACATATATTAGATATAGGCAAACTCTCGAATGCCACTTTTAAAGACCAAATATAATATCTTAAGAGGACCCGATTATTTAAAACACTTTTTATTGAAATCCTCAAAATAACCATTTCAAATAATTGAGAGTTGAAATCAAAGTCCCCGAGTGCTGTATAGGAATTATTGTATGTGACCCCGTTTCGCTTGGAGAAAATGCACACGAATGTCTGGCCGGAATTATATTGTCAAATTAACATCTTTAAAGTGACTTTAAAGGAACGGATTAGGTTAAGTAAATATATTTTTGCTAAAAATAATCCGTTTCTTTAAAATCACTTATCGTTCTGCCACTATTGGGATCCAGTATAAGAAAAAAAACATAAAGTTCTACCGTACAACCAAAGTCCCCAACTGCTTTGAAAGAATAAGCTTGTATGTGTCCCCATGATAGTTGGTAATACATGCATTGCTGTTGTTCCCGGTTCTATTGTAAAAATCACATTGTTTAAAAGAAAAGAATTTAAAAGAAATGAAATCATGTCAGCCGAATACTTATTTTTAGCTTTAACCAATTTTGCAATATTAACTTAAGAGACGCAACATTAAAGAAGTCCCCGTTTATAGTGGTTAAATACCAAATCCCTTTTTGATACCAAATACACAAATATGTGTGTATGCGTGCGTGCGTGCGAGCGTGCGTGCGTGCGTTCTCGCGTGTGTGTCTGTGTGTGTGTATGTATGTGTGTGTGTGTGTGTGTGTGTGTGTGTGTGTGTGTGTGTGTGTGTGTGTGTGTGTGTGTGTGTGAGTGAGTGAGTGTGTGTGTACGGCTCATTGTAGTAAAATGAATTTAAGAAACATTTATACGAATATACAAAAGGAAAGGTGAAGACAATCACTTGAAAATGTCATAGATTCAATGGTCGTGTCATTTGAAATTCGTTTAAGTTTACGGTCGTCTTCTTAAAAATGTTTATTTCCAGTCACATTCAAGGTGGTATGCGACAGTTTGGACCAAAGATGTGTTGCTCAAATAAACAACTAAATTATGGTTATTTGAAAAGAACCCGAGAAAATCTGTTAATGATGCCGTACATATATTTGAAAACTTAAGCATCACACCCACCCGCCATTACAAACATGTATTCCACATCTGAATCACGCTCTACAATAAAGTTATTTTCCAAATCCTCTTAAACAGGGATAAGAAAAGTTCGGATATCGCCTTTAAAGGCGCCCAATTTTAATTATTGACATGCATGATGTAGGGTTTTTAGCTATCCCACGCACGGTTTCTGTCAGCAGACCTTTATACAGATGTCACACTATAAGTCTTTGGTGACTTGAAATGGTTATGTAAATCGTACAATAGGGATTTTGTTCATACAACTGCTATGATAAGGTGCGCATATCCCTAAACAATCTAACCTACCCGAACTTCCCCCGGTTACATCATGTCCAGTCCAGAACAATAACCAAAGCTACGTTTATAAAACACGTGACAACGAACAGTATTTGTTTTAGAACACAAGTCATAACTAAACGTTTTCTAGTTTCCGATTATCGGTGTAAAAATATCCGACTGCAGAAATAATGTTTAATAAGCAATGTAGATCAAATTGAAGATATGGCCCCTGTTCAAACATATTTCCTAATAGTCTTGTAAAAATATAATATATTTTTTTAAATAAGCAAATAGTAACATGGGCATATAGGTATTGATATATGTTTATAGGAGTTAGAAAGTACTGAATTAACGAATTTACTCTTGCATCACATCACGTCTCACATGTTTACCTTGTCCTTTTTACCCATTAGTACTTAATGTCCTCATGAGGCAATACATCAATTAATTTCTTATCCATTTTATTAAAGTTTTTTTTATAACTTTTCAATTTAAAACATCAGTAAGAGCAACGCGATTATGTGCTCACCAC
Organism: Sinonovacula constricta; assembly: GCA_007844125.1. Classification (NCBI taxonomy): domain Eukaryota; kingdom Metazoa; phylum Mollusca; class Bivalvia; order Cardiida; family Solecurtidae; genus Sinonovacula; species Sinonovacula constricta. The sequence continues at coordinate 29,720,904 of CM017559.1, forward strand.
ATCACATGATCGGAAGTATTTATCAAGAATTTTAATTCAGGTGGACGGCTGTCTTTTTCATTGATGAAGGATAGTTCGTAGGATAAGAGCAGCTATCTGCAGCTGATGAGCGCTGTTTGGACAGACATGTACACTGAAGCCATTATTAATCAGGTTGGCTAGATATTTATAAATGAAAACTTAAAATAGTCACAAAAACCTTAAAAGGTGTAGGAGCTTCAATTATCTAGCTTTTTTTCAACCTTTGCATAATTTACGTAGATATAACCTTAGGAAAATTTGCTTCTACCTTACTATCAAAAATAATGAAAGTTGACTAGTCATTAGCTTTATTAATACTGAAATCAACTGTGTTATTTAAAAATAGTCGTTTATTGTTATTAATACCATTTAACTATTCAGCATATTTTTTATCTTTAAAAATGCAAGGTAAATGACATATTATTAAAGTATTAACTGGTTTACTGGTTTGGTTTTTAGTTGTCTCTTTAATTAGATTGTGCACATATAAAGGACCAGAGTAGTAAAAACAAGTCGTTGCTTCTACAAATTTGTAGGCTTATACATTGTCTTCCTTCATAATACTGTCCGGCTGATTGTTTGTGTATTTTTCTTTCACCACAAGTATAATCAAACTGTAGTACAAATTGCACTGGCAAAAAAGTTAGACATTTTTGCACCGTTTGAAAAAAAACATCTTCGCTGAGTTCGAGATACTGATTTTCACAACAAACAATCTGAGTGCTAGTTGGAAGGACAACATCAACCAAATCTCAGGTAAACTTTTATGCAATACATTTTTCATACACTAATATTATTGAGATATAAACAGATTCACTAGTCTACATGTTTAGATATGTACTGAAGAACGACAACAACACCAGCAGACTCTTCGAGCAGCTGCAGCACCAACAACAATAACCAATAAATAATAACAACTACAACCGCAACACCACTATAAATGTATATAGATTTTTAAAGAACGTAAGAATTTATAAGACAAATAAAATAAAAATACCCACTACATGTAAGCAAAAACGACGGCTTTTTAAATTATTACACGACTGAATGCAAAAAACGTTCTTATAATCAAATACTCTAGAGCCTCAAGTTTTAAACTATGTTAAAAACTATCCATTAGGTTTATCCTTCTCGTATGCCAAACAATTTTATCCTTCTCGTATGCCAAACAATTTAGAGCAAAATGGCATTTACTTTTTATCGCAAAGTATGTAACATAAAATTCCGTCGTACTTTGATAGACAGCTATTCACGCACTCGGTATTCGTAATTGTCACGCTAGCTGACGTCAACGGGAACAGGGTTTGCATTTTAAACTGGCTATCTAATTATTGGGATCATTCAACGGACACAATATTTGTACGATGTACACGGGGTACATCCTGTTTAAATGATAGGAACATTTGCGATGTCGAAAACCCGTTGAATATCGCATGATATTGACTTTTAATTACAGAAACATTAGTCTAGGCGAACCAGTGAACAGAGGATTTATCATCAAAGAATTATAAAATAAAACTATAAAATCATTCTTTGAGCACAATCAGCTAATCACGTATTGTGACATATTAGTAGGTCGTAAACTTAGGAAAGTATCAAACGAAAACTTGTCTGGAAATGTAGGTTGTTGTATTAAGAATGAAGTAGGTAATGCGAGGTAAAATCACTTTAACATGCATCTTTAATAGAGGAGGTGGTGGCTAGCTGTGTAATGTGTGATTTTGTACTTCTTGGCCAGTAACTTGTATAAATGAATTTGGCTTACGTAAATAAATAAATAAATTTAATCATACTTTATTCCCCAGAAACCTTTATTCATGTAGCTATGCTACTACGACTGTGCAGTAATACCACACAACTACGTCACAACTGTCATGCGTTGCTGCTGCCGTGAAGCAGCAGAAACTGACTTACGTTATACAATGTGTTCATACAAAATACATTCTGCTGCGAGTGCAGATTTTGCTGCCACACATATGTATTTTCAGCTTTTAAAAAAGTTAAGAACGAATAAAGCTCGTTTTAAATTTTCAACAGATGCTGATAGCGCCAGGTTTTGTACGCAGAGAAGATAACAACAAACTTCCAAAGTTGGACACGATCCTCAATGGCCTCGGCAATGGTGAATTTCCAGTCATGCGAGGAAGTGAAGACCCTACTGGACCTATTCTACAGCAGGGTTATCTATGATGTTAGCGACCGTATTGTATCTTTTGTCCCAACCTATAATATATATTGTAGAAGAGGTGACTGTTTGCAGCTGAAGCCTTTTATATGTTTTAAGAATGTTATATTGTATTTGTATATAAAATATACATGGCAAATAAAATATATTAATCTCGGCCCGAATTACAAGTTTTTGTTATGTTTCATGCCGCTTTAAGCCCTTTGATGATGTTAAACCGTCTTTGCAATCAATCTGTTTAGAACATCAACATGTTTTCTTTTCATATTTCTACACATTCATGTAGACACCCTCTCCACGGTTATTATGTGTGTAAGTATTAGACACCGACTGGTTGCGGAGTAATTTTGTGGTATATTTATGCATATTTATATTCCTGAAATAAGTAACGTATATCGTATCGTGTGACAACTGTTACGGTTCCAGAACTGTATATATATACATATGTGTGTGTGTGTGTGTGTGTGGAGAGAGAGAGAGAGAGAGAGATAGATATATAGAGAGAGGGACATCAACTACAACACATGTCCTCTTCATTGTTTAATATAACTACTTATTGTAAGATAAATGTTTAATGCTTAATTATAAAGCCTTTCTGACATTTCTTGCTTCTTGCAAATAATACGAGTAGTTGTCAGACAGAAATGGTGTTGTGTTTTGTTAATCATTTATATTCGTGGCAATATTGTTTAAGGCTCAGATTTGTCTTGGTCAGATTTCTCCATAAGAAAGATATTAGACTAAAACAATTATACTAATTGATTTATTAGTGCTTATTTTTAAGTTGTTCATTGGGAAACTAATTACACTATATCGATGTCACAACTGTCTTTATAAAAAGGCAACTTGTACAGTATCCTAGTATGAATCTATCTTCCGCAATGAGTTTGATACGTAGAATAGGACAAATTTTGAATGTGTCTTTTTACAACCAATTTGCATTGGCTTATACTTTTACCTTCACCCACAATACATATAAAAACAGTGTTAACTTAAAAAGCTCGATCCTTTTACTTTTAGAATTTTGCATAACCGCCTTAAAAAGTGGAAGCTGGGAACTCAACTGTTCAATGATAGTTCCGATTGTGACTTTTCAACAAGAAAGCCCGTTCCATAAAATGCATACACGATTTTACTTTTTATGTAAAATATGATGTTTTATGATTTAATAAATTTCTCCATTGAATCAGGAGTGGAATAGTAATTCCCATTTCACAGTCATTTAAAATTATAATATACCAGCATTAGATTTTATAAACAATATATATGCCACAAAAGATTAACTTTCCCAAGAACTAGAACATTACCTTTTGCGCAGTCGGGGACAGTTGTCCAGTTGATGGATTTGCAATATCGACTATCATCATAGCATTCATGTACTTTATATTTTACTTAATAAAACAAGACTTTATCAGTGGTACTTAGCAAGGACAAAGAAGAAAAGTAGCAGAGTTTCAACAAGTTCATGAAGTTCGGGGCAAAATAAAATATCACATTGAGATTCCAGACAATATATCATGCATACATATCCATCTTATTACCGTAAATTAGTGAATAATGCGGGCTCGTAAACAACACTATTTTAATACATCAAACCATATACTCACTAAAATTTGGTCTGCTTCACTTTTTATAATGTAAAATTGAAAAGTGTTGAGTTATGTAGTAAGATTTTACGTTGTTTTGGGGGATGAGGTTGTATAATCATACTTTAATCTTTAAATCTGATTGCGTCATGTCACGTATATTACCCTCCTCACACTGGTGACGTTTCGCTGTAATCTTGAAAAGTACATGTTGATAATCAAGACCATGCTTGTGTTCATCAATATTTCTGTCAATGTAGGTTGTTTAATCAGATTTCATAAATAAAATCAAAACAATTTATAAATAAACTCTCCTTATTATCGTGAGAACAAAGTTATAATGTTTAATTGTCAAAAAAATCGTATAAAACAATCTCGCTAAAATCAGCAGGAAGGCCTTCTCACATTAAGGATTCAGAAATCCGTGACTCTACCTCTGTGTGTGTATAAGTGTGTGTTAGTGTGTGTGTGCGTGCGTGCGTGCGTGTGTGTGTATTTTGTGTCAAACGGGGACACGCCTACCATACGGGGGACACCCACCAAACCTGGGACATCACCGGCTGTCCTCATGCTGAATTCCGTGCCTACAGGCATTGAAAGATAGTGAAATTCGCAGAAATCGCTTCCTGTCCTTAATTAACCATATTAGTACGGGCCTAAATATACACACCGATTTGGACATATTTTTTATACACTCGCGTAGCTGTTTATCTACAGTTTCTGCTATCAGGCATACACAGTACAAGGCACGGGGTCCCCGTTTAAGCGCAGTATTTTAAACATAGTACACACATATGGCCGCCTCATGGCTCCCCGTTTATACGTTATATTTTAAACAATCAGACACAGAAACAGAGTTCGAGTAGTACTGGGAAACAACTTTATGGCCAAAAACCATCTGGCAACGCACTTACGTTCTATAGTTAAAGTTGACGTTAAATCATTTAGACACACTTCACTACTATTTATATATACACATTTATAAATAAATTATATTATATCATTATATCATATACACCTTATATTCATCTAAGAAAATGATGGGTCTATAAGCATGTGATCATTTAAGCTTTGTAGTACGTTTTATTATCGCATATACATTGTAACCATGTATTATACTTAAATGCATAAATGCATTAGTGCTTAAATCCATATTTACATAACATACAAATATACTGTTGTCTTTTTTAAAATCTGTCTATATCGTACGGAAAACCAATTACAAAAAAATATGGTACTTAAACAAATGATTCGGTAAAATAATTATTTAATATTATTCATTTACTTCTTTTTCTAGCAAGCACACTATAATTCCGCAAACAATAATTATTTAAATATTTAACCTTAAATGGCTAGGATGTTGATTCCGCCGACGGCAAAAAAAGCTTAGCAGCAGCTACGTAGTAGTAGGAGTAGTAGTAGTAGTAGAAGTAGTAGTAGTAGTAGTAGTAGTAGTAGTAGTAGTAGTTGTAGTAGTAGTAGTAGTAGTAGTAGCAACAGTGGGACTTAGCAAAGGTTTACATTTTTCATGGATCAGAGGACTTTAAGAAGTAGTTTTGTTATATTATGCCGTAAAACCATGGCCATTTTTTCTTAGACATTTCAACTAAAACTGCTCTTTAGTTATTTAATTTACCTTATGAGAAAAGTGGCATTTGTATCAATGTGTTTACATTTCTTTAAACATATGATGTTCGCAGAAAGTTAAGTTAATTGCCCTAGAACAGACGAGTTCAGAGAATAAGAGGACAAGGTCGTTCTTTATTAAACATATATGTGTTGTTGTTGTTTTTGTTGTTATTGAAAAACATCGCGGCGGCCAACAAAAGGAACATACTAAACCGAAATGAAAGAGAGAAAATAGAACAAATGAGAAGAAAGAATGAAAAGGTGTACTGGAAAATGCTAACAATGCAACAAAAAGGAATGAAAACACAAGCATACCGAGTGAAGATTTTTACAACTATTTTAAGGCAATAAACAATCCAAGTCCACAATTCATTCAACCTGATGAACAACCATTTAATTCAATAAAAGGTATTTGAATAACGAAATTCAAAATATGTTTGCAAAAGTTTCTCAAACATAAATACTTAAAGCATGCAAACAACTACACCACAATCAAGCAGCGGGCCAGACAATTTAATTAATTAGTTCTTTAAATTTAATATACTTCCTTCATGCATTATTTAATAAACACATTAAAAAAATGGCGTGAAAGTGTTAGTATGCTTATGCATGAAAAAGGAAAATTAAACTATTTAGAAAATAACAGGGGCCATTCGCTTTGGCAAAATCCTAAAAAGAGTTTTATGCAATAGATTGAGCACATGGGCAAAAACTATAATGTTGCTGTAGAAGCACAAGCCGATTTTCGCAAAAGTGTGAGTACTAGAGATAATTTATTTGTGTTAAATGTAATCGTAAGTCTCATGTTAAATACAAATAAGACACTATATGTAGCCCTGTCTTGTAGTAAGAGAAAACTCTCGTGCAAACTAAGCATAAGAAACATTGCTTGACAGAGAGGCAAGATAAAATAAACTACATATCCATACTCCTGTATCTAAAGTAGTGATGATGATGATGCTGATGACGGTGATGGTGATGCTGCTGCTACTGCTGCTTCTGCTGATAATGGTGACGGTGAAACTGATGCTGTTTATGATTATGATGTAAATGTTGTTAACGGCTACGGTGATGCTGATGCTAATAACGATTATGATGTAAACCATGACGGCTATGAAGCTGCTGGTGATGATGATAATTATTTGTGGTGATTATACATGTAGTATGGGATCATAATGTTGATCATGTGTGATCAGGTGAATTTAATGACGGCAATAATGATTATTTCTTTGATATTTATCATGTAAATGGACGTGATATAAGTTTTGTTTTTATTACGGTCGTTTTTCATTTAACTGTCAATCGATGATTGTATACGTGCACTATTTGCCAATCTATGGTTATTCAGACGTTGAACTTTAGGATCATGCCAGTCGTTGGCTCTGAGTGCCTGGGAGGATGTAATTGGTTCTTGATTGGGTACCACCTTGCAATAATGCATAGCATTGTTTTATTTTTTTATGTTAAGTTGTTTTATGTTTTTGTGTTATATGAGATGTATTACAGTTCTGGAACCGTAACAGACAGTTGTCACACGATACAATATACGTACGGTACGATTACGTTCGATGTACGATAGCATGTGCGGTTTTTACACGATATCATACACGTTACGGTTCGATACCAAACACGATAAGCATTACGATAGAAAATCTACCCGTTACGATGCGATACGGTGTACGCTTCGATACAAAAAATGTACGATTTCCGTTTCACGTTACACGAAATACCATGGCAAATGCGGCATGTTGTTAAAGTAAATGTTCAACTCAGCCTATTTATACTGTACCAACTCGGTTTAGTCCAAATCGTTCTGCCCCAATTGGCCCACGTCTATGTATGTAGGCGGTAATGTTTTTACACCTTTCAAATGAGACAATACAACTATTTCCGTTTAAATGGTAAAATGTGCAGGCACATGATAAGTAAGTAAAGTCAATATGATAGCACGCTTAAACATTGAACAAGTGTGTACAAATGAACCATGCTAAGATAAATTATTAATATTTGTAGTTTACTAACATTCTTACACCCCTTTTCTGTACACGTATATTCCAATTTTCTACTCCTGTTCCCCGCATCCTTAACTGCGTTTTAATGAAGTGAAATTTCATAGCAAGATGATGTGTGCTGGGATCTTGATACATGTATGACATATCTTAAGACCGAATGTAGGTGTTGTGCACTACAGCTAAATGACCACATACGTTCACACTGCCCCTTTAATTTGAACAAAAACGTGGTGTCATAAAAGTGGCAATCTGTGTGGGGGCTTATAAACGTTCACGTGATTTGTAGGTACATGTACCGAATAATCTACATGAAAGGGCTAGCTACTAGAAAAAAAATAACATCAGAAACATACCATTGTCTCATACTAAACCCCTTTTCAAGCACTTTTAAATAAAAATTCGGTAAGGTATAGTAGTATATGGGTTGATCGGGAAAAAATACTTGACAAACTACACATATTTCAAAACAGAACTATTAAAAAATAATATTAGAGGAACACCATTACTCACGCACAGAACAAATACTTGCAGCGATAGGATATCATTATATAACATACCAAATAGAAATGTGCAGCTGAAAGAACTGGGCCCGCTAAATTAGACAAAGAAACCCATTAAGCAGAACAAAATATATATTTAACACGGGAGGAGAGTAGCAAAGCCAACTAACAGAACCACACACACATATTATCATTATATTATTATGAGACAAAATTTGACTAACAGCCGACAAATTAACACCTCAATTTAATCCACTCCATGTAGGGATCAAATCAATTAAAATAAACAAAATAAGATGTAATCGACGTAATCGATCAGATAGATTTTTCCTTTAGTTAAACTCATCTCAACTCAAATACTGAGTACTGAAATATCACTACTCACATCCACATCTACACAGACGGAAGCAAGGATACAAACACAAATGTCATAGGAGCAGGAGTTATTATGATTGAAAATAAACAGAATAAATAAACAAGGTCAAAATTAAATTAGAAACTAGGCATTATATATGTAGTTGCGAACTGTTAATTTTAACCAATAAAATTTGTTCAAGTAGAACAAAATTGCCGATCAACAATAAATATTGAACCCTACTCTCTTTATTTACAAGCGTTTCAGACAATTTACGGAAATAATAGACAAGAACAAATAAAAGGAATATATAGATAAAAATACACGTGTTAAGCAAAATCTCTTATATGAATATGAAGATTGGAATTCTAAGGTCAAAATTCAACATCATAACATAGCCTATGATTGAATATTTAATAGACTCAGATTCTGATCCAGCTACCTAGGTGAAGAAAATAAAGCGACCCCAACACCCTCCTCGCCCCCGACAAAGCATAAGTAATAAAACGCGCTCTTACATTATTTAAAAAAAAAATTCATTACATATTTTAAATTATAAAGAATAACACCTACATAAACTGAACTAATACAATGTCCAACCGATATCATATCCAAATCAATCAATAACTAAAGATTCCACACCCACAAGACACGTGATGGAGTGAAATCTCCTTAAAAGCTAAACATTCTTAGTAAACCCATTCTCTGATAGGCTGAACCCCAGTTTGGTGGAAGATTGTGATTGCTCTTTGTTTAAAGGCATTAAAGCTCTGAGAAATGATTTCCTAAATTTTTCACCATTGAAATGTTTTCTACGCCTGATTAGAAGCTGGAACTTTTTGAACTAAAATTGGACATGAAATCGGATAGATTATGAACAAAACAACACATTGAGGGTAAAGACCTGAATCACAGTAGAAAATTAATGCAAATAGATGAAGGGTAGCTGAATAAACGGTGGACTCATAAAGGCACCCGACATAAACCATATATATATATTGACAGAAATATATTTCATCTTTCTTTTAAAGGTGGTATCTGACACGTTGCGTATGTCAAATATATGACTAGCCTATAATATATCTTACTCTGTGTGGGGTATTTGGGCATAATTGATGCAGAAAAATCATACTTAAGTCTTCACTTAAACAATTATAAACGGTATATATATTTTAGGGCTGTTAAACTTGTTAATTAACTCTAATATGTGCATTATTTGACCGAAATAGTCCTCGAAAATGGTAGAAAAAACAGCAACTCATTATCACTGTGAAATGTTTCATGAAGTGCTCAAACAAAGCTATCTGAAGGACTATTTTTGAAAGTTTCACAAAAATTCTTACCAAACGAACCGTTCTGTTTAGAGGGTAAGGCTTATTGAATAATCAACGGCAGACAAGATGAGGTCTACAACAACAGGTCGAAATGAGAAATCTCGTCTTCATTCATCCTGAAGTTGTCCCTGTATCTCATGTTTTTTTAATTGTTGGTGAAATATTAGGGCGCAATTTTTAACATATTAAGAGACTTTTGAGCAAAAATTCCTATAAATTAAAAACCTCTTTCTCTGTAGATTGATTACATATACATTTGTTATTAACGAACACAACTCCGATATGGAAGCAGAGTACTTGCTCCCTTCTTTTTGTTCTCTGCTATATCTGTATTTACAATCTGCATTGCTAACAGCAGTATACTCGGTCTCTTTTTTTCGCTCTGTAGACTGATGTGAATTAATATGTTAAAGTAAAATAGCATTTATACAATATATTTTATGCTCCTTCATTTTCGATAAAAATGCCCTTTTGGATGTAACGCAGTTGTTAGATCACGCTTATGGCGATTGTATTGACAGAGGCCAGACGGTCAGGTTGATGAATTAAAGCAAATGTAAACAGGGTCGATTATTTATTTTCTTGGACAAAGTAAAACTTGGTACATACAATCGAGTGATGCAATGGTCAATATTTGTTATTATTACTAAATAAATATTGACGAGTATTAATACATTTTGACTCCTCTACTTAAACTTTTAACAAAAAACGTTGTTTGCATTAAATACCTAGTTCCACTTCAAATTTCCATGTATTTGGTAATTAAAAAACAAAAACAAAGATAATTTACTATTCAAATTGTTTGTCACGTTATGCCACGAGTTTAACATTTGTAAATCATTGCTTTGTTTTCGGATAGCGAATAAAAAGGCAAACCTTATTCCATAACAATCATTATTTTTTAAATATATTTTTGTTTTGTTGATTGATTCGTTTTAAAAATAAGGTTTAAGGAGTTTGTATATGGGTTTGGTATATACACGTAAGATAACTGGTGCACGGTTTAATATCTAGGGGAACAACGATGAGTGCAGAACACTGAATCATCGATTCTACACCTCATTTGGAGATTTCAACATGTAATATTTTAATAATTATTTTTTGTCTTGAGGTTTGCTTATTGACTTAATTACAACTTTATTAAGTGATTTGTTGTTGTTTTTCGTTAAGAAACGACAGGCTAGTGTCAGATGACAGTGTCTGGTGGAGCAAACTATTTGGCCGTCTACATTTGTAATGATTTCATTCAAAGACACAGATTGCTGTCGAGGAATTATTGTGTGTTGCCCCATTTCGGATGGGGAAAAATCACAGGGACTGTATGATCAAAATGCTATTGCAAAAGTTACAAATTATAAAATTTTGTAAACAAAAAACCTAATTTAACCTTGACAAAACATATTCTGTCGCCGCTTTGTGGTCCTATATAAGTGTTAACCATATAAAATGCATGCACACCATACACAGACATTGCATTTGTTCATTGCTGTTTCGTTTTACCCAGTTATTATACATGCAAAAAGTTTCTAAATAATATACACTAAACTTAATTTCAGCAATGCATACGGTAAAGCCTAGATGCATTTACACGTATAGCTTTTCGACATAAAAATCTATGTTTTCAGTTTTGCCTCATTGATTCATAACGAGTTACCTTAATTCAGCATACGCTGTTTGTATCATTATCCCTCAAACATAAAATGTTTTAGTAATCCTACGTTCTACTAGCTCCAAACGCCGTTTAGCAAATATTATAAAGAAAGATATATTTAATAACTAATTTGATTATTTCCAAGATCGAACGAAGACTGGAAAATATATTTGTGAAATGCATGCGAAATCAGCCTCGCGTGAGTACGTACCTAGTACAAACATAACTTAATTGCACTTGATCGTCTACCTTTCTATTTGCCAGTCACATCTTAAGTTTGGACCAACGATGTGTTGCTCAAATTAACAAATACATTATGCTTACCTGAAGAGAACCCGAGAAATTCAGTTTATAGATGCCGTACATATATTTGAAAACTTAAGCATAACACCCCAACCGTCATTACAAACATGTATTCCACATCTGAACCACATAATTTGTTTTCCAAATTATCTAAAACGGGGATAAGATAAGTTCGGATGCCGCCTTTAAAGGAGCCCAAATTTAATCAGTTATTAACATGCAGGATGAAGGGTTCTTTAGATATCCCACTAACGTTTTCTGTCAACAGACCTTTATACAGATGTCACAATATAAGTCTTTGGTGACTTGAAATGTTTATATAACCATTTTCGTTTTGTTTATTTGACTTCATACAAAAGCAATGGCTCAATGTAATGTAACAAACATATATGTTCTTCTTCATACGCTCATACACACACACACACACACACACACACACACACACACACACACACACACACACACACACACACACACACACACACACACAAATAAATCGAAAGTTTGGGTTTTCATCTGTTTATATGGTATAAGAATATATGAAAAAAGTCTTGTATGTATTAAAACACAGGCAGCAGATCTTGACTAATTCTTACACACTATAAAAAGATATATATTTCTGCTTGCTTGTAGACATTTAACAACCCCACCTGTAAGTACACACCTTCCTAAAGTACAAATACATGTACTTTACCATCGACGGAGTTATAAAGATAAATAAACAAAAAGTCACATCGAGGACATGACCTTAACCTTAATACGGTTGTTTAATCATGTGCATTAAAAGTGCTAATTTATTAGCATACGTATTTGATAAGGAGCTCAGTTAAGCGACGGACCAACCAAGATGTCGTTTGTATATCATGGACCTAACAAGGCACAATGGTACTCCTCACTTGCCCCGCATCACGTAGTCTGTTCCGAGTTAAATGGATGGCATATTCGGGATTATTTGGGTAACGTAGCGTTCTTTACATATTTTTATATGGAACAGGTCTATAAAACGTTTGGAGTTAAGTGTAATTAATTAGGCACGTGGTCCTTTTTCAGCCATAAATTGCCTAATGCTACTGCTATGTTATTATTGTTAACACTTTTCAATCGTCTAACATGGAAGACTTATGTAAAAAAATGTACAAAATTAAAAATGGTACCTTGTAATTTATTCTATTCCAAATGTCAGATGTCTACCGATCCCAAGGCCAACAAATCTCTCCCCTTGTCCTGGCAGACTTTGGGACAGCCGACGGTGTTCTAGCACTGACAACCATAAATGCCAGTCATTGGTGGGTTTAATGCTGACATAATACTTTTTTCGGAAGACAACACAAAATAGAATGAAAAAGAAAACAGAATTTATGCTCAATCAACTAGAACCAGAGCTGCTTGTTTTTCATTTTCTTAAACAAGAGTATTATCTCATGTACACTTAAAGCATTTTTTCTGTTATTGCTTATTAGTCATGAATTTTATCGGTAATGAAGTTTTATAGATGCAAACAATATCTTCAACGATATCTAAAACGGCCGCATGTATTGTTTTTGTTGGGAGAATAAAGACAAAGCTGTTCAGTATGTAAATATGTGCAGTCGTTTTTTTCTATAGTCAATTGTTTTTGCCGCAAATATTTTGTTCTGCATTTGTCAGATTTAAAACATTTAGCGTGCAACTAAATTAGTGTCAGTAATACTTTAATTATTAAAATAGATGAAAACGCACTATGTTGGATCTTTATCTTAGCGCCACATTATCAAACACTTCAAGATAAATAATCCCTAAACTGCCCCCTAACCACAGTGAACATATATGAGACCTCTGCACATGTTTCTTTATTGTGATGCATGATGATTCTCATGATCATAAAGACTGGCATGTGTTTCTGTTGTGTTATTAGAGTCTCTGAAAAAAGAGAACAAAGAAGTTGTGGTAATACTAAATGACCAACCTGACAACGACTTTCAGAAACTCCAAGAAAATAAAAAAGGTAAGTCAAATCAATGTTTATTACTTTGTTTAAGTTTTGGTGATGTAACTGTTCATGTTTTGAACTAAAATTTCATGCAGACAATATATTTTGATGACTGCTTAGCATGTTGTTTATGATTTTCTGATGTACTCTTACCTAAATGTTCGCAGTAATAAAATGCTATTTTGACAATCTTCTTACTAAAAAATACCATACTTCCAATGTTGTGTATTAACAAAATAACTAACAAAGTCCATTTATTTTACAGATTTCAGGATTGATGACATTGATGGCGTGATGGTATACGTGTCTACAAAGGATTTTCATAAGCAATGTGCTCCCACTGGGTCCATTGACTTTGGAATTATTAGTGTTGCCACCCAAAATCTACCGTAAGTAACTATGATTTGAAACATAGAACGTGTCCAGCAATATGCTAACTATTTTTTAAATTTAAGAACTTTCAAAGACAGTTCTTAAATGTTAATTGGCTGTTTGACTGGACTACTAAATGATACAATCAATATTTTGCTCCGGCTTTTCGCAAATCACGTAGACGTTATGGAATCATATTGGCTTCACAAAACAAGAGATGCAAATTTGAATCGTCAAAATATTCTGCATAACTGTTTATCCTGTTTATTATGATTTCAGGACTTTGTCTATTGACAAAGAAATCTTCGCAACTTGCAAAAACATAACCTACGAAGAACACCAACGAATTTCAGAAGAATATATAATGCGTTGGAAACACTTTCTGACGACTAGAAGCAAGGAAATCAAACTAGGTAGGCACACGAAGCTGCAAGTCTTTACTTCTTAAATAATAAATAATAGTTGTGTCTATCTATGTGTGTGTATATACGATGTTTCAGATATACAATGCACGCACTACACGTGTGTCCCATATCCTTTCCCTACTCATAGAAAATAATTGTCTATTTATCGATGGTAATAATTACTATGCAGATGGTATGAAATGCGTGAAGTACCCATGCCCTTCTATATCATTAAGACGGGCTTTAGTTTCTCATTGTTATTATTATAAAATATGTGCCATAAATAGTGTTACATAAATATGCCGTTTCAAGTGGTCTTTCCCCTATCCGAAATTGATACTTCGTTTTCCTTCTATTTTTTGCGCGGAAATTAAAACTTATGCAGTGTGTTAAGCATGGTCTGTAGTTTTTGCTCTCAACCCGATACCAATACAACGTCATCTGTATACATAAAGATAGCAACATAGATATCATTCATCTGTACACCTAGATCTATTTTTATTTCTTGTACTTAATCACTTGTGATTATTGCGAATAGTGAAACAATTAAGCCAGTTGGTTATTTTATCTTTTATGATAATTGAATAAATATTTCCTTTTAGATTTATATATTTTGCCATCAATTTAGGTAGAAATTTATAAAGTAGAATTTTTTCTGCATATGATGTCAAAACAGTAGCATAGGTCAATGAATGACATGAACTCTTGCTTATTGTATCCTTATGCTATCCAGAGTGATGATCCTCACACGACTTTGTGTCCATAAGCTCATTCTGTTCGTCGGCAAGCAGGCCAATCCATTCCATGTCAACCAATATCTTTCTGTTTAATAATGACTGTATAACTTAGTGATGTATGATGATAGACTGATCCCTGTGCTATTGAGTTAAGTACTTTAGAATAAGACAAATGATGGCTCTCCGCCACGAGATGGTATGGTGCTTGTGTAGAAAATGTACAGGAATAGTTTTGCAACACTTCCTAAATGCCCGGAAAAGTTCTGAGCGTCTGTTTCACATTATGAATTGTTTGGCGTGTTGCATGTATTCTTAAACTAAGTCAATGCAGTTCTGTGTTTCGTGTGCTGTTTAGATTTCAGTAATAACCATATTCCATGTCCCAATTATAAAAGTGGTGCGTTAGAGAGAGCATATTACATATTTTATATCACCAGAAATAAAATAATCGCACAAACTAGTCTGAGTTTCTAGGTCTGTATGTGTAGTGTTTATCCCCGTTATTTCACTGATTGTATACCAAATGTCATGAAAGGACTGCTCCAAGGTTGATGTACGTTTGTGAGACTTTATTATTAAAATAATTTTATCGTGCTGTGCCTCTAGTTCAATGGCTATGGTCTTTTATGCATGTTTGAACACCGAATATAATTGTGTGCTCGCCTCGTTCGCCGCCATGTTTGTGCTTAACATTGTTTGCTTGGTTTGCTGTTTCTTTCTCGCTGCTTTTTTGTCTCTGTTAACCTTGTCCCTTTAAAACATAAGTACTTAAAGTCCTTTTTAGGCAATACGTTAATTTATTTCGGATCCAATATATTATTTTTTATAACTGTTCAATTTAAAAAATCAGTCAGAGTGACACGATTATGTGATCATCCCATCACATGATCGGAAGTATTTATCAAGACTTTTAATTCAGGTGGACGGCTCTCTTGCTCATTTATCATGGATGATTCGTACGATGAGAGCAGATATCTGCAGCTGATGAGCGATGTTTGGACATACATGTACACTGGAGGCATTATCAATGAGGTAGGCTAGATATTTATAAATGTAATATAAAAACAGTCACAAAAAGTCTTAAAAAAGGTTAGTAGCTTCAATTAACTAGCTTTTTTAATTCAATCTTTATTCAGTTTACGTAAATATGGCCTAAGGAAAAATGCTTCTACCTTGCTGCCAAAAAAGCAATTAGCTTTATTTATACTAAAATAAATTGCTTTAAAAATAGTTACCATTTTTGTTAGTAATAACATTAAACTATTTACCATATATTTTTATCTTGGAAAATGCAGAGTAAATGCACGAGTTTAAATAGGGTTACTGGTTTCGATTTTAATTAACCATTTCATTAGATTGTGTACTAATAAAGGACCAGAGTAGTAAAACCATGTCGCTGCTTCTACAAATATGTAGGCTTATAGATTGTCATCTTCATAAGACTGTCCGGCTGATTGTTTGTGTAATAAAATATTTTCAGCACGAGTATAATAAGACTGTAGTTCAAGGTACACTTGCAAAAAAGTCAGACATCATTGCACCGTTTGAAAACAACATTTTCGCTGGGTTCGAGATACTGAGTTTCACAACAAACAACCTGAGTCCAAGTTGGCAGGACGACATCAACCAAATCTCAGGTAGACGTTTATGTTATACTTTTTACATACTAATATTATTGAGATATGGACGGATATGGACAGATCCACAAGTATACATTGTAAGATAAGTACTGAAAAACGACAACAACACAACAACATCTACAGAATCTTCGAGAGTAGCTGCAGCAGCAACAACACTAGCAATAAAAATAACAACTAAAACCGCTACACCACTCTAAATAAATAAATAAATAAGTTGCTGTAGAACCTTAATTTTTAAATCATGTTAGAAACTACCCATTAGGTTTATCCTTCTCTTATGCCACACAATTTGGAGCGTAATGACATTTACGTTTTATCGCATAACATGTAACATAAAATTCTGTCTTCCTTGATAGACAACAATTTACGCACTCGTTATTCGTCATTTTCACGCTAGCTGACGTCAACCTGAGTATTGTTTGCATTTTAAACTGGCTAATCTAATTATTCGGATCATTCGACGCAAACAATATTTGTACGATCTACATGGGATACGACGCCTTTTTGCGGCTAGCTGTGTAATGCGTGATTTGGTACTTCTTGGCAAGTAACTTTTATGAAGGAAATCGGCACACGTAAAAAAATAAGTAGATTTAATCATACTTTATTCCCCAGAAACCTCTATTGGTGTAGCTATGCTACTACGACTGTGCAGTGATAACACAAAACTACGTCACAACTGTCATGCTTACGTTATACAATGTGTTCATACGCAAAATCTTTTGCTGCGAGTGCAGATTTTGCTGCCACACATACGATTGCCATCTTTTTAATAAATTTAGAACGATTAAAGCTCTGTTTATATTTTCAACAGATCCTGGTAGCGCCAGGTCGTTGTACGCAGAGAAGTTAACATTAAACGTCCAAAGTTGGACACGATCCTCAATGACCTCGTCAATGGTGAATTTCCGGTCAAGCGAGGAAGTGAAGACCCTATTAGACCTATTCTACAGCAGGGTTACGGACAAATGGACTCGATCAGTCAGCGCGTTTGTGAGAACGCCCTACATTTTAGGACATATTTTGCTGCACAAGATTCAATAAAATGATCTTACCTACCTTTCAAAGGTCACATACATGAACAAAAAATATTATAATTAGACATCTTTGTTGCCTTATTGGTGACTAGTATGCGGCTAGAATGAGTTTGTATGCCAGATCGCGATACTTTTATGATCCCTCGAGGGTTGTCACTACCTTTTGCGGCTACATACCAAGTTTGCAATCGGCATTTACATGTACGATTGTAGTGTTGACGATTTAAATCAAAACGAGTGTCGCGGAGCAGTTTACTCTAGTTAGTCTACCGAGCAGCTTATAATTGGGAGTTAAGTTTTAATTCAGCGTATTTTTTCAAGTTCGGTAGCACTGAAGACTATTTTAAACCTATTTGTTGTTTCAATAAAACAATATTGCATGTTTAATATAATTTCTATAATATTAGTATCAATTATGTTAGTGACGGTGTTGTATCTTTTGTCCAAATGGATGATATATATTGTAGAAGATGTGACTGTTTTGTAGCTAAAGACTTTTTTTATGTTTTAAGAATGTTATATTGTATTTGTATATGAAATATACATGGCAAATAAAATATATTCATATATATTAATCAAAGTCCAAGTTTTATTTTTATGTTTTCATAACATTAGATGTCTTCTATCCTGCGACCATGCCGATTTTAGCCCTTTGGTGATGCTAAACCGTCTCTGCTAACAACCTGTCTGGAACAACAACATGTTTTCTTTTCATATTTTGACTCATTCATGTAGACACACTGTCCACACTTATTATGTTTGTAAGTTCCAGACGTCGACTGTAGAGTAATTTTGTGGTGTATTCATACATATATACCTTCCTGACATAAATTAAATCATCGTTGCAATTATGATAAACAGTTTTGTGACAAACTAACCAATTTTTATCTAGAGTTAAGTTTAAATCAATTGTTTTTTTCTGGTAATGCCGAATTGTCTACTCTAAAGGAATATATATCCATTATATCCATTGTCTTTAAAATGATATTACACTTGGAATTAGAAAACAAAAAAAATCATTACTTTCATCACTTTAAATCGACTTAGAAATGTTTTGCACACTTCATGCGTATTTAAAGTTTAATTTCACTATAGAACCAATCAGTGATTTGATATATACAGAGAGAGAGACAGAGAGAGAGAAAGAGAGAGAGAGAAAGAGAGAGAGAGAAGGAGAGAGGGGCATCGACTACAACACTTGTCCTCTTCATTGTTTAATATAGCAACTTATTTGTAAGATAAATATTTATTACTTAACTATAAAGCCTTTTATGATATTTCTTGCTTCTTGCAAAGAATACGAGTAGTAGACAGACAGAAATGTTGTTGTGTTTTTTAAATTATTTACAGACGTGGCAATATTGTGTAAGGCTCAGATTTGTCTGTGACACATTTCTCCATAAGAAAACTGTACGTCTAAAACAATTATAATAATTGATTTATAAGTACTTATTGTATAGTTGTTCATGGGGAAACTGATAACACTATGTCGATGTTACAAATATATTTATGACAAAGGCAAATTTAAGACGTTTATATATTATGTCAGATCTTTATAGGATACGGAGAAAAGGTGGTTTATTACTTGATCCTAGTATGAGTGTATCGTCCGCCATGAGTTTGATACGGAGAATACGACACATTTTGAATGTGTCTTTTTGCAAACAAGTTGCATTGGCTTATACATTAACCTTCACTCATAATACATATAAACACCATTGTTAACATAAAAGCTCATTCCTTGTATTTTCAGAATTTTGCATAACCAACTTGAAATGTGAAAGCCGTGAACTCAACTTTTCAATGATCGTTCCGATTGTGACTTTTCAACAAGATAGCTGTCCATTAAATGCAAAATAATTCTGACTTTGTTATGTAAAATATGATGTTTTGTGATTTAATGTATTTCTCCATTGAATCCAGAGTGTATTAGTAATCACCATTTCCAAGTCATTTAAAATTATAATCTACCAGCAAGTTAGATTTTATAAACAATATA
The DNA here is from genome assembly GCA_007844125.1 of Sinonovacula constricta. NCBI lineage: Eukaryota > Metazoa > Mollusca > Bivalvia > Cardiida > Solecurtidae > Sinonovacula > Sinonovacula constricta. The sequence continues at coordinate 29,740,638 of CM017559.1, forward strand.
TATGCCACAAGAGAGGAACTTACCCGAGAGCTAGAATATTACCTTAAGCGCAGTCGGGGACAATTGTCCAGTTGATGGATTTGCAATATCTACTATCACCAAAACATTCATGTACTATACATTTTATTTAATGAAACAAGCCTTTATCAGTTTACCTAAGCAAAAGAGACAAAAGGATAAAGAAGAAAAGTAGCACAGTTTCAACAACCGGCCGCAATAGATCATGTGGTAGAGCGTCGGCTTGCGGATCGGGAGGTCTTAGGTCCGAACCTCGACCGACTCGAACCAAATACTTTAAAGCTGGCTTAAAGTGGCCTCCTCTTAACGATCGGGGCTAAGGAGACAGCATTAGGCCTGACTCGTCTGTGTCAGTATAATGGAACGGCCGGGTTCAGTCCTTGGACACCTCATAATTGCCCCTGTGCTATAATGAAAGAAATGTCGCTGCACAGTATCGGCAAAAATGCCGGCTTATCAAATGCCATCCCATCCCATCCCAGTTTCAACAATTTCAAGAAGTTCGGGGCAAAATACGTGTAATTGATATTCCAGAACAATCATTTGCAAATTTTACTAGACAATATACCATGCAAACATATCTATCTTATTGCCGTAAATAAGTGAATAATGTTTTATTTGTAGGCACGTAAACAAGCCTTTTTTAATACATCAAACTATATACTCAATAAAACATCGGTCTGCTTCATATTTTGTAAGTCTAAATTGAAAAGTAGTGAGTTATGAAGTAAGATTTTACGTTGTTGTTGGGGATGTGGCTGTTTCATACACTAATCCTTAAATCTGCTTGCGTCAAGTCACTTATATTACACTACTCACACTGGTGACGTGTCGCTGTAATCTTGAAAAGTACATGATCATAATCAAGACAATGCTTGTGTTCATCAATATTGGTGCCAATGTTGGTTTTTTAATTAGATTTCAAAAATAAAATCAAAACAATTTATCAATAAACACTCCTAGGCATTATCGTTAGAATAAATTATAATGTTGAATTGTCAAAAAATCGTAAAATATGAAACAATCTAGCTAATATCAGCTAGAGTGTCTTCTCACATTAAGCTTTTAGAAATCCGTGACTGTACTTCTGTGTGTGTGTGTGAGTGTTTGTGCGCGTGCGTCCGTGCGTGTGTGTGTATTTGGTGTCAAACGGGGACACCCCTACCAACTGGGGACACCCACCAAACCAGGGACATCACCAGCTGTCCTACTTTTGAATTCCGTGCCTACAGGCATGGAAAGATAGCATATGTGAAATTCGCAGAAATCGCTTCCTGCCCTAAATTAACCACTTTAGTACGGTCCACAATATACACACCGATTTGGACATGATATTTTTCATACACATGCGTCCCCGTATATCTTTAGTTTCTGCTATAAGGCATACACACTACTAGGCACGGAGTCCCAGTTTATGCATAGAATTTCAAAGATCCATACACACAAATGACCGCCGGATGCCCCTCCCCATTTATACGTTATATTTTAAACAATCAGACACAGAAGCAGAATCTGAGTAGTACTAGGAAACAACTTCTTGGCCAAAAACTATCTGGCAAGGCATTGACGTTCTATAGTTATAGCTAACGTTAAAGCATTTAGAAACACTTCACTACTACTGTACACATTTATAAAGGAATTACATTATATCATTATATCATATACACTTTATATTCATCTACGTAAATGATAGGTCTATAAGCATGTGGTCATTTAAGCTTTATAGTACTATTTATTATCGCATATACGTAGTAACCATGTATTTTACTTAAATGCATACATGCATGAGTGCTTAAATGCATATTTACATAACATACAAATATACTGTCTTTTTTTAAACCTGCCTTTATCGTACGGAAACACATACAAAAAGCTATGGTACTTAGACAAGTGATTCGATAAAATCGCTATTCAATATTATTCATTTACTTCTTTTTTCTAGCAAGCATACTATAATCCCCGCAAACTAGAATTATTTAAATATTTATTTTTAAATGGCTAGGATGTTGATTCCGCCGATGGCAAACAGAGCTTTGCAGCAGCAACATCAGTACTACTACTACTACTACTACTACTACTACTACTACTACTACTACTACTACTACTACTACTACTACTACTACTACTGCTACTACTACTACTCATGTTTTAAAGTATAATATAATGATTTAATTATTGAATGTTATTTAAACTAAAGATTTCCCATCATGTTTGGGATTAAGCAAAGGATTGCATGGTGACATTGATCAGAGGACTTTAAAAAGTATTTTTGTCAAATTTTGTCGTATCACCTAGGCCATTTTGCTTAGACTTTTCAGCTAAAACTGTATTTTAGTTATTTAATTTAACTTATGATAAAAGTAACATTTGTATAAATGTGTATACATTTCTTTACAAAAATGTTAGGTTCGTAGAAAGTAAATGGCGCTAAAACAGACCAGTTCAGAGAATAGAAGGAGAAGGTCGTTCTTAAATAAACATATATGTGTTGTTGTTGCTTTTGTTGTTTTTTAAATACATCAAAGCGGCCTAACAAAAGGAACCTACTTAACCGAAAGGAAACAGAAAAAACAGAACAAATGAAAAGTAAGAAAGAAAAGGAGTACTGGAAACAATCCAAGTCCACAATTCTTTCAACCTGATAAAGATACCAGTAATTTCAATAAAGGTATTTGAATAACGAAATTTAAGATATGTTTGGAGAAATTTCTCAAACATAAATACTTAAAGCATGCAAATAATTACACAACAATCGAGTAGCGGGGCCAGACAATTTAATTAATTAGTTCTTTAAATTTAATATACTTCCTTCATGCATTATTTAATACTACAGTAAAACCTCTTCACAGCAACATCTGGCGGAGGCACGAAAAAGTGTTGCTGCTGAGAGGTGTTGCTGCTCAGAGGTTTCAATGAGACGACAAAAAATGTGTGTTTTTAAAATAGTATTGTACTTTAGGCAATCAGCATTTGCTTGTCTATTACAAAACAATATCGTCAGTAACGGACCTGTATCTGAGTTCTGCCGCAGCCTAACTCAGTAGCAAGGGACTGTGCTGACCTTCCTTGTTCTAACAATTTAATTGCAGTAACAATTGATCTAACGTAAGGTAAACGTGTTTTTAAGACATTTCAAGACAAAATGGCCAGTATTCCAGTATTGAGTCATGCAAAGACTGATTTACCATTAAAAATCGAATTTACAGTCAGGTATCCTAAAACAATGACAGTTTGCATTTAGCACTTAACGTAAACATCTTTTTAAGTAAGCAATTCATATAGTGATATTTTTTAATCTTTCGATAAATTAGAGAAACCAAACCAACTCGTTAAAATCATCAATAGTTGGCACTTCTTTCACACGTTCCGGCAATACCCTAGATCTACAACGGCATGTTTGTAGCATGCAGCTGGTTTCCCGTCCAACTGCAACTTGATTCCAATTAACACCTTCTCAACAGGGTACAAGCAATGATCTGCCGACCGCGTGACATTTCTGGTGTACTTGACAGGCTGTTACATAAATAGCTGCACTGGTGTTGCTACACAGAGGTTAAACAAACCTCAGGGGAGAGATTTACACGGCCGCTTACCGCTTAGCGGAGGAGTTGCTGCTTAGAGGTTAAAATGCGCAGAAAACTACTGGGGGAAATTCAACTGCCGCTGCTTGGAGGTAACCGCTGCTTAGAGGTGTCGCTTCTAGAGGTTTTACTGTATATATTTTTCAGAAAAATGGCGTGAAAGTGTAAGTATGCTTGTGCAAGAAAAAGGAAAATTACCCTGTTTAGAAAATAAAAGGGGTAAATCATTGCTAAGTCACTTTGGCACAATCCTAACGAGAGTTTTTATGCAATATATTGAGCACATGGGCAGAAAACTATAAAGTTCATGTAGATGCACAAGCCGATTTTCGCAAAAAAAAATGCGTACTAGAGATAATTGTTTTGTTTTAAATGCAATCGTAAGTCACATGTAAAATACAAATAAGAAACCATACGTTGACCTATTTTGTAGTAAGAGAGATCAATCGTGCAAACTAATTAATATTTTTTGAATTATAATGCAAGTATAATTCACCTTATACAAAAGTAAGGGTGAACAGGGAGGTAACGGATAGTTATATAAATACATGCGGGTAGCTCAAGGTTTGTGTTTATCATCATTTTTGTTTTCTTTATACTTAAATGACTCAGCAGAAACGTTACAAATTTACAACATTGTTCATGATATGAGATATAACAATAAAGATTATAAGCACAAGACACTTTGCTTGACAAAGAGGCAAGATAAAATAAACTACATATACATACCCCTGTAACTAAAGTAGTGATGATGCTGATGGTGATGACGGTGATGCTGCTGCTGCTTCTTCTGCTGCTTCTGCTGATAATGGTGACGCTGACACTGATGTTGTTTATGATTAAGATGTAAATGGTGATAAAGGTTACTTCGATGCTGAGGCTAATGACGATTATGATGTAAATCGTGATGGTGATGAAGCTGCTGCTGCTGTTGAGGATAATAAGCGGTGATTATACAGGTAGTATGGGATCATGATGATGATTATGTGTGATCAGGTGAATTTAATGGCGGTGATGATGATTAATTTTCGATATTTATCATGTAAATGGACGTGATATAGGTTCGTTTTTATTACGGTTGTTTTGCATTTAACTGCCACTCGATGGTTGTATACGTGCACTATTTGGCAATCTATGGTTTAAAGACGTTGAACCTTACGATAATACCAGTCGTTGGCTCTGGGTTCCGGGGAGGATGTAATTGGTTCTTGATTGGTTCATACCTTGCAATAATGCATAGCATTCTTTGATTTTTTTTTATGTTTAGATGTTTTATGTTTTTGTGTTATATGAGATGTGTTACCTTCTTTTAGTTTAATTTTATTAAGAAGCTTTAATTTCGTGTCGTCAGTGTATGACGCAAGGCATTTTTTTCTAAATGACACATACTTTAAACACGTGTGTTGTCACAAAAAATGATATGCGTAGTTGATACGGGAACGGACCATGCAGCTACAAAGTAATTAGCAAACATTCAAACTCAGGTAATACTGCGACATTGCGACATTGCGCGCGCATATGTGACAGAGCAGATTTTGGTGATGTACAAAGGTGTTGGCAGAATTAATGTCTGTATTACTTTATTTAAACAAAAATAAAATGATTGCTACGAACAAAATTGGTAGGAAAGATTAATGACTTTATCACAAACGTATACATATAAACATATTTTCGTATATTTGGATATCTAGATAATGATAATGTTAAAAATTCAAAATTGCACATTTGTGATTCTCTTTGCACAGACTACAGATATAGACGGGACGCTTGCATAAACCCTCTGCCACGCCATTTCATTACAGAATATGCAAAATATGTTCTGCGTTAGAAGATGAATATTGCTTCATACTTGAATGTCCAGCTTACGGCATTTTAAGAAAGCAATATCGAACAATACTTTAACAAACACCCTAGCATAGTGAAATATATTTAATTACTTAATTAAAACAATACCGGAGTAAAGATCTTAGCTTGTAGTTTTGAGTTAAGAAAAGCTATATAACAGTTCTTTTTTCATCACTTATATTTTCATAAAAAAGAGAAAGAATAAAAAAGATACAAGTCGATTACGAGAGAGGGACAAACACAAACACATCCGTTATTCATCGCAATGATTTGCTTTATAATTTTAATCATACTGTTGCCACAACTTTGATGTTATCAGGAGATATTTTATTTTCTAATTATAAATTAACATGTAATTTGCCCAATGTGCAAAAACATAGTAGAAAACGTGCAAACCAGCACTACAACATTAATAAGATCCGGTTGTTTCGCTGTATAACTTAACATAAAAAGTTATAATTTATGCAAATTGAAGTTCCTATCCCATGATACGACTGACAATTACAACGCCATAACGTATTTTTCTCCACATTTAATGGTTTTTGCCCGAAATATACGGAAATTTGCCCCACCGACCCCCTCCCCACCCTTCCCTAAATCCGAAGGGACATTTGTCTTGACGTGGGCCATTTATATGAATATCACAGACGAAGTACCCTGGTATATTTATTTATACTATAGATTTCTTTCTTAATTAAACAACATTTTTTTCATAATAACCAGTGGTTTGTTTATACTTTATTCCAGCATAGTAATGACAATGTTTTTGTGAGTGTGTTTTAATTATCGTTTACATGTACAGTCATCTTAAACATAATGAAATTATGATGTCAATCCTTGATTATGTTCTTCGTTTCCAGTTTGTCCACAAATTAGAGAAGATATATAACATTTAATTAATCATTGATTAGATATAGTATGCAGTACGATGAAATTTAATACTGCTCGTTTATTTGACATGGCTGCAAATAATTAATGTGTATAATACTTAACGTTTGACAAACACAAAGGTATAAAAACGATAAAAAAATCTTGTTAACAACTTTAGCAAATCGCCGGGCTTAAAATGGTTACTGGCAAAGACGTAAATTCATGTTGATTTGTACGTCATTATACTTCTACCTGGAAAAGCAAGATTGAACGAGTTTATAGTTACTTTTCTACAGACAAAACTTCAAAAACTTTAGAACAAAAAAAAACAATGCAGCTTTATAAAAAGGCACAAATGTTAGATTTTTTTATTTATTTTTTTTAAATTATTTGTACCTAATTTAATGTCACGAGTTTCACAACTTTTAATATTTCCGCACTGAAAATTCATTATTTGACCGGTATAGTCCTCGAAAAAGGTAAAAAAAAACAGCAACTCATTATTACTGTTAAATGTTTCATGTAGTGCTCAAACAAAGGCGTCTGAAGGACTATTTTTGAAATTTTCACAAAAGCCTAACCAAACGAACCGTTCTGTTTAGAGGGTAAGGCTTATTGAATAATCAGGGGCAGACAAGATGAGGTCTACAACAACAAGTCGAAATGAGCAATCTCGTCCTCACTCATCCTGATACTGTCCCTGTATATTCTCGGCTTCTTTAAATTGTTGGTGAAATATTAGGGCGCAATGTTAAACATATTTAAAGACCTTTGAACAAAAATGACTATGCTGGAAACTAAAAATATCTTACTCTGTAGATTAATTATATAAACATTTGAAAGTAACGAACAACACAACTCTGATGGGAAGCCGAGTACTTGCTCCTTTCTTTTTGTTCTCTGCTATATCGGTATTTACAAGCTGCATTGCTGACATCGGTTTCCTCTTTCTTCTGTTAAACAATACTTCGCTCTACAGAGAGATGTGAATTAATATTAAAAAGTAATACGTATTTATACAATATAATTAATGCTCCTTCATTTTTAATAAAAATGCCATTCTGGTTGAAACGCAGTTGTTAGATCACGCGTATGGCGATTGTATTGATGAATTGAAGCAAATATAAACTAGGTCAATTTTGAGATCGTATTTTTTTCTTGGACAAATTAAAACTTGGTACATACAATCGAGTTACGCAATGGTCAGTATTTGTAATTATTACTAAATAAATATTGCCGAGTATCTTTTCATTTTGTCTCCTCGACTAAAACTTTAAGAAAATGTCCTATGCATTAAATACCTAGTTGCCTTTCCAATTTTCACGCATATGGTAATTTAAATAAGATATTGATAATTTAACATTCAAACGTTTCGTCAAGTTATGCCACGAGTTAAACATTTGTAAATCATTGCTATGTTTTCGGATAGGGAATAGAAAGGCAAACCTCACTCCATAATAAGCATTATTTTAAAATATATTTTTTCTTGTTGCTGATTAAATCGTTTAAATATAAGGTTTAAGGATTTTGTATATGTGTTTGGTATATACACGTAAGAAGACCGGTTTATCGTTTAATATCTAGGGGAACAACGAAAACTGCAGATCACTGAATCATCAATTCTAAACATCATTTGGAGATATAAAAATGTAATATTTGTTTTTGTCTTGAGGTTTGCTTATTTACTTCATTACATTTTATTAAGTGACTTTTAATCAAATAAAAAAAACACAACATCATTAGTGAAAGATAACAGTGGGGCGTCTTTTTCACTTTAAGAAAACAACAATAGTGACTTTAACTTTAAGCTTGCTACACGAACAGATCTGGTGGAGCAAATTATTTGGGCTGTCTACATTTGTAATTATTTCAATCAAAGACTCAGATTGCTGTCGAAGAATTATTATTTGTTGCCCCGTTTCGGATGGTGACAAATCACAGGGAATTTATGACCAAAATTCTATTGTTAAAGTTACAAATTATAACATGTTGTAAACAAACTGTCTTTTTAACCTAAATAAAACATATATTCTGTCGCCGCTTTGTGGTCTTGTATAAGTGTTAACCTTATATTATGCATGCTCGCCCTACGGAGACATTGCATTTGTTCCTTGATGCTTCTGTTTACACAGTTATTATACATTCAAGAAGTTTCTAGATAATATACACTAAACTTACTTTTAGCAATGCAAACGGCAAAGTCTGTATGTATTTACATGTAAAGCTTTTCGACATAAAAATCTATGTTTTAAGTTCTGCCTCATTGATTCATAACGAGTTACCTTAATTCAGCATATGCTGTTTGTATCTTAATACCTCAAATTTAAAACTTTTGAGTAACCCTACGTTCTATTTAACAAAATTTATTACAAAAGAGGTATTTAATAACTAAATTGATAATTTTCAAAATCTGACGAAGACGGGAAAACATATGTTTGAAATGCATGCGAAATCAGCCTCGCGTGATTACGTACCTAGAACAAACATAACTTAATTGCACTTTATCTTATCGTCTGCCTTTCTTTTTGCCAATCACATTTCAAATTTGGACCAACGGTATGTTGCTCAATTAAACAAATAAATTATGGTTACTAGAAAAGAACCACCGAGAAATTCGGTTTAGAGATGCCGTATATATATTTGAAAACTTAAGCATAACACCCCACCCGTCATTACAAACATGTATTCCACATCTGAATCACGCTCTACAATAAAGCTTTTTTACAAATTCTCTTAAGCAGGGATAAGAAAAGTTCTTGAAAGGCTCCAAATTTTAATCAGTTATTAACATGCATGATGTAGGATTCTTTAGCTATCCCACTCACGTTTTCTGTCAGCAGACCTTGATACAGGTGTCACACTATAAGTCTTTATGGACTTGAAATGGTTATGTAAATAGTACAGTATGGGTTTGGTTCATAAAACTGCCATGATAAGGTGTTCATATCCCTAAACAATCTTACCTACCCGACCTCCCTCCAGTTACATAATGTCCAGTCCATAACAGTAACCAATGCTACGTTTATAAAATACGTGACAAAGAACAGTATTTGTTTTAGAGGATAAAGAGTAAAAATATCCGACTACAGAAATATTTCATTTACAAAATTTTAATAAGCAATGCAGATCAAATGGAACACATGACCCCTGTTCAAACACATTTGCTAATAGTCTTGTTAAATATATAGTAAATAATTAAATAAGCAAATAGAAACATGGGCATATAGGTAGTGATATATGTTTATAGGAGTAAGAAAGTACTAAGTAAACGCTTTCCGCTTGCATCGCTCACCCCAGCTCATCAATGTATGCAGGTACAGCATCTCTACTTGATTCGGACAACACATATATAATTTACTCATATAAAATAATAATATATACTTTAATTGCTTATCAAATATACTATCAGCAATTCGTTTTATTTGGTCATTTTTTTAACTTCATACAAAAGCAATTGCTCAATGTAATGGAAGAAAATATATCTTCTTCATGCGCGCATACACACACAAATAAAATAGAAAGTTTAGGTTTTCATCTGTTTATCTGCTATAAGAATATATGACACAGTCCTATGAGAATATATTAAAACACACAATATAACCAGATACATATTTATGTTTGCTTGTAGACATCTAACAGACCCACATGTATGTACTCACAATCCTAAAGTACATTTACCTGTACTAAACCATCGACGGATTTATAAAAATAAGGAAACAAAGAGTCACATCAAGGACGCGACCTTCACCTTAATACGGTTGTTGAATCATGTGCTTTAAAAGTGCAAATTTATTAGTATACGTATATATTCATCTGATGTGACTGCAAGGCATTACCTTAGGAGCTCAATTAGGCGACGGACTTACCAAGATGTCGTTTGTATATTATGGACCTAACAAGGCACAATGGTACTCCTCTCTTGCTCCGCATCACGCAGTCTGTTCCGAGTTAAATGGACGGCATATTCGGGATTATATGGGTAACGTGGCTTTCTTTACATATTTTTATATGAAATTTGTCTATAAAACGTTTGCAGTTTTGTGTAATTATTGAGGCACACGCACCTTTTTCAGTCATAAAATTGCCTTATGATACTGCTATGTTATGATTGTTAACACTTTTCAATCGTTTAACTTTGAATACTTACGTGAAATTTGTACACAATTAAAACGAATGGTACCTTTTAATTTATTCCATTTTCAAATGACTTGTAATTTTCCTTTTACAAGTGTCTGATGTCTACAAATCCCAAGGCCAAGTAACCCCTTTTGTGGTGGCAGACTTTGGGACAGCCGACGGTGTTCTAGCACTGACAACCATAATGCCAGTCATTGGTGGGTTTAAGGCTAACATAATACTTTTTCGGAAGACAACACAAAATAGAATAAATAAGAAAACAGAATTTATGCACAATCAACTCGAACCAGATCTGATTGATTTTCATTTGTTAAACAAGATCTTTATCTAAAGTACACTTTAAGCACTATTTCTGTTTATGCTAATCAGTTACGAATTTTATTCGTTATGAAGTTTTATGGATCCAAACAATATCTTCAAGGATATCTAAAACTGCCGCATGTATTGTGTTTTGTTGTGCATATTGCATTTAAGTGCCAATTACATGTAACATACAAGACAAAATTGTTCAGTATGTAAATATGTGCAGCCCTGTTGTTTTTTCTATTGTCAACTGTTTTTGCCGTAAATATTTCGTTCTGCATTTCTCAGAGTTAAAACATTTAGCGTGCAACTAAATGAGTGTCGGTCATAATTTAATTATTTAAACAGATGAACACGCACTATGATGGATCTTTATCTAAGGGCCTCATTATCAAACACTTCAAGATAAATGCACCCTTACCACAGTGAACATATTTGAGACCTGTGCACATGCTGATATATTGTGATGCATGATGACTCTAATGATCGTATAGACGGGCATGTGTTTCTGTTTTATTATTAGAGTCTCTGAAAAAGGAAAACAAAAAAGTTGTGGTTATACTAAATGACCAACCTGCCAACGACTGGCAGAAACTCCAAGAAAATAGAAAAGGTAAGTCAAATCAATGTTTATTATTGTGATTAAGTTTGGGTGATGTAACTGTTCATGTTTCGAACTAAGATTTCATGCCAACATTATATTTTGATGATTGCTTTACATATTGTTTTCGATTTTCCGATGTGCTCTTACCTAAATGTTCGAAGTAGTTTAATGTTATTTTGACAATCTTCCTACAAAGAAATACCATACTTCCAATGTCGTGTATTAACAAAATAACTAACAGAGACCTCTATTTTGACAGATTTCAGGATTGACGACATTGATGGCGTGATGGTATACGTGTCTACAAAGGATTTTACTAAGCAATGTGCTCCCACTGGGTTTATTGACTTTGGAATTGCTACTGGTGCCGTCGATTATCTACCGTAAGTACCTATAATTTGAAACATAAAACGTGTCCAGCAATATGCTTGCCATGTTCTTAATTTAAGGACTTTTCAAAGACAGTTATTTAATGTTTTTGGGTGTTTGATTAATTGATATAATCAATATTTTGCTTCGGCTTTTCACATATTACGTAGACGTTATTGAATCATATTGGCTTCACAAAACAAGGGTTGCAAATTTGAATCGTCAAAATGTTCTGCATAACTGTTTCATCCTGTGTATTATGATTTCAGGAAAGTGTCTATTGACAAAGAAATTTTCACGACATGCAAAAACATTACCTACGAAGAACAACAACGAATTTCAGAAGAATTTATAATGCGTTGGAAACACTTTCTTTCGGCTAGAAGCGCGGAAATCAAACAAGGTAGGCACACGAAGCTGCAAGTATCTTCTTTCTTAAATAATAAATAATAATTGTCTCTACCTATGTGTCTGTATGTACCATGTTTCGGATATACAATGCACGCAATACATGTAATCCCCATAGCCTTTTCGTACTCATAGATAATAATTGTTTCTTCATACATGGTAAGACATATACTATTCATATGGTATGAAAGGCACGAACTATCTATGCCCTTCTATATCATACAGACGGGTTTTCCCCTCATTCTCATTATTACTAAATCTATGCCATGTAAAATGTTACATAAATATGCCTTTTCAAGCGGTGTTTCCCCTATCCAATATTGATAATTCGCTTGCCTACTATTTTTGCGCGGAAATGCATACATTTTGACATGATTGTACTAATGAGTATTCTCCATTTCCGGCATAAAAAAATATGCATTGTGCTAAGCATTGTCTGTAGTTTTTGCTCTTAACCCGATACCAATACAACGCCATCTGTATACACGAAGATAGAAACATAGATATCATTTATCTGTACACCTAGATCGGGTTTTATTTCTTGTTCTTAATCACTTGTGATAATGGCTTGTGTTGGTGAGACATTTAAGCCAGTTGGTAATTTTATCTTTTATGCTAATCGTATAAATATTCCTTATAGATTTATATATTTTGCCATCAATTTAGCTAGACATTTATAAAGTAGAATTTTTCTGTATATGACGTCAAAACAGTAACATAGGTCAATGAATGACATGAACTCCTATTTATTGTATCCTTTTGCTATCCGGATTGATGATCCTCGCACACATATTTGTCCTAGGCTCATTCTGTTTGTCGGCAATCCATTCCATGTCAGCAACTATCCTTCTGTTTAATAATGACTGTATAACTCGAGTTAAGTACTTTAGAAAAATACAAATGATGGCTCTCCGCTACGATGACGTTATGATGCTTGTGTAGAAAATGTACAGGAACATTTTTGCAACACTTCCTAAATGCGCGGAAACGTTCTGATTTGGTTTAATAAAGTGTTTGACGTAGTTGCATGTATTCTCTACTTAGTTTATTTCAGGGGACCTCGCCATTTGACATACTCCCTTTTAATTCGCATTGAATCATGCTCTCTGTTTTCGTCCAAGTACAGTCTGTGTTCTTTGCGTCGTTTTCTTAATCCTTGTGATGAATTAATACCTGGTATTTATTTCGTTCTTAATTGCGCCGCACAATTTTTAGTAAACTCAGTCAATGCAGTTTTGCATTTCGCGTGCTGTTAAGAGTTCAGTAATAACACTGACCATTACCTTCTTCGCCAGTCACTAGTCATAAAGTTAATTTGTACCTTCCAGTATAAGGGAGTTGAAGCTTAACACAGCGCATTCTGTTGTATACATGCACAGTCAATCCAATGCTTTTCCCTTCCCAGATATTGACGTATACTCAGCCTACCAATATCGTACGTTGAGTACACTAAACGGTTATCATTAGGACCATTAACTCGAGTCCGTGGTGATTTCAAACCATGTATTACCATATTCCTTGTCCCAATTAAAAATGTTATCTAAGATAGAGAGAGAGAGAGAGAGAGAGATAGCATAGTATATAGTTTTCATCACCAGAAATAAAATAATCGCACAAACTAGTCTGAGTCTCTAGGTCTGTATGTGTGGTGTTTAGGGGATACATGTATCCCCTTTCTTTCACTGGTTGTATACCAAATGTCATGAAACGACTGCTCCAAGGTTGATGTACGTGTTTGTGAGACTTTATTGTTAAAATAATATTATCGTGTCGTGCAGCTAGTTCGATGGCTATGGTATTTTATGTATGCTTGGACACGAAATATAATTGTGTACTCGACTCGTGAGCGCCATGTTTGTGCTAAACATTGTTTGCTTGGTTTGCTGTTTCTTACTCGCTGCTTTTTTCTCATGTGTACCTTGTCCTTTTTATCCATTAGTACGTAATGTCCTCTTTAGGCAATACATCAATTAATTTCTGATCCAATTTATGGAATTTTTTATAACTGTTTAATTTAAAACATCAGTCAGAGCGACACAATTATGTGCTCAGTCCATCACATGATCGGAAGTATTTATTAAGACTTTCAATTCAGGAGGACGGCTGTCTTGCTCATTTTTCATGGATAGTTCGCTCGATGAGAGCAGATATCTGCAGCTGATGAGCGATGTTTGGACCGACATGTACACTGAAGGCATTATCAATGAGGTAGGCTAGATATTTATAAATGTAACATGAAAATAGTCCCAAAAAGCCTTAAAAGTGTAGTAGCTTCAATTGTCTATTATTTTTATTTAATCGTTGTTCAATTTACGTAAATATGGCCTTAGGAAAAGAAATCTACCTTGCTACTAAAAATAATGAACGTTGGCTAGCAATTAACTTTATTTATAGTGAAATTTATTCAGTTTTTTTTTAAAAATAGTTGCAATTTGTTGTTATAATTAACATTAAACTATTAACCATTTTTTTATCCTTGAAAATGCAGAGTAAATGACACGAGTTTTAATAGATTAACTGGTTTATAGATTGCCTTTCTTCATAAGACTGTCCGGTTGATTGCGTGTGTAATAAAATATTTTCAGCACGAGTATAATAAGACTGTAGTTCAAGCTACACTGGCAAAACAATCAGAAATCCTTGCACCGTTTGAAAACAATATTTTCGCTGGGTTCGAGATACTCAGTTTCACAACAGACAAACTGAGTGCAAATTGGCAGGACAACATCAACCAAATCTCAGGTAGACTTTTTATTTAATACCTTTTAATATACTTATATCATTGAGATTTGAACGGATCCACAAAAACGTCAACAACACAACAACATCAGCAGACTCTACGAGCAGCTGAAGCAACAACAACATTAACAACAACAAAAAACAACTACAACCGCAACACCACTATAAATATAATTCGATTTATCAATTACGTAACAATTAATAAGACAAATAAAATAAAAATACCCACTACGTATAAGCCAAAACGACGGCTTTTTCAATTATTATACGACTGAATGCTAAAATGTCCTTATAATCAAATTATCTAGAGCCTCATGTTTTAAATGATGTTAGAAACTATCTATTAGGTTTATCCTTCTCGTATGCCACGTAATTTAGAGCATTATGGCATTTACTTTAATCGCAAAGCTTTAACATACAATTCCCTCGTACTTTGATAAACAACAATTTACGCACTCGTTATTCGGTATTTTCACGCTAGCTTACGTCAACGCGAATATTGTTTGCATTTTAAACTGGCTGTCCGATTATTCGTATGAATGATCGATTTATAATTATAGTGGTGTTGCACACAATATTTGTACGATGTACATGGGGTACGACTCCGGTGGCCTGTTTAAATTATAGGAACATTTGTGATGTCGAAAACCCTTTAGATATCGCATTATATTGACTTGAACTTACGGAAACATTAGTCTAGGAGAACCCGTGTACAGAGGATCTATCAAAGTTGTTTTATTTTAAATACAACTATAAAATCATTTTCTGGGCATGATCAGCTAAACACATCTTTAATTCGTGACATATTAGTAGGTCGGAAACGTAGAAAAGTATCAAGCGAAAACATGGCCGCGAATATAGATTGTTGTATAAAGAATGAAGTAGATGATGCAAGACACAATCGAATTAAAATGCGTCTTTAATAGAGTGGGAGAGTGGCTAGCTGTGTAATCCGGGACTTGGTTATTAACTGACTTACATTATACAATGACTTCATACGCAATACATTCTGCTGCGACTTCAGATTTAGCTGCCACACATAGGATTGTCATCTTTTTAATAAATTAAGAACGAATAAAGCTCTGTTTATATTTTCAACAGATCCTGATAGCGCCAGGTCTTTGTACGCAGAAAACTTAACAGCAAACGTCCAAAGTTGGACACGATCCTCAATGGCCTCGGCAATGGTGAATTTCCGGTCAAGCGAGGCAGTGAAGACCCTATTGGACTTATTCTACAGCAGGGTTAAAGACGAATGGACTAGATCAGTCAGCGCGTTTGTGAACACGCCTTTCATTTTAGGACATATTTTGCTGCTCAAATGTCAATAAAATGATCTTACCTACCTTTTAATGGCCACATACATGTATAAAAATATTATAATCAGACCATTTTTGTTGCCTTATTGGTGGCTAGTATGCGGCTGGAATGCTTTTGTCTGCTATGTCGCGATATTTGAATATTTTGTTGCCTTATTGGTGGCTAGTATGCGGCTGGAATGTTTTTGTCTGCTATGTCGCGATATTTGAACTCTCGAGTGGTATCACTTCCTTTTGCGGCTACATACCAGGTTTGCATTTGGCATTTACATATAGGAATGTAGTGTTGACGATTTAAATCAAAGCGAGTCTCGCAGAGCAGTTTACTCTAGTTAGTCTCCCGAGCTAATAATAACTGGGAGTTATTTTATATTCATCGTATTTTGTAAAGTTCGGTAGCACTGAAGAGCAGTTATTTTAAACCTCATTGTTGTTTTAATAAAAAAAATATTGTACTCGTAAGTTTAATATACTTTATATAATGTTAGTGTCTATGATGTTAGTGTACGTGTAGCTTTTGTCTCATCGTATAATATATTTTAAAAGAGGTAATTGTTTTGCAGCTAAATACCTCTCTATGTTTTACGAATGTTATATGGCATTTGTATATAAAGTAAACATGGCTAATACAATATATTAATTTCGGCTCGAAGTCCAAGAATTATGTTTATGTTTTCATAACGTTATAAGCCTTGTATCCTGCGATCATGCCGCTTTAAGCCCTTTGGTGATTTTAAACCGCCTTTGCAAACAACCTGTTGGAACAACTACATGTTGTTTTTTCGACACATTCATGTAGACATACAGTCCACACTTATTATGCTTGTAGGTTTCAGACGCCGACTGGTTGCGGAGAATTTCTGCCGTGCATTCATACATATTTGTGTTCCTGACATAAATAAAATCGTTTGCAATTATGATAAACTGTTTTGATGACAAACCTCCCAACTTTTGCCTAGAATTAAATTTAAGTCAATTGGATTTTTCTGGTTATGGCGAATTATATACTTTAAAGGAATGATTTTATTCCTTGTCTTTAAAATTATTTTATTCTTGGAATTAGAATATATATATATATATATATATATATATATATATATATATATATATATATAAATATATATATATATATATATATATATATATATATATATATATATATATATATATATATATATATATATATATATATATATATATATATATATTTGCAGCTATCATTAACGTCTACATTAGACAAACCGTTGAAGTTGCATAAGGTCATGTGCATTTCAAGGGCATCGGCACAAGAATCCTGGTAATCAAACAAAACAAAAAACCTTTTCTCTGCCAAACAGAGAAAAAGGATGGTCTTGTGGCCGATAGCAGGTGGATAGGAAAGGGCTGATTCTTTGTAAGCATTGAACAAAAAAAAGGAAAGTTTCTGTATGGGTACTAGCTAATTTTAGAGATTATACTGAACGAGATTGATGACTTTTTGCCAAATAACTGCCTTACAAATGAGTTGTGAGCTATAGTCTGCACAAATACGCACAACACATGTAACGGAATTTTCTCGGAAATTGTCCCATAGTATATATCCACACATAGCTAGAAAACCCGGCACCATATTTGGAAAGCAGTTTTTTTCTCGGAGAATGAATTTGTTTGATCAGAGGTTGAAACAGAACCTGTAGCTTGTTTCGTATTTGTTTATAACACTGATGTTTAAAAACGTAATGAAGGCAGATAAGGTTTTGGTGCATATCATTTGCCTGGAGTCATAGTCAAGTGGCTGGAGGCTGTAGAAATAAAACTTCAGACTTATTATTCCTCCCCCTTCTGGGATCCGCTGGTCATCATCCAACGATGATATGAAGCATGCGCCCTCGTTTATGTCAGAAAAAAGGTCCAAAGTCGGTATTCGGCTGGTCTCTCTGGGTGGGTCTCAAACTGGGATGGTGGGACCTGCGTCATATTCTGAGGCAACAGGCCTTAAAATTAACCAGTTACTCTGCATAGCTGGTTAGTACCTTGGCAATCGCAATTTGTTGAGATATTTTTATACTTTTCCTCTGATTTGAGAAAATATGCAAACGAGTGTTTATGTATTTCTATGTGCCCCATAACCTAATGGCTAATTAAATGTATATCAGACAAAACATGTGCAGACGGTAATAAATCTTAATTTATTTATCAAGAACCCAAAGACTAATAAGGCCATAACGGGCGGCCATATAATGACGAAACAATGGCTTCATACGGTTAAACGTGATATCCGATTGTTTGCCTGTATCAAGCATATGTAACAATATCGGAAATCTGTTTGGGTTAGTTGTGCATAGTTTCTAAAGAATCATTCATATTTTAGTCTAAGTTTTGACGATGTTCAACAATGTCTTAATTTTAGGACAGTAAAACACGATTATCAACACTTTAAATGACAATTCTGTTTAAATCTATAAAAAAGAACGATGGATATTCCTGTAAAAGTTTTTGCGGGATCTGTTCAGTTAACAATAGTTTATTAATATGATTAATTAAATATTTTGGTCCAAACTGTCGGCTACCACCTTTAACATGTATGCAATTTCGCAAAATGTTACCAGATAATGTTTTGATGCAAAAAGAGAACGTTTGTTTATACACAAGACCAATTATAGCAAAGATCGGAATGGTATAAGATTACCAGTCTTAAATTTGGCATTGTTCAAATAATCATTAAAGATTCGAATATACAGTCGCCAATTTACTTGGAATACCTGCTAGTGTCATAGGATAGTAAAATGTTTTATTATATCAATCTTATGTAAGGTATAGCTTAATTATACATATCACTGAAATCAGCCAATGTTCTAAGAGGGTGGGTTAATTTAGAGTAGGTTATTTAGATGCGGTGATTAGTTTAAAGTAGACAACTGAGTAAAACATATATTTAATTATAGAAAGTTAATTGTCCCTGTTGTTCTCTGACATCTTGGGGCGCATGTTTCGTCGATGTAATTAATTTCACTGTTTCAATGGGCGCAGTACTCAGTTCTTCTGCAGGTAAATAGTGTTTGTTTACAAATATATTGGCACATTGCGGGTTTTTTCTTAATAATAATTTGTTGTTTCCAGTCTATGACATAAATTCTTGTGTTTAAATTCAACCAACAATGCTACCATGATGTGTACTGGACAGGCTGTTTATATTTATTTCATGTTATAAAATGATAAATGTAAAAATAAAATTACATGTTAAAGTGTAAAAGTAGTTAATAACCGTTTCTGGGTTATTTTTAATTATCGCAAAAACGCAAACATTATGTAGAAATATTAAACATGTTATTCATTAAAGAGGATTAGACATATGTACATGTTAAAGATAAAAGTATTTACTAATCCTGGTGTAAAAATGATTTATATTTCTTACTGTATTTCTTTATAAATAAATATATTGTCATTATAGAAAAACGTGTAATGAAAGATATTAATGAATCCCCCCCTGGATAATCTATTAATGCAAGTTGGTCCTTTCATTTGTTTTACACGCTTTATATCCTTGTGCTCTATTTCGTGTATGTTGACTTTTTTGCTTTTCTTGCGATACCCAAGTTAACCATTATCAACAAGCACTTCCATTTTCTTTTTAATAACAAATTGCTATGTATTTAAATGAATTTTCAGTTTATATTTATGCATAAGAACAGGATTTCACAGTTTGTAATTGCAATATCTACAAAAGAACAGGCAATAGAGTGCAAGAATTCCAACTACGGTGACCTACCTACTGTTTGAAATACCTCGGATATTAACTAACAAGGGAGACGATTAACATTTCACAAATGTACCTTATTACCTCTTAAATAGTACTCTGTTTTGTTGCAATGCTCATAGGACTTTGTCATATGTTCTTAATGCTAATTGTGCACACAATCCTGAACGCTGAATATAGCATATACAACATATACAACAATCACTGGAGCTTCATGTTAATTGACAGCAGGTGTATATAAAGAAAGAGCCATTGTTTGTTCCCATTATCTATTTTCACAAAGATATTTTGCAAGAGTATCCAGAAGATAAGTCTATGGTGTCCGCATTGTTATTATTTTGTTATATATATATATATATATATATATATATATATATATATATATATATATATATATATATATATATATATATATATATATATATAGTTCTGGAACCTTAACAGTTGTCACACGATACGATGTACGTACGGTACGATTACGTTATATGTACGATACCATGTGCGGTTTTTACACGATACCATACACGTTACGGTTCGATACCATACACGATATGCGTTACGATAGAAAATTTACACGTTACGATGCGATACGGTGTACGCTTCGATACAACATACTGTACTGTTTCCGTTTACGTCACGTTACACGAAATACCATGGCAAATGCGGCATGTTGTTAAAGTAAAGGTTCAATCAGCCTATTTATACTGTACCAACTCGTTTTAGTCCAAATCGTTCTGCCCCAATCGGCCCACCTCCAGCGCATATAGGCGGTATTGTTTTCACACCTTTCAAATGGAAAAATACAACTATTCCCGTCTAAATTGTAAAATGTGTAGGCAAATGATAAGTAAGTGACGCCAATATGATAGCCTGCTTAAACATTGACAAATGTGTAAAAATGTACCATGTAAGATAAATTAATTTAAATCTGTAATTTCCTAACATTCTTACACCACTCTTCTATACACGTATATTTGAATTTTCTGCCCCTATTCACCGCATCCGTATCTGCGTTTTACTGAAGTGAAATTTCACAGCCAGATTATGTGTGCTGGGATCTTCATACATGTATGACATGTCTTCAGACCGGATGCTGGTGTTGTGCACTACAGCCAAATGACCACTGCTAGTCTAATTTGAATAGAAACGTTGTGTCATAAAAGTGGCAATCTGTGTGGGAGCTTATAATCGCTCGCGGGATTTGTAGGTACATGTACCGAATAACCTACATAAATGGACTAGCTGCTAGAAAATGAATAACATCAGAAACATACCATTGTCTCATACTCAACCCTTTTTCAAGCACTATTTAAATAAAAAAATCAGTAAGGAATAGTAGAATATGGGTCAATCGGGAAAAAACTTAACAAATTAAAAAGATAGAAACAGAGCTATTAAATAATAATCATATTATTATGAGACAAAATTGGACTAACAACCGACAAATTAACACCTCCACTTAATCCTTTCCATGTAGGGATCAAATCCATTAACATTAAAACAAATTTAGAAGACGTAATCGACGTAATTAATAAGATTATTCCCTTAGTTAAACTCAACTCAAATACTGAGTACTGAGATATCGCTAACCACATCCACATCTACACCGACGGTAGCAAGGATACAAACAAAAATGCTATAGGAGCATGAGTTATTATGATTGAAAATCAACATAATAAATAAACAAGGTCAAAATAAAACTAAACGGTGAACATTTTAAGCAACAGTTTCTTAGAGGTGTAATGCCTTTAAACAAAGAGCAGTCATAATCTTTCGCCAAATCGGGGTCCAGCCAATCAGAGAATTGGTTTATTAGGAATGTTTAGATTTTAAATCATCCAGGTAAAAGAGTAGGGTTGTGAAAGCACATACATGCGAACTTATAATACTAAGCGTTTAAAGTAAAGTTTGTCTGTTGAGTGCTTAGGTTGAAGTTAGGGTCCATTACTGTGTACAAATACCTAGTATTTACTGCAATAAAGTTGAATAGATCTTGATTCATAACCACCCACACCCACACCCACCCACCCACTCACACACACACACACTCACACACACACACACACACACACACACACACACACACACACACACACACACTACCCCACATCGTAAATACATCCAACATGAGCAAGGCAGGTATTGACGTTTAAAAGCTAAACCAAAAAAGGTAGAATTACAAGTGCTTACAATATATGTAATACTACATGTATATATACAACCGGATGATTACATGTACTTCACATCATAGGGTTTATTATAACATAAAAATCGGAGTAAATTGCCATTGCAATGTTATGTGTTATGAAGGCGATGAGTGCCATCGCTGATATGATCTTCAAACAATTATTTAAACCTTCAAGTAAAAGAACAAGACTAATCGAAGCATCAAAGGCGACGCAAAAGGTTGAAGATGTAAAGAAATTAAAACAATGTCGATGCAAGCAACAAAGACACCTGAAACGTTATGGGTTTTTTGACAGTTTTCAGTATACTATAAATCTCGAAAAAAGTCTGTAAAACTAATATTCCTACGACCATAGAATGATTTAAAACAAAATAAAAATCACTACGCGACAAAAAAAGACAAGTTTTTTTTAAATAGAAAAAAGTGCAAAATTATTATAACTAACTATAAAACTTAAGTGTACACGCAGAAAATACATAATGTCATCCTCACATTACACATATGAGTATTGTACAGATAGTATTTTTCTCGATCGTAATGTGTTTTTTTTTTCTCTTAGTATCTTATCGTTTATTTTTAGCTTATTTTGAAAGTTACAGACACACACAAAATATAATAAAACATAAGACAGAATGCCGTTTACCGAAATAGGACCCGTACTTCAGCAGGTTAAGAAAGTCCGCAAAACAAACTTTCCTTATGGGCAAATTTCAATGAGCCTTCCATACATAGCCATCGCGCTCCCGCGTGTCGCAAATCATTTTATTCCTTTGTAGTTGATAAACATTAATATGGGCACATGTAATTATAGAGTTAAGTATTTATTTATAAAGCACATTGAAAAACTAAAGTAATTATAATACTTAGATAAGAATTTACAGTCTATGAAAGAGAAAGTGTAGAAGTAGTTTTCATTTCCTAAATAGGATTAAGGTTTTTTCCTTGGTTTGTCCGTTTGTTTGTTTATTGGGTTTATTGTCCCAGCAACAGTATTTCAGTTATCTGGAGACTGTTGGTTTGTCCGTTAAAAAACGAATAATAAAAAAATAAACACATGAGAACATAACAAAATAACGACACCATGTGTCTGTAGTACGGATCAAGAGGAAACGCGTGTGTGAATAAATATATTATATGTTTCGCTAAAGTGGAGGCTAACGTTTTTCGCGTGAAAATGGTGTGAATGGAGTCACTTTACGTATTGAGTAAAATCAAGACACTTCGTGGGAGTAAGTTTTAGTCACGTTGTGTCTGTTTACAATCACTAGAAATGGGAAAGGCAAACAGACAAATTCCCTGATAAAATCCCCTCATTTCTATCAGCTAAGGAGGAGATTATTTCTGCTGACATATGTTCAGCGTTGATTTGTGCCCTCTATTGTATATTTATAAGCAACGTTTTACATCTTGTCTCCTTTTATCTTATCTTTTTATATCTAAATACATTGATAATATATATCGCATTTTCCATACATTGTGCAGGCATTTCAACTGTCATATGGAAATATACTATGAGTTGCTTATGTATTTTTGCCCTTAATTATTGCATTGAGGTTTGATACCAGTACTGCATCCAAAACAATTATAATAGAACCCACCCACCGCTCATCTTGCACCTCCCACCTCCCACGTCCCACCTCCCATTTTTCACTTTCACTTCTTATTTCCAATCATGTTCATTGATAGAAGTAGTAGTACAAGTAGTAGTGACACTAGTAATAGTAGTAGTAGTAGAATAAGTAGTAGTAGTAGTAGTAGTAGCAGCAGCAGCAGTAGAAGTAGTAGTAGCAGCAGCAGTAGTCGTAGCAGTAGTCGTAGTAGCAGCAGCAAATATATATATTTCACGCGAAAAACGTTAGCCTCCATATATATATATATACGCGTGGATCTTCAGTAAATAAGGATCATTGGTGCTTTGACATGTAAAGTGACATACTAAATAATTATCATAACCTATTATTAACATTAAAACAAATCGAAAACGATTATACACAATCGCAGCTCTATCTTTAATATATCGAGTATTGTGTTATTGACGATAATTATAGTGATTCTAAGGGACTTTGATCTTGTCATATTGTATTTCCCGCTACGTCTTCTGTCAATTATAGTTATATCGCCGTATTAAGTAACTGATTTAAGAATATGAACAGTTTCATTAAGAGTATTTTTTCAGAAATAATTAGAGATATATAGTGTTTCTAACCTTATTAATGGCTTATAAGTAGGGATAGCGTTTAATTTGCGATTTCCGCTTTTTTCAGTCTGGAAGAAGACCTATTGGTTAAACTGACACATACGTTAAAAAAGGCTTCTTTCAAATTCTTGTCAGGATGTTATGTGCTGCCCATACTTAAAAAATCAACTGATTATTCTTGGTTGAAATTTAGGCCGCTTTTGAGTCTATTCGTTTTGCTAATATTCTAATATAAATGGCTCCTATTCTTAACCGGGTAAATATTATATCGTAAGCATGTCGTTATGGTAAATATTAAAATTGGGGTTTTTATTCTAAATTCAAAGGTGTGCGATGTTATATATTAATTGAATTTAGTGTCGGCCTTCTTTTTATAATATCCCTTATGAAATTATAAGCTTCTATTACACACAATCTTGCATTCAATGGTAGGTGATTGGGTGTGTAAATGTGTGCGCGAAGAGTATTTCAGTTATCTGAAGACGGTGCCACTGCAAGCATATAAAGTGCCTTATCTTGACACCTGGCCAACCGATCGTAGAACTGTATGTACTTTCGCGTTAACTTTAGAATTATACCACTGTTATTTTTATTAAATCGGAAGAGACGCTCACCTATTTGTGCTATCAAGCAAAACAGTCATAATTTAAATGTTGTGCCCGTTTTTTCCCCTCTTTTTTATTTTACGATGGCAGTAGTAGCAAACTACAGATAGTGGAGGAGGTTTTGGGAAGTTTTAGTTTCAAGTCCTAGAAAGTAGGTCATGCCTACGTCATCTAGTTCAGTATCAAGATTAAACAAGATCATCCAATCTATGTTGCTATTGCCCATGCCTATGATTCAGTGTTACTTTATCATCGGCTTGATGTCGTGCGTTTTCTTTTTATGCAAACAAACATAAAGGACATGTTATGGAGTCGGTCTTTTTAGTTTATCTTCTTCATCTGTCCACGTAATTTTAGAAGGAATAGTTACCCTTTTATCCCTAATAAACATGGCCACAAGAGCTGCATTTAATATATTTATCCCCCCCCCCCCCCATGTTTCTACATACAATATAAACAGTCCTCCAACAGAACCACAAACCATAAACTCGCACACTTTGAGCATCATTTGTCATTTGACACAGTTAGTACGTTATTGGCGAGATACCGCAAGGTCATTTTTGTATTATTTTTTAGGTGTGTGGGGGTTACAGTTGAAAATTTTGAAAATCAAATCTACGACTAACGTATGACATTTTTCTGCAGATATTATGTACACAACCTAAAAATTAAGGTCAGATATTGTTTCACTTATAAGATATAGGCAAACTGTCGTATCACCTTTAGTGCATTTACAAAATCACAACATATTTTTAGAGAGTCTGCTCCGAGTTAAATGGACGACATATTCACGAATATTTAGGTAAATCAGCGTTCTTTACATTTTTTTACTGAATTACGTTGTGTATCGAGTTTCGGCCTTCAGTGTAATTAACTAAGCAAGTGGACCGTAAGCTGCCATTAAATGACTTTCTGTTTCTGCTTCATATTGATTGTTCACACTTTCCAAGCCTTTATCCTTAAAGACTGTTGTGCATATTGTACAATTTTACAAAATTGACTTGTACTAATTTCCAATCGTAAGATGTCTGCCGATTCCAAGGCCAAAATATTCCTTGTGGTGGTGAATTTTGGGACATGTTTGTGTTATATCTACACCATCAGGTGTACATAAAATATGAAACAAAAACACAATTTGTTTCATTAATATAGACACACGACAGCAACAAGAAGAAATACTTTCCTTTTAACAAAAACATCCAAGCTTTAATTCAAATATTAATGCACTCGTTACAAGCCGTCATTTTGATTTGACAATCAAATACTTGACTTCAATTTGCTTTTATGTACTAAATGCCCATCAACTGAAGTTTTTTTTTTCATTTTCATTTATTATTCCCCCAATCGAATCGAGATATTTTCAATTAAGACAAGTAATGAGTCAAAGCAAAAAGTGTTTGGTAATGCTTCCTTGAGAAGTGGAAGTCTGTAATGGTGCTCAGTGCAATTGTTATGTTGTTGTTTTTTATTTTTTGTTTTGGATGTTTTTCTTTTGCTCGCCATAAGAGAGTATTTTTTCTCAAAAGCTCATTAATCTACGATTTTTTTTCGTTTTATGACATTTTGCATCTGCAAGTATTTTACAAAAGAAACATTCCAGAAATTGTTGTTTGACAATTTTAAATAAATCTTATTATAACTGATCTCGTGATGTATTATTTCTATCTATCTATCTATCTATCTATCTATCTATCTATCTATCTATCTATCTATCTATCTATCTATCTATCTATCTATCTATCTTTCCATATATATATCTATATATCTATCTATCTGTATGTCTGCCTGTCTGTCTGTATGTATGTATGTCTGTATGTCTGTTTGTATGTCTGTCTATCTTTCTGTCTGTCTGCCTGCCTGGATGTCTGTCTGCCTGTCTGCCTGCCGGCCTGTCTGTATGCCTGTATGTCTGTCTTTCTGTTTCTCTGTCTATCTATGTATCTATCTATGTATCTATCTATGTATCTATGTATGTATGTATGTATCTATCTATCTATCTATATATCTATCTATCTATCTATCTATCTATATCTATATCTATATCTATATATATATATATATATATATATATATATATATATATATATATATCTATATCTATCTATATATATATATATATATATATATATATATATATATATATATATATATATATATATATATTTATCTATCTATCTATCTATCTATCTATCTATATATATATATATATATATATATCCATTTTCTTTTCATTACCAACCCTTACCTACCTTATATTCAAATGTGCATGAAAATGCGTGGTTTTATCAGTGTTAAATTATGTTAGAAGCTTTATGTTCTTCGTGTTTATGTCTTATAATCTAGTTTCAAGATTAACGATCGCAAGAAATGCAAACAATACATTTCTGTCTTTTTCAGAAAATACATTTTAACAAACAAATGCTAACAATTCTGATCTGTGTTTACAAGTTCCAAGTTTAATGTTTATGGACTCAACAGCACATCGTCCTGAAATGCATAAATGTTTAGTTTCTCGTATTCTTGGTAAGAGGATTAGGAACATATGATTTTTAATACTTAAATAAGTGTTATATTTTAACAAAACAAATTTTTATGCAAATACATTCTAGTCAAACAAGATATCAAGCATACTATGAAAGCAAAGTAACGAAAATAAAAAGGTACATTTAGAATAAAAATTAATAAAACTTAATATATAAAATCAATATATTTTAATAGCCAAAATCGACTTGCAAAACTATCACGCTAGCATCAGGATGGCAGTTTATTCCTCTGATTCTAAATCAGGCACACTATCCGCTACAACACAGTTTTCTAATTGAATTGTAGTTGCTTTTTTGCACATATGAAATCAGCTATCGTATAATAGCACATGACTTACATTCGCTCTGTAGAAGGTTATTCTATGATACGTCTACCATTATAATCTGTGGATTATAGTGGGTCTTATTTGTTTAGTAATACCCACTTACAATACATTTTCTAATAATACCTTCTACAACTCTTATTATAAATACCGATTTTAAGTTTGTATGGTTAATGTATTATTTGTAAGGTAATTGACTTTCTTAGTTGAAGCCTTCCTAAATGTTTCAAATAAGGGATGTTATTTCTGGCTTTTATTCAAAGTGTAATCACATGGCTTTAACGATTCTCATTACAGCAACTGATTACGTTTTAAGAACATTTCTGACTTGCAAAAAAAATATTTTTGATCCCTACTGTCGGGTAATTAAAAGTAATTGAATGTGATTAACTGGTGAAATATAGTTTAATCAACTGCATGATTGAAGTTTCGATAGGAAATCATTACTTGGAAAGAAGCGCTCATGGTCTATTTGTTTCCACGCTTGACTCTACGCGAGAACGGAAATGTAAGTCCTTGAGCTTAACTTATAACAGTTTCCGAGAACACGATTAATCAGCCCTACATTTTGCTCTTCAGGTGAGATTATACTTCTGGGAAACGCGCCCCTGTTACTTCCGGGTAGTAAACTCAGCCAAACCTGAACATCCACATTACTCGGTCCATTGACACAAAGTGTAAATAGACTGGCGTCATGAGCAAATCGTCGAAAGAGAAAAGCAATGCTCACGCGCGTTACTGTTGTGTCAGTAATGGTAACTTCTGTAGTAAAATTATTGATGGGATATGACTTTCCTTACATCTATTTTCTGTTTCTGCAATCACAGTCCGCAGCAAAGACCATTTCTGTTTCTTTGGAAAAGCATACCCAGCTACCATGATCTGTTTTGTTCACATTTGCAGTGACAATGGATGGCATTACTCTGCATCTTACATACACAAAGTTATCCTCAATGCTGGCGTGTTCTATGATGTGGACATGTTGATTTACAGATGTTTCTCTACCTCGTTTAACAGCGCGTGTGTATAGTCAATAGTTGGCATTTTATGTGTCGATATACTCTTGTTACTTTTATTTATGCATACTGTTCGTAAAATTGAAATAAGAAAATTTCTTTTATAAACTGAAATCAATGTGAAACTCTCAATAATCAAATACAGCGTCAACTTATACAAGAAAACGTCAGCGCTTGAATAACTGTTTTATTAAAATAGAACAGCTTTCTGTTCATGGCTTGCATCTGAGAATTTCAAATGTTGGCAATACTCATAGGTCTTTCCTCAATCAGTCCAGACTGCTTCTAACCACAAATGATACACTAATAAAATTAAAACTAAAGGAAATAGCCACAACACAAAATAGCGCAACGTCAAGAAACATAATCTTATTAACTTTGTTTATCAAAATTTAGTTACTTACTGATGTATATGTATACAGTACATCAAATATTATGAAAAGAAACTTCCATGTGCTGTTTCTCATGTTTTCAAGAAACTATCGATTTGATCTTTTATCTTTGACTTTAACTGAATATTTATTGGTTAAGTTAAAATCTACTTTCATATTCAACGCATAGCAATGATATTTTTAGTTTATACAGTGTACATGTGTTCCATTAAAGTTTGACTAAATACCATTAATCAAAATGTTCAGAACTTGAGATACTTTTTCTTCTATAATCCTCATTCATCTCATTCCTCTCTTCCCTCTTTGCTAAAGTAAGCATTTTCAGGACATGTGTTAAGTTTGCATAAAAACAATAAATATTTCAAATATGTTCTCCTAGGCAGTAAGACGAAGCAGTAAAATGCATAATATTCAAGCCAATTATCTTAAGCTACAAGGCTCAAAACACGAACGCCTAGAGTTTCACATAGTACAAACAAATGGATAAAATTTAAGCCTTTTAAAATTCTATTTTTGTTTTCACACATGGCATTTAATAAGGGCAGATTGTAAGTATTTCAGATAAAATCCCCCAAACCTTAAGCAGTTTAGACTACATCTTAAAATATATATCAGACCGGAAGGAACGTGGGAGCCATCGTAGCTGAATGCTCGCGTCTCCGTCTCCTTTGACTACTCAGTTTTTTTAGCGTTCGAATCCTGATCATGATCAAGGTTAATTTCTGCAAGGTCCTCTATCTAACTTCCGGTGCGGAAGTGGTTCTTATAATTAAACACGTGTTATCAGTTCGTTTTTATGTATATGTTTAGTTGTGTTGTTTTTATATATAGTCATCATTACATAGCCTTTGTTACGATGATCTATTTTCGAAGCTGAGAACCATCTTCTTTATGTGGCGATTAGACAGTTCGTTCCTCTTTACTGTGTAAACATAATGAATAAGTACACCTTATTTATTTACAACCATGATACTCAAAACTGTACTTAACATCTTTTTAATTTAATTAACTTTTTCTGCATAGATGTAGACATTCTTTTAATTATATATGATGTGTTGTATTCATATACATTAATCATAATAGCATATGGAAATAATATAGATTTATTTTACAAGTTCAATCGACCATAACATAATGTGTTTTATTAAATAGTGCCCTGTGTTTCTAACCTAAATTGGTAATAAATACATGCCATCTTAGATATTCTCACTTAAATGAACGAATCCGTTTATTGATTTTGCGATGTCAATCAAACGGAATGTTTATTTTGTTTTATCCATTTACGGAAACAATTATTTGTAAGTAGAGTTATTTTGAAACTGTATACAAGACTTATTTGCATATGTTTATTTGTTGATAGAGTCATTTTTAAAAGGCTTTAATTTGTGCTAATATTTGTACAGAATAAATATTCTAAATTTGTCCTTGTGCAAAGAATGAAAGAAATTATAAAGTTTTATCAACTCGTTCACAAGTTTGCCGGCTAATTGCCCACGCATGCGTTTTACCAGGTGTATATAACATATGGAATATCATTTTACGTTTCCTGCTAGCGTTTCGCTGTCTCAGTATTTTATTGTGTGTTACCATTTTACATTTCAGTGCGG
Organism: Sinonovacula constricta; assembly: GCA_007844125.1. Classification (NCBI taxonomy): domain Eukaryota; kingdom Metazoa; phylum Mollusca; class Bivalvia; order Cardiida; family Solecurtidae; genus Sinonovacula; species Sinonovacula constricta. The sequence continues at coordinate 29,771,438 of CM017559.1, forward strand.
ACCTTTTGACATTTAGCTTAATAGAAATTTAAGAAATATACAACAACAGGAACAAGAACAACGAGATCAAGAACAAGAACAAAACAACAGTTCCTGATATGTATCGAAATCCGATAGAAAAGTTCAATTCATTTCGCCAAGTCGTTTTAATTTGCCATCTCGCGACGTTCTTCAATGCTGCCAAATATCACTTTGTCTTGTTTCTGGTGGGGGTGGGGCAGCAACTGGTATTTAGGTAGCAACTTATTGAAGAAATGTGCAGTCAATAGTGTAGCTCAAGGACTTAAATCTTTTGGCTAGTGCAGAATCGAAAGTGGTATCCAATAGAGCATGAACGCTTACTTCCCAGGTAATGGTTTCATATATAAAATCCAATAATAAAGTTGATTTAATTATATTGCACCAGATACTTCACATTGAATTACTTTTAATTACTTCCGCAATAACAAGGGTTTGCACGTCAATAAGATCTTGAAACGCAATCAGTTGGTTTAATACGAATCGTTAAAGTCCGTCAATACATATTTTATTTAATACATTTAGGAAGGCTTCAGGTAACTAAGAAAGTCAATTATATTAAAACTAACAATAAGAAAGTCAATTATGAAAACTGAGGACATGTCTTTTTTCCTTAGTTAATTTTTACCCAAATGCTTAAAACGACAAAACTACATGAGAAGAAATCTCGAATAAGCTTACCTAATATATATTTTAACAAGTCTGACTTTACAAATAATACAAAATCCATACTATAATACAGATCGGTAATTATAACAATAAGATCAGTAGAAAATTATATAAGCTGTAGTTTTTTGAAAAAGAATGTTAGGATCACCCTGTTGGTTCTATCTATCATAACTGTTCAGTCGGTTTATGTAGTGGTGTTAGTGCATATTACTCAACAAGAATATATGATTAAGTCCTATGAGCATTCAAACATAACAACCAGCATTTGAAAAGGCACAGGACAAAGGTATTCACAAGCAAGCAAATGTAAAAGTAAGACAAAATCTGTGTTTAGTCATTTAACAACAACAACAAAACAATCCGACGGTTACCGCCTTGGAAAGGTCAGCCGACTGTGTTGCTTAAAGCGGTTTTATAGAGCTCTAACCGCTCACTTTCTGAGGGGTTTCTTTAATGCAAGCAATGAGAAGAAAACCGTTGTATGTGAATAATAAATGTTCAAGCGCTGACCTTTTCTTTGATAAGATATGACAAAACATAATTCCACCTAATATCAGTTGAAACTGTTTTGTTTATAAAAATAAATTTGAAATGTTCAATATAAAATATGCAATGCCATTATTTCCTTAAGCATGTTTCCTTGTTTGACGAAATTACAACTACATCAATAACCGTTACCTTCAAATATGTTTAAAATTCACGTGTTCCGCTTATTTAAGTTCTTTTAAATGTCATATTATCCATTTTTTACATAGAATACGAGAAACTAAATATTTATGCATTTCAGGCTGATACAGTGTTGAGTCCATAAACATTTAAATTTTGTAAACACAAAGAATGTTAGAATTTCTTTGATAAAATGACTTTTCTAAAACATGCAGGCATATATTTCCTGCATCTGTATGGTGCTCTTTAATCTTTAGATATAAAACTTCCAATATTGCATAAAAATGTTAAATCCACACAATTTTATGCACACGGGATATAGTGATGTAAGGGTGTCTAATGAATCAGAATAAAACATTCAGTTTATATATACGTGCTTTTATTTAATCTGAAATAAGGAAGAGGAAATGTAATAACAATGTACTTTTAACCATTCAGAGTGTCGAGTTATATATATGCTTAAATATGGATTGAGGAGAGAACGGCAAAAATGACAATAATACTTTAGGAATAAAATGTTTATCGTATTAATAAATACAAATAAGCTATTTACTGTTATGAATTGACATCGTTTACTCGATTAATAACCAGCAACTGACAATAATACATCAATAAACAAGTTATAACGAGATTATATATTTTAAAACATCAAATACTTGAATGTCACTTTATAAAATGCAAATGCAATTTGATGTCAAGTACATGATTGTCAAATCAAAATGCCAGCTTGTAATGAATGGGCCTTAATATTTTAGTTAAGGTTTGAATGCGTTTTGTTATACGAGAAGTATTCGTGTTTCCAAAGGAAATAAAGTCATCTTACCTTTGTTTCACGTATTTTGTACACGTATTACGTAACGTTCGTATTCGAAATGAGTATTGTTTAAAAGTTTATTTGATTATAACACTATAAAGCATTGTTTATCAAAGAGCACAATATCTTAAGAAATTATGACTCATTGAATTGTGTCTGTTTAATTAATAAACAATTTATGCATACAATTTTAAACTTATTTTTGTATTAGAAATACCAATGGTAAATCTTACGTAAAACCGTTAAACAATGCGATGATTCGTGCCTCTGGTATCTTACTAGGAGAGGGTCAAATGCCAATGGGTCAAAATATAAACTAACTTGATTAAGAATGGGACGTTGTTTGTAGCCTCTTAGAGAGTGTAGCTTAATAGTCACTTACATTTACATGGTTTGAAACAACGGCTTGCTCAGTTACAAGAACCGTTGAAGTTTCTGCATAACTATGGCAATTACAAGGTTTTGTAAGCACTGAGCAAAAGAAAAAAGAAAAGAAAAACACACACAAAAATCTGCTACTACGTGATGACTACGCGTAAACAATATGAAATCGAATCTTTCAAAAAAGCCCTACCTTGAATGCCCATATAAAGTCAGAGTTCCCGGCACCACGTGTGGAAAGGTGTTTGTTGCTTTAAGAATTTCTTAGCAAAATGTTGTGACAAGCAGTTTTGTTTCACACATCGATGCTTCAAAAGAAACGGAGCTCTAGTATTAAAGTACTCGGACAAGTCAGTCGGAGGTAAGACATTTTTTATTTCTATGATATGGTGGGAACGCAGTAGGATACACGGTATAAAAATAAGATAGAACTCTTCCAAATAATTCCTTTCTCTTTATTGATATAGGTCACGTTATTAATTAAATCACTTTTCATATAAAGTATCGTTTACATTGAAGTGGTAATAAATAATAATACTTTTTTTGCCAAATTATATTTTAATTATCGAGCGTGGAATAAGTTTATTGGGTTTATCGTCCCACCAAAAGCACTTCAAGTATCTGAAGAGACACTGGTCAATTGAAACAGATACAATGATGCCTTCACTGTACGTGGCATGTCGTGAACACTTGGCATGACACCACACCCAGTCATACTATCCTGACACGGGCCAACAAGTCGTATAACTACCCTTTTTTTTGCTTAAGCATTGACTCTTGAATATATAGCCTTTACTCAACATAGATATTCTTATAACTGCATGTTATATTTGTACGTACATGAACAGTTTTTGGTTGAGAGACAATGGGAAACGTCTTGATGGTGGAAGTATATGCTGCTGCCGTTGTCATATATATTAAAAAATATAATTAAATGGGATCTTTGCCATAAACGACATTAATATTAGATGAGTTTTGTCTCATGAACTTCAATAGCATGAAAACAATTGGATAATTGGAAACATTTGTTCCAAATGTCTAGAATCAATTTTAATTTTACAAGATCATCATTTCAATAGGATTTAGCCAGACTTAAATTAAGAAAGTATTGTGTCCTGTTTAAAGTAATTTTGACAGTTTACGGTTCCAAAGCTTTTTTCTTTGGTGATAGATAGATAGTTAGATAGATAGTTAGATAGATAGATAGATAGATAGATAGATAGATAGATAGATAGATAGATATATAGATAGATAGATAGATAGATAGATAGATAGATAGATAGATAGATAGATAGATAGATATATAAAGATAGATAGATAGATAGATAGATAGATAGATAGATAGATAGATAGATAGATAGATAGATAGATAGATAGATAGATAGATAGATAGATAGATAGATAGATAGATAGATAGATAGATAGATAGATAGATAGATAGATAGATAGATAGATAGATAGATATAGACATCGACTACAACAAATATACAATGTACCTTAGACACAATCAAAACACTGATTGGCTCGATAGTTACATAAAACTTTAAATACGCATGAAGTGTGCAAAACATTTCTAAGTCGATTTAAAAAGAAATGAAGATAATTAGGTTTGTTATATTCTAATTCTAACAAAAAAGCTACAGCACGAACACAAACATCATAAACATAAACATTATAGAAAGTTTTTTAAACGTACAATACTTTTTTTATTGAAACAACAAGTAGGTTTAAAATACTCTTCAGTGCTACCGAACTGAACAAAATACGCTGAATTAAAAAATTAACTCCCAATTATTAGTTGCTCGGTAGACTAACTAAAGTAAACTGCTCCGTAACACTAAAAAACTGCCTGTAAATGCCTATTGCAAACCTGGTATGTAGCCGCAAAAATAAGTGATTACCCACGAGGGATCGTACAAATATCACAACCTAGCAGACAAAAGCATTCTAGCCGCATATTAGCCACGATTAAGGCAACAAAGATGGTCGGATTATAATATTTGTTGTACATGTATGTGACCATTAAAATAGAGGTTATATCATTTTATTGACATTTGTGCAGCAACATATGTCCTAAAATGAAAGGCGTGTTCACAAACGCGCTGACTGATCTAGTCCATTTGTCCTTTACCCTGCTGTAGAATAAGTCTAATAGGGTATTCACTTCCTCGCTTGAACGAAAATTTACCATTGATGAGGCCATTGAGGATCGTGTCCAACTTTGGACGTTTGTTGTTAACTTCTCTGCGTACAAAGACCTGGCGCTATCAGCATCTTTTGAAAATATAAACAGAACTTTAATCGTTCTTAATTTATTAAAAAAAAGATGGCAATACATATGTGTGGCAGCAAAATCTGCAGTCGCAGCAGAAAGTTTTGCGTATGAACACATTGTATAACGTAAGTCACTTTCTGCTGCATCACGGCAGCAGCAACGCATGACAGTTGGGGCGTAGTTTTGTGTTATCACTGCACAGTCGTAGTAGCTTAGCTGAATGAATAGAGGTTTCTGGGGAATAAAGTATGATTAAATCTAGTTATATATTAACGTATGCCGATTTCCTACATACAGGTTACTCGCCAGGAAGTACCAAGTCCGGCATTACACAGCTAGCCGCCATCCCCTTTATTAAAGATGGATGTTAACGTGAGTGTACCTTGCATCACCTACTTCATTCTAAATACAATAACGTATTTCCGCGGCCAGGTTTTTGCTTGATACTTGTCTACGTTTACGACCTACTTATATGCCACGAATTAAATACGTGATAAGCTGATCATGCCCAAAAACTGATTTTGTTGTATTTTAAAATACTTTGATAACCCCTCCTTAAAAGGTTCTCCAGGCGTATGTTTCCGTAAGTTCAAGTAAATATCATGCGATATTCAATGTGTTTTTGACCCCATGTATATCGTACAAATATTGTGTGCGTCGAATGATCCGAATAATTAAATAGCCAGCTTGAAATGCAAACAATATTCGCGTTGGCGTCAGCAGCTAGCGTGAAAATAACGAATAACGAGTGCTTGAAGTGTTATCTGTCAAAGTACGACGGAATTTTATGTTACATGTTTTGCGATAAAAAGTAAATGCCATTATGCTCTAACTTGTGTGGCATACGAGAAGGATAATCACAATGGATAGTTTCTAACATCGTTTGAAACTTGAGGTTCTACAGCATATGATTATAATATCTGTTTGCATTCAGTCGTGTAATCATTTAAAAAGTCGTCATTTTGGCTTTACTGTAGTGGAAATTTATATTTTATTTCTCTTATAAATTCTTACTTACTTGAAAAATCGATATATATTTTTAGCTGTTGTCGTTTCTCAGGACATATCTTACCATGTATACTTGTAGATCCGTTCATATTTCAATAATATTAGTATATAACAAAGTATTACATAAAAGTCTACCTGAGATTTGGTTGATGCTGTCCTGCCAACCTGCACTCAGGTTGTTTGTTGTGAAACTCAGTATCTCGAAACCAGCGAAAATACGTTTTTCAAACGGTGCAAAGATGTCTGATTTTTTTGCCAGTGCACTCTGAACTACAGTCTTATTATACTCGTGCTGAAAATATTTTATTGCACAAACAATCAGCCGGACAGTCTTACGAAGGAAGGCAATCTATAAGCCTACATATTTTCAGAAGCAACGACTTGGTTTTACTTCTCTGGTCCTTTATTAGTGCGCAATCTAATTAAATAGAAAATAAAATCGAAACCAGTAACCCTATTTAAGCTATTGAATGTGCATTTTCTAAGATAAAAAGAAATGGTGAATAGTTTGTTATGTTATTAATATCAACAACTGGCAATTATATTTAAATAACATAATATATTTCACTATAAATATACTAATTGCTAGCCAAAGTTCTACTCTTTTGGAAGCAAGGTAGAAGCAATTTTTCCTAAGGCCATATTTATGTAAACTGAACACAGATTGAATAAAAAAGCTGCATAATTGAAGCTACTACACATTTTACGGACTTTTGTGACTATTTCATGCGACATTTATAAATATCTAGCCTACCTGATTGATAATGCCTTCAGTGTACATGTCTGTCCAAATATCGCTCATCAGCTGCAGATGTATGTTCTCATCGAACGAACTATCCATGTAAAATGAGCAAGAAAGCCGTCCACCTAAATTAAAAGTATTGATAAATAATTCCGATCATGTGATGGGGTTAGCGCGTCGTGTCGCTCTGACGTTTCAAATTGAACAGTTATAAGAAACTTCAATAAATTGAATCAGAAATTAATTGATGTATTGCCGAAAGAGGACATTACGTACTAATGGGTAAAAAGGACAAGGTAAACATGAGAAAAAAGCAGCAAGTATGAAACAGCAAACCACGCAAACAATGTTAAGCACAAACACGAAGCGAGCACACAATTATATTCGGTGTGCAATCATACATAAAAGACCGTAGCCATCGAACTAGCTGCACGGCACGATAAAATTATTTTAACAATAAAGTCTCACAAACACGTATATCAAAATTGGAGCAGCTCTTTCATGACATTTGGTATACAACTAGTGAAATAAGGGGGGTAGCACCTAAACACTACACACAGACCTAGAGATTTAGACTAGTTTGTGCGATAATTTTATTTCTGGTTATTTAAACTATATAATACACCCTCAGATAACATTTATAATTATGGCAAGGAATATGGTCGTATACAGATTGAAATCAATACGGATTCGAGTAAATGGTCCTAATGATAACCGCTTTTGTGTACGCTACGGACGATGTAGGTAGGATGATTATGAGTCAATATCTGGGAAGGGAAAAACTTTGGATTGACTTTGCATGTATACAATATAATGCGCTTTATGACTAGTGACTGGCGTAGAATGTGATGATCAGTGTTATTACTGAACTCTTAACAGCACACAAAACGAAGAACTGCATTGACTAAGTTTAATAAAAATTGCGTGCTGCAATTAAGAACGAAATAAATGCCAGGTATTAATTCATCGCAGGGATTTTAAAAAAAATGACGCAAAGACCACAGACCGCACTTGGCCGAATATTTACAGAGAGCATGTTTCAATGCAAATTTAGAGGGAGTAGGACGTGTCCGCGCATTTAGGAATTGTGTTGCAAAAAAATGTTCCTGTACATTTTATACACAAGCACCATACCGTCATCGTGGCGGAGAGCCATCATTTGTCTTATTCCAAAGTACTTCACTCACTAGCACAGGTATCAGTCTATTATCATACATCACTAAGTTATACAGCCATTATTAAACAGAAGGATATCGTTGACATGGAATGGATTGACCTGTTTGCCGACGAACAGAATGAGCTTGTGGACAAAAGGTCATTCGAGGATCATCACTCTTGATAGCATAAGGATACAAAAAGAAGGAGTTCGGGTCATTTATCGACATATGCTACTGTTTTATCCAATTAGCATAAAAGATAAAATTACCAACTGACTTAATTGTCTCACCAACACTACTCGCAATAGTTACCAGTGATTAAGTACAAGAGATAAAAATCAATCTAGGTGTACAGATGAATGATATCTATGTTTCTACCTTCATGTATACAGATGACGTTGTATTGGTATCGGGTTGAGAGCAAAAACTACAGACCTTGCTTAACACATTGCATAATTTATGCCGAAAATAGAGACTAGTCATTATTACAACCAAGTCAAAATGTATGCATTTCCGCGCAAAAGAAAAATAGTAGGCAAGCGAAGTATCAATGTCGGATAGGGGAAACACCGTTTGAAACGGCATATTCATGTAATACTTTAAATAGCACAGATTTTTTTATAATAACAATGAGGAAAAAACCTATAAATGATATAAAAGGGCGTGGTTATATCGTGCATTTTATACCATATGCATAGTATGCCTTACCATGCATAAATAGACAAGTATTCGATAAGTACGAAAAGGATGTGGGACTCAAGTGTAGTACTTACATTGTATATCCGAAACATGGGATATACACACACATAGATAGACACGATTATTATTATTTATGAAATTAGGTACTTGCAGCTTTGTGTGCCTACCTTGTTTGATTTCCGTGCTTCTAGTCATAAGAAAGTGTTTCCAACGAATTATAAATTCTTCTGAAATTCGTTGGCGTTCTTCATAGGTAATGTTTTTGCATGTCGCGAAAATTTCTTTGTCAATAGACAGACTCCTGAAATCATTATAAACAGGATAAAACAGTTATGCAGAAAATGTTGTCGATTCAAATTTGCATCCCTTGTTTTATAAAATATTGATTAAATCAATTAGTAGTCCAATCAGACACCAATAAACAGTTTAGAACTGTCTTTGAAAAGTCCCTAAATTGAGAACACAGCTAGCATATTGCTGGACATGTTTATGCTTCCAATTATAGGTACTTACGGTAGATATTGGTTGGCAATACTAACAATTCCAAAGTCAATGAACCCAGTGGGAGCACATTGCTTATTAAAATCCTTTGTAGACACGTATACCATCACGCCATCAATGTCGTCAATCCTGAAATCTGTAATGGACTATGTTAGTTATTTTGTTAATACACGACATTGGAAGTATGGTATTTCTTAGTAAGAAGATTGTCAAACTAACATTATAATACTGCGAACATTTAGGTAAGGGTATATCGGAAAATCACAAACAATATGGTAAGCAATCATCAAAATATAATGTTGGATTGAAATCTTGTTTCGAAGCATGAACAGTTACATCACCAAAATAAAACACAATGATAAACATTGATTTGACTTACCTTTTTTATTTTCTTGGAGTTTCTGCCAGTCGTTGACAGGTTGGTCATTTAGTATTATCACAACTTCTTTATTTTCTTTTTTTAGAGAATCTAATAATAAAACAGAAACACATGTCCGTCTTTATGATCTTGAGAGTCATCATGCACTACAATAAAGCAGCATGTGCGGAGGTCTCAAATTCGTCACTGTGGTTAGGGGCAGCTTATTATTTATCTTGAAGTGTTTGATTATGAGGCCCTTAGATAAAGATGCAACATAGTGCGTTTTCATCTGTTTAAATAATTAAAGAATGGCTGACACTCATTTAACTGCACGCTAAATGCTTTTAATTTGAGAAATGCAGAACGAAATATTTGCGGCAAAGTACAATTGAATATAGAATAAATTCGACTGCACATATTTACATACTGAACAGTTTTGTCTTGTATGTTACTTGAAATTGCCTATTATAGTGTAATTCGCACAACAAAATACAATACATGCGGCAGTTTTAGATATCATTGAAGATATTGTTTGGATCTATAAAACTTCATAACGAATAAAATATGTAACTTATTAGCAATAACAGAAAAATTGCTTAAAGTGTACTTGAGATAATGATCTTGTTTAACAAACGAAAAACATGCAGCTCTGGTTCGAGTTGATTGAGCATATATAATTTTTTTCTATTATTTCTATTTTGTGTTGTCTTCCGAAAAGCATTAAACCCACCAATGACTGGCATTATGGTTTTCAGTGCTAGAACACCGTCGGCTGTCCCAAAGTCTGCCAGGACAAGGGGAGATATCTGTTGGCCTTGGGATCGGTAAACATCAGACACTTGGAAAAGGAAAATTACAAGTCATTTGGAAATGGAATAACAAACACGGTATCATTTTTAATTTTGTACAATTTTCACGTAAGTCTTCAAAGTCAGCGATTGAACAAGGTTATCAATCATAACAAAGCAGTATCATAAGGCAACTTTATGGCTAAAAAGGTCCATGTGCCTAAATAACTACACTTAACTACAAAAAAATATAGACATTGTCCATATAAAAATATGTAAAGGACGCTACGTTACCCATATAATCCCTAATATGCCGTCCATTTAACTCGGAACAGACTACGTGATGCGGAGCAAGAGAGGAGTACCATTGTGCCTTGTTCGGTCCATGATATACAGACGACATTCTGGTAAGTCCTTCGCTTAACTGAGCTTCTATACAATTGCGGTATAGCCACATCAGTTGTATATATACATATACTAATAAATTTGCACTTTTAAAGCAAATGATTCAACAACCGTATTAAGGTTAAAGTCATGTCCTTGATGTGACATTTTGTGTATTTATCTTTATAACTCCGTCGTTGGTTAAGTACATGTATATGTATTTATGAATGTGTGTACTTACAAGTGGGGCTGTTAGATGTCTACAAGCAAGCAGACATATATATCTGTTTATATCGTGTGAGAATTAATTAAGATCTGCGACCGGTGTTTTAATATATACTCATAGGACTTTTGTCATATATTCTTATAGCAAATAAACAGAAAAAAACAAGCTTTCGATTTTGTTTGTGTGTGTATGTGCGCATGAAGAGGACGATTTTTTTTTTGTCTGATTACATTGAGCAATTGCTTTTGTATGAAGTCAAATAAACGACTTAACAAAACGAATTGCTGATAAAATATTTTATAAGCAATTCAAGTAAATATTAATATATTATATGAGTAATTTCTATATGTATTATCCGTATTAAGTAGAAATGCTGTACCTGCATACATTAATAAGCTGTGGTGATTGATGCAAGCGTAAAAACGTTTACTCGGTACTTCCTTACTCCCATAAACATATATCACTACCTATATGCCCATGTTACTATTTGCTTATTTAATAATTTACTATATATTTAACAAGACTATTAGTAAATATGTTTGAAGAGGGGCCATATTTTCCATTTGATCTTCATTGCTTATAAAACATTTTGTAAATGAAATATGTCTGTAGTCGGATATTTTACACTGATAATCAGAAACTACAAAACGTGTAGATATGACTTGTGTTCTAAAACAAATAATGTTTGTTGTCACGTATTTTATAAACGTAGTTACTCTTATGGGCTGGACATGATGTTACCGGAGGGAAGTCAGGTAGGTTAGATTGTTTAGGGATATGAGTACCGTAGCATTGCAGTTGTATGAACCAAACCCCTACTGTACGATTTACATAACCACTTCAAGTCACCAAAGACTAAAAGTGTGACATTTGTAAAAAGATCTGCTGACAGAAAACGTGAGTGGGATAGCTAAAAACCCTGCATCATGGTTGTCAATAATTGATTAAAATTTGGCGCCTTTACATGCGCTAGCCGAACTTTGCTTATCCCTGTTTAAGATAATTTGGGAAAAAAACCTTTATTGTAGAGCGTGGTTCAGATGTGAAATACATATTTGTAAAGACGGGTGCGGTGTTATGCTTAAGAGATTAAATATATGTACGGCATCTATAAACCGTATTTCGCTGGTTCTTTTCAGGTAAAAAATATATATTTGTTTATTTGAGCAACACATCGTTGGTCCAAATTTGAAATGTGACTGGCAAGTAGAAAGGCAGACGATAAAGTGCAATTAAGTTATATTTGTTCTAGGTACGTACTAACGCGAGGCTGATTGCGCATACAATGCACAGATATATTTTTCCAGTCTTCGTCCGATCTTGGAAATTATCAAACTAATTCTTAAAAACATCTTTCTTAATAAATTTTTGCTAAACGGCGTTTAGAGCTAGTAGAACGTAGGATTACTAAAACATTTTAAGTTTGGGGGATGAAGAAACTAACAGCGTATGCTGAATTAAAGTAACTCGTTATGAATCAATGAGGCAAAACTTAAAACATATATTTTTATGTCGAAAAGAAATACATGTAAATACATGCAGACTTGGCCGTATGAATAGCTGAAACTAAGTTAAGTGTATATTATCTAGAGACTTCTTGACTGTATAAATAACTATGTAAAAAGGAACAGCAATGAACAAATGCAATATCTGTGTAAGTGGGCATACATTATATATGGTTAAGACTTATACAGGACCACATAGCGGCGACAGGATATATGTTTTGTTTAGGTTACCATCCGAAACGGGGCAACATACAATAATTCTTCGACAGCAATCTGAAACTTTGATTGAAATAATTACAAATGTAGACCCAAATATTTTGCTCCACCAGATCAGTTTGTGTAGCATGCTTGAAGTTATAGTAGCTATTGTTGTTTTTTACAAAGTGAAGAAGACGCGCCACTGTCATCTGACACTAATGCTGTTGTTTTGTTCGATTTAAACAAAAATCATTTAATAAAAAATAATGAAGTTAATAAGCAAACCTCAAGACAAAAGAATAATTATTCCATTTTCAAATCTCCAAATGAGGTGTAAAATCGATGTTTTAGTGCTCTGCACTTTTCGTTGTTCCCCTAGATATTAAACGACAAACCAGTCTTCTAACGAGTATATACCAAACACATATACAAACTTCTTAAACCTTATTTTAAAAACGATTAAATCAACAACAACAACAAAAAAGATATTGAAAAATAATGCTTGTTATGGATTTAGATTTGCCTTTTTATTCGCTTTCCGAAAACAAAGCAATGATTTACAAATGTTTAACTGGTGGCATAACTTGACGAATCGTTTGAACAGTAAATTATCAATATCTTATTTAAATTACCAATAACGTGGAAATTTGAAGTGCAGCTAGGTTTTTAATGCAAACAACATTTTTAAAGTTTAAGTCGAGGATTCGAATTGCATGAAAACTCGGCAATACTTATTTAGTGATACTCACAAATATTTACCATTGCATAGTTCGATTGTATGTATCAAGTTTTACTTTGTCCAAAAAAATAAACATGACCTCAAAATTGACCCTGTTTACATTTGCTTCGATTCATAAACCTATAATACAATCGCCATACACGTGATCTACAACTGCGTTTCATCGAGAAGGGCCTTTTTATCGAAAATGAGAGAGTATAAAATATAGTGTATAAATGCAATATTACTTTAAAATATTAATTCACAACAGTCTGCAGAGCGGAGTAATGTTCAACAAAAGAAGTGAGTATACCGATGTTAGCAATGCAACTTGTAAATACCGATATAGCAGAGAACAAAAAGAAAGGAGCAAGTACTTTGCTTCCCATCAAGTCGTGTTGCTCGTTACTTCCAAATGTTTAATTAATATACAGTGCAAGTGTTAGAGATTTTTAGTTTAGTTCATTTTTTGTTCAAAGCTCTCTAAATAAGCTAAACATTGCGCCATAATATTTCACTAACAATTTAAAGAACCTGAGAATATACAGGGACAGTATCAGGATGAGTGAGGACGAGATTGTTCATTTCTACCTGTTGTTGTAGACCTCATCCTGTCTACCCCTGATTATTCAATAAGCCTTACCCTCCAAACAGAACGGTTCGTTTGGTTAGACTGTTTGCGAAACATTAAAAAAAAGTCCTTCAGATAGTGCGAAATTTAGTTGTTTTTATATATAAAATGTGGCTCGGGCTGTCTGAATACATTTTTTTTTTTCATTTTGAAGTACGCTGCATTATTGTAAATAAATCTTCTATATTTCGGTTAAAAACCATTAAATGTGCAAAAATGCGCATTGACGTTGTAATTTTCAGTCGTATGATCGGATTAGAACTTTCATTTGCATAAATTATACCTATTTATGTCAAATTATACAGCAAACCAACCGGATCTTATTAATGCTGAAGTGCTGGTCTGCACGTTTTCTACTCTGTTTTTTTGCACATTGGGCAAATTACATAATAATTTGTAATTAAAAATTAAAATCTCTCCTGGTAACATCAAAATTGTTGCAACAGGATGATTATAATTAGACAACAAATCATTGCGATGAATAACGCATGTGTATGTGTTTGTCTCTCTCTTTCTCTCCCTCCTCACTCTCTCCTCTCTCTCTCTAAATGGATTGATGAATGGATAGATAGATAGATAGATAGATAGATAGATAGATAGATAGATAGATAGATAGATAGATAGATAGATAGATAGATATATAGATAGATAGATAGATAGATAGATGGTATATGTTGCAATGCTCATATATTTTTTTTTTCATCTTAAAGACTTCATCGGTCAAGGCAATAACTGGGTTTACTGCTAGAAATGTTGCTTACTTTTTAAGTGACTGAGGCCCTCTGACTTTGATCGTGAATTCAATATACGTTAACATATTAAATACAAGGAAATGAAGGTAAACAAATCAAATGGTAGGTTAATATTTGGTCATGATCGATGGACCAGGTCGAAGAACTTATTCACTGGTGGAAGTTGTCTTCTTTGAATAAGAAGCAACTGATCAATGCAGGTACATCGGTCTTGCCTAATAAATCAGACGCTTCAACAGTAGTTTTACTATTCTGACAACTTCTTTGCATAAGAAGCAGAAACATGATGGATCGTCCGCTTATATCATTGATATTTACAAAAAGGGATTTAAGCTACACGTAGATGCTTAAAGAGCGCAAAAGACGTCAATGATCTATACTATAAATAATTATTAAACACTGTAAGCTTTTGTGTTAACGTAGTAACAAAAGTACGTTTTTGTCAGAAGAATTAAACTTCAACTAATATTTACATGTCTCTATGGTAATTTTTCAAAACATTTTGATAGTCTATGTATATGTGGAAGTTCACGGATAGCAACTAATAAGCAAGACTTTATAAATTAGCGTTTATAAGAGCGATTTTAATAAATTATTCTTGCATTGTTGTTTTTGTAATTTTTGTAGCTGTGTCTGATTTCAGTGAGTCAATAAAGATACAGTTAGTTCGTAGAAAAGCTAATTGAAAGTTCATTAAAAAATCATACAATGAAAAATAAAACAACGTCATATAATTATCACATCATACATCAAAAATCGAACTAACAATAGACAAAGGTACAATACGCAAAAGTAAAAGCGACATCAACACCGAGATAATACATTACATAAATTAACTCCTTTTCTCGGCTTGCGGATCGGGAGGTCGTGGGTTCGAACCCCGGCCGGGTCATACCAAAGACTTTAAAGTTGGTAGTAGTGGCTTCCCTCCTAACGCTCAGGGCTACGGGGACAGCATTACGCCTGACTCGCCGGTGTCAGTATAATGGACCGGCCGGGTTCAGTCCCTGGGCACCTCATAAGTGCCCCTGTGCTGTAATGATAGAAATGTCGCTGCGCAGTATCGGCAAAAATGCCGGCTAATCCTAATCCCAATCCCTAACTCCTTTTGACATGCTGTTTAAGTATTGAGATTTAGCATTTGTTTACATCCATATGTTCAACGTCGCGAAAAGATCGATTAAAGATCCCATTCGAAAGTGCACAATAGATTCGAATAAATTCACATTCAGTTATGTAGGAATGTCTTTCATTTGTTTTAATAAGGAATGTCAACGGATATCCGACTATCAATTCGAAACATAGGCTATCCAGGTCGAATTTGGCATCCGGATATTACTTTAAAAATAAATTTTAAACGATCAACAGCGAACGTTTGAAGCTTCTTCTAATCAATTTTGATTATAGAATATTATCTTCAATTTCTTGTCTTCGGTTTAACTAAGAAGGGATAGAGATTATCATGATGCAGACAATTAACAGGTTTGTCGACATAATTCAATTACTCACGTTTACTTAAGTCCATTTAAAGTGGTGTTAGAAAAACAGATCGCATACGTCGCCAGGCAAGTCCGTGTAGTTCCGACCACTTCCGTTCCTTCAAAAAGGATCTTCTCCACGGCGGACCTCCTGATCAATAAACTGCGCAATAGGCTGTCGAGTGAGTTAGTCGATGGGATCATCTTCCTGAACAAGGATCTTGCGACGCTATCAGAGGAAGACTGAACAATTGCAAAGTAATGTGACTTACTTAGTAGTATACAAACGGCATATTAAATAGTAATATAACGTTTTCAAATAAATCCTTCGCATATACGCACGTTTTTCTTTGATCGGATATTTGTTTGATTAACTGTGAATTAAAAATATCAAATGTTTTATTGTTCGTATTTCATAAACTATTAAATCATAAAGCGCATATGTCTATAGAAGCTTGATTTAATTATTTCCATAGAAATGACGATTTAATTATGTCTATGGAAACGATAGTTTAACCCCGCATACATCCGACAGCAACATTACTATTAACAAAGTTTTATATTCGGGTATCCTTTCGGATCGTTCAACGGATATCCGGATCCCAAATTTGGTATCCGTTGACATCTGTGGTTTTAATTATAATGTTTTTAAGTTTCTATGTTATCATTCAATTTAACATTTACATCAATAAATCTCTGAACATAAATAAATAATATCTCCATGTATACTGCACTTATTTTCACCACAACGACAAGACACTATTAGTTTCCTACAGGCATTTTCCTCTTTTCCTGTAAGTTTGATCAGAGCAATCTATATCGTTTTTATACATCGTGTGAGGCTATACAGGAAACACATCATTTGCTTATTGACCCCCGGTCTTCAGCGCTCATTAGACATATACATGTAGTCGCTATTCAAGAAAGCCGGTTTTAAGATCTTCACCTAGAAATAAGGTTCAGCCAAAAGTAATGTCATAATCTTATATATAAAAGTGGTGGCAATACTGTAATGAATTTTTCTAATTTCATACAGTGTAATCTATGTCTGATTCCCATGCTACAAGCAAAACGCTATGACTTTATTGCAAAATGTTAAGATTGAGATGAACGCCTTTCTACTGCATGCCATCATCATGCCTTGTTCCACATTAAAGCGATTCTGTCACAAGTTTTATGGCGTAGGCGCAATATATGTATTAAATTAACATGCGCCGTATAATCGGATAATCGCCGTTTGCTTCAAACGCAGGCACAACGAATTCAGAAAGAACGGCATGTCTTGAAAAGGTGCTCTTTAAATGTTGCGACTTTCAGCCAGTTCTAGACTTATTGCATACTGTAAAATCATGTACAAGGGTGTAATCGTCAACGATATACTTGTTTACATAATGGTCTTATGAAAGATATAACTCCATCGGTTCATTCAGACGCTTGGCAAAATATGTAATATGTCAGTAAATGTCAGTCTCGTTTGATTATGTAAGTAAATATTTAGCAATGGTAAGGAATATCTGGAAAGACAAGTACAAGTAAGTGATACGCATTCAACAAATAAGAGCAAATAGACAGACGTCTTTGAAAATGTTATCTATCTTTATCGTGCAATCATATATCTTTATATCCCAAAGCCACGTGTAGCATCGGCTTTCATGAATAAAATAATCTATTTTGTCGACTTATGTTTTCCACACGCTAGTCTGGTCGACAACAGGTATATGATACCTTACACTTTGTGCAATTAATTAAGAATTGTCGTCTTTACCGGATATTTGTTCACACCGTTTCCGCTATTTCTATGTCATTCTATTCCATCCTTTATCCGTTGTTTTGACCAGTCGTTAAGGTGACGTCATCATGATATTTGGCTTTTTCGGAAATATTCAGTCATTTTTGTAAATACGCGATTTTTTACAGACGTTATGTAAGCACCTGTTGATATTTTTTTGTGTAAAAAACTTAAATCCTATTTCATTCGATGAATTGCTTGGCACCAATTAAATCTGTTTTTGATACATTATTTGTATGCAAAAAGTATAAAACCACCACATATATGTTTGAATTTTTCTACAATAAATGCACGCATCCACGTATAACGCTTTCATTACATTGTGTTTGTACTTGCTCAAACATCTTAAATGTCACTAGTATTTCTTTTTTAAGTAGCATAAGTTTTGCTGATACTTTAACCATAAAAATTACAGCAATTTATTTGAAGTAGTAGATGCAATGTTCAAAATTAATAATTTTAACTGCTACGTCCCTTAGAGAATCATTCGCTTAGAATTAAGTAGCTTTCATACATTCATCTATCGCATCGCAAACCTATATTAAATACTCACTTTTTAATTTTACAGACACGCCGGAATTATGCACGCATGCATAAAAACAATATACTATGTTCTTACCTTGATTATAAGAACTAATTATTGCATTTTTACTATTACTTCATACAACACAATTATCATAGCAGATGTAAGAAATTCACTCTGAAGTGTATATTTTTCAATATTAAACATAAAGTCGAATGGACAAAAAACAAATACCGGTTTTAGTATGTATAAGATATATATTCTTGTAAATGTTTGTATACTATATTTTATAACTGTTATAAAATTATTGGATTTTCACGTTTAATTTGAGCAACTTTCAAGCAACATTTATCTAATCCAAAATAAAATTATAATATAATGTACCAATCCGAAAAGGAAGCATAAATATGTATCTATTACTAATTCCAGAGCATGCTTACATTTTCGTCTAGCTTCGCAGAAATATATGTCTCAGTGACATAATATGAAGAGATACATATACAATTGACCAACATAATGTTTTATAAATATGCAAATGTGCAATAGAGTTTACCTACAGGCAACAACAGGCGCAAGGTTGCATGACATCAAAGCCGCAGGAGATATTTTTCAAATTATTTCCAATATCGTTTTCAAACAACTCAACTACCAAATAGAAGCCCATAATAGAGTTCTCTCTTACTAAAGGATATGGCTACGTATAGTTTCTTATTTGTATCTAACATGTGACGTACGGTTGCATTTATAACAAATAAATTATCTCTAGTACTCATATTTTTGCGAAAATCGGTTTGTGCCTCTATATGAACATTACAGTTTTCTGTCCATGTGCTTAATCTATTGCATAAAACTATTGTTTGGATTTTGCCAAAATGACGTAGCAATGATATACTCCTGTTTTGTCTAAATGTTTTAATTTTCCTTTCTCATGGACACGCATATTTTCACTTTTACGCCATTTTTCTGAAAATAAATAAATAAATAATGCATGAAGGAAGTATATTAAATTTAAAGAACTAATAAATTAATTTGTCTGGCCCCGCTGCTCGATTGTTGTGTAATTGTTTGCATGATTTAACTATTTAGGTTTAAGAAATGTATGCAAACATATTTTGAATTTCGTTATTCAAATATCTATTATGGAAATTAACGGTATCTTCATAAGGTTAAAAGAATTGTGAAATTAGATTAAATACGTGTATTTAAATACTTGTAAAAAGTCCTCACTCCGTATGCTTGTGTTTTATTCCTATTTATTGCATTTTTAACATTATTCATTACTTCTTTACATCATTCTTACTTTTCATTTGTTCTATTTTCTTTGTTTCCTTTCGGTTAAGTATGTTCTTTTAAGTTGGCCGCTGCGATGTATTTCTAAAACAATAACAACAACAACATACATACATACATATATATATATATATATATATATATATATATATATATATATATATATATATATATATATATATATATATATATATATATATATATATATATATATATATATATATATATATATATATATATATATTTATATGTTTAGTAAAGAACGACCTTCTCCTTATTTTCTCTAAACTGGCCTGTTTTAGCACAATTTACTTTACTTCCACGTGTAACAAATTGAAACTGTACATACAATGGTAAAGTACAAACAGTCTTAAGGTTAGGTGGCATCGTTTTCCTTTTCTTGTGATGAATAATGTTTATTTTATTTAAACCTAATATCAGTGACTCTTAGATCAATAAATGAGGATATATGACCTATGAGCATTGCAACATATACTTAACTCCGAAAAGGCATAGAACAAAGGTATTTCACATGCAAGCCAAGCGAAAAATAAGAACAAATTTGTGATGAGTCATTTAACAAAAAGAGCAAACCCGACAGATACAGCATTGGAACGGTCAGTCGGCAATATGGACCGACTGGGGTGCTTAAACCGGTTTTACAGAGCTCTAAAGTCACATTAAGTGTAAATTGTTTATCTTCGTCAAGTTTCGTCCCCGTAATTGTCTGCTGTTTTACAAAATTGGAATGCACATAGCAACAGGCAATATAACTACAAAATCGTTTCCCGGGAGAAATACTTATGTTGATGTTTAAGAAAAAGTTCACATGATTTGAGTTTAATCTTGAAAAATCCGAACATGCAGCAGAATTGAATGCAAGTGATTACGAAGAAAACGACTGCCAAGTTTAGTATTTCTTAGTAATGTTTCCTGGGTTTATCATTTATAGATTTAAACGAATTAAAAGAAAACACGAAATACAAAAACATCAGGTATTTAAGAAAAAGAAACCATATTTATGGACTGATTTAATCTCGTACAGCTGCTCAAAACATGTAAAAGCCATTTGATGCGCTTGAATTTGTTTTGTCAGTTATTTTATCGTGTTTATCAGATTTGCTTTTCAGGCTGTCGAGTGAGTTAGTCGATGGGATCATCTTCCTGAACAAGGATCTTGCGACGCTATCAGAGGAAGACTGAACAATTGCAAAGTAATGTGACTTACTTAGTAGTATACAAACGGCATATTAAATAGTAATATAACGTTTTCAAATAAATCCTTCGCATATACGCACGTTTTTCTTTGATCGGATATTTGTTTGATTAACTGTGAATTAAAAATATCAAATGTTTTATTGTTCGTATTTCATAAACTATTAAATCATAAAGCGCATATGTCTATAGAAGCTTGATTTAATTATTTCCATAGAAATGACGATTTAATTATGTCTATGGAAACGATAGTTTAACCCCGCATACATCCGACAGCAACATTACTATTAACAAAGTTTTATATTCGGGTATCCTTTCGGATCGTTCAACGGATATCCGGATCCCAAATTTGGTATCCGTTGACATCTGTGGTTTTAATTATAATGTTTTTAAGTTTCTATGTTATCATTCAATTTAACATTTACATCAATAAATCTCTGAACATAAATAAATAATATCTCCATGTATACTGCACTTATTTTCACCACAACGACAAGACACTATTAGTTTCCTACAGGCATTTTCCTCTTTTCCTGTAAGTTTGATCAGAGCAATCTATATCGTTTTTATACATCGTGTGAGGCTATACAGGAAACACATCATTTGCTTATTGACCCCCGGTCTTCAGCGCTCATTAGACATATACATGTAGTCGCTATTCAAGAAAGCCGGTTTTAAGATCTTCACCTAGAAATAAGGTTCAGCCAAAAGTAATGTCATAATCTTATATATAAAAGTGGTGGCAATACTGTAATGAATTTTTCTAATTTCATACAGTGTAATCTATGTCTGATTCCCATGCTACAAGCAAAACGCTATGACTTTATTGCAAAATGTTAAGATTGAGATGAACGCCTTTCTACTGCATGCCATCATCATGCCTTGTTCCACATTAAAGCGATTCTGTCACAAGTTTTATGGCGTAGGCGCAATATATGTATTAAATTAACATGCGCCGTATAATCGGATAATCGCCGTTTGCTTCAAACGCAGGCACAACGAATTCAGAAAGAACGGCATGTCTTGAAAAGGTGCTCTTTAAATGTTGCGACTTTCAGCCAGTTCTAGACTTATTGCATACTGTAAAATCATGTACAAGGGTGTAATCGTCAACGATATACTTGTTTACATAATGGTCTTATGAAAGATATAACTCCATCGGTTCATTCAGACGCTTGGCAAAATATGTAATATGTCAGTAAATGTCAGTCTCGTTTGATTATGTAAGTAAATATTTAGCAATGGTAAGGAATATCTGGAAAGACAAGTACAAGTAAGTGATACGCATTCAACAAATAAGAGCAAATAGACAGACGTCTTTGAAAATGTTATCTATCTTTATCGTGCAATCATATATCTTTATATCCCAAAGCCACGTGTAGCATCGGCTTTCATGAATAAAATAATCTATTTTGTCGACTTATGTTTTCCACACGCTAGTCTGGTCGACAACAGGTATATGATACCTTACACTTTGTGCAATTAATTAAGAATTGTCGTCTTTACCGGATATTTGTTCACACCGTTTCCGCTATTTCTATGTCATTCTATTCCATCCTTTATCCGTTGTTTTGACCAGTCGTTAAGGTGACGTCATCATGATATTTGGCTTTTTCGGAAATATTCAGTCATTTTTGTAAATACGCGATTTTTTACAGACGTTATGTAAGCACCTGTTGATATTTTTTTGTGTAAAAAACTTAAATCCTATTTCATTCGATGAATTGCTTGGCACCAATTAAATCTGTTTTTGATACATTATTTGTATGCAAAAAGTATAAAACCACCACATATATGTTTGAATTTTTCTACAATAAATGCACGCATCCACGTATAACGCTTTCATTACATTGTGTTTGTACTTGCTCAAACATCTTAAATGTCACTAGTATTTCTTTTTTAAGTAGCATAAGTTTTGCTGATACTTTAACCATAAAAATTACAGCAATTTATTTGAAGTAGTAGATGCAATGTTCAAAATTAATAATTTTAACTGCTACGTCCCTTAGAGAATCATTCGCTTAGAATTAAGTAGCTTCCATACATTCATCTATCGCATCGCAAACCTATATTAAATACTCACTTTTTAATTTTACAGACACGCCGGAATTATGCACGCATGCATAAAAACAATATACTATGTTCTTACCTTGATTATAAGAACTAATTATTGCATTTTTACTATTACTTCATACAACACAATTATCATAGCAGATGTAAGAAATTCACTCTGAAGTGTATATTTTTCAATATTAAACATAAAGTCGAATGGACAAAAAACAAATACCGGTTTTAGTATGTATAAGATATATATTCTTGTAAATGTTTGTATACTATATTTTATAACTGTTATAAAATTATTGGATTTTCACGTTTAATTTGAGCAACTTTCAAGCAACATTTATCTAATCCAAAATAAAATTATAATGTAATGTACCAATCCGAAAAGGAAGCATAAATATGTATCTATTACTAATTCCAGAGCATGCTTACATTTTCGTCTAGCTTCGCAGAAATATATGTCTCAGTGACATAATATGAAGAGATACATATACAATTGACCAACATAATGTTTTATAAATATGCAAATGTGCAATAGAGTTTACCTACAGGCAACAACAGGCGCAAGGTTGCATGACATCAAAGCCGCAGGAGATATTTTTCAAATTATTTCCAATATCGTTTTCAAACAACTCAACTACCAAATAGAAGCCCATAATAGAGTTCTCTCTTACTAAAGGATATGGCTACGTATAGTTTCTTATTTGTATCTAACATGTGACGTACGGTTGCATTTATAACAAATAAATTATCTCTAGTACTCATATTTTTGCGAAAATCGGTTTGTGCCTCTATATGAACATTACAGTTTTCTGTCCATGTGCTTAATCTATTGCATAAAACTATTGTTTGGATTTTGCCAAAATGACGTAGCAATGATATACTCCTGTTTTGTCTAAATGTTTTAATTTTCCTTTCTCATGGACACGCATATTTTCACTTTTACGCCATTTTTCTGAAAATAAATAAATAAATAATGCATGAAGGAAGTATATTAAATTTAAAGAACTAATAAATTAATTTGTCTGGCCCCGCTGCTCGATTGTTGTGTAATTGTTTGCATGATTTAACTATTTAGGTTTAAGAAATGTATGCAAACATATTTTGAATTTCGTTATTCAAATATCTATTATGGAAATTAACGGTATCTTCATAAGGTTAAAAGAATTGTGAAATTAGATTAAATACGTGTATTTAAATACTTGTAAAAAATCCTCACTCCGTATGCTTGTGTTTTATTCCTATTTATTGCATTTTTAACATTATTCATTACTTCTTTACATCATTCTTACTTTTCATTTGTTCTATTTTCTTTGTTTCCTTTCGGTTAAGTATGTTCTTTTAAGTTGGCCGCTGCGATGTATTTCTAAAACAATAACAACAACAACATACATACATACATATATATATATATATATATATATATATATATATATATATATATATATATATATATATATATATATATATATATATATATATATATATATATATATATATATATATATATATATATATATATATGTTTAGTAAAGAACGACCTTCTCCTTATTTTCTCTAAACTGGCCTGTTTTAGCACAATTTACTTTACTTCCACGTGTAACAAATTGAAACTGTACATACAATGGTAAAGTACAAACAGTCTTAAGGTTAGGTGGCATCGTTTTCCTTTTCTTGTGATGAATAATGTTTATTTTATTTAAACCTAATATCAGTGACTCTTAGATCAATAAATGAGGATATATGACCTATGAGCATTGCAACATATACTAAACTCCGAAAAGGCATAGAACAAAGGTATTTCACATGCAAGCCAAGCGAAAAATAAGAACAAATTTGTGATGAGTCATTTAACAAAAAGAGCAAACCCGACAGATACAGCATTGGAACGGTCGGTCGGCAATATGGACCGACTGGGGTGCTTAAACCGGTTTTACAGAGCTCTAAAGTCACATTAAGTGTAAATTGTTTATCTTCGTCAAGTTTCGTCCCCGTAATTGTCTGCTGTTTTACAAAATTGGAATGCACATAGCAACAGGCAATATAACTACAAAATCGTTTCCCGGGAGAAATACTTATGTTGATGTTTAAGAAAAAGTTCACATGATTTGAGTTTAATCTTGAAAAATCCGAACATGCAGCAGAATTGAATGCAAGTGATTACGAAGAAAACGACTGCCAAGTTTAGTATTTCTTAGTAATGTTTCCTGGGTTTATCATTTATAGATTTAAACGAATTAAAAGAAAACACGAAATACAAAAACATCAGGTATTTAAGAAAAAGAAACCATATTTATGGACTGATTTAATCTCGTACAGCTGCTCAAAACATGTAAAAGCCATTTGATGCGCTTGAATTTGTTTTGTCAGTTATTTTATCGTGTTTATCAGATTTGCTTTTAACATAACTGTAATTGTGTAGAAACAAGTGTAATGCAGAAGAACATTATCACAGAGACTGGCAGAAAAGGACTAAAATGCTTGAATTACGAGGCGATATTAGTTATTTAAAAGTATCCCTTTTGGAGTCGATAATTGTTAATTGTGTGAGTAGGCTTTATGCTTGTAAGTCAATATTGTGTTAAGTGTTTCAAGTAATGCTTCTTTGAATAGTTCGACAGAAAATAAAAGAGCACAGGCCATTTATTTTGGGACTTTAAAGTACTTGATAATCGCGGTAACGTTTTTCTTTGAGAATTCAAAGTATTTTGTTTTAATGGACTGCCTATCTAAATAGAGTCATAGCTGTTGAAGAAGGATGCAACATTTAATATGTGTTATTTGTTATAAGCATATAAGGAATTATAATAAATAGCATATTTAGAAACAGTCCCATGAGTATTACCACAAATTACATTTGCATACAGAAAATATGTAATTGATTTAAAAGGAAAAATATGACGAGACATCACATACAAGAAAAAAGAATACTGTTACCTCCTTGGAACGGTCAGACAGCAAAAGGACCGACTCGCGTGCTTAGACCTGCTTTCTGGAGCTCTTTAACCTGGCACTTCCTGTTTTTTTGCTCACAATGTAAATAAATCTACCACCGTGAGACATCAAACAGTAAGCACCTTCACCTGATTTTTTAAACTAATAAATTGAATTTGCAAACAAAATAACAATGTATAATACACTAAATGCAACAGACAGATCGGCGCAATATCTGTTGATGCTGAAACCGTTAAATCGTTACTATTATGGACTTTCCTACCGTTCTCAAATTCTATGGATATGCCCTGAAATAAATATGACCAGTCTCGACTACTGACTGCGTATGCATGAAAAGAGCTGTCTTGTACACATACTTACTTCGTTCAGTATATATGAAAATATATCTCCTCCAATTGTCGACACGAGTCTGAAAAGTTACGCGATCAGATATTTGTGGATAAGCAGTATAATAGGCAAACACGAATAGTCAGTATATTTATTCATGTGCAGTTTTTACCTACTTAAAAAGGGAGATAATACAATATCACTTAACCCTCACAGCTTACAAATAAAAACTTGTTGACTACGCTTTTATACAAACATGGAGTGAACTTCTCTGATTTCCTTTGTTTCCTTGCGCTTTCAGAACGAGGCTGACAAAATGCGTTGTACAGAAGGATGCACTGCACTAAATATATAAAGGAAACGCTCCACCAAAACTATCCTTCCACCATAAGTAATAAGTAATGGGCGCAAACATAAATTACTTTATATTATCATATAAAGTATTGTTTTATATTTGCGCGTTCCCTGCCCCTGCAGTTCATTTATGTCACAAAAATTAAAAGGGTTGTTAGGAAAGACCAACAATCGTGTAGTGATTGATACTGTCTGGCACCGACATTGGTGCCAGACGAATTTATTTAAATTCATCGTTATTAGAAATAAGAGCATGAAAAATGATGTGACATAAAGTTGGACAATAAAAAGTCCACACCACCGTCCAACCAAAGGGGCAGGGAACGAGCAAATTTAAAGGTAGGAGACTGACAAGAATGACTAAGTATTTGTTGTAGGTAAAACAATGGCATTTAAAATTCAATAAATATAATAAAGATGTTATTGACTAGAACACAATTGAAAAAAGTGAACAATATACAGTACTGAAAATTACGAGATTGACAATATTTCCGTTTTCATTCCGTTTCGTTTCCGTTTCAGTTGGAAGCGTTCGCCGCTCCGTTTCCATTCCGCTTCCGTTGCGTTTCCATTTCGTTTTATTCGTTTCCAGCGCTGCATTTCAAACGCTTCCAGCGTTTCTATCGTTTCTTCCGTTTCTTCCGTTTCTATCGTTTCAATCGTTCCATTTCGCTCCGTTGCGATTTTGATTAAAAAAATTCGTTTAATAAATTCCTTAATGTAAAGTACTTCCGGTGTGTTTGCTAATGACGAAAGAAGTAAACATTCTAAGGAGAGGCAAAAGTCTTCCATTACATATAAAGAAATCGGCAATAGATTGTTTGCGACGAGGCTATTTAGTGTCAGCCACCCGGAGGAAAATTGCAGACACATAACTACCCTCCTGAATCAGCCGAAACAACAGGAAACTGCGCTTTAGTTAATATTAGGCTAATCACGATAAAATGTTTCACTACTAACCTGTTTTACGCAGAATAACTCAAATTTCAATTATAAAACACCACGTAAAAATTCAGTGAGTGCATGCATTTCCCATCTAGACTGACCAACAAAAAACGTTGAACACGCTTTGTATTGTTGTCATTCATTTTCGCGATATTTATCCAAACACTGATGCTAAAAAACGAAAATAGTTCACAAACACAATTGCAGCTCTGTCACAATTGTGTTATCCAAACACTGAATCACCGAAGATAGTCAAATAAAACACAAATTAAAATTACAGCCCTCTAAACCGTTTAAGAAGAAATATTACTTTTTGATTCAAACATAGAACGAAATAAATATTGTGGCAATTTACCAACTTCGCACGACTAAATCGAAGTTTTAATTGTTTAACGAGAAATCTCGCGTTGATTAATTTTATTGGATATAAGTTAATTTGACGAATTTGTCAATATGACGTATTTTAACACCTTTACTCATAGCCCTTACCTGACCTACTTGTCTTCGCCAGACGTCATATCCCGGAATAAACAAACTGTCAAATGTGGTCCACACACATCCAGTATCCTAAAAAGTAACTTCTCTGTGATGTGTTAATCCGCAAAAAAGCGTAATGGTGATACGATCTTAGAATTTGTACGATGACACACACAATTTTGGCAAATTGTGGCATTTGCGCCTTTGATAATTGCCCCCACCCACCCGACGTTTGCCCCCCCCCCCCGCCCCTGTAAGTGCAGACCGGACGTTTGCCCCCCACCCCCACTGCCAAAATAAAAAGGCGAACGTTTGCCCCCCCCCCCCTCCCATATTTGTTACATGGCGGACTTTAGTTTTAACGTTTCGCTGACAGTTACGTGTAACATCCAAGAATTTAAGAAAAGTATTACTCACTAGAGTCGCATTTCATCGTTAACATTATTTTCTCATATAAACATGAACAAATGCTGTTTTTTCCGAAAACAGGCACATAAAAAGTGGCATAAAATTCAACTTTCTAAGAAAACAAGCGTGTGTTATTTTTGCTTTCGGTTTGCTCATATAAGCGCTAATTAACGGCTATTCAATAAATTGTTAACGCACTTAAAACATGGAGTCGCTAATTAAATCACTGTGATTTTAGTTTATTCAAGGTTGTAACAAAATAAATGCGGTGTTGTTTCTTTTTGGCGACATCAAAGAAAATTCTGGGAAACAATCGCCAGTCACAACCATTTGAAGTCGCCGAAAAGAAAAAAAAAATCGTTTCAAATTGACCGACCCATTATTTCTCTCATTACTGTTTAACATGATATCGATCGATAATTGTCTTCAAGCTGCCATAATGATAAGTTCTAAAGTAGTGAGAGGGGAGGGAGGGGGGACTGTACTATGTAGTAATGTTTCAGAACGCATATCCTTTTACTTATATAAATGTCCTAACAAACTTCTTTTGCCCATCGAATGATCATTAACTTTTTTTTTATAAAGGAACTATTTATATTTAAGGTATGGATTAACTATAAAATAATAGGCGAGCCATTGAAATAATATATTTGGACTAAACACGAGATGAAAATATATGTTAGACTGTACCTTTAAATGTCTTGTCTTCTTAACATTATTTACAAAAAATAAACGACAAGTTATGTAGTATTTACTATAAGAAATCCCCCATCCACCTTTCCTCTTCCTCAACGAAAAAAGAGTGGGGTGGGGAAAGGGTGCATCATTGTGGGTACCTCTAGATATAGCGTTAGGTCCTTTTATGAGCCAAAAAAGATTGTGTAGACCTAAGTGTTTTTTTTTAATTTTTGTTGTCCTTGCATAAGTCAATGCATATTGCTCTTTAAAAGGTGACGGTCATAAACCACACGACTGCCACATGGTGACATTTTCAAACACAGCTGCATAGCGGATGCATGTGTTCTTACAAAGGGGAAAAGGCGCCAAAACACGGTCACACTTCCTGTCCACTAGACAAACAAGGTGTCATAAATCTGCCAATTAGCTTTATTAGTTGGGTGTCCGCTCATGTATTAAAATTGGGGATTGAGTTAGAGTAATACTTTATGAAGGTATGAAATGGACCCATGCGCATGAAGAAACACAATATGAATTTAGAAAAAGATATACTTTAAATTAATATATTTCCATCCTTAAATGGGTACACAAATTAAGTTCCCGGTAGGGCCCACTTTAGACCACCAATTGGCATAGAACATTTAAGCCATGAATGGGAAAATGGCGGGGTCATGAAATAAGCCGTAGCCAGGCGTGTAGCCCTTCATTCAAATAGTTGCAAGTCAAATAAAGTCAAAAGTTTTATGCAGATTTTTAATCGCGGTTCCGATTAATCATATATACATAATAGCACATTATGGGAACTATGCATTTAGAAATGGGAATTTTGACACCAATGTCCAAATTTACACCATTCTTCATTATAAGATGTATAACAATTAAGATTAGAAGCATAAGAAACTTTGCTTGACAAAAAGGCAAGATAAAATAAAATACATATCCATACCTCTGTAAGTAAAGAAATGATGATGCCGATGACGGCGATGCTGCTACTGCTGCTTCTGCCGATAATGATGACGGTGATACCGATGTTGTTTATGATTATGATGAAAATGGTAATAACGGTTACGGTGATGTTGATGCTAATGACAATTATGATGTAGATCGTGACGGCGGTGCTGCTGCTGCTGCTGATGATTAGTGGAGATTATACAGGTAATATGGGATCATAACGATGATCATGTGAATTTAATGGCGGTAATGATGATTATTTCTTTGATATTTATCATATAAATAGACGTGATATAAGTTCGTGTTTACGATTGTTTTTCATTTAACTGTCATCGATGATTGTATACGTGCACTATTTGGAAATATATCGTTATTCAGACGTGGCACATAAGGATTATACCAGTCGTTGGCTCTGAGTGCCGGGGATGATGTAATTGGTTCTTGATTGAGTTACACCTTGCAATTATGCATAGCATTGTTTGTTTGTTTTATGTTTAGTTGTTTGTTGTTGTTTTTTTTTTGTTATATGAGATATTTACATTCTTTTGGTTAACGTTTAATTTTATTAAGTAGCTTTAATTTGTATCACGCAATGCATTCTTTGTAAATGACAAATACTTTAAACAGTATTCTCACAAAAAATGATAGGCGAAGTTAATCCGGGAACGGACCATGCAGCTATCAAGTAATTAGCGAAAATTCAAACTCAGGCTGCGACATTGCGCGCGCATACGTGTAAAGTCAGCTTCATATGCAAAACGATGAAGACTAAGAATGTCGATCCAATGCGGATGTTAAGCTTTTCATTGGAATTAAAATATCAGTTTCGACAGAAAGGCAATTTTATACTTGTGTGTTTTATCGTGCGGAGTGATTTTAGTGCAGTTTCTGTTTTGACGATACACGATGACTTGGACAACTTGTGCGGTTTCGGAACTGTAATGTACGAGTTTGATTAATACGATTTTTTGATAATAATTAAGATTTTTTTGTTATTTCTTTCTGCAGATAACACAAAGTAGCGCGTTTATGTTGATAAATTGAAACCAGTTATTGTGTTCGTTTAAATTTATTTCGTACAAAGAAACGGTTGGAATGTTACTATAAATAATCAGGTGACCTAGAAACGTTTGAAGCGGTAGTGAAAACAACCTTTCCGTTACTAGCATTCCGATTTTTGCATTTCTACCGTTTCTAGCGTTCCAAGCGCTCCGGTTATAGCGTTTATACCGTTTACACCGTTTCAAGCGTTTGTAGCGCTCCGTTGCATTTCCATTTCCACTCCGTTCCGTTTCCGTTTCAACAGGAAACGAAAAACGTTTCATTTCCATTTCCACTCCGTTCCGTTTGTTAATTTCATGATTTTCAGTACTGTAGATATATTTGTATTGGCAACATAAAATGACTAGTATAAAGTGCATTATGAGATCATAGTTTTCGGTCCTGGACATATTTACTGCAAGGCAAGAACTTGACCGGCAAAATTATCAAAATTAAAATGAGCTGCCGAAATACTAATGGTGAAAATGACATAGCACAACTGTAGACACATTAGCTTGATTGTGGAGAGAATAAGGCAGTTGAGGCCTAAAACAGAAGGTCAAGATGAGACCCACACAGTCTAAACGTCTATTTTAAGGCTAATGATGATGGGGATAAACTAAGGTCCTATTTGTCAATTGAAAAACATATATATATATATATATATATTAAACCCCCATATTGAAGCCATAAGAGGGCTTCTTACTAGAAAATAGCATTGAATGCAAGATAATTTTTTATACAATTACATAACAGTTATCTTTTCCTGTTAAACATCCTAAGTATGTCAAAATTTACAGCTTGGGTGTTATTCAGTTTAGGATGTGTACAGCTTAAACAGTTCATAGAACCTATGTCTGTGGTAACCTCAATACCTGAAATACATGTTTGGCTTGGATGTGAATGACAATGGTGAATGTGAGATTTGTAAAAAATAGATCCCTGAGAAAACATGTATATGGCACATCACCTCAATATACACCTTGATAACTTTACATCTTATAATCTTCAGTTTAGACAGTTAACAAAATAAATTGGAAGATTATTTGGTATTTATGTATACAACAATTGACTGAGTAGAAAGATTAACAATTTTAATTGAAAAATTATTCAATATTTATATACATAACAGATAATGGCTAAGCAGAAAAATATATAATGCAATACAAAATAACAATTCATAAAATTGTTGTGCCTGCCTGATACACCACAATATCAGACAAGAATGTCAATCTTGGATGTTGTAAAAAAATATTTGGAATTGATGTTTGATCCGTGTACACAATATTTGATTGGGCAAGAAACATGAATGATATAAACAATAGAACAATGCATAAAAACTGCTATCCCTGGCTGTCTGATACTACCCCCCCCCCCACAGTATCTGACAAGCATGTTAAGGTTGGGTGGTAGACAATATGCATAGTAATGAGTTTGGTACACATACACACAACAGTTGACTGAGCAGAAAACATTAAAATATACATAAATATACTATTCAAGCCTGCCTGATACACCCCAATATCTTACAAGCAATCTTTGGATGTTGAACAATATGTTGGCATTTGGTAAGCCTTTGCACTGCATTTGGGTGAACCCAATATTTAAAACCATGCATAAAAAATAGTTATCCATGCCACTCTGACACACCCCAATGTCTAACAGGCATGTCTAGCTTGGATGGTATACAGTATGCAGAATAGAAAATTTGGTACACAGCTTTTGACTGAGCTAGATACATTAAACAATGCAAGAAAATTGCTACCCATTCTGTCTGATATTTGACCTCCAAGTTAACTTGGATGTTAGACAATATGCAAAATGCATTAAACAATATATATAAAATGGCTATCCATGCCTGTCTGATACACCCCAATATCCGACAAGCATGTTTAGCTTGGACAATGTGCAATAAGCAGAGTACATATTTGGCATCCTGTAAAAACAAGTTACATTAAACAGTGCCTAAAAATTTGCTATCCATGGTTGTCTGATACACCCCAATATCTGACAAGCATGTTTAGCTGTTGCGTTATACAATTGAGAGAAAAGTACATTATTTCTATGCTAGAGTGTAACATTTGATTTGGCCATACATGAAGGCACAATAAGCAGATGAAAAGTCGAGTATGTTAGTTTTGTCTGGTACACCCCAATACCAGACAGGTATGTAAGCTTGTATTGGTGCTTAAACCATGAACGCCGTGTGTTTTATGTAATGATGGGTGTGCGTTAATTTTATTTGATCCAATGGAGAACATTTACTTTTTCTTAGGTGTCATTTCCAAGGCTGGGACTCAAATGTATCGTCGAAAAGCATGAGACCTCCAACGGCCCATGAGCATTACTTCAGCTTCCGTGACCCCTGACAATATTGCCTGCGTGCATGCTCAAATTCTGAAACTATGTAGCTTGTAGACTGTTTTGGACAGATTTCAAAATGCGAGTAGGTCATTAAAAACACTTCTGAATTGCTGCATGGTTAGTGGGTCTCCTGTTGAAGATATAAACAGGGGGCCCGGTACATGGCCACGCATTTGCGAGTAGGACTGTAAAGCAGCTACAGGATAGAGCGGGCCATTGTTCCTAATGATTATTTCGATAGGTTTATCTGACCGCCTTGTTTTGTAGTTATGTAGGTATAGGGTTAGAGTAGTGTCATGAAATTGGATATGCGAGAGTTGCACGACTCTCTTAGCAGATGTACATGTGTTAAGTAACAGCTCGCCCATTCGAAAGAACCCCAAAAATGCCAGCAATATAACTGACTTTTAAAGGAACATTTGGTAACGTGACGCAGCATATAGGTGGTTTACCGCATTAACTAGCATTATTATATGGCAATGCAAAAGAGACCTGCGAATGTCCTGGCAGACTCTAAGCTTACGGCAGCCCAGGATCATACGCCGAACAATGGGGTGGTCACATGGATCCCTAGTGTTATCAATGGAGTGATAGAATGAAATAGCAGAAAGGTGAACACTTATGCTCGAAGGAGCTAATCTTAAATTATGGAGATGGGCCACAAAGGTCGATACGTATTGTGGTGTAGATGGGAAAACCGTAGCATTGGGGTATGTCTTTGTGATGAACTCGATAAACTTTCGCCAGGAGTTGAGATATGTTGTCCTTGTAGAAGAGGCCAATGAGGACATGAGTAAGTGTTCCTTCACCTGAGCAAGGTGAGCGGGGACATCTCCCGAGGAATTGGCACTGGAAACTTGTCCAGAAAAGGGGCTGCACGAAGAGCTTCTTCCACCTGTAAACGTGAGAGTCGATCACACATGGTATTTTGCTTTGTAGGAATATGTGAAGACTTAAAACAAAAATTGAAATTTAGAGCCTTCAGAACGATGATCTTTATTAGAGCCATCATGACAGAATCCTTGGATGTCTGATTATTAAGGCAATGTACAACAGCCATGTTATCACAAATGAATAGTATATTCTTGTTTTGCCAATTCTGACCAAATGACACTGCTAATGCGATGGGATACAATTCGAGGACATTAATATGATGATGCCTTACTTCAATTGGGAAGGAGCCAAATGTCCAATTTGTTTGATGCATGCATGCAAAACCTGCTGACCCAGCAGCATCTGAGAAGAGCTTTAGTGTAACTGATGATAGAAACCTGTCATTTGTTAGCAGGGTGCAGCCATTATATTGAGTAAGGAAAGAATACCATAATTGGAGATCAGCCCTACAATCTTTGTTTAGTTTGATGTAATGGTTTGGGTTACTCTTCCCACAAGTAAGGTCGTAGAGCCTACGCAGAAAACAACGGCCTTGTTTTATAACTTTACAAGCAAAGTTTAGGTGACCTTAGACAGACTGAAGCTGAAGAAAAGTAGTCTTTCGGCGAATCATTGTCGTAAGCAACAGAGACTTTAGGGTCTCAACTTTGTCTATGGGAAGGCTTGCTGTTAAGTCAGTAGTGTTTATGGTAATGCGTGCACTTCAACAACTGTTGAAGGCAAAACAGTTTTGTCTGACTTAATAGGTAACCCTATTGTGGCTGCCAACCGAAAGAATCAAATTTAAAACCTAGTTTGTGATAATCAAGAGGTGAAATTGGGATAATACGAAAAGCTTCTTCAATATCTGCTTTTGCTAACAGTAAACCTCTCCCCGCAGAAAGAACTAAAGATGCCACATTGTCAAAATTTTCCAGAATGACCGCAGAATTATCTCGGGGAATAGTTGCATTGCATTGACAGAAATTGCATGTTTTGGATAAGAAAGGTCATGAATAATGCGGAAAGAATTGGGGGTTTTCTTTGGGACTACGCCTAATGGAGAGCAAATGAAATCGTTTAAGGAGGGTTTAATGTATGGTCCCTTGACTCTGCCTTTACTTACTTCAGAAGAAATTTTAGAAAATACAAATTTTGAATGACTAGCAACGGAAGGATGATTGTTGCATAGTCTGGCAGGCATCACACCTGTAGAACCCAAGGAAAACCCCTCTCTAAAACCTTTTAGCAGTTTTGATCTTTCGTGATTATCGTATCCAGCAAGGAGAGGTTCAAGTGCTAACGGATCAATTGGTGTAGGTAAACTAAGTATGTTTTTGGATTGAACGGTGCTTGTTTGCTGATGGGGACTGTGTTTTGAAGTCACTGATACGTCTGCATGGTTTAAAACAACGGCTGGCCACATGTGACGAACCATTGCAGTTGCTGCATACATGCTGCAATGTACATTTTGATTTAAGGCATCTGCCGGAGTCCTGGAATTCCCAACAGAAGACTTTTCTGTGACGGACAGAGAGGGGGAGTCTCGTGGCCGATGACTGCTGGCCACGAAATGGCTGAGACTTAGCAAGCATTGAACAGAAAAGGTACGTTTCAGTGTGAATATTACCCCATGGTAAAGGATTAACCGATCGAAGTTGACGGAATTTCTCGTCATACTGTTGCCATGGGAAAGAATTTTGTGCCAAAGTCTGGATAATGCTCATATAACGGAAAAGTTTTGAACTCTGGGTAGGGTATTTCCCACAATATATATCCGCATATAGCTGGAATGCGCGGCACCATGTGATGATTGAGGTAATCTTGTTTGCATGATTAGTTTGTACTGATGTGGTGATTGAGTTTGCTGATTTTTTATAGTTGTTGTCTCAAAGATAGCTGACTTAAACAGTAATGCAGAAAGGTCAACGTATTGTTGATTGTAAATTTTTTGCCTGGTGGCCTTGTCCACAGGAGGGTGAACTGTAGAGAGGGCACCCAGGTCTACAGCCTCACCCACTTCCGGTAGTAAATGGTCATCATTAAGCGATGAAGTTGAACATGTGTTGTCCAGGTCTGATGGGAGGTCCAGGGTTGCCAACGGTTCAGTCTCTATCTGGGGATGGTCGGTCTCTGTCTGAGGTGGTGTGTTTGTTTCTTTCTTGGGCAGCAGGCTTTAGATCTCCTCCAGCAGCCCTGCATCACTTGAAATGGCCCTTGCAATTATTTGTGACAGCCGTTGGTTTCGCTGGGTTTTTTTTTCTTTGACTGTTGGCATTTGCCTGTCTTAGATGTAGTTGGTTTTTGCTTTGGCATACTGAAACAAAACAGTAGCGAAAGCAAACAAGTCACAAAAAACAGTTGTAAGATTATATATGTGTCAACATCCCTATATATGATTGCAACATATATGGAAGAATGGTTGGCAAACATAATTTAGTA
Source organism: Sinonovacula constricta (assembly GCA_007844125.1). NCBI lineage: Eukaryota > Metazoa > Mollusca > Bivalvia > Cardiida > Solecurtidae > Sinonovacula > Sinonovacula constricta. Next base: position 29,808,102 of record CM017559.1, read on the forward strand.
TTAACTCATCACGAACTCAAACCTTAATCAGCCAAGTATAGGAACATCAGAGAACATGATTTTCAAGCATGTAATGATTGAGGCGTTATCAATGACTGAATATTAAGTATTAAGCTTGGACATATGATGACCGAAAAAAATGTCATTAAGAGCATACATATCATATCCGTAAGGTGGTAGATAGATGAAATAATAAATGTTCCCAGATACTGGTGCAAACCCAAAAATATGGTAATATGATTTTGTGTGATAGACCTTTACCACACAATTGGGCCATATAATGATCCCTATAAGTATAATTGCAGAAAATTATTAGCTCAATACACAAAGTAGGGACAATGGGTCATGTAATGATCCCCATGCATAAGAATGCATAAGATAGTCATATAATGACTTCATACATAAAGATGGGCCATATAATGACCATCACACGGTAGGGAAATATAATAATCCCTTTGTTTAAAATTGTGTAAAACATGATTTTCATTCAGAGAGTTGGGTCATATAATGATCCAAATGCATACGACTGCTTAAAATAGTCATATAATGACTTAATATCTAAAGATGGGTCATATGAGGACCATCACACAGTAGGGACATAAAATAATCCCTTTGTTTAAAATTGTGTAAAACATGATCTTTATTCAGAGAGTTGGGTCATATAATGATCCCTATGCATAAGAATGCTTAAAATAGTCATATAATGACTTAATACATAAAGATGAACATCACACAGTAGGGTCATATAATGATCCCCATGCATAAGAATGCAAAAGATAGTCATATAGTGACTCTAAATTCATAACGATGGATCAAATAATGATCATCATCCACATTATTGTATAAGAATGGCCAGGTACTATTCCATACTTAAATTGCAAACGAGAATGAGACAAACAAGTGAAAAGTGTAGCAAAACATAAACTTTCCCACTTTATGGTATGATAGTTTGGGATGATGTTATTGATATGTTCAATAACTAACAATTTGTAATACCAAAATGTGTACAAACATACATGATGAGGGGGTATGTGGCACTCCTGCCTTCTAAATATGGTCTGTAAGCAGCTCAAGTGTTGCAGTGATCTGATGATTTACCACAGGGTTATAGTGTGAAGGAGTGATGAATCTGAAATTATAGCATACTTATGACATGTAAAATAGGTGGCTATCAACCCTCGCCAAGTTGTCAAGTTTATGCTATGAAGCTGTCAAAATTAGGGTATTAATGAAGGCACCTTTCAGCCTGCAACACAGCACCCCGTATGGAACTGTAATAGCGTGCCATTCCTCTATCATTATCAACATGCACTCCATCGGCTGCTACATAATCCTGTAAAAATCTGACATTAAAGTTATTGCGTGAATGGTTCCACATTTTAATGTGATTATGATGAGCACAATATTGTTGAAGAAGTGAGTTGGTAGCCATTGCCCTTTGGCTGAATCCTGAATTGCTGTACCTTGGAAGGATCTCACCAATAATTACATATTTGCAGCCATCAAGCAAAATCCTACATGCAAATGTAAATATCTTATCAGCTACCCGACGTGGTGGTATCTGTGAACTGCATAAGTCGTTGCTTCCAATGTCCAGGAAAACAGCGTCAATATTTAGATCCTTAATAAGAGTAATATCCGTCCACAATGACTTGGCATGATATGGGTCTGTTATGGTAGCCCCTCCAGTCCCATGCCAAAATATCTGTAATCGAGATGAATCAATATTCATATTCAAACGTCTTTGTTCATAACACCAAGATTGCAGTCTTCTGGTGAATGAATGTCCAAGGATGAGAACATTGTACATCGTGAAAACTGGCAAAATCGAGGACCCTTATCCTGCTAAAAGTAAGCAAATTAGTGATGGAATCAATTGACAGAGATTTAGCTTAAACATGCAAGATACTGTTAAGTGAATAAGAAGTAATCACCAAAGAAATAGAATACAGATATAATTACCACTGTCTGCAATCCCAACAGGTTTAATTATGTAGAATAATGCGATGCGTGAAGTGGTTAACCAGCACGTTATGTAGACAAGAACAAAGAAATCTCTGGCAATAAGCCGTAAAAGAAGCCTCTGTATGGAAAGCGACTGAAACTTATTAAAGAATGAATGTAATAATGTTATTACATAGATCCCATCAAACAAAGAAGTTAAGCAAGATCGAAAATAGAAGAAAATAAACAAAAATGGAGTGAACTTCTCTGATTTCCTTTGTTTCCTTGCGCTTTCAGAACGAGGCTGACAATATACGTTGTACAGAAGGATACACTGCACTAAATATATAAAGGAAACGCTCCACCAAAACTATCCTTCCACCATAAGTAATAAGTAATGGGCGCAAACATAAATTACTTTATATTATCATATAAAGTATTGTTTTGATTTAAGCTATACGCTGAGGAAACAGTGAACTTAGATAAAATCTAACATGTAAATCATTTTATTTTGTATGGTATAAAATGTCGTGTTCTTTGAAATACTTCATTTGAAATTTGGTTCCGTGTAAGTTTATAATCTTAGAAGTTTTCTATTTGAACAACAGTGGCTAATCGAAAGTCCATTTAGTTGTAAATGTATCATGTGTAGCGGTATAAATGCCTCCATTGCCTCTTACTAGGCCATTCAATAGGCCTCCAAAGAAGAATGTATATACACAATCTATCAGTATTTTATGGTGAGAATATACCTGAACATATATTTAACAGAAATAAGCGCAGTGTTTTTCACGTACACGATACTCTTGCATAAGAACCTTGTGAAAAATAATAATGGGTGCAAACGATAACGCTGCCATTTCATACACTTTCAGCTAAATAACGACATAATGCTCTATTGGCTGTTATATATGATGTATACGCTATATTCAACGATCAAAATTGTGTTTACAACAAACGTACAAAGTACAAATGAAGAAGTATTTACTGGTTTTATTATTAGGATATATTATTTATCCGCAGGGATAATGTTTTGTATAATGTCTAATACATCTAATAAGATGTTGTTTTGATGTTGTTTAGTTTTTTATTGAATACTCAGAAACATTGTATTAGATTTTGCATGAGATTTATCTAATAAAATTCTTATAAATGTAGTTACAGCGTGTTATTTTTTTATAATTCGTGTTATTGTTTGATCCAGTTTAGGTCATAACACAGTTAAATTTATTTCGTAAAGTCGTAAAATGCTTTTATTTTTAAAGTACGATCTCCAGACCTCCTTTATGAACAGTATTTTCTATTTTAAGATGATTTTTGACGTGTTGGCGATAATTTAAAATCAAACGGAAAAGCAGTATAAACATTATCATTTTTGGCTCCAATATTATTAAATACTTTTAAGCATTAACATTTACAAAATGATTGTGTACATTTATAATTTTATTATACACACTTTTTAACGGTGCTTTATTAGCATAGTTAATAAAATGCAGTAATGTTTATATAACTACATTTTTTATATCCTTTGCCGAATTTGCTTAAGTCGAGATCTAATATCGACATATGTGGCAAGGATCCCACAATGTCCTTATATATATAACAAGGGCAATCAAATATCTTGAAATACTTCTACAATCAAGACGTTTCTCCTAACAACGGTATCAAAAACCTGCTTATGTAAGTACAACTATAAGCAGCAGACATAATACTGTATATATATTTAGTACAGACTATATATTCAAAGCTCGATCCACAATGTCCTTATTATTTGTATACATTTTCTCAAAATTAACATTTTAACTGGCCTATTCACTACTTGGCATTTGTTCAAATATTCTGGAGTTACCAACTTTTTATTATTACCACTTGCGTTTTAACGTGACTTATGTCACTAATGGGAAGTCTAGAAAAAATAATTTGGTAGAGTGCTCTCCTATCATTTTAAATAAATATGCTTCGTGTGCGCTGTTTATTTCTTTAAAATCTCAATTTAACTATTACTAATTGTGAGGGCCACAATTTCATCTATTGCCTCTTGTCTGCGTTCTTGAATAGCGTAAACAGAGTGATATCACCTTGCAAATGTTTAAGCTTCACCTGGATATGATAATTAAGATTGAGTTTTATTGAGACGACAAACTTTTAATCAATGTCACGCTATATGCGACTGACTTTTCCAATTCGTTGCGCTTGCCTTAATGTCATGTCTTGTCTCAGTTTTTGTCACTTACATTTATATGAATGTGAATGTATTTTCCTTTTAATATATCGTGGAGTACAGATAGGATCTCATAATGTCGTTTTCATGATCACAGCCATGTTTCTTATGCAGTGTAAACCCATCCTTTTGCAAGTAATCGTTGTTTTTTTGTTTTAATTTAATACAACCTCTCAGGATTGTTACATGTACTTTCCTTCGACATACATTGGATTTTGTTACTTCTATTTCATCATAACATAAAAGGGCTACTGCAATTATTTACATTTCTGCTAAAGTACTTATAAATGGACAACACTTATTTCGTAGAACATTAATATTTTTTTCGCTCACACAATTGAAATGTGAACAATATTTGTTCACTTTGGGTCTTTTAATAACAACGTTTGAATTGAGAGCTTCGAGCTCTGGAAAGCGGTTTAAGCAGCCGGGCGACCAATCGTTGTAAAGAGTTAACTGTTTGCTTACTTTTATGCAATGTCTCGTTAAAGTAAGTTTTTTTTTTTTTATTTTACGTTTAACTGGCATGTGGATACCTTTTGTCTTGTGCTTTCAACACAGTGTTGTTTATATATTTTGCAATACTCATTAACGTTTTGTAGATTAAAAAGAAAATTGTATTAGACAAACAAGTATAAAACTGGAAATAGTTTTTTTTAAATAAAATGCTCTTTAATTTTTACATAGTCTTATCATGTCCCATAATCAAAAATATGTAGTATAACACATGCCAGATGATCATTGGTTTTGAGGACTTTTATACGTATAAAGGTAAGAGCTAGAAGTTCGATTACTTGCAAAGTTGCAGAACCACATACACACTTGCATCAAGACGCTCAACGAATCGTAAGAAAGAACTGATATCTGTCTACTGAACATAGAGTGACTGCAAAAATAGCTCGATCCCGGGTCGCGACACACTAAAGTCGTGAATATCGTCATGGTATTGGTCCTTTGTTTACACATAAAATGGTAAGTCCACGACTGGTCGGCCCGGTGACAGGACCATTTGATTTGGTGAGATATTATGGCAGGTGTTTTACCCATGCATTACGCCGTGAAGTCAGCACTATATTTGCTTAATGTGGACACTGTCCCTAGATAAGTGGAATATTGTTGTCGGGATAATTATTATCCGAAGCAAAGTCAGCATCAAACTACTGTATGGTACCACCACACCTGTCCATACACTGTACATTTATAAACCTGGTGGATACTCACATTGTCCGTGTATTTGACTGTTGTAACTATGTAATGTATAACAGTGTTTAAGTCGAACAAATTAAACATGATTGCTCACCGGTCATGGTACCGCAGACAGTTGAGCCTTGATACAGTCTAGGCACGGGAGGTCCTGACATTAAAATCCCAACAGCGCTAGAACAGTTTTAAGGAAAAGAGAAAACACAATAAGTGTTTGTACTGTAACCATAACCACTTCGAAATACTTGTATGTATACTTATAAGATTAGCAAACAAACAAAACAACTTAAACCTGTATATATTTCATCGAGACTCTTTAAAGTTTACTTCATTACGGCCTTTCGTAATCATTGCAATTTGTTGTATTGTTGCATAATACAGCCTTTAAGTAGCAATCCGTTAGGTTATTGATATAATGTAGTGTAAAATATAAAAACAACTTTCATCATAATAGAACGAAATACTACATTCTAAATACGTGACAGTTTATTTGTAAAGTGCGTATTATATCTACAAGCATTTACGTAAAAAGACGAAAAATATGTATCAGAAACTTAACAAAAGCTTAATCCAAGGAATAAAGTAACGGGCTTGAAAATAAGTGTCATTAAACAACCCATAGTCTACGCAGGTGTTTGTGTACTGGGCCAATAATTTAGATTTTAATGTTGTCTATATTGTTGTTTTTTACCTTCGAAAAGCAAGTCACTTTCTTTCCAACTGTATCAATGCAACCTCAGCAGGCGTGACGAATGAGATTTAGTGACGTTGTTTTATACTTACATTTATACGACTTTTGATATTTTACCATTCTAACGACAATGTCTCAGAATTGTAACAGATTTTAATATAACTTATTTTGATTCCATTTATGAAATCTGATCAAACATCCGACATTGACACTAATATTAATAGACACAAGCTTGGTCTACACTACTTTTCAAGATTACAGCGGTTACAGAATCAGATCGAAACGCAGCCAGTGTGGGGAGGCTAATATACGTGACTAGACGCAGGCAGATTTAAGGATAAAAGTATGATTATGTATTCACATCCCCAACAAGAACGTAATCTCACTACATGACTCAATACTTTCACAGTTAACATTGTAAAAATGTGAAGCAGACAAATGTTTTCAGTGAGTTTATGGTTTGATGTTTTAGAAAGTTTTGTTGATGAGCCTACAAATAAAACATTATAAGCTAACTAACGGCAATATAATATATGTATGGAAGGTAGATAGTCAATGTTGCAAAAATAGTTTTGAAATATCAATATGACCCAAATTATAAACCTTAATGAAATGAAACGTTTGTCTCGTTTGCTTAGTAAAGTTGATACAAGCTTTGTTTTATTAAATGAAATAAATAGTTCATGAATGTTATGGTGATATAAGATATTACTAATCGATTAGCTGGACAGCTGCTATCTACTGCGCCAAAGGTAATATTCTCGCGTAAGATTCTCTCTTGTGGCATATATAGTGTTTATAAGAGTTAACTTGCTGGTAGTTTAAAATGGCTGTGAAATTGCTATTATAATCTGGAGTCACAATAGTCTTTGAGCATAAATAATCAAAAGTACAAAACATCATATTTCAAACAACAAAATCAGAATTATTTTGCATTTTATGGAACCGCTATCTGACATAATAATTATAAGATAAATCTCCAATTTGCCAAAATGCCCATTTATTAAGACTTTTGTTACATTGATATATTGTGTTTCGCTTATTCTAAGAAGAATTAACAATCAATCATTCAGTATAATTGTTTAGTCCAGTCTTAATATATTTATTATGGAGAAAGGTGACAGGCAAGTCTTAGCCTTACACAATATTACCACGAATGTAAATGATTAACAAGTAAATGTATTGCTGTCTGTCTACCCTTCTTATTTTTTGAAAAGGCAAGAAATGTCATAAAGACTTTAAAAAAAAAAAGTTCAACGAAATTATCATACCTCTTGTATTTGCTTTATAATTTTTTTCCCTCTAATTGTCATTCGACATCTCGTGTCCTTTAAATAATATAAATTTATTTAACAAAATAAATTATTTGCTTTATTAAACAATGAAGCGGATACGTGTTGTAGTCTATATTCAATTTATTATACATGTATTGCCATGAAGCAATCCCACATCTAAATTACGTCTGATAAATAGCGAAACAACGAAAATGCGAAATCAGCGGCGATTTACAAAGTTTTAAAATGCAAATAGTTGTGGCAACAGAAAAAAAAATTAAAGCTTTTACTGTCTCCCATTACAATATTATTTTTCAATGTGATTCCTTTAAACAATGTTGCTGTCTTTATGTGTGGAAAATCAAAAGCGTCGCAACGTTTTTGACAATATGCTGATTGGCTCGATAGTTGCAGTAATGTTTAAAGACATATAAAGTATGCAAACCATTGTTAAGTCGCTTTAAAATAACTAAGTTAATTAAAATTATTTTATATTGCAATTCTAGCATTAATTTCATTTTAAAGACACACTTTCCTTCAAAGTAGTCAATTCGGCATAACAGAAATAATCTAATTGACTTAAATTTAATTCTAGTTAAAAGTTGTAAGATTGTGCCAGAACATAACTGCAACGATGATTTTATGTAAATCGGGAAAAATATGTTTGAATACAACACCAAAAATGCTATGCAACCAGTAGGCGTTTGAAACTTATAAAACATAACAATTGTGAATAGTGTGTCTTCAAGTATGGGTCGAAATGTGAAAGGAATGGTCCATTGAAATGTTCCAAACAGGTTCTTTGCAAAGGCGGTTTACTATCAACAAGTTTGACTAGTAAAACTTGTTCAGTCATTGAGACCTTAACTCTGTATTGAATAATTTTGCAAGCAATATGGTTGACACATATTGTATGATTCATTGCATTTTGGGTTAATTGAAATATTGTTTTATTTGACGTTTAATAACTATATTTTTATTGCTTGCTTATCAGCAATGGATGATTTAACATTCTAGATTAATAACCAATTAATATCAAAATAAGGTTATTTAATTGGGATAGGTGGGTTCAACATTCAAATGGTAGATCCTTAATGTTTTCAAATAAATCTTATTGAGTTTGGAGGATCATTATTAAAAGTACAACAAACAAAGAAAAATTAATAACATGCCTCAAGTAATCTTGGTAAAAAAAACTAAAGTTATGGACTTGGGGTCGGAGAGGTCGGATTTAAAACCAAGAACCAACGTGAGATTTTAGTCCCAGCCCAATTCGTTATTTTCACGAACAATTTGAAAGAACAGAATATGTTCAGACATATGCTTACATTCATGACCACCTCTTTACACCCGGACGTACTAAATAGCAGAATCATATTATTATATGGATTATATTAAAACGTGCTTTTCATTGTAAATCATTTGATCTTGTGTTTTATCGAATGGCGTACTTCTTCTTCACTTGACAATAATCTTTGTTAAGCTACATTTTTAACATTAGTTCAATGTGTAGTTACCCAGGTAAGCATATAATTAAGTAATAACATTGCTTTTCAACAACCTTATTTTAATCGGAAGCAATGACATGCCAGGTCGTTCTGTTTACTGTTTGTCTTAGATTTTTTCTTTATCCATTCTACAATTGTGTGAAGTGGGTTAATTTTACAAAACAATAAACTTTGTTCACTGTTCCTGAAAATACTACAAGAACAATACTTATTTGTGTAATGCAAGGCTGCTCCCGTCGTGCATTTTCTGCTTATACACTTCAGTTTTATAGTTTTCTGTTTAAATAACTTTGGCTTTTTTGTCTTCTACATATGTTACATCTTGGAAAGCCCATTAAGTGCTGTAGGGTTTTCTTTCTGTTTTGTTTTTGTTATCAACCATAATATTGTCCTAGGATTTTACATTATACATACTTTTCTTGTTGATTTATAGTTACTGTAAGCAAGTAATAAATATAACATTTATTCGTACCTGCTCCCATATCGCTTCAACTTGCTTACCTGTTCTATATTTTTGCGCCGCATTTGATTCTAAGTATCAATTTCTTATGAATTGATTTGAATACATTAGATGATTTACTCCGGATTGTATGTGAGCGTTGAGAAAACAAAATACTTTAAAGAAACGTATGTGTGTTTAAAATGTATATGCGTATCATACATCAGAATACTAATAAGAACGTTTTCCAGATTTCTGTTATATATCCTATTGTTTATGTGTTATTTGGTAAGAATCTTAATTTAGGAAAGTAAAGTCAATTTCATCTAAATTACTCCAGACGAAAATAAACGATAAATATCATCATCGTTACTTTGACTAGTAAATTTTTCAAAACGGCATGTATGTCATTTAACAAAATTATAACTTCATAGCTATGGCAAAATACAATTAATCAAAAAGCAAGGGCATATTAAAATATTTATTCATCATGTACTTCATGCTAATTATGTTCTAGATACAGACATTAGTCAAAAACAAAAAAAAATATTATAAAGTCCTATGAGTAATGCAACATATAATAAATCTTAAAATGGGCAAATGGCAATCGTTTATAGTCAGTTGTAAAATATACTGTTAAATAGTGACGATAAGAACTACAAACAGAGGAAATCCAACATTTACTGCCTTGAAACGGTCAGTTGCCAACTTTGCCGAGACATATTAAAGTCGTTACAGTAATAGGGAAGAACACAGACATTATCTTTTAACGTTTCTTTCACGACTGGTCGACGAAATGTTATAATAATATGACCATGCCCGGTATCTTGCCATGTGTTCACGGCATGCTAGAAAAATTTGAAGGCATAACTTTATCTGATCTGTGCTTAAAGTTTCACTATCTCGGGATTGTCAATACATATACTTTTCTAAAACATATACATAATTTTTAAAAATAGAGCAGGAATTATATTGTTTATTTAGGTAAATCAAACAACAAATTAATTCCATTAATTAAAAAGATATCATTTGTACATTTGTCCTTTTAACAAACTGTTGTAAATGTGTCATTTAGGTTAACGCTATGATCATTTATTTATTGGATAAGTCAAGGCACTGAAAAGTGCTGATTCATCGTTTTAGTGTTACTTTGTAAGCAATTAAACGTACGCAAATAACGATAATTTTAATTGTGTCCTTGGTAAATCGGTTGCACAACACTATATTAGTTATGACCAGATTTTCTGGAAGTCGTTGTATAAAGTTGGTATATTTCTAGTGACAGATGTCATATTCCATTCTGTGCATCGTAAACGATTTTCGGTGGAGCAACATGAAAACACTATGGCCACATAAGACGTGACTAGCTTACAAAGAGACACATTTCTGCGGTTTTATATGTGTTCAAATAAAAAAAATGAAAGTAGCGCGTTGATTATAATAATTTGTACATGTAAGAGACTTATAAATGACAGATCATTTATATAAGATTATTTTATTGGCATTTGTGCAGCAAAAATCTGTCCGAAGACGAAGGGCGTATCCTGACTTCCTTGCTTGACCGGAAATTCAACATTGCCGAGGTCATTGAGGTTCGTGTCCAACTTTGTACGAATGTTGCCAACTTCTCTGCGTACAAAGACCTGGTCTTTTCAGAATATGTTGATAAATAATACTTATTGTATTATACATATTTTTTGCTCTTAGCTTATATACGAGTATATGAATGTTAATGTGTTAGCAAAACTGCTGCGGTATCTTAATCACCTATTTAAACTCTGTTTCTTATCATGTCAGTTTTCAAGAAGAGAAAAAAGATAAAGTAAATAGCTAATGGTATTAATTAATTTATATGACAACAGCAAAAAGCAAATAATTTTAAACTAATACACTTTATTTTAATATTAATAAAGCTAGTTGCTAGCCACCGTTTAGTATGTTTGTTAGCAAGTAGAAGCAAATTTTCGTAATACAAGATTATCGTAGATTGAACAAAGATAGGGCGATAGATAGATAATTGTAGCTCATACACTCTTAAAGGCTTTTTTATTCTTTTCATTTTTCATTTATACATATCTAGCATACCTGATTGATGATGCCTTCCGTGTACATGTCAGTCCAAGCATCGCTCATCAGCAGCAGATATATGTGTGGCAGAAATGGTTTTCACTTCAACTCCATCATACGTGCTGATAGCATTATAACTGATCACTAGCCAGTGTTCATTCAAGCAGAACTTTATCAGCAGATATAATATGCAAGCGACCAGTCGACACCTTGGTTATATATAGCCCTGCTTTATTCAATGATGTAAATTTACTGTCTTATATATTGTACTTTATTATCCACTTAGTATTATACTTTGAGTTGTGTCCATGTTGTGCACGAGTTGTTCATGCTATTTGACTGTAGAGGGGTATGTAAAGGAGAGAAATCCATTCTCTGTGCTCTTTTTTGCACCACGGACATTCACAAGGTAGTTTTTACCTTTTGTCAGAGCTAGAGCCACTCTCTCTCTTTAGGCCTTTCATTGGGATTTTTATATTTGGCCGGGGGTTCAAAATTAAACCCTAAATGTATTCAGTATCTCTAAAATCAAATATATAGATATGGATCGTTATTAGTTTTAGGTATTACAATTGATATGCTCTACTGTGTGTCACAATCTTTGTAACTACAAAATACCAATTGATAGATATTAGTTCATTAAAACTGTTAAAACTTAGTGGTTCTTACGTCATGTGTTTTCACCTATGTTAATAACTCATACTTTACAAAATGTGAGCCAACACAAACATAAAAACAACCAGTTATGCTACATATGCACCCATCATGCGAACTATCCATGAAAAAGGAGCAAGACAGTCGTCCACCTGAATTAAAGTGTCGATAAATACCTCCGGTCATGTGATAGGATCAGCACAAAAATCCAGCGGGAAGTGATATGGAAAGCGATTCGGAAATGACCTCAGAGCAGAATGCATCAGTATTTTCGACACAAGTACAACCTGACCGTCGGGAAAAGTTATCACAGCACACAGGAGTTCACACTTTTTCGTTTTATTAGTGACCATGTGAAAGTAATACTGGTACTTGAATTAATAACCTCGCTTCAATAGTCAAATGAATTGATACAAACTGTTTGAGAGCAAAGTAGATAAACTCCGTAATGACATGCATTTAAAAGGAATGTACACGACAAAGTTGTTTTTACAAGTGGGCTCGAAATGGTACGTCACGATGAAATTATATTGACAATATAGTCTCAAAAAGACGTGTAACAACCTTCTAACAGTCTGTTCATGAAATTTGGAATAAAACCAGTAACATAAGCGAGACACCCCCCCCCCACACACACACACACTACTACACAGACAGACCTAGCGAATCAGAATAGTTTATGCGATAATTATTTTTTCATATGTGGTCTTATAAACTCAAATACAGGCTCTTTCTCAGATAACATTAATTAATGTGACTCAGTTGTTCCATAACGAATACTGTTTGTAACGGTGTGAAATAATTAAGGACTTTAGTTAATGGTCCTAATGACAATGGTTTTTGAGTGTACTTAACGGACGATATTGGTAGCATCATTATACGTCTATATCCGGGAAGGGAAAAGTACTAGATTGGCTTTGTATGTATACCACAAATTGCGATTTCCTAAACTTCACCTCCCCAATTTTCTAAAAGTTCAACGTGACTTTGTGACTAGCGAACTGGCGTATAACGAGATGGCCAGTGTTATTTCAGAACTCTAAACAGCACGTGAAACAGAACTGCATTGCCGAGTTTAATCAAAATGGTGCAGTGCAATTAAAGACGAAATAAATAGATTAATACTATGTATTGACAGTATTAAGAACATGACGCAAAGTACACAGACCGTACTGGGACGAAGACTTACAGAGGTCATGATACAATGCGAAAGGATCGAGAGTATGCAGACCCATGCAATCATAACAAACAGGTTCAAATAGTGATGCGGCATACTTTGACGATTCAAATTTGCAGTCTTTGTTTTGACGAAGTCAAAGTATTCCCTTAACGTCTACGTGATATGCCAAAAGCCGGAGCAAAATATTGATTACATGAGTTAGTAGTTCAATCAAATAAAGATAAGTCAAAAATTTTAGAACTGTCATTGAACCGAGTAATGTAATGAGAAAATGTACTTGCGAAAGTCGGATTTGGACCTTAACTACAAACTCAGCTAAGACACGTTCTTTAGTCCTAATCATACGTACTTAAAGTAAATATTGGTTCGCCAAAAAAAGCAATTCCAAAATCAGCGAGCACCATGGACCAAAAATGCTTATTGAAATCCTTTGTAGACACGTAAACCATCACGCCATTAATTTCGTCAACCCTAAACTTTGTCAAAGAAAATAAACCTATGTGTTATGTTTTTCATTTTCATTTGTGTATTACATTACAATTAAGAAGGTAGTATAACGTTATATTAGTTGCAACATTTACGTAAGATAGCTTAAGTAACTCATTAAAAATATTCTAAGCAATCATCAAAATAATATGCTAACATGAAATGTAAGTTCGAAGTATGAACAGCAATATAACGACAATAAAACTCAATGATAAACACTGATATATTCTTACCTTTTACATTTCTTTTTGGAGTTTCTGCCAATCGTTGCTGGGCTGTTCATTTAGTATTACCACAGCGACTTTGTTTTATTTAAGTCGAGACTCTAATAATAAAAAAAGAATTACGTGTTAGTAATCATCAGAGACATCATTCATCCCAATAAAACGGTATATTACGCAGAGGTGGCGGATCTCGAATATTTTGGCTGTTTAGGAATTATTTAACTTAAATTGTTCGATAAAAGAAACACTTTGATAAAGAGATTCATTTGTTTTTCTTTTTTTCTATCCGACATATTTCATTTTCTACTGTCTTCAATAATTGAAGTATTGCTGACACGCATTTAGTTGCAAACTAAATGTTTTAATTCTGAAATGCAACATCGAATACTTGCCGCTAAGTTCAACTAACTATATAATACGGATACACATCTAAATGATCAAATGACTTAATATGTATCAAACTTGCAATAATCTAATAAAAGGTATTTAACAATTAAACACAGAACTTTGCGACAGTACTATTTATAAAAGTCAAGTTTACATTCAATACCTTTCTTTCGTCTTCGTATATTTCTAAAGATATTTTCTTTTAGTTATGAAAATGTCGTGGCTGATAAAATACGTTAGTGATTAGCAATAATAGAAAAAGTGCTCAAAGTGTCCTTAAGATAATGATCTTATTTGAAAATTGAAGATCAAGCAACCCTGGTTCGGGTTGATTTTGCATCATTTCTATGTTTTCTAATCATTGTATTTGGGGTGGTCTTCCGAAAACAGTATTATGTTAGCCTTAAACCCACCAATCACTGGCATTATGGTAGTCAGTGCTAGAACACCGTCGGCAGCAGTAAGCGAAAATGCGCACCGGAAGAAGTACCCCTGATAGTGTTGTTGTTTGTATCTTAAAATTGATTCTTTCTCCTTTTTTTGACGGATTTGCTATTATAAAGATAATCTCGTGTAATTTGGTGCAAAACAAAGCTAAAACGTTATGAAGTTATAAAAAATCAAAATAACTGCACTCCTATGCTCAATAATGGACCTATCCATTTATACCGGAAATTATAATTTCACTGAAAATGTGCGGAAACACTATGCAAAATTCACTGTATATGTTTTCTGTGCTGGATAAACGTCTTTGCAACACATAACTTGTCTTCGCAGAGACCCTTTTAATTAATCTTTTTCAGCACATATAGTTTTGTGGGTCCTAAAAAAGGTTCGCTGTTGAATTGTGACATTTACTTAATAGTAAAGAACAAATTCATTGAGTGTCGTATAGCATATCAAAGTCCGAAAAACAAACTTTTCCCATGTACAAATTTCAGTAAACATTCCATATATAGGCCTCGCGCTCAAGTGCGTCGCCATAAACCCAGTCATGTGTATTGTTCCCGAAATCTGGCCACACACAATCATTCTTGCATAGCATTCGGAGACATTGAACCTCTACAAATGGGGACCCCTAAATTGTTTTCTCTTTATAGAATTACAATGACTATATTAAACATGCGTTGTACAGTATAATATATGCTTGACACTTTAGTGAAGTGGCAGAACAAGGAACAACTAACCTAATAAACTGATTGTACTTGTACAAATGTAAATATAAACTTGAAATTCAAAAAGTGATTTGAAATACCGTGATGAATGTCGTGCCTAATGCTGTGGTAGTACGACGTAAAAATTAATTATGTTTCACGGTTTTATACAGGACTTAATTTGACAGTTTTGTTATTTTTAATGAAACATTGTCTCCTTATGGGTCTAAGTTACCATTTAAACTAAACATTGCTGACCAAATATTCACTGTACTTGTTCGGCTAAGGCTTGAACTTACATACCAGGATCTTGCCAGAAGACTCAATGTCTCGGCACAACTCGTGAGTGACATATTCAATTCATGGCTTGACATTATGGCTGAACATATGTTTTACTGTGTGATATGGCTAACAAGGGAAACAATTCAGAGAACAACGCCATCATTTTTTAAAGAGACATTCCCAAGAACAACTTATATACAAAAACAACAACACAGCCAAGTTTTTAGTGGCTATTGCTCCTAATGGATTCATAATGTTTGTTTCAAAGCAGTAGGGTGGTCGTGCTAGTGATGTTTTTTATTACCAAGAGTAGTTCGTTTCTTGACTACCTTTTACCAGGAGATGAGGTCATGTCTGACCGAGGTTTTACCATCAGTGATTTTGTTTCCGTCGTGTTAAGCTTAATATACCAGCATTCATGAAAGGGAGAGATCAGCTCTCAGAACAGGAAGTGATAGGCACTAGAAGGATTGCATCAAACAGAATTCATGTAGAGCGAGCCATTATGCGTATGAAGTCACATTGAATACTAAATATGAACATGTCTAACAAATCATTGAAAAAGGTAACAAGACTTTACTGGTAGTGTCAGTATTATGCAATCTTAGAGACCCATTGATTAAGGATAATAGTGATAAAATTGAGTGAAGTATACTATTGGAAAAAAGAAACACAACAATCCATTACTTAATAATACGTAAGAAAATATGACAAAGTCCTATGAGCATTGCAACATATACCAAACTCCGTAAAGGCACAGAACAAAGGTATTTCACCTGCAAGCCAAGCGAAAACTAAGAACAAATTTGTGATGAGTCATTTAACGAAAAAAGCAAACCCGACAGTTACCGCCTTAAAACATTTATTTACATAAAATGAAAAGCATTGTGATATTTGTTTAAAAATAATTAAGTAATGATAGTTGGATGCATATTTTGCTGCTTTACTTTTTTCCATTTATAGTATGCACATTATGCACTTTAAAAGATATTGATTGACTGTAATTGATCTTTCTTAAGATTGTATATCATGGGTGAATCAATATAAATTTACACAAGGTTGAATTTAAAAGTGAGATGTTTTGCAATTGTTTTTCGAAATACATTGCAGCAACGAAATTATGGTCATAATAGCGACGTCCAGCTAATTATTGGTGGAGGAAGACCCCAGACATGTCCGGGTAGAACCACCGGCGCACCAGAGGTTAGCTGGAAAATCTCCCCACAAAAAAGTTCGCACCCGACTGGTACTCGATCCCACGGAGTAAAGGGCTAAGGAGTAACAAGTCTGTTACTTACAGCTCGGCCACGGCGCCCCGTTATGCAATTGTTTTGGTTATAATAAATTACAAGTAATAAAGCGTCAGGATGAATATGTTATATTTATTTCACTTTTACACTAGTGTAACACTAATTTACAACAATAATAAACACACATGTGAAACAACCATCTTTTCGTGACTTATTTATTATCTCTGTGTTTTTGTTGAAACATTTAATTTTCTAAACAACAATCGTAAATATACATCTGAAACAACCATCTTTTCGTGATGTTTTTATTATCTCTGTGATTTTGTAGAATCATTAAATTTTCAAGCTTATTTTAAATCTCTTTATGAAGCATTTATCACAAGTGTGACAAGTATAGATCCAGATCAGCTGGCACATCCATGACATCTCTTCTGGATCTACACTGTTTGCCTATGGGGTAATGATATGTGTGATACATTATCAGGTTTACTCATAAATTTAGGATTTGCTGGCATTTTGCTGATATTGTGTAGTGACATTTCTATCATTTTTTCAAAAGGGCACTTGTAAGATGCCCAAGGACTGAACCCGGCCGGTCCATTATACTGACACCGACAATCAATACCAATATTTAACGTCTTTGGTTAGACCCGACCGGGAACCGAACCCACGACCTCCCGATCCGCACGCTTATGCTATACCACTTGAGCTATTGCGGCTGGTTTAATCAGAAATATAAAAATGAAATGATTCCACTTTAATCCTTAGTATGCTGAATTAATTGGGATTGTGAAGATCAAAAAGTAAATCATAGTTACTTCATATTGTTCCCTAAATGTAAACTTTGTCTGTTGCGGGTGAAACAAAATTAAAACAAGTACAATAACATGTGATTTTGGAATAAAATCATGGTGAAATTTAATGCTTTAACCATCCAGTTAGTGGCATTTACTATGATTTCAGTAAGTAACTTGGAAAGTTGTTTTAAAAAAATCTTTGAACAAAGTGACACTGGAATATTCAATTGCGATGGTATAGTTATGGAAAGTTCCCTGTATGCTGGTGCAAGCTGTAATCGGCTAAAATAATATTCATCTGCCAGTCGAAGAAGTAAATGTTTAAAATAAAAGGTCCTGATACGTGGCAGAATACTGTCCATAAAGTCTTTATCAAATGACACGTCTACCACAAGTTGATCGTGTGCATCCATACGACAAATTGCATAAGGATGTTTTGGTACAGTACATGGCCGTTTGCACCTGTGAGTAGTATCCATTTTTCTCATAGGATTTAAATAGGCTTCTCCGTTCTTGTCCAAACACACATCATATTTGCCAGAGTTCACTAGTTCTTGCACAGATTTTGATTGTCATTTGATTTCAAGTATGGTGTTCTCATCAATTATACCATCAGGACTTGCAGTCAGATACTGTTCATGTTCATCACATCTGACAATAATCCCAGATTTCGTTACCGACAGACCACTTGTATCCTCAAACCACTTACAGCAGTGGGTTCAAATTTATTTCCATGCTTTGTCGCGACAGATCCCTTAAAACGGTAATAGATGTGATTACTTGTCTGGGTTAGCACGAGCGGTCTTTGGTAAACTATGAACCTTACTTGCAGTTATTCAAACCTTTCGGCTGTCCAACCAAAGTGGAGATTTATGTTCAGATCTTTTTTTTCTTTTTGAGCGTAGAAATGTTTCTTTCTCCAATCTGAACAAACTTATCAAAGAACTTTTTACATGGTGTGCATGAGGGAAGACCAGGACTTTTGGGATTGAAGATGTCATGAGATCCATGTTGAAGAGGCTCTTTTTCATGCAGTTTTTTCTGAGGGGCTGTTAAAATTTTGTTAAGCATTGACCCCTTAAATTCCCACAATGGCTTCACAATACATTTGTTTACAAACTCCTCAAGATCATTATGATTAAGAAATTGGTGTGGTCTTGGACATTTCTCATCACAAGTTGTTTTCCTTACAGCATTTTCTTTTACAATCTCTTCAAAATCCGCACGACACTGTAGAACTTCTGAAGCACCTCTACCCCACACTCTTGCCTTGTCAGTACATGTTTCACCCGCAATGCCATACTCCCATGCCCTTATCACTGCATACAGAACAGCAGCTATGTGACTGCATGACCGACCAGCACCTGCTGGACAAGTACAGTGTCCTGTTACAATGTTGCAGACTTGTAGTCGACTCTCCCAACACCAGGCTGACTTGGGGACACTGATGACTTGAAAAAATGTAGCTCCCCAATCTTACAGTCATACACATCTGAAAGCCATTTGCTTTCCACATAGTTCGTCCCATTTAAAGATCGAAATGCTCTCATTTCTTTCCCATCATATGCTTTTTTTGATATCAGGTAGTCCACAAGGTCTTCATAGACTAGCATTGGCCATCCCTTTGGGTTGTTCTTTCACCAATTTGCATCATCTGGTGGTAATTCTAAAAAAATGAACATTAAAAATAGCATTAAAACTAACAACAGTAAGTTAAACAGGTGATACTTAATAAATAACTAATGAAATTTTAACATTTGATTAATTAAACTGGTAAACAACTAATGTGTAATATTAAACAAACTGACCACATTTGATTTTATTACAAAAACAAACATCGTTATGAATTTTAACCTCTGACCGGCCCAAATGATAACCGGATCTTAACATTCCTATAACAAAATAATCTAAATAATACACGTTGTTTCAGTAATATACACATGTAAATCAACTTGAACAGACCTTTTTAATGTAATTATTCGTTTATCAAAGACGAATTTTCGAAACCAAACATTGTCCTTTGTCGCCATTTTATCAGCGATGCATTAGTTTAAGGTCGTGTTGTCATATATAACTGAGATTTAGGGTGCAATTCACGTAGTCAGATCAAATTAATAACTAAAATATAATTCAGCAATGCTATTTCGTTCTCAATTATACATAAATACTTACGAATACTATTCATTGTGTCCGTAATTTCCGATCGTATAAGAATTCGTGGGCACTTCCAAATCACAAGTTTTCAGTAGTCTTCAGTACCGTCATGGATTATAGGTCACGTGACTACAAAAATGGCGAGTGTCAAATTATCGATTATGGGATTGTCTATACATCGCAGCAGCCAACAAAGAGGAATCTACTTAACCGAAAGGAAACAGAGAAAATATAACAAATGAGAAGTAAGAATGAAGGGAGTAATAAATAATGCAAGCAAAATGCAACAAAAAGGAATGAAAACACAAGCATACGGAGTGAAGATTTTTACACGTATTTAAAGGCAATTAATTATCCAAGTCCACAATTCTTTCAACCTAGTGAAGAAACTATTAATTTCAATAAAAGGTATGTGAATAACGAAATTCAAAATATTTTTGCAGAAATTTCTCAACCATAAATACTTAAAGCATGCAAACAATTACACAACAATCGAGTAGCGGGGTCAAACAAATCAATCAATTAGTTCTTTAAATTTAATACACTTCCTTTATGCATTATTTATTCATATCTTTCAGAACAAAATGCGTGAAAGTGTAAGTATGCTTGTGCATGAAAAAGGAAAATTAAAACATTTAGAAAATAACAGGGGTATACCATTGTCACTTTTGCAAAATCCTAGCAATAGTTTTATGCAATAGATTGAGCACGTAGACATCATATCCATGTAGAGGCACAGGCCCATTTTCACAACAATATGAATACTAGAGATAATTGAATTTGTAATAAATGCAATCGTACGTCACATGTTAAATAAAAATAAGAAATTATACGTAGCCCTGACTTTAAGTAAGAGAGAACTATCGTGCAAACTAATAAGGTATGACGTAAGGGGTAAAATTCTTAAGAAATACAATGCATGTATAATTCACATAATACAAATGTAATGGTGAACGGTGATGTAACGGATAGTTATACAAATACATGCGGGTAGTTTAAGGTGAGTGTTTGTCATCATTTTTATTTTCTATATACTTAAATAAAGAAACATTACAAATTTGCAACATTGTTCATGATAAGATATATAACAATTAAGAATACAAGCATAAGAAACTTTGCTTGACAAAGAGGCAAGATAAAAAAAAGACATATCCATACCCTTGTAACTAAAGCAGTGATGATGATGATGCTGATGACGTGGTGATGCTGCTGCTGCTTCTGATGATAATGGTGACGGTAATACTGATGCTGTTTATGATTATGATGTAAATGGTTATAACGGTTACGGTGATGCTGATGCTACTGAAGATTATGATGTAAATCTTGATGGCGGTGAAGCTGCTGCTGATGATGATGATGATGATTAGTGGTGATTATACAGGTAGTATGGGGTCATAATGATGATCATGTGTGATCAGATGAATTTAATGGCGGTAATGATTATTATTTATTTGATAGTTATCATGCGAATGGACGTGATATAAGTTCGTTTTATTACGGTTGTTTTCCATTTAACTGTCAATCGATGATTGTATATGTGCACTATCTGGCAATCTATGTGTACATTCAGACGTTGCACTTCTGAATCATACCAGTCGTTGGCTCTGAGTGCCTGGGAGTATGTAATTGGTTCTTGATTGGGTCACACCTTGCAATTATGCATAGCATTTTTTTATTTTTTTATGTCTAGTTGTTTTATGTTTTTGTGTTATATGAGATGTGTTACCTTCTTTAAGTTGACGTTTAATTTCATTAAATAGCTTTAATTTCGTGTGGTCCTTGTATGACGCAATGCATTCTTTGTAAACGAAAAGTACTTTAAACAAGTGTGTTCTCACAAAAAAATGATAGGCGTAGTTTATACGGAAACGGTCCATGCAGCTATAAAGTAATAAGCAAAAATTCAAACTCAGGTAATACTACGACATTGCACGCGCAAACGTGACAGTGCAGATTTAAGTGATGTACCAAGGTTTTAGCAGGTTTTAATTACTTTATTTAAGCAAAGATAAAGATATTGCTACGAACAAAATTGGTAGGAAAGATAAATGACGCATAACGAACGTTTACATATAAAAACGTTTTCGTTCATTTGCCTATCTAGACAAAGTTAATGTTACAAAATTCAGAGTTTCAAAATTGAGATTCTCTTTACACAGACTACATATATAGACAGGACGCTTGCATAAACCCTCTCCTATGCCATTTCATGAAAGAATATGTAAAATATGTTCTGCGTTACAAGATACATATCACTTCATACTTGAATGTCCAGCTTGCTGCATTTTAAAAAAGCAATATATCAAACAATACTATAACAACCACCCTAGCATAGTGAAATTGCATTACTTAATTAAACAATACCGAAGTACAAAACTTAGCTTGAAGTTTTTAGTTAAGAAAGTCTATATAATAAATTATTTTCATCAATACTATTTTCATAAAAAAAGAGAAAGAATAAAAACAATATTCCACGTACATAAGCAACTATTTAAATAAAAAATATTATAACCACCTATGTCTGTAACATTATTTTTGTAGAATGCACGTGTCTGTTAATATGATGCGTATCATTATGTGTACTGCATGCAATATATGCTTAAGTCATTGACCATTTTCTGTCAAATTTTAAGACAACATGTGCACTGACGGACCATTGGCCTATTGTATGAATAAAGAATATATCTATCTATCGATCTATCTATCTCTCCATCTATCGATCCATCCATCCATCTAGAAAGAGTGAGACAGAGAAAGAGGGAGAGAGAGGGCGGAGAGAAAGGGACAGACACACACACACATACACACATACACACATACACATGCGTTATTAGTCCATAATACTTAACGTTTGACAAACACAAAGATATAAATAGGATAAAAATCACGTAAATTCATGTTGATTTGTACTTCATTATACTTCTACTTGACAAAGCATAATTTAGTGAATTTATAGTTACTTTTCCTCAGACAAAAATTCAACATCAATAAAAACAAACAAAACGAGTTTTATAAAAAGGCAATTATGTTACATGTTTTATAAATAATTTGAGCCTATTTGATGTCACGAGTTTCAAATCTTTTAATAATTCCGCTTTGAAAATTCATTATTTGACCTGAATAGTCCTCGAAAGTGATAGAAAAAAAAACCTCATTATTACTGTTAAATGTTTTATGAAGTGCTCAAACAAAGCTATCTGAAGGATTTTTTTTTTTTTTAAATTTCACAAAAGTCTAACCAAACGAACCAGTCTGTTTTGAGGGTAAGGCGTATTGAATAATCATGGGCAGACAAGATGAGGTCTACAACAACAGGTCGAAATGAGCAATCTCGTCCTCAGTCATCCGGATACTGTCCCTGTATATTCTCAGGTTCTTTAAATTGTTGGTGACATATTAGGGCGCAATGTTTAACATATTTAGAGACCTTTGAACAAAAATGACTATGCTGGAAACTTAAAATATCTTACTCTGTAGCTTTATTACTCTGTAGACCAGTCTTCTTTTGTTAAACAATAATTAGCTCTACAGAGTGATGCGAATTAATATTTTAAAGTAATATTGCATTTATACAATTTTATTCTCCTTAGAGTTGTTGTTAGATCACGCGTATGGCGATTGTATTAACAAGGGCCAGACGGTCAGGTTGATAAATTGAAACAAATGTAAAGAGGGTCTATTTTGAGATCGTATTTATTTTCTTGGACAAAGTAAAACTTGGTACATACAATCGAGTTATGGAATGGTCAATATTTGCAATTATTACTAAATAAGTATTGCCGAGTATTTATCATTTCGCCTCCTCGACTTAAACTTTTAAAAAAATGTTGTTTGCAATAAATACCTAGTTGCAATTCAAATTTTCATGTATTTGGTAATTTAAATACGACTTTGATAATTTACTATAAAAAGTTATGCCACGAGTTAAACATTTGTAAACCATTGCTTTGTTTTCGAAAAGCGAATAGGAAGGCAAACTTAATTCCATAACAAGCACTATTTTAATATCTTTTTGTTGTTGATTAAATCGTTTTAAAAATAGGGTTTAAGGAGATTGTATATGTGTTTGGTATATACATGTAAGAAGACTGGTGCACTGTTGAATATCTAGGGGAACAACGAAAAGTGCAGAGCACTGAATCATCTATTCTACACCTCATTCAGAGATTTAATTTTTTTTTTGTCTTGAGGTTTGCTTATTAACTTCATTACATTTTCATTTAGTGACTTTTGTTTGAATCAAACAAAACAACAGCATTAGTGTCAGATGACAGTGGCGCGTCTTCTTCACAATATTGACTCTAACTTTAAGCATGCTACATGAACAGATCTGGTGGAGCAAATTATTTGAGCCGTCTACATTGGTAATAATTTCAATCAAAGACTCAGATTGCTGTCGAAGAATTATTGTGTGTTGCCTCGTTTCGGATGGTGAAAAATCACCGGGAATTTATGACCAAAATTCTATTGTAAAAGTTACAAATTATAATTTTTTTTAAACCGCCTATTTTAACTTAAGCAAAAACATATATTCTGTCGCCGCATTGTGGTCCTTTATAAGTGTTAGCCATATATAATGCATGCACACCTTACACAGACATTGCATTTGTTTATTGCTGTTTTTTTATCCAGGAATTATACATTCAAGAAGTTTCTAAATAAGAAACACTTAATTTAATTTCAGCTATTCATACGGCTAAATCTGCATGTATTTACATGTATTGCTTTTCGACATAAAAATCTATGATTCAAGTTTTTCCTCATTGATTATAACAAGTTACCCTTATTCAGCATACTCTGTTCTTAACCTTATCACTCAAACTTAAAATGTTTTACTTATCCTACGTTATACTAGCTCTAAACGCCGTTTTTGCAAAAATTATTAAGAAATATGTTTTTAATAACTGATTTGATAATTTCCAAGATCGGACGAAGACTGGAAACATAAATAAATTGCACTGTATCATCTGCCTTTCTATTTTTCAGTCACATTTAAATTTTGGACCAACGATGTGATGCTCAAATAAACAAATAAATTATGGTTACCTGAAAAGAACCGGAGAAATTCTGTTTATAGATGCCGTACATATATTTGAAAACTAAAGCATAACACCCCACCCGTCATTACAAACATGTATTCCACATCTGAATCACGCTCTACAATAAAGCTTTTTTACAAAAAACAGATAAGAAAAGTTCGGATACCGCCTTTAAAGGCGCCCAATTTCAATCAGTTATTGACATGCATGGTGTAGGGTTCTTAAGCTATTCCACTCAAGGTTTATGTCAGCAGACCTTTATACAGATGTCACACTATAAGTCTTTGGTGACTTGAAATGGTTATGTAAATCGTACAGTAGGGGTTTGGTTGATAAACCTGCCATGATAAGGTGTTCATATCCCTAAGCAATCGTACCTACCCGACCTCCTTCCGTATACATTATAAGTCATAACTAAACGTTTTCTAGTTTCTAATTATCAGTGTAAAAATATGCGACTACAGAAATATTTAATTTACAAAATGTTTAATAAGCAATGTAGATCAAATGGAACATATGACCCCTGTTCAAACATATTTCCTAATAGTCTTGTTAAATATATAGTAAATTATTAAATAAGCAAATAGTAACATGGACATATAGGTAGTGATATATGTTTATGGGAGTAAGAAAGTACTGAGTTAACGATTTTACCCTTGCATCAATCACCCCAGCTCATCAATGTATGCAGGTACAGCATTTCTACTTGATGGGGATATCACATATATAAAATACTCATATAATATATAAACATATACTTGAATTGCTTATAAAATTTACTATCAGCAATTCGTTTTTGTAAAGTCGTTTATTTGACTTCATACAAAAGCAATTGATCAAGTAATGTAACAAAAATATATATTCTTTTTCAAACGCGCATACACACACACAAATAAAATCTAAAGTTTGGGTTTTGAACTGTTTATTTGCTATAAGAATATATGACAAAAGTCCTATGAGTATATATATTAAAACGCCGGTCGCAGATCTTGACTAATTCTTACACACTATAAAAATACATATGTCTGCTTGCTTGTAGACATCTAACAGCCCACTTGTAAGTACACACAATCCTAAAGTACATATACATGTACTTAACCAACGACGGAGTTATAAAGATAAATAAACAAAAAGTCACATCAAGGACATGACCTTAACCTTCATACGGTTTTTGAATCACGTGCTTTAAAGGAGCAAATTTATTAGTATAGGTAATACAGCTGAAGTGGGTGCAGCACATTTACTTAGGAGCTCAGTTAAGCGACGGACCTACCAGGATGACGTTTGTATATCATGGGCCGAACAAGGCACAATGGTACTCCTCTCTTGCTGCGCATCACGTAGTCTGTTCCGAGTTAAATGGACGGCATATTCGGGATTATTTGGGTAACGTAGCGTTCTTTACTTATATTTATACGGAAAATGTCTATAAAACTTTTGGAGCTTAGTGTAATTATTTAGGCACATTGACCTTTTTCAGCCATAAAATTTCCTTATGATACTGCTATGTTATGATTGTTGACACTTTTCAATCGTCTAACGTTTAAGATTTACGTAAAAATTGTACCTTGTAATTTATTCCATTTTCAACTGACAGATGTCTGCCGATCCCAAGGCCAACAAATATCTCCCCTTGTGGTGGCAGACTTTGGGACAGCCGACGGTGTTCTAGCACTGACAACCATAATGCCAGTCATTGGTGGGTTTAATGCTTACATAGTACTTTTTTGTCAGAAGACAACACAAACTAGAATTAGTAGAATAATGCACAATCAAGTCTAACCAGAGCTGCTTGTTTTTTCATTTGTTCAACAAGATCATTATCGCAAGTACACTTTAAGCACTTTTTCTGTTATTTCTAATCAGTTACGTATTTTATCGGATGTTTTAAAGATCCAAACAATATCTTCAACGATATCTTAAACTGCCGCATGTATTGTGGTTTGTTGTGTGATTTACAGTATCATTGCCAATTGCAAGTAACATACAAGACAAAACTGTTCAGAATGTTAATATGTGCATTCGTTTTTTTCTATTGTCAATTGTTCTTTGCCGCAAATATTTCGTTCTACATTTCTAAGATTTAAAACATTTAGCGCGAAACTAAATGAGTGTCAGTCATATTTTAATTATTTAAACAGATGAAAACGTACTATGTTGCATCTTTGTCTTAGGGCCTCATTATCAAACACTTCAAGATAATTAATCCCATAAGCTACACCCAAACCACAGTGAACATATTTGAGACCTCTGTACATGGTGCTTTATTGTGATGCATGATGACTCTCATGATCATAAAGACGGGCATGTGTTTCTGTTTTATTATTAGAGTCTCTGAAAACAGAAAACAAAGAAGTTGTGGTAATACTAAATGACCAGCCTGCCAACGACTGGCATAAACTCCAAGAAAATAAAAAAGGTAAGTCAAATCAATGTTTATCATTTTATTTTGGTGATGAAACTGTTCATGCTTCGAACTAAGATTTCATGACAACATTATATTTTGATGATTGCTTAGCATATTGTTTATGATTTTCCGATGTACTCTTACCTAAAATGTTCGCAGTAATTTAATGTTATTATTCTTACTAAGAAATACTATACTTCCAATGTCGTGTAATAACAAAATAACTAATGGAGTCATTTTCTTGACAGATTTCAGGATTGACGACATTGATGGCGTGATGGTATACGTTTCTACAAAGGATTTTCATAAGCAATGTGCTCCCGCTGGGTATATTGACTTTGGAATTGTTTCTGTTGCCACCCAGCATCTACCGTGAGTACTTTTAATTTGAAACATAAAACGTGTCCAGCAATATGCTAGCTACGTTCTCAATTTAAGGAATTATCAAAGACAGTTCTTAAATGTTTATCCGGTGTTTGATTGGACTACTAATTGATATAATCAACATTTAGCTCCTTGTTTTCGCATATTACGTTCACATTATTGAATCATATTGTTTTCATAATACAGGGGATTCAAATTTGAATCGTCAAAATATTCTGCATAACTGTTTTATCCTGTCTATTATGATTTCAGGAGTCTGTCTATTGACAAAGAAATTTTCGGGACATGCAAAAACATTACTTACGAAGAAAAGCAACGAATTTCAGAAGAATTTATAATGCGTTGGAAACACTTTCTTACGACTAGAAGCACGGAAATCAAACTAGGTAGGCACACGTAGCTTCTAGTATCTTCTTTCTTAAATAATAAATAATAGTTGTGTCTATCTATATGTGTGTATATACCATGTTTCGGATATAGAATGCACGCACTACACGTGTGTCCCATATTCTTTTCGTACTCATATAAAATAATTGTCTCTTTATCCATGGTTAGACATATAGTATGCATATGGTATGACATGCGAGAAGTACCCATGCCCTTCTATATCATTTAGACGTTTTTTCATCATTTGTATTATTACAAAATCTGTGCCATAAATAGTGTTACATAAATATGCCACCTCAAGCGGTGTTCACTCTATCCGAAATTGATATTTCTTAAGCCTTCTATTTTTTACGCATAAAATTAAAAATTATGCAGTTTATAAATCATCGTCTGTGGTTTTTGCTCTCAACCCTATACCAATACAACGTAAACTGTATACATGAAGATAGAAACATAGATATCATTCATCTGTACACCTAGATCGATTTTTATTTCATGTACTTAATCACTGGTGATAATGACGAATAGTGTTGGTGAGCAAATTAAGCCAGTTTAAAATTTTATCTTTTATGCTAATTGGATAAATATTCCTTATAGATTTTTATATTTTATCATCAATTTAGGTAGAAATTTTAACAGTATTTTTTTTTCTATATATGACGTCAAAACAGTAACATAGGTCAATGAATGACACAAACTCCTGCTTATTGAATCCTTATGCTATCCAGAGTGATGATCCCCGTCCGACTTTGTGTCCAAAAACCCATTCTGTTCGTCGGCAAGCAGGCTAATCCATTCCATGTCAACCAATATCCTTATGTTTAATAATGACTGTATGATAAAAGACTGATCACTGTGCTATTGTGTAAAGTACTTTAGAATAAGACAAATGATGGCTCTCCGACAAGATGCTTGGACACCGAATATAATTGTGTGCTCGCCTCCTGCGCCGCCATGTTTGTGCTAAACATTGTTTGCTTGGTTTGCTGTTTCTTACTCGCTGCTTTTTTCTCATGTTTACCTTTGTCCTTTATACCCATTAGTACGTAATGTCCTCTTTAGGCAATACATCAATTAATTTCTAATCCAATTTATGACAGTTGTTTTTATAACTGTTCAATTTAAAACATCAGTCAGTGCGACCCGATTATGTGCTCACCCCATAACATGATCGGAAGTAACTATCAAGACATTTAATTCAGGTGGACGGCTGTCTTGCTCATTTTTCATGGATAGTTCGTACGATGAGAGCAGATATCTGCAGCTGATGAGCGATGTTTGGACAGACATGTACACTGAAGGCATTATCAATCAGGTAGGCTATATATTTATAAATGTAAAATGAAAATAGTCACAAAAAGCCTTAGTGTAGTAGCTTAATTATCTAGCGTTATTATTCAATCTTTGTCCAATAGAAATAAAGGAATTAAATAAAGCTTGAAATTTTGTAGAGTAGAGGTCTGTCTGCCTGCTTGCTTGCCTTTCCTTCTTCCTGACTGACTTCACATTGTTTAACTTATGTAACAAAGCTACATTCAAGACTAGAGAAACAATGCCTTTCCTACCCAAATCTCCATGCATGGTTTATTAATAAGGCACAAACAAAAAGACTAAGAAATAAAAGCAAGTGTACATATATAAATATATTAAAAGAAACACATTTACTCAAAGCATTTTAACAAATTATTGTTGTTGTTATTTTTATTATTATGGGGCAGTGGGCAGATGCTTCGTATCTGCACGGGGAATGAACGACCCCGCAATCCACGAGTTTCCAGCTGCCTTGCAAGTCGACCTTGGCTGGTCAAAGGCTATGGGAGTAAACCCATATAGACAATCCGGTACGGAGAGCCGTAGCCAGTTGGTTGAGCTTTGCGATGCCTTCTGGCACCTCCTGCAGCTGCGCTGGCACCGACATCGACATCGCCGCTCTCCAGGAGGCACGCCTTGCTTCCAGTGGCAGTCTCAATGAGAAGGACAACACGTTCTTCTGGCAAGGTCTGGAGTCAGATGAGCGCCGACTCTATGGAGTTGGCTTCGCAGTTCACAACTCCCTCCTACAATCAGTCGAACCTCCTTCACAGGGAACCGAACGCATCCTCTCACTCCGCCTTAGTACCTCCACAGGAACCTCACACATCTTCTACGCCCCCACACTTTGTTCCACAGTCGAGGCTAAAGATGGATTTTATGAGGAGCTCGAGACAAGGATTAGAGAGATACCAGCGAAGAAAAACCTGTTCCTGGTCGGAGACTTCAACGCCCGAGCAGGTGCAGCCCACACCTCCTGGCCTCGTTGCATCGGACACTTTGGAGTTGGCAAGAACAACGAGAACGGACAGCGGCTACTTGAGCTTTGCTCCTTCCATGACCTCGCTATCACCAACACCTTCTTCTCCACAAAGCCCCACCACAGAGTGTCTTGGCGACATCTCAGTTCAAAGCATTGGCACCAACTGGACCTCGTCATTACTAGAAGACCCATGCTGAACCACGGGCTCCTCACGCGCAGTTACCATAGTGCCGACTGCGACACCGATCACTCCCTGGTCGGCAGCATGGTGCGTCTCCGACCCAGACGGATCCCCACTCCAAGCAGAAGGGCCGGCCTTGCATCGAGACGGCCAGAGCATCAAAGCCTGAGCTGCGCAAATGCTTTGCTGTTGCTTTTGACAAGATCCTGGGATAGTGTTCCACAGACACTGCCACAGCACGCTGGGACTTTATCCGTCATGCAGTATACCAGACCGCATCAGACACCTTCGGGAAGAGAGCCAGGAAGAACGAGGACTGGTTCGACGCCGGAATCGAATTGATGGAGCCTGCCTTAGCTTCCAAGGGTGCTGCGCTCCTCAAGTACAAGCGGAAGTCCTGCAAGGAAACACTGGCCGCTATAGATAAGCCCGCAACAATGCCAAGAGGATCGCCCGCAGGTGCGCCAACACCTACTGGCTGAAGCTTTGCTGTGACATCCAGACCTCTGCAGACTGCGCAAACACCCGTGCCATGTATAAGGGGATGAAGAAAGCTTTTGGATCTAGTGTCACCAAAACCGAACCCATCAAGTCCACCTCCGGCGTCATCATCGAGGACCGTAAGGAGCAGATGGAGAGATGTGTTGAGCACTATTGGGAGTTTTACTCTAGAGAGAATGTCGTTTCCGATGCAACCATGGAGCAGAAAACCCCACTGACCACCATGGAAAAACTCGACTCGCCACTCATCATCGAGGAGCTCAGAAAGGCCATTGACTCACTGTCCTGCAGGAAAGCACCAGGTAGTGACGGTGCAAAAGAGCCGCAAAAGAGAGTTCTCTCCTTGGACACGTCCATGAGCTTTTGCTACAATGCTAGGAAATGGGATTGATACCCCAAGACGTGAGGGATGTGAAGATAGTCACGCTCAATAAGAACAAAGGCGACCGCAGCGACTGCAACAACTCAGTCGATCTGGCCTCTTCGCCTTCCTCCACAATATTGGATGCCCCACCAAGCTTCTGAAAATGCTAAATTTATTTCAAAACAACACGTCTGGCACTTTTCAGTATGACCGAGCATCATTGGACCCTTTCCCAATCAAGAGCGGAGTGAAACAAGGGTGTGTCCTGGCCCCGACACTCTTCGGCATATTCTTCTCCCTTCTCCGGGAGATGGTTTTTGCTGATGATGCCGCCCTCACTGCTCACACGGAAGCCGCCCCATTCAGCGTCTCATCACTCTCTTTGCGAAGGCGTGCACAGAGTTTGGCTTCACTATTGGCCTTACGAAGATCAACATCATGGGTCAGGATATCAGCACCACTCGCACAATTACCATAGTCGATCACACCCTGGAGGTGGTGGACAAATTCACACACCTCGGCTCTACAATCTCCAGCAACATATCCCTTAATGCCGAGCTCAACGTGAGGATAGGCAAAGCAGCAATCGCCGTGGCCCGCCTATCGAAGCGTGTGTGGAATAACTGCATGCTGACCCTCAACACAAAGATGAAGGTGTATCAAGCATGCGTGCTTAGCACCCTTTGTATGGCAGTGAGGATTGGACCCTGTACATGCACGAACAACGAAGATTGAACACCTTCCGCATTCGCAACCTCAGACAACTCCTCGGCATCACCTGGCGGGATCGCATCTCCAACGCAGATGTTTTGGTCAAGGCAGGCATGTCAAGCACGTTCGCTTGCCTGTTCCAGAGGCGCCTACGCTGGCTCGGACACGTATACAGGATTGACGATGACCACATTCCAAAGGACATCCTCTATGGCGAGCTCTCCACTGGAACACGGCCAATCGGACGACCAGCCCTGCGTATCAAGGATGTCTGAAAGAGGGATCTGAAGTCTTGCAATATTTACCCAGCCGATCTCGAAAGAGCAACCTCCGATCGCTCTAGCTGGCATGCAAATGTCAAAACCGGCATCAAGCAGGCTGGGGAGAAGAAAGAGATCCAGCATGAGGAAAAAAGGAGCCCGAAACAGCAGAGAACCCAACCTACCAATGTAACCTAGTAACCAACAAGGACCACACTTGCAGCAAGTTCAGAATAAGCTACAGATCCAGCATTGGCTTATTCAGCCACAGCCGCCACTGCTGCCACACAACTCAAAAAACACTCAGGTGCAGACTCCATTGTCTCCAGAGACAGAAGGATGCCAACAACAGTGTTCAATTTACGTAAATAAGGCCTAAGGAAAAGATGCTTCTACCTTGCTAACAAAAATAATGAACGTTGGCTAGCTATTAGCTTTATTTATACTGAAATAAATTGTGTTATTTAAAAATAGTTACCATGTGTTATAAATAACATTAAACTATTCATTATACCTTTTTATCTTTGAAATTCAGAGTCAATGACATGAGTTAAAATAGGCTTACTGGTTTCGATTTTAATTTCCTTTTTTATTAGATTGTGCACTTATAAAGGCCCACAGTAGTAAAATCAAGTCATTGCTCTAAAACTTGTAGGCTTTTAGATTCATAAGACTGTCCGGCTGATTGTTTGTGTAATAAAATATTTTCAGCACGAGTATAATAAGACTGTAGTTCAAAGTACACCGGCAAAAAAGTCAGACATCTTTGCACCGTTTGAAAACAACATTTTCGCTGGGTTCGAGATACTGAGTTTCACAACAAACAACATGAGTGCAAGTTGGCAGGACGACATCAACCAAATCTCAGGTAGAAATTTATATAATACCTATTTATATACTTATATTATTGAGATATGAACAGATCCAAAAGTATACATGGTAAGATATGTACTAAAACGACAAAATCATAACAACATAAGCAGACTCTTCGATCAGCTGTAGCAGCAACAACACTAACAATAAAAAGTAACAATTACAACCGCACCACCACTATAAGCATATATCGATGTTTCAAGTACGTAAGAATTAATAAGACAAATAAAATATTAAAAAAACATTACATGTAAGCCAAAACAATGGCTTTTTAACTAATTTCACGACTGAATGCATAAAGACGTCCTTATAATCAAATGCTGTACAGCCTCAAGTTTTAAACCATGTTAGAAACTACTAGGTTTATCCTTCTTGTATGCCACACAATTTACAGCATAATGGCATTTACTTTTTATCACAAAGCATGTAACATAAAATTCCGTCGTACTTTGATAGACAACAATTCACGCACTCGTTATTAGTTATTTTTACGCTAGCTGACGTCAACGCGAATAGTGTTTGCATTTTAAACTGGCTATCTAGTTATTCGGACGCCCACAGTATTTATACGATGTACATGGGATACGACTGCGGTGGCCTGTTTAAATTATAGGAACATTTGCGATGTCGAAAACCCGACTTTGATTTTTAATTACGGAAATATTAACCTAGGAGAACCCGTGTACAGAGGATTCATCAAAGTATTTTAAAATACAGCAATAAAATCATTCTTTGAGCATGATCCGCTAATCACGTATTTGATTCGTGACATATTAGTAGGTCGTAAACGTAGAAAGGTATCAAGCGAGAACGTGTCCGCGAATATAGGTTGCTGTATTAAGAATGAAATAGGCAATGCGAGGTACAATAACCTTAACAAGCATCTTTAATAGTTGGGGCGGGTGGCTTGCTGCGTAATGCAGGTTTGGGTACTTCTTGGCCAGTAACTTGTATGGAGGGATTCGGCACACGTTAATATATTAGTCGATTTAATCATACCTTATTCCCCAGAAATCTCCATTCATGTAGCTTTGCTACTACGACTGTGCAGTTGTAACACAAAACTACGTCACAACTGCCATGCGTTGTTGCTGCCGTGATGCAGCAGAAGTGACTTACGTTATACAATGTGTTCATACGCAATACTTTCTGCTGCGATTGCAGATTTTGCTGCAACATAT
The DNA here is from genome assembly GCA_007844125.1 of Sinonovacula constricta. Taxonomy (NCBI): domain Eukaryota; kingdom Metazoa; phylum Mollusca; class Bivalvia; order Cardiida; family Solecurtidae; genus Sinonovacula; species Sinonovacula constricta. The sequence goes on from CM017559.1 coordinate 29,842,598, forward strand.
ATGTATTGCCATCTTTTTAATAAATTAAGAACGATTAAAGCTCTGTTAATATTTTCAACAGATGCTGATAGCGCCAGGTCTTTGTACGGAGAGAAGTTAACAACACATTTCCAAAGTTGGACACGATCCTCAATGGCCTCGGCAATGGTGAATTTCCGGTCAAGCAAGGAAGTGAAGACCCTATTGGACTTATTCTACAGCAGGGTAAAGGACAAAATGACTACATCAGTCAGCGCGTTTGTGAGGAAGCCTTTTATTTTAGGACAACTTTTGCTGCTCAAATTGCAATAAAATTATCTATCCTGCCTTTAATGGTCACATACATGTACAAACAATATTATAATCAGACCGTCTTTCCTGCCTAATCGGTGGCTAGTATGCGGCTAGAATGCTTTTGTCTGCTACATATTTGTATGATCCCTCGTGGGCTATCCCTTATTTTGTGCGGCTAAATACCAGGTTTGCAATCGGCATTTACATTCAGGAATGTGGTGTTGACTATGTAAATCAAAGCGAGGGTCACGGAGAAGTTTACTCTAGTTAGTCTATCGAGCAACTTTTAACTAGGGTTAATTTTTAATTCAGCGTATTCTTTCCAGTTCAATGATGATTCAGTTTGATGAAGAACTATTTTAAACCTATTTGTTGTTTCAATAAAAAATAGTGGATGTTTAAAATAATTTCTATAATGTTAGTGTCTATGATGTTAGTGACCTCGTTGTATCTTTTGCTCCAACCTATAATATATATTGTAGAAGAGGGGACTGTTTTGCAGCTAAAGACTTTTTTTATGTTTTAAGAATGGTATATGGTATTTGTATACAAAATATACATGGCAAATAAAATATATTAATCTCGGCTCGAAGTCCAAGTATTATTTTTATGTTTTCATAATGCTAGATGTCTTCTATCCTGCGACTATGTCGCTTCAAGCCCATTGATGATACTAAACCGTCTTTGCAAACAGCCTGTTTGGAACAACAACATGTTTTCTTTTCATATTTTTACACATTCGTGTAGACACACTGTCCACCCTTATTATGTTTGTAAGACAGAAAGGAAGACAGACAGACAGAGACAGAGAGACAGAGACAGAGGCAGAGAGACAGTGACAGAGAGACAAAAGAGACAGAGAGAGACAGACATCGACTGTAACACATGTCCTCTTCCTTGCTTAATACTTTAATATAGCTGCTTATTTGTTAGATAAATGTTTATTGCTTATTTATAAAGTCTGTATGACATTGCTTGTTTCTTGCAAAGAATACGAGTAATAGTCAGACAGAAATGATGTTGCATTTTGTAAATCATTTATATTCGTGGCAATATTGTCTAAGGCTCAGATTTGTCTGGGTCACATTTCTCCATAAGAAAACAATACGACTAAAATAATTATACTAATTGATTTATTAGTGCTTATTGTCTTATTGTTTAGTTGTTCTTGGGGAAACGATAACACTATGTCGATGTCACAACTGTCTTAATAAAAAGGTTAATTTATGTTTTTTATATATTATGTCAGATCTTTTTTGGATACGGAGAAAGGGTGGTTTTGTATAAGATTCTAGTATGAGTCCGCCATGAGTTTGATACGGAGAAAAGGACAAATTTTGAATGTGTCTTTTTACAAACAATTTGCATTGGCTTATACTTAAACTTTCACTCACAATACATATAAACACCATTGTTAACTTAAGAAGCTCAGTCCTTTTGTTTTCAAAATTTTGCATAACCACCTTGAAAAGGGGAAGCTGTGAACTCATCTTTTCAGTGATTGTTCCCATTGTTACTTTTCAACAAGATAGCGGTTCCATAAAATGCATAATTCTGACTTTGTTATGTAAAATATGATGTTTTGTGATTAAATGTATTTCTCCATTGACTCCAGACTGTAAAAGTAATCACCATTTCACAGTCTTTTAAAATTATAATCTACTAGCAAGTTAGATTTTATAAACAATATATATGCCACAAGAGAGGAACATACCCGAGTGCAAGACTATTACCTTAAGCGCATTTGGGGGCAATTGTCCATTTGATGGATTTGCAATATCTTCTATCACCATAACATTCATGTACTTTATATTTTATTTAATGAAACAAGCCTTTATCAGTTTTACTAAGCAAAAGAGACAAAGGGACAAAGAACAAAAGTAGCACAGTTTCAACAATTTCATGAAGTTCAGGGCAAAATACATGTAAAATATCACATTGATATTCCAGAACTATCATTTGCAACGTTGACTAGACAATATACCATGCATACATATACATCTTATTGCCGTAAATTAGTGAATAATGTTTAATTTGTAGGCTCGTAAACAACTCTATTTCAATACATCAAACCATATACTCGCTAAAACACAGGTCTGCTCCACATTTCATAATGTTAAATTGAAAAGTGTTGAGTTTTGTAACAAGATGTTGCGTTGTTGTTGGGGATGTGGCTGTATAATCATACTAATAATAATCTTCAATCTGCTTGCGTCTTGTCACCTATATTACCCTCCTCACACTGGTGACGTGTCGCAGTAATCTTGAAAAGTACATTTTGATAATCAAGACCATGCTTGTGTTCATCAATATTGGTGTCAATGTAGGTTGTTTAATCAGATTTCATGAATAAAATCAACAATTTATCAATAAACACTCCTATGCATTATCGTAAGAATAAAATTATAAGTTGAATTGTCAAAAAATCGTATAAATTTGAAACAATCTAGCTAAAATCAGATTGAAGGCCTTCTCACATTAAGGATTTAGACATCCGTGACCCTACCTCTGGTGTGTGGTTTTGTGTGTGTGTGAGTGCGTGTGCGCGTGCGTGCGTGCGTGTGTGTATTTTGTGTCAAACGGGGACACACCTACCAAACCTGTGATATCACCGGCTGTCCTACTGCTGAATTCCGTGCCTACAGGCATTGCCAGATAGCATATGTAAAATTCGCAGAAATCACTTCCTGTCCTAAATTAACCACATTAGTACGGGTCACAATATACACACCGATTTGAACATGATATTTTTCCTAAACACGCGTCCCTGTTTATCTTAAGTTTCTGCTATAAGGCATACACACTACTGGGCACGGGGTCAATGTTTATGAGTATTATTTTAAACATCCATACACACATATGGCCGCCGTATGGCTCTTCGTTCATGTGTTATATTTTAAACAACGAGACACAGAAGCGGAGTCTGAGTAGTAATAGGAAACAACTTCATGGCCAAAAACACTTCACTACTATTTATATATACACATTTATAAATGAATTACATTATATCATTATATCATATACACTTTATATTCATCTAAGTGAATGATAGGTCTATAAGCATGAGGTCATTTAAGCTTTGTAGTACTATTATCGAATATACATAGTAATCATGTATTATACTTAAATGCATAAATGAATGAGTACTTAAATGAATAGTTACATACCATTCAAGTATACTGTTTTCTTTTTTCAAATCTGTCTATATCGTACGGAAAAAATACAAAAAAAAACTAGGGTGCTTAGACAAATGATTCGATAAAATCGCTATTTAATATCATTCATTTACTTCTTTTTCTAGCAAGCACACTATAATCCCCACAAACTAGAAATATTTAAATATTTTTTTAATGGCTAGGATGTTGTTTCCGCTGATCGCAAATAAAGCTTAGCAGCAGCAACAGCAGTAATACTACTACTACTACTAGTTGCTGCACAAATTTCAATAAAATTATCTTACCTACCTTTTAATGGTCACATACATGTACAAAAATATTATAATCAGACCATCTTTGTTTGCTTATTGGTGGTTAGTATGCGGCTAGAATGCTTTTGTCTTCTTGGTCACGATATTTGTGTGATCCCTCGAAGAGTATCCCTTCCTTTTGCGGCTACATACCAGGTTTGCAATCGGTCCTTACATTAAGAAATGTAGTGTTGACGATTTAAATCAAAGCGAGTGTCGCGGAGCAGTTTACTCTAGTTAGTCTACCGAGCAACTAATAACTGGGAGTTAATTTTTAATTCAGCGTATTTTGTTCAGTTCGGTAGCACTGATATATATATATACATATATATATATATATATATATATATATATATATATATATATATATATATATATATATATATATATATATATATATATATATATATATATATATATGTATATATATATATATATATATATAGAGAGAGAGAGAGAGAGAGAGAGAGAGAGAGAGAGAGAGAGAGAGAGAGAGAGGGGGGGGGAGAGATATAGATAGATATAGAGATAAAGATAAAGATAGATTTGGATATATATATATATATATATATATATATATATATATATATATATATATATATATATATATATATATATATATATATATATATATATATATATTGAGTTATGTAGTAAGGTTTTACGTTGTAGTTGGGGAAGTGGCTGTATAATCATGCTTTAATCCTTAAATCTGCTTGCGTCTTGTCACGTATATTACCCTCCTCACAATGATGACATTTCGCTGTAATCTTGAAAAGTACATGATCATAATCAAAACCATGCTTGTGTTCATAGATATTAGTGTCAATGTAGGATGTTTACTCAGAGTTCAGAAATACAATCAAAACAATGTATCTGTAAACATTCCTATGCATTATCTTTAGAACAAAATTATAATGTTTAATTGTCAAAGAATCGTATAAATAAGAACAATCCCGCTAAAATCTCCTTCGTCACGCCCATCAACGATTTTTTTTTTGAGAGAAGTTGCTGCGAAAGTTGCATTTATATATGTGCAAGCAAAGTGTCAAGCTTGTTCAAGGTAAGAAGCAATAATATAATAAACTTTAATATTTCAATTATCATCACAAAACACAATGACCTGCGTAGACATTGGTTGTTTAATGACAATTGTACTTTAACGCCTAATTTTATTGTTGGATTAAGCTTTTGTTAAGTTTCTAATACACATTTTTGACTTTTTATGTACATAAATTAGATATAACATGCACTTAAGTCACTCATTTTTGTTTTACTAAAATATAAAGTGTCACATAAGGAGTAATACACACGAATGATCGGCTTGTGCCTCTTTCCTGAAATTATTGATATATCCCGAATGTCAACAATGTTTAGGATTCATTTAGCAATATTATTCATTTGCTTCTTTTTCAAGCAAGCATACTATAATCCCGGCAAACTAGAATTATTAAAATATTTATTTTTAAATGGCTAAGATGTTGATTCCGCTGATGGGAAATAAAGCTTAGCAGCAGCAACAGCAGTAATACTAGTAGTAGTAGTAGTAGTAGTAGTAATAGTAGTAGTAGTAGTAGTAGTAGTAGTAGTAGTAGAAGTAGTAGTAGTAGTAGAAGTAGTAGTAGTAGTAGTAGTAGTAGTAGTAGTAGTAGTAGTAGTAGTAGTAGAAGTAGTAGTAATAGTAGTAGTAGTAGTAGTAGTAGTAGTAGTAGTAGTAGTAGTAGTAGTAGTAGTAGTAGTAGTAGTAGTAGTAGTAGTAGTAGTAGTAGTAGTAGTAGTAGTAGAAGTAATAGTAGTAGCAGCAGCAAAAGTATTTGTATCAGCATTTAATACCATATTGACGGTGGCAGCAATGAGTAACTAATCCGAAGATAGCTGTGTTGTTGTGGCAGGTCACTATCTAACCGTTTCAGCTCCCCTTATCTCACAAGTACTTGTTAATTGAAGTATAGATGCGAAATGTGGAAATGTTGTTGGCAATTTAATATTTTTAACCAACTAAATTGTGTACGAATCACGCTCTTTAAGCCTTGTGTGCGAATAATGTACTTTAAGCCAGAAGCTGGTAACTCTTACTAACAGTCTTACAGCATGATAAGTGTTTTCATGATTAAAGTATAATTTTATGTTTTAACTATTGAATGTTATTAAAACTAGAGTTTTCCTATCATGTTTGGGATTAAGCAAAGGTTTACATAGTTACATGGATCAGAGGACTTTAAAAAAAATTGTTATATTATGTCGTATAACCTTCGTCATTTTGCTTAGACTTTTCAACTAAAACTGTATTTTAGTTATTTAATTCAACTTATGAGAAAAGTGGCATTTGTATAAATGTGTATACATTTCTTTAAATATGTTATGTTCGCAGAAAGTTAAGTAAATTGCGCTAAAACAGACTAGTTCAGAGAATAGGAGGAGAAGGTCGTTTTTTAATAAACATATATGTGTTGTTGATGTTGTTTTGTTGTTGTTGTTTTTGAAAAACAACGCAGCGGCCAACAAAAAAGGAACCTACTTAATCGAAAGGAAACAGAGAAAAAAGAACACATGAGAAGTTAGAATGAAAAGGAGTACTGGAAAATGCTAAAGATGCAACAAATAGGAATGAAAACACAAGCATACGGAGGAAAGATTTTTAAACATATTTTAAGTAATAAACAATCCAAGTCCACAATTCTTTCAACCTGATGAAGATACAATTAATTTCAATAAAAGTTATTTGACTAACGAAATTTAAAATATGTTTGCGGAAATTTCTCAAACATAAACACTTAAAGCGTACAAACAATAAGACAATCGAGCAGCGGGGCCAGACAATTTAAATTATTCTTTAAATTAAATATACTTCCCTCATTATTTATTAATATTTTTCAGAAAAATGGCGTGAAAGTGTTAGTATGTTTGTGCATGAAAAAGGAAAAGTTACACTATTTAGAAAATAACAGGGATATATCATTGCTAAGTCACCTTGGCATAATCCTACCAAGAGTTTTATGCAATAGATTGAGCACATGGGCAGAAAGCTATAATGTTCATGTAGAGACACAAGCCGATTTTCACAAAAATATGAGAACTAGAGATAAATTATTTGTTTTAAATTCAATCGTAAGTCACATGTTTAATACAAAGTAGAAACTATACCTAGCCCTATCTTGTAGTCAGAGAGAATCCTCGTGCAAGCTAATTAGGTATGGCGTAAGGGGTAGAATTATTAAAAAATTAATTAATTAAAAAAATAATGCATGTATAATTCACTTAATACTAAAGTTAGTGTGAACGAGTAGGTAACGAATAGTTATATAAATAAACGCGGGTAGCTCAAGGTGAGTGTTAATCATCATTATCGTTTACTATATACTTGAATGACTCAGACGAAACACTACAAATTTACAACATTGTTCATGATACGATATATAACAATTAAGATTAGAAGCATAAGAAACTTTGCTTGACAAAGAGGCAAGATAAAATAAACTACATATCCATACAGCTGTAACTAAAGTAGTGATGATTATTATGCTGATAACGGTGATGTTGATCCTGCTGTTATTGCTGCGTCTGCTGATAATGGTGACGGTGATACTGATGCTGTTTATGATTAAGATGTAAATGGTGATAACGGTTACGGTGATGCTGATGCTGATAACGATTATGATGTAAATCGTAATGGCGGTGAAGCTGCTGCTGGTGATAATGATGATTAGTCGTGATTATACAGGTAGTATGGGATCATGATGATGATCATGTGTGATCAGGTGAATTTAATAGCGGTAATGATGATTATTTCTTCGAATCTATGGTTATTTAGACGTTAAACTTTAGGATCATACCATTCGTTGGCTCTGAGTGCAGGGGGTGTAATTGGTTCTTGATTGGGTCACACCTTGCAATAATGCATAACATTGTTTGACTTTTTTATGTTTAGTTGTTTTATGTTTTTGTATTATATGAGATGTGTTGCCTTCTTTAAGTTGATGTTTAATTTCATTAAGTAGCTTTAATTTCGTGTGGTCATTGTATGACGCAATGCATTCTTTGTAAATGACAAATACTTTAAACAAGTGTGTTCTCACGAAAAATGATAGGCGCAGTTGATATGGGAACGGACCATGCAGCTACAAAGTAATTAGCGAAAATTCAAACTCCGGTAATCCTGCGACATTGCGCAGTGCAGATTTTGGTGATGTACCAAGGTGTTGGCAGAAATAATGTTTTATTACTTTATTTAAGCAAAGATAAAATGATTGCTTCGATTAAAATTGGTAGGAAAGATTACTGACTTATCACGAACGTATACATATAAAAATATTTTCCTTCATTTGGCTATCTAGATAATGTTAATGTTACAAAATTCAGAATTGCACAATTGAGATTCTCTTTACAGACTACAGATATAAACAGGACGCTTGCAAAAACCCTCTGCTACGCCATTTCATGAATTAATATGCAAAATATGATCATCGTTAGAAAAGGAACATCGCTTCATACTTGAATGTCCAGCTAATGGCAATTTAAGAAAGGAATATACCAAACAATACTATAACAATCACCCTAGCATAGTGAAATTTATTTAATTACTTAATTAAAACAGTACCTAAGTAGAAAATCTTAGCTTGTAGTTTTGAGTTAAGACAAGCTATATAACATTTTTTTCATCACTACTATTTTCATAAAAAAGAGAAAGGAGAAAAAAAATCCAAGTAAATAAAGAGAGAGAGAGAAAAACACATGCACATGCGTTATTCATCGCAATGATTTGTTGTCTAATTATAATCATCCTCTTACAACAATTTTGATGTTATCAGGAGAGATTTTATTTTATAATTATAAATTAATATGTAATTCTCCCAATGTGCAAAAACAGAGTAGACAACATTCAAACCAGCACAACAGCATTTATAAGATCCGGTTGGTTCGCTGTATAATTTAACATAAAAAGTATAATTTATGCAAATTAAAACTCCAATCCGACGATACGACTGACAATTACAAAGTTATTACGCATTTTTCACATTAAATGGTTTTTGCTCGAAATATAGGGAAATTTGCCACCCCCCCCCCCCCCCCCCCACACACACACACACACACACACACACACACACACCCCTTTCCCCAAATCCGAACGGTCCAATTTTCTTGACGCGGCCCATATATATGAATATAACATACGAAGTACCCTGATACATTTACTTACACAATAGATTTCTTTCTTTCTTAATTAAACAACATATTTTTCATAATCACCATTGCTTTGTTTATACTTTATTCCAGCATATTAATGACAATGTTTTTGTGAGTGTGTTTTAATTATCGTTTACATGTACAGTCATCTTACACCAAAATGAATTATCATGTCAATGTTTGATTATGTTCTTCGTTTCCAGTTTGTCCACAAATTAAAGAAGATATATAACATTTAATTAATCATTGATTAGATATATTATGCAGTACGATGAAATTAACTACTGTTCGTTTATTTGACCTGGCTGCAAATAATCAATGTGCATATTTCTTAACATTTGACAAACACAAAGATATAAAAACGATAAAAATCTTTTCAACAACTTGAGCAAATCGCCGGGCTTAAAATGTTATCTGGCAAAGAGGTAAATTCATATTGATTTGTACTTCATTATACTTCTGCCTGACAAAGCATTATTGAATGTATATATAATTACTTTTCTACAGACAAAAAATCAACATCAATAAAAACAAAACAAAAAACAGGGCTTTATAAAAGGCACTTCTGTTAGATTTTTTTATAAATATTTTGTGCCTATTTGATGTCAAGCGTTTACAAAAAAAATATATTTTCGCTTTGAAAAAAAAATCAATATTTGACCGGTATAGTCCTCGAAAGTAGTAGAAAAACAGCAACTCATTATTACTGTTAAAAGTTTCATGAAGTGCTCAAACATAGCTATCTGAAGGACTATTTATGAAAATTTCACAAACATTTCAATCAAACAAACCGTTCTGTTTAGATGGTAAGGCTTATTGAATAATCAGGGGCAGACAAGATGAGGTCTACAACAACAGGTCGAAATGAGCAATCTCGTCCTCACTCATCCTGATACTGTTTCTGTATATTCTCAGGTTCTTTATATTGTTCATGAAATATAAGGGCGCAATGTTAAACATATTAAGAGACCTTTGAACAAAAAATGACTATGCTGGAAACTAAAAACTCTCTTACATTGTAGATTAATTACATAAAATTTGACAGTATCGAACAACACAACTCTGATGGGAAGCAGAGTACTTGCTCCTTTTTTTTGTTCTCTGCTATATCTGTATTTACAAGCTGCATTGCTGTCATCGGTATACTCGGCTTCTTTTGTTAAACAATACTTCACTCTACAGAGTGATGCGAATTAATATTTAAAAGTAATATTGCATTTATACAATATATTTTATGCTCCTTCATTTACGATAAAAATACCCTTCAAGATGAAACGCAGTTGTTAGATCACGCGTATGGCGATTGTATTATCAGCGGCCAGATGGTCAGGTTGATAAATTGAAGAAAATGTAAACAGGGTCAACTTTGAGATCGTATTTATTTTCTTGGACAAAGTAAAACGTGGTTCATACAATCGAGTTATGCAATGGCCAATATTTGTAATTATTACTAAATAAGTATTGCCGAGTATTTATGCACTTTGACTTCTCGACTTAAACTTTAAAAAAATGTTCTTTGCATTAAAAACCTAGTTGCACTTCAAATTTCCACGTAATTGTTAATTTAAATAAGACATTGCTAATTTACTATTCAAACGTTTCGTCAAGTTATGCAACGAGTTTAACATTGCAAATGTAAATCATTGCTTTGTTTTCGGATAGCGAATAAGACGGCAAACCTAATTCCATAACAAGCACTATTTTTAATATCTTTTTTTTTTTTTTAGTTGATTAAATCGTTTTAAATAATAAGGTTGAAGGAGTTTGTATATGTGTTTGGTATATACACGTAAAAGGACTGGTGCATCGTTTAATATCTAGGGGAACAACGAAACAACGAAAAGTGCAGAGCACTGAATCATCGATTCGACACCTCATTTGGAGATTTAAAAAGGTAGTAATTATTTTTTGTTTTGAGGTTTGCTTATTAACTTCATTACATTTTTATTAAGTGACTTTTGTTTAAATCAAAGAAAACAACAGCATTAGTGTCAGATGACAGTGGCACGTCTTCTTCACTTCATGAAAACAACAATGGTGACTTTAACTTCAAAAAAGGTACACGAACAGATCTGGTGGAGCAAATTATTTGGGACGTCTACATTTGTTCTGATATCAGTCAAAGACTCAGATTGCTGTCGAAGAATTATTGGGTGTTGCCTCGTTTCGGATGGTAATAAATCCCCTGGAATTTACGACCAAAATTCTATTGTAAAAGTTAAATGAATTTTGTAAACAAACCGCCTATTTCAACCTTAACAAAACATATATTCTGTCGCCGCTTTGTGGTCCTGTATAAGTGTTAACCATATGTAATGTATGCACACCTTACACAGACATTAATTTTTTCATTGCTGTTCCTGTTTACCCAGTTATGGTACATTCAAGAAGTTTCTAAATAATATACACTAAACCTAATTTCAGCTATTCATACGACCAAGTCTGTATGGATTTACATGTATTGCTTTTCGAAATAAAATTATATGTTTTAAGTTTTGCCTCATTGATTCATAACGAGATATCTAAATTCAGCATACGCTGTTTGTGTCTTTATCCCCCAAACTTAAAACGTTTTAGAAATCCTACGTTCTACTTACAAAAATGACGTTTAGCAAACATTCTTAAGAAAGATGTATTTAATAAGTAATTTGATTTTCAAGATCGGACGAAGACTGGAAAATATATTTGTGCAATGCATGCGAAATCAGTCTCGCGTGAGTAAGAACCTAGAATAAACATAACTTAATTGCCCTTTTTATTTGCCAGGCACATTACAAGTTGGACCAACGATGTGTTGCTGAAATAAACAAATAAATTATGGTTACCTGAAAAGAACCCGAGCAATTCTGTTTATAGATGTCGTATATATATTTGAAAACTTCATCATAACATCCCACCCGTCATTACAAACATGTATTCTACATCTGAACCACGCTCTACAATAAAGTTTTTTTTTTCCAAATTCTCTTAAACAGGGATAAGCAAAGTTAGGAATCAGTTATTTGTATGCATGATGTAGGGTTCTTTAGCTATTCCACTCACGTTTTCTGTCAGCAGACCTTTATACAGATGTCACACTATAAGTATATATATATATATATATATATATATATATATATATATATATATATATATATATATATATATATATATATATATATATATATATATATATATATATATATATACATATATATATATATATCGATGCTCGATGAAATGTAACAAAACAATTTCTTCATACGCGCATACACACGCACAAACGAAAGTTTGGGTTTTCGTCTGTTTATTTGCCATAAGAATATATGACAAAAGTCCTATGAGCATATATTAAAACGCCGGTCGCAGATCTTGGCTAATTCTTACACACTATAAAGAAGTATTTCTGCTTTCTTGTAGACAGCTACCACCCCGACTTGTACATACACACATACCTAAATTTGTACTTAAACATCGACGGAGTTATAAATATAAGTAAACAAAAAAAATCACATCAACTGCATGACCTTAACCTTAATACGGTTGTTGAATCATGTGCTTTAAACGTGCAAATTTATTAGTATAAGTATATATACAACAGATGTGGCTGCAACGCATTTGCTTATTAGCTCAGTTAAGCGACAGACTTACCAAGATGACATTTGTACATCATGGACCGAACAAGGCACAGTGGTACTCCTCAATTGTTCCGCATCACAGACTCTGTTCCGAGTTAAATGGACAGCATATTCGGGATTATTTGGGTAATGTAGCGTTCTTTACATATTTTATATGGAAAATGTCTATAAAACTTTTGGAGTTAAGTGTAATTATTTAGGCACATGGCCCTTTTTTAGCCATAAAATTGACTTATGGTACTGCTATGTTATGATTGTTAACATTTTTCAATCGTTTCACTTTGAAGACTTACGTGCAAATTGTACAAAATTAAAAATGGTACCTTGTAATATTTTCATTTCCAACTGACAGATGTCTGTCGATCCCAAGGCCAACAAATATCTCCCCTTGTGGTGACAGACTTTGGGACAGCCGACGGTGTTCTAGCACTAACAACCATAATGCCAGTCATTGGTGAGTTTAATGCTAACATAATACTTTTCTCCGAACGAATACACAAATAGAATGAATAGAAAAACAGAAATTATGCACACTCAAATCGAACCAGAGCTGCATGTTTTTCATTTGTAAAACAAGATCATTATCTCAAGTACACTTTAAGCACTTTTTCTGTTATTGCTAAGCAGTTAATATTTTATCGGTAATAAAGCATGTGTTCTTTTTTATTATTAGAGTCTCTGAAAAAAGAAAACAAAGAAGTTTTGGTAATACTAAATGACCAGCCTGCCAACGACTGGCAGAAACTCCAAGAAAATAAAAAAGGTAAGTCAAATCAATGTTTTGTCATTGTGTTTAAGTTTGGTGATGTAACTGTTCATGCTTCGAACTAAGATTTCATACCAACATTATATTTTGATGATTGCTTAGCATATTGTTTATAAGTTTCCGATGTACTCTTACCTTAATGTTCGCAGTAATTTAATGTTATTTTGACAATCTTCTTACTAAGAAATACCATACTTCCAATGTCGTGTATTAACAAAATATTTAACAGAGTCCTTTTTTTTGACAGATTTCAGGATTGACGACATTGATGGCGTGATGGTATACGTGTCTACAAAGGATTTTAATAAGCAATGTGCTCCCACTGGGTTCATTGACTTTGGAATTGTTAGTGTTGCCAGCCAATATCTACCGTAGGTGCCTATGATTTGAAACATAAAACGTGTCCAGCAATATGCTAGCTGTGTTTAGTCTTCAGATACAAATCCTAATTTCGCAAGTACATTTGTTCTTTACGTTGCTCAATTAAAGGACTTTTCATAAACAGTTCTTAAAGGTTTGATGGGTGCTAGATTGGACTACTAATTGATATAATCAATATTTTGCACCGGTTTTCGCAAATTACGTTGACGTTATATAATCATATTGGCTTCATGAAACAAGGGATGCAAATTTGATTCATCAAAATATTCTTCATAACTGTTTTATCCTGTTTGTCATGATTCCAGGTGTCTGTCTATTGACAAAGAAATTTTCACAACATGCAAAAACATTACCTACGAGGAACAACAACGAATTTCAGAAGAATTTATAATGCGTTGGAAACACTTTCTTACCACTAGAAGCACGGAAATCAAACTAGGTAGGCACACGAATCTGCAAGTATCTACTTTTTTAAATAATAAATAAAATTGTGTCTTTCTATGTGTGTATGTACCATGTTTCGGATATAAATGCACGCACTACACGTGAGTCCCATATCCTTTTCATACTCATAGAAAATAATTGGTTTATGCCGGCATGGTAAGACATATACTATGCATATGGTATGCAATGCACGAAATACCTATGCCCTTCTATGTCATTTAGACGGTTATTTTCCTCATTGTTATTTTTACAAAATCTGTGCCATAAATAGTGTTACATAAATATGCAGTTTCAAGCGATGTTTCCCCTATCCGAAATTGATACTTCGTTTGCCTACTATTTTTTGCGCAAAAGGCATACATTGTGACTAGTCTCCATTTCCGGTATCAATTATGCAGTGTGTTAAACATGATCTGCAGTTTTGCTCTCAACCCGATACCAATACAACGTCATCTGTATACATGAAGAAAAAAATATAGACATCATTCATCTTTACACATAGATCTATTTTTATTTCTTGTGCTTATTAATTGGTGAAAATGGCGAACAGTGTTGATGAGAGAATGGGACCCTGCGCCGCCCCCGTCAGGCAATAATGCCAGTTGGTGATTTTATCGTTTATGCTAATTGGATAAATATTCGTTATATATTTATATGTTTTGCCATCAATTTAAGTAGAACTTTTTAAAGTAGATTTTTTTCTGTATATAACGTCAAAATGGTAACATAGGTCAATGAATGACACGAACTCCTGTTTATTGTATCCTTATGCTATCCAAAGTGATGATCCTCACACGACTTTTTGTCCATAAGCTCATTCTGTTCGTCGGCAAGCAGGCCAATCCAATCCATGTCAACCAATATCCATCTGTTTAATAATGACATATAACTTGTTGATGCACGATAATATTCGAATCCCTCTGTTATTGAGTGTAGAACTGTAGAATAAGACAAATGATGACTCTCAGCCACGATGACGGTACGGTGCTGGTATAGAAAATGTACAGGAACAGTTTTTGCAACACTTCCTAAATGCCCAAAAACGTTATGAGCGTCTAGTGAGTTTACTGAAGTGTTTGACGTAGTTGCATGTATTCCCCTTTTGGTTTTCGTTTCAGAGGACCTCGACTTTTGACCTACTCCCTCTACTTTCGAATTGCATCATGCCCTCTGTAAATTTTCGTCCAAGTATGGTCTGTGTTCTTTACGTCGTTTTCTAAATCCTGGAGTTCTGCGTTTCGCGTGCTGTTTAGAGTTCAGTTATAACACTGACCATCACCTTATATGCCAGTCACTAGTCATAAAGACACGTTGTACCTTCCGATTATAGGGAGGTGAAGTTTAACACAGCGCGGTCTGTGGTATACATATAAAGTCAATCCAATTAAATAATGTTATCTGAGAAAGAGAGCTTATTATATACTTGATCAACAGAAATAAAATTATCGCACAAACTATTCTAAGTCTCTAGGTCTGTGTGTGTAGTGCATAGGGTCTATCCCCCCTTATTTCACTGGTTGTATTCCAAATGTCATGAAAGGATTGCTCCAAGATTGATATACGTGTTTGTGACACTTTATTGTTGAAATAATTTCATCGTGCCGTGCCGCTAGATCGATGGCTACGGTCTTTTATGCATGCTTGGACACCTAATATAATTGTGTACTCGCTTCGTGCGCCGCCATATTTGCAATGTTTGTAAACATTGTTTGCTTGGTTTGCAGTTTCTGACTCGCTGCTCTTTTTTCTCATGTTTACCTTGCCCTTTTTACCTATAAGTACGAAATGTCCCATCGTCGGCAACCACAGTACTTTTTACACTCTATACATACCGTGGAAAATTTGACTAGCAAAATCTCGTTTTCAATAATATGCATGAGGCAGAGGAGACCAATCTTCTTCCAATGAAATCTCATGTTACAATAAAATACTCTTCAATCTCAATGGGATTTTCTTATTAAAAATAGAAACCAACGCACATGTTTACTCATGGAGGTTGCCATTTTAAATGGTAAACCGAACCTTAGACATAAAACGTAATTTCATTGGCTAGTTATCCTTGGTGGTTTCCTTATGACACCAATGAAACTGCCTCATTAATTATTCATGACTACGAGATTTTCCTAGCCAATTGTCCCACGGGTACATAACGCAGCATAGCGGAGAAATGTAACAGGGGATAACCGACGATGGTAATGTCCTCTTTAGGCAAAACGTCAATTAATTTCGGATATAATTTACAACTGTTCAATTTACATCATCAGTCAGGGCGTCAAGATTATGTGCTCACCCTATCACATGACCGAAAGTATTTATCAAGACTTTGAATTCAGGTGGACGGCTGTCTTGCTCATTTATGATGGATAGTTCGTACGATGAGGGCAGATATTTGCAGCTGATGAGCGATGTTTGGACAGACATGTACACTGAAGGCATTATCAATCAGGTAGGCTATATATTTATAAATGTAAAATGAAAACAATCACAAAGAGCCTTAAAAGTGTAGCAGCTTCAATTATCTAGCTTCTTTATTCAATCTTTGTTTAATCTACGTAATTATAGCCTTAGGAAAGAATTATTCTACCTTGCTACCAAATACAAATAATGTATATTCAACGTTGGCTTTATATGTACTGAAATAAACTGTGTTATTAAAAAATAGTTGCCGTTTGTTGTTATTAATAATATTAAACTATTTATCATATCTTTTTTATCTATGAAAAGCCAGTAAATGACATAATATAAGTGTTAAAATAAGGTTAAACGGGTTTCGATTTAAATTTTCTCTTTAATTAGATTGTGCACTAATAAAGGACCGGGGTAGTAAAAGGGAGTCGTTGCTTCTAAACATATGTAGGCTTATAGATTGTCGTCCTTCATAAGACTCTCCGGCAGATTGTTTGTGTAATAATATATTTTCAGCACGAGTACAATAAGACGGTAGTTCGCGGTACAATGGCAAAAAAATCAGACATCTTTGCACCGTTTGAAAACAACATTTTCGCTGGGTTCGAGATACTGAGTTTCACAACAAACAACCTGAGTGCTAGTTGGCAAGACAACATCAACCAAATCTCAGGTAGACTTTTTCGCAATACATTTTTCATATACTAATATTATTGAGATATAAACAGTTCCACTAGTATTCATAGTAAGAGATGTACTGAAAAACGACAACACAACAATATAAGCAGACACTCCTAGCAGCAGCAGCATCAACAACAATAACATTAAAAAATAACAACTGCAACCGCAACACCACTATATATCGATTTGTCAAGTTCGTATGAATTTTTAAAAAAAATAAAATAAAAATACCCCCTACATGTAAGCCAAAACGACGTCTTTTTTAATTATTACACGCTGAATGCAAAAACGTCCTTATAATCAAATGCTCTTCAGCCTCAAGTTTTAAACGATGTTAGAAACTATCCATTAGGGTTTTCTTTCTCGTATGCCACACATATGCCACACAATTTAGAGCATAAGGTATTTACCTTTTTGATCGCAAAGTATGTAACATAAAATTCCGTGGTACTTTGATAGACAACAATTCACACACTCGTTATTCGTTATTTTCACGCTAGCTGACGTCAGCGCGAATATTGTTTGCATTTTATACTGGCTGTCCAATTATTCGGATCATTCGACGCACACAATATTTGTACGATGTACATGGGGTACGTTTACTGTGGCCTGTTTAAATTTTAGGAACAGTAGCGTTGTCGAAAACCCATTGAATATCGCATGATATTGACTTTAAATTACAGAAACATTAGCCTAGGAGAACCCATGTAGAAAGTATTTATCAAAGTATTTTGAAATAAAACAATAAAATCATTATTTGAGCATGATCAACTAATCGCGTATTTGATTCGTGAAATATTAGTAGGTCGTAAACGTAGAAAAGTATTAAGCGAAAACTTTTCCTCGAATGTAGGTTGTTGTATTAAGAATGAAGTAAGTGATGCAAGGTACAATTACTTTAACATACATCTTTAATAGAGGCAGAAGGTGGCTAGCTTTCTTAAGCGGGATTTTGTACTTCTTGGCCAGTAACTGTGTATGAAAGAAATCGGTGCACGTTAATAAACAAGCATATTTAATCATACTTTATTCCCCAGAAACTGTGCAGTGATACATGTCAAAACACAAAAGTATGTCACAACTGTCATGCGTTGCTGCCGCCGTGTCTTGTTGTGATGCAGCAGAAACTGACTTACGTTATACAATGAGTTCATACGCAATATTTTCTGCTGCGACTGCAGATTATTGCTGCCACACACATGTATTGTTATCTTTCAATAAATTAAGACGTATTAAAGCTTTGTTTATATTTTCAACAGATGCTGATAGCGCCAGGTCTTTGTACGCAGAGAAGTTAACAACATACATTCAAAGTTGGACACGATCCTCAATGGCCTCGGCAATGGTGAATTTTCGGTCAAGCGAAGAAGTGAAGACCCTATTGGACTTATTCTACAGCAGGGTTAAGGACAAATGGACTCGGTCAGTCAGCGCGTTTGTGAGCACGCCTTTCAAGCTAGGACACATTCTGCTGCACAAATTTCAATAAAATGATCTTACCTAACTTTTAATGGTCACATACATATACAAAAAATATTATAATCAGACGATCTGTGTTGCCTTATTGGTGGCTAGTATGCGTTAGTGTGTTTTTGTCTGCTAGGCCGCGATATTTGTATGATCCCTCGAGGCGTATCACTTCCTTTTGTGGCTACATACCAGGTTTGCAATTGGCATTTATATTCAGGAATGTAGTGTTGACGAAATAAATCAAAGCGAGTGTCGCGGAGCAGTTTACTCTAGTTAGTCTACCGAGCAACTAATAACTGGGAGTTAATCTTTAATTCAGCGTGTTTTGTTCAGTTCGGTAGCACTGAAGAGCAGTTATTTTAAGCCTCATTGTTGTTTTAATAAAAAAAGTATTGTATGTTTAATATAATTTCTATAATCGGATGTTAGTGTAGCTTTTGTCCCAACGTAAAATATATATTGTAGAAGAGATGACTGTTTTGAAGCTAAAGATTGTTTTATGTTTTGAGAATGTTATATGGTATTTGTATATAAAATATATATGGCAAATAAAATATTTTAATCCCGGCTCGAAGTCTAAGTATTATTTTTATGTTTTCAATATGTTAGATGTCACATTTCGACCCATTCATGTGGACACATTCATGTAGTAATTTTGTGGTGTAACAACCTGTTTGGAACTACAACATTCTTTCTATTCACATTAAGACACATTCATATAGACATACTGTCAACACTTATTATGTGTGTAAGTTCCAAACGCCTACTGGTTGTGGAGTAATTTTGGCGTGTATTCATACATATTTATTTTCCAGGCATAAATAAAATCCTCGTTTGCAATTATGATAAACATTTTTGTGACAAACTTAACAACTTTTACCTAGAATTGTATGTAAAGTAATTTGGATGTTTTGGGTTATATTGTCTACTTTGAAGGAAGGATTCTATCACTTGTCTTTAAAATGATATTATTTTTGGAATTAGAATATAAATAACCTAATTATCTTCATCATTTTAAAACGACTTTGTTTTGCACACTTCATGTGTATTTAAACTCTACTGGCACTATCGAACCAATAAGTGTTTTGATTAAGACTGACACATATATATATATATATATATATATATATATATATATATATATATATATATATATATATATATATATATATATATATATATATATATATATATATATATATATATATATATATATATATATATACATAACGAAGAGAATACATGTGCAACCGCTATCAACCCGCTCAGATAAATGCGGATCGACGCTCGGACTGAATAAACTGTATTCAGCTGTTCTTAGAAGAAATTTACTGTTCTTGCACAAAATAATGCCTATGAACACTGGTAGTACAACACGAAACATGTATATTAAGAAGTTTATTAAATACGTATCAAGCACTGATAAGAGTGCATTGTTTGGTTTTATACCTGAGATATGCCCCATTTTACATTGTTGTAACCTTGCATCTTTCGTGAGCGTATTTATAAACCACGCGCTTTGCCTACAAAGATGCATAAGTGTTATAAAAGACTTGTGGCAACCAATGAAGAAGCACTTTGGAACAATCGACTGTCTTCCGACAATGATTTTGCATACTTCAGACAACTACAGACGAGAACTGCCCCATCGGTAATATACAAAGTATTTAACAGCACAACATATAATAACATTGAAGTGTTTATAGCAAAGCCAAAGCTATTGTGCTTACCATAATCGCCAAAAGAATAGTTGTGCGACAATTGCACGATAAAGTGTGATGATATATGTGTTCATCTCGTGCACAACTGCTACTTAACAGAGAGTGGACGTTATTGATTCTTAAACGATGTTGCCAAGCTCAAAAGCAAATGTCGCACATTCACTAGTCACTATGGTCCCTAAAATATTTTATCTAACATTGTTAGGATTAAGGAATGAACAGACCGCACAAGAAACCCACATTCACTTCTTGATACTCGCATTTAAGTATGTCTTTCATTGTTTAAAGGTTACCGTCAGCAAACATTTAAGATTGTGGTACTGTGACTAAACATTCGTGAAATTTTCAAACAGCAATACCTGAGAATTTACTTGTATTCTCTTGTATAACAAGAATACACGAACAACTCACTTTGATTGAACTATTTTGTAAAATCACCATGTGTCCCAATTACATATATAACATACGCATAGAAATATTTAGATACAATTTCGTGTGTGACATAATTGATGATACTGATGCTGACGCAAAACTTTACCATAACATTATATATTCATACATATAATATTCGCATATTCTATATTTTTGTTTTGTGTTCATGTGTTTCAATGTGCTTTCGTGCGAATGTCATTTATTTGTGTTTGCGCGTGGGTCTCTCAAATCACATTTGATTGATGTATACCGAATGTCAACAATGTTTAGCATTTTCTTAGAATATAATATGTTTTTAAATACATCGCAGCGACGAAGTGTGATCATTATAGTAACGTCCAGCTCTTTTGGTGGAGGAAGACCCAAGACAAATGTCTGGGTACAACTACCGGCGCACTGCAGGTCAACTGGAAGACCTTCCCTCATTAAGTCTCTAGCCCCGAAGGCGACTCGAACACAGTTTGTGAGAGGCTAAGCAAACAGAGGAGTTACAACTCCATAACTCTATCGGTGTGTGTGTGTGACTTATTTTAGTACAAATAAATCAAAAGAAAAAAAAACATTTCTACGAATATACAAAAAGGAAATGTGATGAGAGTCACTTGGACATGTTATAGACTCAATGGTTGTGTCATTTGCAATTGCTTTAGTTAACGGTCGTCTTCTTAAAAATAGTTTAAATACAATTTCTATTTTTATGTTTGACTCTCTACCTTTTGTAAGCAGATGATGTTCGCAATTTGAGAATGTCAATTTTCATAACTTCATAATAATGTCGGTCTCTTAAAAGTTTTTGCATCATTGGTCTATAACGCGTTATCTTAATTCAGTATACGCAGTTTGTATTTTTATTCCCCAAACTTAAATTTTTTAGTAATCCTACGATCTACTATTTCTAAAGCCCGATATGCAACATTTATTACGGAAGATGTACTTTATAACTAATATGATATTAAGATCGGCCGAAGATTGGAAAATGCATTTGAGCAATGTATTCGACGATCAGCCTCGCGTGACTTCGTACCTAGATCAAATATAACTGCATTGCATTTTATTGTCTGATTTGTCTGTCTTTCTATTTTGTCAACTTCAGTGTGGTTTGCGACAGTTCGGACCAAAGTTGTGTTGCTTAAATAAACAACTGAATCAATGTTACCTAAAATAATACCCAGCAATGTTGTTTATTGATGTCCTAGATATAAATAAATATATATATATATATATATATATATATATATATATATATATATATATATATATATATATATATATATATATATATATATATATATATATATATGTATGTATATATTACAATCATTTACATTTAGAGCGTATTATTTTGCGAGTTATACTTTCTACGAATTGTGGCAGTGGTCAGATCGTTTTACTTATACAAACATACGAATTAAAAGATTTCTTTCTAATTTCTCCTAAACAGGGATAAAAAATTGTTCGGATACCGCCTTTGAAGGCGTCCAATTTTATCATTTTTGTCAGTAATTGAGATTCATGATGTACTTTACAGCGACCTTGAGCTTGTTATGTTTGTGTGAGGTTTGTGCACGTTTTACAGACTGCTTAATTATGCTAATGTATGTTCTTAATTTAGTTTGTGAAAAGGAAATTCCCTTCGTGTAAAAATATTAATATTGTTGTCACACGATATGCATTTAAGACACCTAAACGTCGAGTTTGATACAGAAAAATGATACATTCTTGATAATGGCTGGATAAACGTAATGATATTCGGAGAAAAATACTCTCAGTAAAACCTGAACAGGTGGACAATTTCACACCATTAAAACACCCTTTTAACAGGGTAGCAAAAACCAAGTTCATTTGGCCATAAATACACTCTCCCCAGAACCACCCTAACTTACTAGTACGTTAATATTCTATTCATTACAACAGTTTAGTTAGTAATATTAAGTCTGTTTAAGTATTATAAAAGGAATTGTGAGAAATACGTTAACACATCAGTCAGACCTTTACACATATGTCACATCATAAGTCTTTGTTGACTTCAAATTGTTATGGAAACCGCACAGTATGGGTTTGGGTCATAAAACTGCCTTGAGAATGAGCTCCGTACGGGGATCAGCTGTTAGGTTCATATTTCTAACCAATTAATGTGATATGCGTGTCATATGGCACTCGACCTCCCACCGGTTACATCATGTCCACTCCATAACAGTAACCAAGGCTACATTCAAAAAAACATGTGATAAGGTACAGTATTCGTTTTAGAACACAAATAAGCTAAAATTTGTATATTTCGTTATAGTGTCTATAGTTAATTATTAAAAGAGCACATATTAACATGGGCAAAAAGGTATTTATATACGCTGACGCGAGTAAGAAAATACTGCTTAAACGTTTTGCCTTTAAAATAATAACCACACTTTATCAAAGTATACAGCTAGAGCATTATTACTTGATGCGGAAAACACATATATAAATTACTAATATAATACATACTTGCATTACTTATAGAAATATACTATCAGCAATTAGTTTTGTTTAGTCGTTTATTTATTTATTTATTTATTTATTTATTTATATGTTTGTTTTTTTATTTATTTCTTTCTTTCTTTATTTATTTATTTATTTGTTTATAATAAAGCTCAGTGTTTTTCTTCTTCATATAGCTAGCTTTTAATCTTTAGCTGATACTTTCGTCACTGTTCCTGAACTAACAAAATGGTTTTTGTTGCAGTGGATTTTCACTTTTGTTGTAATCTTTTTTTCGACAAAATAAACACGAAAGGTGATGTCCACGTATATATGGACATTACGGCTATAGATTGCCATTTAAGTTCACTCGACGTCCGTGCACCTACCAGTATATACTGCGGGTCACGCGTTCACTGTATATTGGTGTAATACACTATACATGTACTATATAGTCATCAATTTTCCGATATTCCTAGACCAAATAACTTTAGAAGATAAATTTACCGAACTGGCAATTTACCGCCGAATCTGCCACGTAAGTCCCTAAAATCTGCCTACTACAAATACTACTACTACTAGTAACTACAACTACTAGTAGTACTTCTACTACTGATCCGGCCACACAATTTTAGTTTTGCCCCCCCCCCCCCCCCCCCCCCCCCCATCACCGCGGCTTTTTAAGCGCGGAAAGCGGTGGATTTTCTACCCCGACAGCGATGATTCACCCATTCACCCACCCGCCACCACCCCCTCCACCAAAACACACACACACGCAGCTTACTGCCCGACCAATCCGCCGCGACACTCGGTGGTTAAGTCTCTCCGAATCATTGGCTATTTGCAGATTGTTACTTAATTATAAGAAGTCTATAATTGCATATGTAATTCAACATGTTTAAAATTGTAATGTGTCGTTTTTTAGAATAGTATTGTTGATACAACATGCCCGTTACAGCAAATCGTGTTTTGAATTAAGATATATACTGTTTAATGTTCTATTGTTGTAATACTGTTAATTAGAACAAAAATCGTTTATATGACTATTTAATATCTTTAATATTCACTTTAAGTATGATTTTGTTTAAGGAAAATTAATAACCATGATGTCATCACTACAAACAATATTTGAACGGCAAAAAAACTACTGCAAATATATTGCTGAAGAAACGTATTTCACAGTTGGTTACACGCGTGTAGATTGCCAAACTTTGACACCTCTAAAGGATGCCTGGTGTTTAGAGATAAATTTTATGAAAACTGGACACTTATGCTCATTTGTTTCTAGGGCGTCTTGTTATGCTAATTACGGAGAAAATTTCAAATACATGTAAACTGATCAGATTTAATTTGATTAAGCCTGTTGTTGTTAATAAAAGGAAAATCGGTCCTCGGAAATGAGAAATTGTTCAATATACTCATGTATATAAAGAAGTTAGATTTTTAATGAATGTTCTTTGTAAGAGGATTATCGATCAAAGTGTTTACGCCCTTATATATATATATATATATATATATGTATATATATATATATATATATGTATGTGTGTGTGTGTGTGTGTGTGTGTGTGTGTGTGTGTGTGTGTGTGTGTGTGTGTGTGTGTGTGTGTGTGTGTGTGTGTGTGTGTGTGTGTGTGTGTGTGACTTTAATCGTAAAACTCGTTGTTATTAGGTCACAATAACAAAATATTTTCACAACAGAGTGTACGTTCAGAAAATAATGCCCATTAAAACGACCCATTTTACCACGAACAATAGCAATTCATTTCAGTATGTTTTTTTTTCAGCATATTTAATTTTTCAATTTACTGACATGTATTTTGTTGTTAAATATGTCTCATATGACATATATGTCGCCAGGTGATAAGAGAAAAGCCTAAGCAGCCCAGTTACCTCAGTCAGTGGATCATTCGGCTGGTTATAGGGTGTAATTGTGCAATTGCATCATTGTTATAAGGTTTACACAGTTAATTCTCTTAAAAATAAACAAAAATAACATTTTATTTGTTTACTTTATAAAACTTATAGACTGATAGCTAAGGCATGTCAAGCTGGGAAGCGTAATCGTAGTGCTGAATTGATACCCTTAAATAATTTGTTTGCAATAATCAGACAGTTGCCGCTTTTTACATGTAAACAAAACATTTGGAACCCGCAACCATTTCTAGTTGTCCATTGTCTTACAAAATCTTTTCCTCAATTTGCCAGTCCTAATTGTGCGGAGACAACACAATTAAATGTCAGTGTATTGTAAGAGTAAATGAATGGTTGTGCCGAAATATTGACACCTTTGACAAATTCGTCGACTAATTAAATGCACCCGGTCAAGAAAAGTAGATTATTTCCCAAACGGCTTATTCAGATAACTAATTGGCTCAATCGAATGCTAACCTGCCAATATAGATCACATGTGTGTGCACACGTTTAAAAAGTTCAGCTTTACCACATACCAAATATCACAACGACTAAAGAGAATCGTCAAACAAAAGAGAAATAAGAAAAATAAACATTTAATGGGACAAAACTATTTTTAAATATGCATTTAAAAAATAAAATTAAGTTAAATATTTTTACCGGATAAAACTTGTAAATAAGAATACATAGGTATCCCTTAAATTTACCTTAAGGTAATACCTTAATATCTGTCAAGACTTTTATTTCGATCTTAAACCAGACTGTTGCAAAATTATGTGACGTACTTCCTATTACAGATGAATCTTAATATACCATTTTGTGCTTTTGGGAAAATTGTATTTGAATTTCTTGTGCTAAGATCAACTTTTTTATCAGGGTATTAAATGAAACAAAAACAATATAAAACCAGTTAAGACCCCCACAAGTAATATCTAGTTATACCTGTCCGCGGCGACTCGCGGCGTTTTGACCCACCGAGTTCAGGGAACATTTAATTGCCCTCGTCGCCGTGATTGTCACGAGGAAATCGTGGCTGACTAGCGGCGGAAAGCGTTTTCTGGTCTAACTGAAATCCGTCTGCGGTGGACCAGCGGAAAAGGCGAAAATTGCGTTGCCGGATCACTACTACTACTTCTCTACTACTGCTACTATTATTACTACTACTACAACTACTACTACTACTACTACTACTACTACTACTTCTACTACTACTACAACAACAACAACTACTACTACTACTTCTACTACTTCTAACTACTACTGCTGCTATTGTCACTACTACTACTACCACTAATGCTGCTGTTGCTAAGCTTGATTTGTCATCGGAGGTATCAGTCTCCTAGTCATTTTAAAATGAATGTTTAAATAATTCCACTTTGAGCGGATTCTAGTTTGCTTGCTAAAAAGAAGTTAAGAGAAAAATAATAAGTAAAGAAACTTAAGGGTCTCAAAAACTTTTCTGACCTATATAGGTGAGACAATTTGAGCAGTCTCTATATCCTTTACGTGAGATTGCACAGTACGTATAACATCGGGATTTTTAGTACCTTTCTTACATATGCCAACTGCGGATAAATCCTCGGCTTTGTTTTGTTTTGTTGTTGTTGTTGTTTTTTGTTGTTGTTTTTTGTTTTTGTTTTTTTTTAACTTATACGCTCTTAACAATACTACGTTTTATTTTCTATGTAGGTTGTTTCTAAATTTCGATGTTTTCTTTCGTATTTTTTTTTTCATTTCACTTTTGACACTTTTGGAACATGATGTCACGGCATTATTTGCCATATTTAAATTGATCTTGTTATATATCAGCGCTTAGGCTGTTTTATTTGTTTCTATAATGTCTTATGATGTATCAGCGCTTGGGCTGTTTTATTTCAAACTGATCTCTCGTTTGGGGTTTTTGGTTTGACGTTGCCGAGGCTTTTATCTACTGTACATACTGTACATATGTTGATAGTGTATTTTGTTGCTAGTTGTTATGTATGTATATAAGTTCATTGTATCTGTTTTAACTCCCGATGCAGGCGCTTACTGTTAGTAGTTTAACTTTGACGGGATGTTGTTATTTATACTGTTTGTTTGCGAGGTTGGAGCGCTCCACAAACCAGGTTTAAGCACCCCAGTTGGCCCTTTAGTCGATTGACCGTTCCAAGGCGGTAACTGATGGGTTTTTTTATGTGTGTTATGTCTCGTCTCTGTGTTTTTGTCACATTTGCATTTACCTTGTTTGCCTTTGTCTACTGGTAGATAAAATTTAAATATCTGTGAAAATTTTGATAGGACCTTTTCTTATTAACCTATTTAAAAGACAGCGGTATTTTGTATTTGCAAATGTGCACTCGTGTATTAATGCAATTAATTTTGTTATAACGATCCATCGATAATATGTATATTCGTCAATAATAAGAAGTATTATCAAGTTTAAATGACAACATTCTTATTGATTCATAATTTATTTTAAATTTAGTTGTATATATAGTATATAAGATATAATGTATTTCATATATAAATGTGTAGATTTAAATTGCAATGAATTGTTTGCGCCATTACTATAGAAATTCATGCGTAACGAGTTGTTGATCAAGAAGTGGCTTCATAAAACAACTCAGATTCCACTTCTGTGGATGATTTTTTAATATAATGTATAAACGAGGACTTTACGGCAGCCATATGGGTATATGGATATATGAAAATACGACGCGTGAAGGGAGACCTAGCGGCTAGCAGTGTGTATGCCTTTTTGAATAAACTAACGATAAACTGGGACGCGTGTGCATGAAAAATATCATGTCCAAATCGGGTCTGTATATTGTCGTCCGTACCAATGTGGTCAATTGGGGACATTTCACATACAGTGCTTGTAGGCACGGATGTCAGCAGTAGTACAGCCGCGGACGTCGCCGGTTTGGTGGGTGTCCCCGGTTGGAAGTTGTGTATTCATACAACTGTCCCCGTTTGCCACCAAAAACACACACACAAATAAATCGAAAGTTTTTCATCTATTTGCTTTAAAGCATATATTAAAATACCGGTCGCTGATCTTAACTTATTCTTACACATTATAAACATACTCATTTTTCTGTTTGCTGGTAGACGTCTACACGCCCCACTTTTAAGTACATACAATCTTAAACTACAAATATATGTACTTAACCATTTAAAATATCATAAAGATGAGTAAACAAAACAATCACATCAAGGCCATGTCCTAAATACAGTTGTTGAATCATGCGCTTTTAACGTGCAAATGTGTTCGCTTAAGTATATATACAGCTGAGGTGGCTGTAGCGCATTCGATTAGTAGTAGTTCAGTTAAGCGACAGACTTTATAAAAATTATTGCTTACATAGTAGGTCAACTACAAAGTACTGTTCGAATAGATATGTAAAACAACAACGTAAATGCTTTTGGAATGTCAACAAATGACTCAGAATATCAGAAGCGCCTCACTAAAAAAAAAAAGAAAATATTGCTCCAGTATAAGTAGTTTGGTCACTTACAGTAAAAACATACAATTTTAAATGTTTCACATGAAATGTATACTTAGGGTACCAAAATCTTCGTCAAATTGAAGTGTCACAAATCTCCGAAAAGTGTACATATGTTCGGACAATTCAAGTTCCGGATGGTGCATGTTTTAAACTATTTTTAACTAAAACAGCACGTAGTGTGTCATTTGAAAAATTAAATTATATTTAATATCGTTTAAACAGGTTTAGTATAAGCAATAACAAAAACTGCTACAACTGTATGAACATCTAGTCAAAAAAATTCGGTGCGTGGAGTTGATCTATGCATAAATTAACTCTCTCATAAATTATCGCTTCTGCTACCCGTTTCACTACAATATATGCTAAATAGATATTGACTGAGACACTTTATTGTGTCCGATTACAAGCTTGATGATATCTACGAATTTGTCTTGATTGGGAGATCGGGACAGATAGTGTGATAATATTGACAAGTGGGTGGGGAGCAGGCGGATTAACGTTCACACATTAATTATGTGATCACAACTGACGATTGACACATGCTGACTGACCGTTAATTAGGAGTCACTTAAAGAAGGGTTTGTCCAATCAAGCTGACCGCTGGCCGCAGTAGGCACGTGACCGCTGATTAGGCGAAAATTAAAGAACAAATTGCTTGGGAGGACCTACACTGACCGCTTAAGGCAAGGTGACCGCTCTTAACACGTGACCGCTAACACAAGTTTGACTGTATTTCTGTTTTTGCTAATCAGTTACGTATTTTACCGGCCTTGACGTTTTATAGATCTAAACAATATCTCAACAGTATCTAAAAACTTTCGCATGTACTGTGTTTTGATGTGCGAATTACATTATAATTGCCACTTGCAAGTAAATAAAAAACAATACGAAACATTTCAGTGTGTAAATATGTGAAATCGTTTTTATATAGTCAGTTGGACTTAGCGGCAAATATTTCGTTCTGCACTTCTCCGATTTAAAACATTTAGCGTGCAACTAAATATGTTTCAGTTACACCTTATTTTTTAAGACAGAAGAAAACGCAATATGTTGGATCTTTATCTTAGGGCCTCATTATCAAACAATTCAAGATATAATCCGTAAACTGCCCCCTAACCGCAGTCAAAATATTAGTGACCTCTGCGGAATACTATGCTTTATTATGATGGATGATGGCTCTGATTATTATAAACACTGGCAAGTGTTTCGTTTATATTATTAGGGTCTCAGATAAAAGACAACAAAGAAGTCGTGGTAAGAAAATGTAAGCATGCGCATAAATTAGTTATAGATACATTTGTATGCTTCCTTTTCGGATTGGTACACTATATTATGATAAGATTTATGATTAGATAAATGTTGCTTGAAAGTTGCTCAAATTAAAATTGAAAATCCAATAATTTTGTAACTGTTATAAAACATAGTATACAAATATTTACAAGAACATATATATATCGCATACATACATTTAATATTAAAACCGGTAATTTGGTTTTCGTCCATTTGATTTAATATATAATACTGAAAAATATACACTTCAGAGTGAACTTCTCACATCTACTATGATAATTTTGTTGTGTGAATTATGGAAGCTACTTAATTCGAAGGAAATAATTCTCTAAGGGACGTATCAGTTACATTATTAAATTAGAACATTGCATCTACTACTTCAAGTAAATTGTTTTAACGTTTATGCCTAAAATATCGGCAAAACTCATGCTACGTAAAAAAGGAATACTAGTGGCATTTAAGATCTTTTGAGCAAGCACAAACAGTCGTGTAATGAAAGCGTTATACCTGGATGCGTCCATTTATTGTTGCAATTCAAACATATGTGTGGTGATTTTATGCTTTTTCCAAACAAATAATGTATTAAAAAACAGATTTTATAGGTGTCAAGCAATTCATCGAATGAAATAGGATTTAAGTTTTTCACACAAAAAAGATCAATAGGTGGCAGTGCTTACATTACGTCTGTAAAAATCGGATATTTATAAAAATGAGGGAATATTTCCGAAAAGGTCAAATATCATGATGACGTCACCTTTACGATTGGTCAAAACAACGGATAAAGGACGGAGTAGAATGGCATAGAACTAGCGGTAACGGTGTGAACAAATATCCGGTAAAGACGATAATTCTTAATTAATTACACAAAGTGGAAGTTATCTTATACATGTTCCTGTTTCTACCAGACTTGCATGTGGAAAACATAAGTCAACAAAATAGCAATGAGGAATAACAAACATAAAAAGTAAGAAGGATGATATAATTATTAACAAGTTTTAGGACATAAAACATTATTGACATATGAACAAAGGAAGTTTTTATAATCAGCCGAGAAAATTGATGTGATAATGCCTTCATATTAGCGACTGATTGCTTGTCTTATTTCGTTTTCCTAGGCTTTCATTTCTCGGGAAGTCATTTCTTGTAGCCTTTAGAACTAAAAATATTAGTTGTACATGCATTTTATGGGTTCCAAAATTTGATAATTAAACTGCACTGCCTAACCTCAACGTCGCCAACCATAGGTATGATACTTTTATTCATAAAAGCCTCCGCGATGCTATACGTGGCTTTGGTATATTAATATATATATGATTTCACAATAAAGACAGATAACATTTTCAAAGACGTCTGTCTATTTATTTCTTAATTCTCTTAATTGTTGAATGCCTATCATTTACTCGTATTTGTTTTTCCAGAATGTTTCTAAGCATTACTTAATATTTACTTACCTAACAAAACGAGACTGACATTTACTGACATATTTCATATTTTGCCAAGCATCTGAATGAACCAATAAAGTTATATCTTTCACTAGACCATTATGTAAATAAGGAAGATAATACGGCGCATGTTAATGTAATACATATATTACGTCGACGCCATAAAACTTGTGACAGAATCACTTTAATGTGGAACAAGACATGTTGTGGGCATGCAGTAGAAAGGCGTTCATCTCAATCTTGACATTTTTCAATTAAGTCAAAGCGTTTTGCTTGTAGTATGACAATCAGAAATCGATTACACTCTATGAAATTAGTAAAGTTCATTACAGTACTGCTACCACTTTTATATATAAGATTATGACATTACTTTTGGTTGAACCTTATTTCTAGTTAAAGATCTTAAAACCGGCTTACTTGAATTAGGCAAGGCAAGCGCATGAAGAAGAACGCTTTCCATCAGATTTCCACATATTTCTTGAATAGCGGCTACATGTATATGTCTAAAGAGCTCTGAAGACGAAAGTCAAAGAGCAAATGATCTGTTTTCTGTGTAACCTCACAGGATGTATTAAAACGATATAGATTGCTCAGATCAAACTTACAGTAACAGCGGAATATGCCTGCAGGATAGCTATAGTGTCTTGTCGTTTTGGTAAAAATAAGTGCAATATACATGGAGATATTATTCATTTATGCTCAGAGCTTTATTGATGTAAATGTTAAATTAAATGATAACATAGAAACTTAGAAAACTTTATAATTAAAACCAGGAATGCCAAAGGATACGAAATTTGGGTTCCGGATAACCTTTGAATGATTTGAACAGATAATTTAATAATTCATGAAATACGAACAATAAATTTGATATTTTTAACTTACAGTTAATCAAACAAATATCCGATCAAAGGAAATCTTGCGTTCATGCGAAGAATTTATTTAAAAACGTTATGAATTATTTAATATGCCGTTTGTGTACTACTTAGTAAGTCACATTACTTTGCAATTGTACAGTCTTCCTCTGGTAGCGTCGCGCGAACCTTGTTCAGGAAGATGATCCTATCGACTAACTCACTCGACAGCCTATTGCGCAGTGTATTGATCAGGAGGTCCGCCGTGGAGTAGATCCTTTTTGAAGGAACGGAAGTGGCCGGAACTACACGGACTTGCCTAGTGACGTATGCGATCTGTTTTCCTAACACCACTTCAAACGGACTTAAATAAACATGAGTAACTGAATTATACCGACAAACCTGTTAATTGTCTGCATAATTATAGTGTCTATCCCTTCTTAATTAAACCGAACACAAGAAGTTAAAGATAATATTCTATAATCAACATTGATTAGAAGAAGCGTAAACGTTGGCTGTTAATTAGCAAGTTATTATATAACTGTACATACCATCATGCTTTAGAACATTACTGAAACTGTGAAGTCCAGTATACGATACTGCGTGTCATAACATCACGATAATCCGTTATACCTGCTTATGCTAGAATGTGCATTGACAGCAGAAAGGTAACTTAACAAATTGGCTAATAATTAAATTTTACGTTTAAAATTTATTTTTAAACGAATATCCGGATGCCAAATTCAACCTGGAGAGCTGATAATTTAAATTGATATCCGGATATCCGTTGACATTAAAACAAATGCAACACATTCCTACATAATTAAATTTGAATTTATTTGAATCAATTTGCACTTTCGAATGGGATCTTTAATCGATCTCTTTGCGAGGTTGAACATATGGATGTAAACAAATGCTAAAACTCAATACTTAAACAGCATGTCAAAAGGAGTTACTTTATGTAATGTTTTATCTCGGTGTTGATGTCACACTTACTTTTATGCGTATTGTACCTTTGTCTATTGTCAGTTCGATTTTTGATGTATGATGTGACAATTATATGACGTTGTTTTATTTTTACTTTTGTAACTACGTAAACACAAAAGCTCACAGTGTTCAATACTATTTTATATTATAGATCATTGACGTCTTTTGCGCTCTTTAAGCATCTGCGTGTAGCTTAAATCACGTTTTGTAAATATCAAGGATATAAGCGGACGGTCCATCATGTTTCTACTTCTTATGCAGAATAGTAGAACTACTGTTGAAGCGTCTGATTAGTCAGGCAAGGCCGGTGTCCATGCATTGATCACTTGCTACTTATTCAAAGAAAACAATTACCGCCGGTGAATAGCTTTTTCGGCCTGGTCCATTGATCATGACCAAATATTAACTTACTATTTGATTCGTTTACCTTCATTTCCTTGTTTTTAATATGTTAAAAGTATATTGAATTCACGATCTAAGTCAGAGGGCCTTTGCCAATAAGTCGCCGACATCAAACTTTTCAGTCACTTACCAAGTAAGCAACATTTTAGCAGTAAACCCAGTTATTGCCTTGGCCGATGAAGTCTTTAAGATGAATAAAAATATATGACAAAGTCAAATGAGCATTGCAACATATACCAGCTATCTATCTACCTACCTTTTTATCTGTCTGTCTGTCTGTCTGTCTGTTTGTCTGTCTGCCTGCCTGTCTGCATAAACAGAACAGAACAGAACTGAAAGTTTATTTGGGAAACAAACGCTATCGGCGCAAAATAGATAGCATATATAAAATAATATATACAAAGTTATGAAGTTATAAGATTTGTCATTATAAATCATTTATAATCATATGGTTTCAATTGCGTTAATTAGATGGTAGATATAAATAGATACATAGACAAGTAATAGATTGTAGAAATCTGCTACAGTACTGAAAATCATGAAATTGACAAACGGAACGGAGTGGAAATGGAAATGAAACGTTTTTCGTTTCCTGTTGAAACGGAAACGGAACGGAGTGGAAATGGAAATGCAACGGAGCGCTACAAACGTTTGAAACGGTGTAAACGGTATAAACGCTATAACCGGAGCGCTTGGAACGCTAGAAACGGTAGAAACGGAAAAATCGGAATGCTCGTAACGGTAGAGTTATTTTCACTACCGCTTCAAACGTTTCTAGGTCACCCGATTATTTATAGTAACATTTCAACCGTTTCTTGGTACGAAATAAATTTAAACGAACACAATAACTGGCTTCAATTTATCAACACAAACGCGCTTTTATATGTACTCTGCAGAAAGAAATAACATAAATTATTATCAAAAAATCGTATTTATCAAACTTGTACATTACAGTTCCGAAACCGCACGAGTTGTCCAAGTCATCGTGCACCGTCAAAACAGAAACTGCACCAAAAATCACTCCGCACGATAAAACACAAAATTTA
Organism: Sinonovacula constricta; assembly: GCA_007844125.1. Lineage (NCBI taxonomy): Eukaryota > Metazoa > Mollusca > Bivalvia > Cardiida > Solecurtidae > Sinonovacula > Sinonovacula constricta. Next base: position 29,877,316 of record CM017559.1, read on the forward strand.
ACTATAATATTGCGTTTCTGTCGAAACTGATGTTTTAATTAATTCCAATGAATAGCTTAACATCCGCCTTGGATCGACATTCTTAGTCTTCATTGTTTGGCATATGAAGATAGTGTGTACACAGCTGTCATTACACGTATGCGCGCGCAATGTCGCAGCATTTCCCGAGTTTGAATTTTCGCTAATTACTTTGTAGCTGCATGGTCCGTTCCCGGATCAACTACGCCAATCATTTTTGTGTGAACATACTTGCTTGAAGTATTTTTCATTTACAAAGAATGCATTGCGTGGTACAAAATAAAGTTACTTAATGAAATTAAACCTCAACCAAAAGAAGGTAACACATCTCATATAACACAAAAAACATAAAACAACTACACATAAAACAAACAAACAATGCTATGTATTATTGCAAGGTGTGACCCAATCAAGAACCAATAACATCCTCCCCGGCACTCAGAGCCAATGACAAGTATGATCCTAAAGTTCAACGTCTGAATAACCATAGATTGCCAAATAGTGCACGTATACAATCATCGATTGACAGTTAAATGAAACAACCGTGATAAAAACTTACATCACGATAAATATTAAAGACATAATAATCATTACCGCCATTAAATTCACCTGATCACACATGATCATCATCAGGATCCCATATTACTATATAATCACCACTAATCATCATCAAAAGCAGCATCACCGGCATCACGATCTACATCATAATCGTCATGAGCATCAGCATCACCGTAACTGTTATTACCATTTACATTATAATCATAAACAGCATCGGTATCACCGTCATCATTATCAGCAGAAGCAGCAGTAGCAGCAGCAGCACCGTCATTTACATCATCATTACTTTAGTTACAGGGGTATGGATATGTATTTTATTTTATCTTGCCTCTTTGTCAAGCAAAGTTTCTTCTGCTTCTAATCTTAATTGTTATATATCTTATAATGAACAATGTTGTAAATTTGGACAATAGTATCAAAATTCCTATTTCTAAATGCATAGTTCCCATAATGCGCTGTTACATATATAGGATTAATCGGAATTCGTGGACCGCGATTAAGAATCTGCATACAACTTTTGACTTTACTTGATTTGCAACTATTTGAATGAGGCCTGGCTACGGCTCATTTTCCCATTCATGTCTTGAATGTTCTATGCCAAAATGTGGTCTAATGAGGGCCCTACCGGGTACTTAATTTTTGTACCCATTTAAAGATAGAAATATATTAATTTAAAATATATCGTTTTGTAAATTGATATTATGTTTCTCCATGCGCGTGGGTAGGGTTCATGCCATCATAAAGTTCTACTCTAATTGAATCCCTAATTTTTAGACATGAGCGGACACCCCAACTAATTAAGCTAATTGGCAGTTTTATGACACCTTGTTTGTCTAGTGGACAGGAAGTGTGACCGTGTTTTGGCGTCTTTTTCACTTCGCAAGAACACATGCATCCTCTATGCAGCTGTGTTTGAAAATGTCACCTTATGGCAGTCGCGTGGTTTATGACCTTCACCTTTTAAAGAGCAATATGCATTGACTTACGCGAGGACAACAAAAAGGACAAAACACTAAGGTGCACGATATCTTTTTTGGCTCATAAAAGGACCTAACGCTATATTTAGTAGTACCCACAATGGTGCACCCTTTCCCCACCCACTATTTTTTAGTTTAAGAAGAGGAAACGTGGATGTGGGGATTGGGGATTTCTTATAGTAAATACTACATTAATTGTCGTGTTTTTTGTAAATAATGTTATCAAGAGAAGACACATCAAGGAACACAGTCTAATGTATATTTTCATCTCGTGTTTATTGCAAATGTATTATTTCAATGGCTCGCCTATTCTTTTGTAGTTAATCCATACCTTAAATATAAATAATACCTTTATAAAAGTGTTTATGATCATTAAAAGGACTAAACAGTTTTTGTAAGGACATTTATATAAGTAAAAACATGCGCAGTCTGAAATATTACTACATAGTACAGTTTCCTCCCTCCACTATCATTCCTTTAGAACTTATATTTATGCCGCGAAGGTAAATCGTCAATAACGTTGCATATTTTTTCATAGCACACGCCGTTCACGCGTACTTACCATTTTTAATCCCTAAACAGTACCCAGCGTTCACACCCTCTATCTCTTCTAAATGGCAGCTTGAAGACAATTATCGATCGATATCATGTTGCACAGTATTGAGAGAAATAATAGGTCGGTCAATTTGAAACAAAAAAAATCTTTTCGGCGACTTCAAATGATAGTGACCGGTGATTGTTTCCCAGAATATTCTTTGATGTTGCAGTGTTAGCCAGAGAGCCCTCCTCTCCAGAAAGAAATTACACCGCATCTAATGATTTATTTGTTCACCGCATTTATTTGTTACAACCTTGGAGAAATTAAAATCACATTGATATAATTAGCGACTTCATGTTATAAGTGCGTGAACAATATTGTTAACAGCCGTTAATTGGCGCTAATATGTGCAAACCGAAAACACAACAACACACACTTGTTTCTAAGAAAGTTGTTTGTTCTATGAGACTTTATGTATGTGCCTGTTTTCGACAAAACAACATGTTCATGTTTATATGAGATAATCATTTTAACCATGAAATGTGACTGTAGTGAGTAATACTTATCTAAAATTATTGGATATTACACGTTACTATCAGCGAGACGTTAAATCTAAAGTCCGCCATATAACAAATATCGGAAAGGGGCAAACATTCGCCTTTTTATTTTGGCAGTGGGGATGGGGGTAAACGCTGGGCCTTTTTATTTGAAGGACCTTTTTATTTGAAGGGGAGAGGGGGTGGCAAACGTCCGGTCTGCATTTATAGGCCCGGGGGGCAAACGTCCGGGGGCAAGTTTTAAAAAACATTGTGTGTGATATCGTCTTATTTTAAGGTCGGATCACCATTACGCTTTTTTTTGCGGATTAACACGTCACAGAGAAGTTAACTTTTTAGGATACTTGGTGTGTGTGGACCATATTTGAAAGTTATTTCTTGTTTGTTTATTCCGGGATATGACGTCTGGCGAAGACAAGTAGGTAGGCATCTTCTCAATACTGCACTCCCTGAATTTTGAGGATTATTTGCAGGTGCTGGTTGTTAAGGGTATTTTTTGTCTGCAATTTCCCTCCGGGTGACTGACACTGAATATCCTCGTCGCAAACAATCTACTGCCGATTCCTTTATATGTGATGGAAGACTTTTGTCTCTCCCTAGAATGTTTACTTCTTTCGTCATTTTGCAAACACACCGGAAGTACTTTACCTTTAGAAATTTATTAAACGAAATTTTTAGTCAAAATCGGAACGGAGCGAAATGGAACGCTTGAAACGGTAGAAACGGAAGAAACGATAGAAACGCTGGAAGCGTTTGAAATGCAGCGCTGGAAGCGAATAAAACGAAACGGAAACGCAACGGAAGCGGAATGGAAACGGAGCGGCAAACGCTTCCAACTGAAATGGAAACGAAACGGAGTGAAAACGGGAAAATTGTCAATTTCGTGATTTTCAGCACTGTATGCCAGTTCCATTTACATACCAATTAAACAAGAAGGAACGTCTCAAACCATTTTATTTAGAACAGTGAAAAAATGCATGAAGCTCACCGTCAATAACATATATCTGATTATATTGCTGACAATATAAGCAAAATCGAGCATATTTCATTAGTCCATAATATCGCCCTAGTTCAATACATGTATTAAGCTTGTGATTTGACAGTCAAAATCTTGACAAAGCAATATTGTACTTAATGTTAAATATGTCTCAACATTTAATAGACTCTTAAAGGTGGAATAATGATGGCATCTATCACAATTATTTACAGCTGTTTGCCAATCTTTTTTTTTCAGTTATCAATAACTCTCTGTCTAAATAAGCGAATAAACTGGTTTATGTTATTAACACCCTGACTTATCCAAACAAAGCCAAAATTATATTTATACAAAAGATTTCTTATCTTTGTTGCCCAACACAATCTTCCAGCATCGTCTAGTGACTTGAACATATTGTAACATTGCTTTGGGTATCTTTACAAAGGCATATGAAGTTGGGAACACCAGTATTTAATACAATTAGTATAATATTTGACACAGAGAGGTAATCGTACTCATTCTCCGAGGACTATAGATGCCTGCCTGTCTGCCTGTCTGTCTGTCTGTCTGTCTCTCTGTCTGTCTGTCTGCCTGTATGTATGTCTGCCTGTCTGTCTGTCTGCTTGTCTGCCTGTCTGCCCGTATGTCTGTCGGCATGCCTGCCTGTCTGCCTGCCTGTTTAGGATAATGCACACCAATGCGTTTACATTTATAAACGAAATTTTCTACTTGATACTAATACTGATCGAATATTATTGGATTCAGTTGAACTATAATATCGCAACATGCAAGTTTGAATACCTCTAGTTGATCTTATTTCGTAAATGATACATTTAAAAACGGCGATGTTTGAGATGGCAATACAGTATACGTGTTAAAATGACTCATCTGTTCGTAACTGTTAATCGGAACACTCATAATAAGATTAAATTTTAGTCATGCAGAGAGCGTTTTTAATTTAAAAGTTCCATAAAACGACTTATTATTGATTGCATTGCCATCCGTTTCTTACAAGAAATCAAAAAGTTAAAGTAAACGAGAAATATAATATGTTCCCTTAATCGGGATTACATAAAGTGTTTTTATTTTCTATTTTACATGTATGTAAAAGACACGTTCTTGGTTATATATCAAACATCAAAACCATCGATACAACTGAAAAATAATGATTATGAAAACATGCATTTTCTAAGCAAAGACTTGGTAATAAATCTAGCTAAAACGTAATACGCACGAAGGCTTATCCATTAAAGAGATGAATTTACATCCTTAATTATTCATCTTTTGCTAATGAAGCATGCCTTTTAACTTAACTGCATAATTTTGCAGGTCTGTAATATTTATTTTAGTGCCTTCCTTGATGATAAAAGGTGTGCAATCCTGTTTATAAGCTTCATTTCTGTACAGAGCTCCTTAGAATTAATTGAAAACAATAACATATTCAGGTTATCAGGTTGCAGACATGCAATAAGAGCAACTGACTGCGTTCTTGGTGAATCAATGCGTTGAATGTTAGAATCACCATTGATCAAAAACAAGTTCATGGTTTTTAATCTAATAAACGTTCCGGGACATTTAACCATATAGATGTTTGCAATGAAAAGTCGTTGTTCATGACTTACACAAAATCTCTTCTAGGTAGCATGTTAAATGACAGTAATTTGTTTGATCATCATTGCATATCTGACAATACATTATGTAATTATTTGCCTAAAAGGTGGATTTCGATTCTATTTGCAAATTCTGCTGTCTATTTTAATGGAAAGGAACTTACATGTATCCCAGCTAAATATTTTTTCATTTTATTTCATATTGAACATTACTTAAATCTTAAGATTCGAATGCGCTTGTTTCTTAGATTAAGTAATCTGTACTTTTAATACCTCTTTTTAAATCTAAAAAATCTACATTTCAATGTCAGCACGTTTTATCTATACATGCAATAGCAACCTAATATATTACCACGCTGTACTCCGAAATAAATACTTCGAAGAAACAGCTTAAGTGCTACTGCACACGTACGCCACAGTGATAAGTACCATGAAAAAACGGTAGTTTATAGCATCTTCCATGCTTAAAAGTTGAAAAGCTGAAAATATAACCAGTTAGACCTAGTCCCATTTGTTTAACGTATGAACAGCCATTTCCATTCATAATCAGCATGCAACTGAATGTGAGTTTCTCTCCACTTTGCAAGAAGGAATATGCAAAGGGTTTTTTTTTTTTAATCTTGAAGGCGAAAATGTATGTGGATTGTTTAAATTTTAAATTGCGTATATGTACCCAAATACCTCCTGCTTATGATAAAAAGGACCTTTTATTTTTATCAACACATTGCAAATGCTGTTCTTTCCTCACTATTTGCGGTGAACAACATGAACATATTGATTATTGCGCAAATAAAATAGCATCCATTGTATATAAAATATGCATGAACAAACACTAGGAAGTTTAACTTTTTTTAAGTTCAAAATTCACCGAAAACGTTCTAGTATAAATCTGCGATATATTCTACCTTAATGCGAAATAATGAAAATGTACCTTTAAAGACAGAAAATTGGCAATCAATATTTTTAGAAGTAGAAAGTTGTTGTTAATCATAACATAAAATATAAAACACCCCAACGATTACCGTGGAATGTAATATCAAGCGAAAAAAGGCATGCTCCATTAACGTGGGCAATCTTAAGTGGCTTTGCACATTAATATGATTCATTTAAATTCTTGAAAGCTTGAAGTGTAAGCCATGGACTGTCCTTGTTGTCTATTATGCATGTTTATCTTGTCAAATAATAGTCACCATTTGATGTCTATACATATTCTATTTAATAAAAGTTTTAACTTAATGACATATACCAATCGAGTGTTTGTATGAAATGAGTAAAAGATCGTTATTTTACATGGAAAACTGAAAAGAAAAGCGTTGTGTAATAATAAGTATTTAAGCACAACCAAAATGTAACTTAGATTGTAGATAAGATAATAACATGTATAAGAAACATACGATACAAGACACGAATTTGAAATAACAATGGCCAGCCTGTATCACCTGTCATTTATTTATTGCATGTATGCCTCAAGATACTTTAAAATAGTAATTCTATTTCTGGTCCTTTTTTTCATTTCATATTTACGATTATATGACTGGATCTTGTGAATTCGGATGAACATATTAATTCGGGAGGGCTTAAATCTGTTTGGGGATCATCACATGTTACGCTAAAGTTTGATTCACATGATACGGATGATAGTAAAACTAAAATATTACAAGGCCCTATGAGTACAAATATTACAAAAAAGCCCTAGATAAATACATACAGTGTATACAGTGCCATGCAAATGCAAAAGCGACAAAAACAATGTGACGGTGTACGGGAGACAATACACAAACAGAAACAAATCATGGTAACAGCAACTTTATTGAATGGTGTCATTAATTAGTTCTTTTTATACTTTTTGCTTAGACTGTTTTATTAATTATGTTCTCCTTTTAGGAACTGTTGCTGAGGTTTATATCTCCGGTACATATTATGCATTCTTTGATAGTTCATTACAGTTATTGATAAACTGATTGTAAGTAGTATTCCTCTGTCAGTTTTTTAACTTTCGATGTTGTTGCTGATTGCTTGTTGGGATACTTTACTTACGGTGTTTGAGAAAAATAAACGGCATGAAGTTTTATGTTGAAGCTCTCCAAAAATCACGTTTAAACATCCCATTTTTAAGGATGATTAAGTTCCATTTCCCTACTGATCGTTCCTTTGTGTAGTTCGACTTCTTACAAGATCTAATAATATTTTGGTATAAACATGGCAATTATCCTCTATCTCTCGACGTGTTGGATCGTGTAATCATTTCAACGTTGTAAACGTGTTATTCAATTCACCATCACACCATGCATACCAGTGGGCGTACGAATAATACATTAGCTATTGTCATGGCGTTCCATTAACAGCCAACACTATGATTGTTTTCACTTATATCAAGAGAGTTATGTTCTTCAACTATGACAACAGAGAAATCGGCATGCAATTTTCACTTACACAGGTACTAATAAAATTAAAAATGACAGAACCACAAAATAATGCTTTCAAATAACAATCATTTAATTGCCAACTGGTGAATACTTAAAACTTTAATTGCTTTGATACGTGGGAGAATATTAAATGTCATGCTACTTTTAATATAGTTCTGTCCAGGCAGGGGAGGTCCTAGTTTCAAACCCGAACCGCGAAAGAAACATCCTTAAGGAAGCGAGAAAACAAAAGAAGAGTTTGCACAGTATCCATAAACACAATGACATTCTACGATGTACACTTATAAGATAGGCGGATAAACTAATCAGCATAAAGTTGCATACCATTTTACCGATACACTTTAATGTTGTTGTTGTTTTTTTTGCGTAATAATTGCAATTTGTTGCACTGTTGCATAACACCGTTTTAAGTGGCATTCTGTTGCAAATCCCATACATTTATTATTGATATCAGACTAACAGAATGTAGCTGTCAGAACAAGTTGCTTTAACTTTACAGGTGCATTTCTTTCGAGAACGAAATGTTTCAAATGAACACATGGGTTTTGAGTGGGAAAAGCAAATCTATGCATTTTATTAACATGATGTACTTATATGCAATTATCATTAATGCATAGCAATGCATATCATACCACTGACACGCATATTATTGGTAAGTCTGTCATAGTGTTCGTCATCGCACGATCAAAAAAGACAAGGGAGTATTTGATTTCCATTGAACAATAATTAATTTTGATAGGCCAGTATTGTCAAAGTTAGAGCATATACAATACGCATGTACTAGTATTTCTTCAAAGCCAATTACACTATTGATCATAATTCCACTTTTAATAAATGTTTTGGTGACTGATACATTTACGTAGAATGACTGTTACCACTTCCGACTGTTATTAATATAAATGTTAAAAAGGTGAGATAGTATACTCATATTTTGAAAAGGCATAACGATGCAAAAATAAGTTAAAGCAGAAATGTATCTCTGCGACCAATTTAATAGGAAATCGGGTTAGAAATTCATGTTGCATTTTCTTCAAAGTCAACCCTTTACATGCTGGAGTATAGTGCAAGTATAGTGATAAACAAGTAAAAACTTATTCTTTTTGTTAATTAGAAACCAAAAATGCTTTGTTAAATGAAAAATAGTGTTGTCATTTAAAAAAACACACATTTAAACTTCTTTACAATGTTAATATTGCACTGCTAAATATGTTCATAGCAACGTCATTTTCATCTTGTGCGCAAAGTAAGTTTTTTTTTCATATATAAGCAGCTGAAACAATTCGTTTTAGAGTGTCTATGTTTCCAACACCATTATCATTAATCAAACGGATTGCCATCACGAGAGAACGCAAGCAATAAACCTTTGTCAATTATTTTCTGTTATTTATATGAAACGTTTGTTATTGTGAACTAAACTCTTGATTAGCTTGGGTGGGGGAGAATTATTTTATATAGTCATTTATTTATTTGCTAAATATTATATAGTCATTTATTTTTTGCTAAATATAAGACGACACATAAATCCTACTTTTGAAAGAACCCAGAACACTCAAAAATATATGAATGTGACCCAGACGTTTGTTAATCATATGCAATATAATCTAGGTCACTTCGCGATTCACGTTTGAATTAATGAATGTATTTCAGTCAACATACAGGATACTTAAGAATTTATAGAACGTTTATATATGAGTACAACATGTAGCTTGAGAACTGATCTTTTAGCAAACAGTTAACTTATTTAAATCACTTGGTCTTTTAGAAGCTTTTTGATTATGTTTGTAGTATGGGTGATTTATTGTGTGATTGAAAAAAAATAAATTATACAATTGGGTAGTAAATCGCACTACAAAAGAACATCTTGAATATGTGGCAATTAATTTGTTAAGGCAAAGCACACATGAGTGATGAATTGTGTGTTATAGCTTAAATCATTACTGAAAAATGCTTAACATTTGAATTATAATATAACAAAAGATTAATACAATAAATAATGTAACGTACTTAAGAACAAGTGTCATAAAACAACCAATTGTCCAAGTAGGTCATAGTGTTTTGTGCTGATAAGTGGAATATTTATTTAGATTATATTATTGCTTCCTACCTTTTACAAGTTTGACACTTTGCGTGCACGTATAAAAGTGCTATCTCCATTACTCTTAACAGCATCCTCTGTCACTACAAAAGAAAATCGGCATTGAGTATGACGAACGAGATTTTAGCGAGATTGTTATACATGTATATATCTTTTTTTTTCTATACGAGTATGCCATAACTGTTTACAGTTTAAAAATAAATTGTTTTCATTTTATTCATGAACTCTGATAAAATCCGTTTAAACAACTTACATTGACACCGATATCGATGTACACATGCATGGTCTTTACTATGATCATAAACTTTTAATATTAGAGCGGTTACTGTATCGCAGCGAAACGTAACCATTGTAAGGATGGTAATATACGTGACTAGATTCATAAATTGTTATATGACTTATCACAGATTTGTTCTCACTTTTACCTTTGGCGTGCCTGTGAATACCTTGGTCCTGTGTTGTTGTGTTGTTTTTTTTTAATTTTGTATAAGTTGCAATGCTCAAAGGTTTTTGTCTTATTTATTCTTAATAAAAGTGTGATAATACAGAAATATCCCCAAACAAGGTCGTAGCCTTAGTAGATAAATCAGTATTTTTAGACTTAGCATTACAAAAATGTGTAGTAGACTATTGGTTTTATTGATTATGGTATGTTCGTATGTTTGTTAGTGAGCCTTACACAATATTACACCACGAGGTGATTAACTAATAAATGTTTTATAAATATATATATATGAAGAGAGAGAGAGAGAGAGACATAGAGAGTGACAGACAGAGAGAGAAACAAAGCAAGAGATTATCCATTCGCAACTAAACAGACAATAGCCAAAATAGCTTGTAATGGAATTGGGAACTGAGGGTTCAAAATTCAAACCTACATTCGTTAAGTTCTCAAACAGACCTTATTCGACTTGAAGTGTCACAAATAAACGTGCAACACACAAAGAAACATTTTTACCATGCTTGAAGTATTCTTGGTCGAAAGGTTTAAGTTATGGACTTGGGATCGGAGAGATCTGGGTTTCATACACAAGATCCAAATTAAGATTTTAGTCCTTGCCCAACTTTTCATTTTCACATTTTGAAAAAAAAAAGGATGTTCAGATTTATTTTTAGTTTCGTGACGACTTCCCTACACACATACATACTAAAGGACAGAATCCATGTTGGATTATATTGAAAATTTGCATTCCATAAGTCATCATTTGATATGCTATTGTGTTTCGGTCTTATTTTTTGGCGTGTTACTTTTTTTCCTTCACAGCAACTTTATTTTAACATCAATGCAATGTGTAGTTGGTAACCACATTTGAACGTAATTATGTAATAACATTGCTTTGTAACAATATAATTTCCATTTGGGTCATTGGCATGCCAGGTCGTTCTGTTTACTATTTCTCTCAGTTTTTGTCTGCATCGTTTAATTTTAGCAAACATTGAACTTTGTTTTTTGTGCACATAGCTCTGATACAAAAAAGCTTCCATACAAACCTCTTTAAAATAACCAACAAGATAATAAGAAAGAAAAGCATACTATGTTCCTGAAAAATACTACCACCTATTTTGTGTGGTATAAGGCACACATGCTTTGTTTTGCTTGTACACTTTTGTTTTATAGTTAGCTTTAATGTTTTTGGCATCCTGACATGTTTCATGTACTTCTATTAAATGCTGCAGGTTAATTGTCTTTTTGATTTATTTTGTTTTTGTTTTCAACCATTCTTTGGTCTCAGAATTATATATTAAACATACTTTTCAGTTGATTTATAGTTACTGAAAACTGTCCAAAAATATTTTCAAATGTCTTCATACTTGTTCCCATTTTACCTGTTAACGTGTTACATTTTTGTGTCGCATTTGATAATTCGTATCAATAACTTGTCTTGTCTACTAATTGAATGTTTAAAATGAATTAGTTGATTAAACTTGGAAACAAAATACTTTTCAAAGAACATATGTATGTTTAAAATGTATATGTATATGCATATCCGAAAGCTTAGAAGAAGTCGACTTTTGCCAGATTTCTGTTATGTGTGGTTAATTGTTTAAGGTATTTATTAACCAATTAATTAAACAAGCAAGTAAAGACTATTAAGATTAAAATACAAAAAGACGGCCTTCATAAAATAATGGATAAACAATTTCATCGTTAATTTGACTAGTTAATTTTACAACCTCATTTGTGTCCTTTAACAACATAATAACTTAAAAGCTATGGCCAAACACAACTAATCAAAAAGCAATGTCATATTGAAATATTTATATCCCATACACTCCATGCTAATTATTTTTACTTAAATAGCACGAGCAGTTAAGTGCATGAGGACTGGTCCTTTTAGTTAAATTTAAACAATGTGAATACCATAAATGTATAAGCGGAAAGGACAGAAGAAAAGTATTCGTTTATGACTATGCATGCATTCTTCATCATTTATTTGCTTGTAACTAAATAAAAAAAAACTAATGGCGCCATTGCTATAACGACGGCTAAAGGTGCTGTATGCCGGAGTTAAATAAAGAAATATAACAAAGTCCTATGAGTACTGTAATGTATATTGAAATTTAAAATAGGCACAAGAGATGTGCATTTAGATGCCAATGAATTTTTAAAATGTTACGACAAAACTGTGACGAGAAGTACTACAAAACAGAGAAAATACAACAATAAACGCCTTGGAACGGTCAGTCGTCTATTTGGCCGAAACATATTAAAGTCGATAAAATGATAGCGGTATAGCGCAAACAATAATGCCTTCAATGTTTCTCTCATGACTGGTCGAAGAAATGTCATAATAATGTGACTGGGTGTGGTATCATGCCAGGTGTTCACGGCATGCTAAAAATATATAGGCATCACTTTATCTGCTACTTAAAGTGGCAATGTCACAATATAATATGATATTTTAACGTCAGGTTTGGCTTATAAAAAAGGATTCGGATTTAATGTACAGATAGGAGATACAGATACATATATTAAGCATATATTAAACAAGTTAACAATGACAATTCATTAAAATGATATAATTTGTATATTCACCAGTTTAATAAACTTTGTAAATGTGTCACTGAAGAAGCACCGTTTAAGCGATTTAGGTTTTGCATTGTGAGCAATAAGAGGTATGGAGATAATGGGTAATTTCCAGGTACCTGGTAAATCGACTGCGCAATACATTAGAAAGCAGGCAAGTCTTCAGCTGCAACACAGTCACATCTTTCAGATATATAGTATAGGTTCGGACAAAAGCTACAATATAATAAAATTTAATTATAGTAAACTTATATTACTTTATATTTTAAACAACAATTAGGTTTAAAATAATTACTCATAAATGACAACGAAAGCAGCCAAAATACACCCAGTTCAAAATTAACGTTTTAACTGCTACGTGACAATCGCTTTGATATACTTCGTCACCACTACATCCCTGTGATCTGAATATAAATCCCGATTTCAAACCTAGTAAGAAGCCACAAAAGGCAGTGAGGCCCCGCGAAGGATACTATTTCGTTTACAATGTATAGCCAGTAGAGCACTCATTTATATAACATGTTTCTCCCTCCTTTTGCAAAGTCACTGAGATTACTGCGCCGCGTTGCTCGTACATAAATCTGCAATTCGTGAATATCTGCATTACACACAATAATCTCTTGAACATCTAGTTAAAACAGATTACAATATTAATTTTGACATTGAATCATAACAGGACACATATAGCCTCCTGCGATAACGTATTTGTTTCTGTACACATACTCCATATTCAAAGCATGTACTGTCAGCGAACAGTAAAGTCATGCAGGGTCAGCCTTTCACGGATCCGAAATTCAGCTTTCTCATAACTCTGGACGCTGTCTCAAGCGAAATTGCATAAAAGCTACAATTTTAATGATACGATTGTTGTGACTATAATTTCTGGAATACATTATGAAAAGTCGCTATATTGATAGTTTACATATATCCTCGGGTGCATCGTAAACGTTCCCCATTGAGCTTAAATGAGAGCACCAGGGTCACATACAACGTGCTTTAGGTAGCTTTCAAAGCTTTTTTCGGTGTTCCATATGTTTTCCAATATATGTCAGAGAGTAGGATAGCAACTTGTGCTGTGTTTTTAGATTATTTAAGAAAAGTAAGCAATACTAAGGCCAAAAAGATACGCTGATTATAATATTGTTTGTACATGTATGAGGCCAATAAATGGTAGGTAAGATAATGTTATTGACATTTGTGCAATACAATATCTCCTTAGCTTAAAGGCGTGCTCACAAATGCGCTGACTGATAGGGCCAATTTGGCCTTAACCCTTCCAATAGTGTCTTGACTTCCTCGCTTGACCGGAAATTCAACATTACCGAGGTCATTGAGGCTCTGGACCAACAATGGACTATGTTGTTAACTTCTCTGCATATAAAGACCTTGCGCTCTCAGCATCTGTTGAAAGTATAAATAAAGCTTTAATCGACCTTAGTTTTTTAAAGAATTAAAATACATATGTGTTGCAGCAAAACTGATTTGCGTATGAACTCAATCTATAACTTAAGCTAGCTTCTGCTGAAAGCAAGACACATCAGTAGCAACGCATGGCAGCTGTGACAAAGTTTTGTGCTATGACATGTTTTTATTGCACAGTCGTAGTATCGCAAATTTGTCTATTTTGGCTTCTGTGTAATTCTTGCGTATTTAAAAATCGTTATATTTAGTGGTATTGCAGTTGTTGTTGTTGTTTTGTTATTTTATTGCTGTTGTTGTTGATGCTGCTGATAGTGTTTTGCTGTTGTCGGTTTTTTAGTGCATATCTTGTCATGTTTACTAGGAGATCATTTTATACATTAGTTCAACAAAGTAAGTAACTTAAATATATTGCGTAAAAGCCTACATGAGATTTGGTTGATGCTGTCCTGCCAATTGGCACTCAGTTTGTTTGTCGTGAAACCAGCGAATATATTGTTTTCAAACGGCGCAATGATGTCTGATTTGTTTGCCATTGCACCATGAACTACTGTCGTATAATACTCGTGCTGAAAATAGTTAATTACACTTACAAACCATCAGCCGGGCAGTAATTTCAATTAATCTTTGCACTTTCAACGAAAAGAGTAAAAATATGATGAAAAGTATAATGTTATTAATTTAATTATATGACAGAATCAAAGGACAAATAATAATTTTAGAATAATACAGTTTGCTATTTTGGGTATTAAGGTAAAAGCGGTTTGTTCTAAGACAAGATTTACGTAGATTGAACAAATATAGGGCGTACGTTTTGAAGAATTTTTCTAATTGTTTTCATTTTAAATGTATAAATATCTAGCCTACCTGATTGATATTGCATTCAGAGTACATGTCTGTCCAAACATTGCTCATTAGCTGCAGATATCTGCACCCATCTTACGAACTATCCATGATAAAGGAGCAAGATAGCCGTCCTCCTGATTAAGAATCTTAAAGAGACTTCCGGTCATGGGTTGAGCACAAACATTTTGTCACTCTGATTGATGTTTTAAATTAGCCGCTAAGTTCAACTGACTATAAAATACGGATACACATTTAAGTGATCAAATGACTTTATATGTTTCAAACTTGCAATTATCTATTTAAATGTATTTAACAATTAAACACAGACTTTGCGACAGTGTTATTTATAAAAGTCAACTTTACATTTAATACCTTTCTTTCGTCTTCGTATATTTCTAAAGATATTTTTTGGAGTCATGAAAAAGTCGTGGCTGATAAAATACGTAATTGATTAGCAATAATAGACAAAAGTGCTCAAAGTGTACTTAAGATAATGATCTTATTTGAAAATTGAAGATCAAGCAACCCTGGTTCGGGTTGATTGTGCATCATTTCTATGTTTTCTATTCATTGTATTTTGGGTGGTCTTCCGAAAACAGTATTGCGTTAGCCTTAAACCCACCAATGACTGGCATTATGGTAGTCAGTGCTAGAACACCGTCGGCAGCAGTAAGCGTAAATGCGCACCGGAAGAAGTACCCCTGATAGTGTTGTTGTTTGTATCTTAAAATTGATTCTTTCTCCTTTTTTTGACGGATTTGCTATTATGAAGATAATCTCGTGCAATTTGGTGCAATAATTTTATGCCCAATAATGGACCTATCCATTTATACCGGAAATTATAATTTCACTGAAAATGTGCGGAAACACTATGCAAAATTCACTGTATATGTTTTCTGTGCTGGATAAACGTCTTTGCAACACATAACTTGTCTTCGCAGAGACCCTTTTAATTAATCTTTTTCAGCACATATAGTTTTGTGGGTCCTAAAAAAGGTTCGCTGTTGAATTGTGACATTTACTTAATAGTAAAGAACAAATTCATTGAGTGTCGTATAGCCTATCAAAGTCCGAAAAACAAACTTTTCCCATGTACACATTTCAGTAAACATTCCATATATAGGCCTCGCGCTCAAGTGCGTCGCCATAAACCCAGTCATGTGTATTGTTCCCGAAATCTGGCCACACACAATCATTCTTGCATAGCATTCGGAGACATTGAACCTCTACAAATGGGGACCCCTAAATTGTTTTCTCTTTATAGAATTACAATGACTATATTAAACATGCGTTGTACAGTATAATATATGCTTGACACTTTAGTGAAGTGGCAGAACAAGGAACAACTAACCTAATAAACTGATTGTACTTGTACAAATGTAAATATAAACTTGAAATTCAAAAAGTGATTTTAAATATCGTGATGAATGTCGTGCCTAATGCTGTGGTAGTACGACGTAAAAATTAGTTATGTTTCACGGTTTTATACAGGACTTAATTTGACAGTTTTGTTATTTTTAATGCAAGATTGTCTCCTTACGGGTCTAAGTTACCATTTAAACTAAACATTGCTGACCAAATATTCACTGTACTTGTTCGGCTAAGGCTTGAACTTACATACCAGGATCTTGCCAGAAGACTCAATGTCTCGGCACAACTCGTGAGTGACATATTCAATTCATGGCTTGACATTATGGCTGAACATATGTTTTACTGTGTGATATGGCTAACAAGGGAAACAATTCAGAGAACAACGCCATCATCTTTTAAAGAGACATTCCCAAGAACAACTTATATACAAAAACAACAACACAGCCAAGTTTTAGTGGCTATTGCTCCTAATGGATTCATAATGTTTGTTTCAAAGCAGTAGGGTGGTCGTGCTAGTGATGTTTTTTATTACCAAGAGTAGTTCGTTTCTTGACTACCTTTTACCAGGAGATGAGGTCATGTCTGACCGAGGTTTTACCATCAGTGATTTTGTTTCCGTCGTGTTAAGCTTAATATACCAGCATTCATGAAAGGGAGAGATCAGCTCTCAGAACAGGAAGTGATAGACACTAGAAGGATTGCATCAAACAGAATTCATGTAGAGCGAGCCATTATGCGTATGAAGTCACATCGAATACTAAATATGAACATGTCTAACAAATCATTGAAAAAGGTAACAAGACTTTACTGGTAGTGTCAGTATTATGCAATCTTAGAGACCCATTGATTAAGGATAATAGTGATAAAATTGAGTGAAGTATACTATTGGAAAAAAGAAACACAACAATCCATTACTTAATAATACGTAAGAAAATATGACAAAGTCCTATGAGCATTGCAACATATACCAAACTCCGTAAAGGCACAGAACAAAGGTATTTCACCTGCAAGCCAAGCGAAAACTAAGAACAAATTTGTGATGAGTCATTTAACGAAAAAAAGCAAACCCGACAGTTACCGCCTTAAAACATTTATTTACATAAAATGAAAAGCATTGTGACATTTGTTTAAAAATAATTAAGTAATGATAGTTGGATGCATATTTTGCTGCTTTACTTTTTTCCATTTATAGTATGCCCATTATGCACTTTAAAAGATATTGATTGACTGTAATTGATCTTTCTTAAGATTGTATATCATGGGTGAATCAATATAAATTTACACAAGGTTGAATTTAAAAGTGAGATGTTTTGCAATTGTTTTTCGAAATACATTGCAGCAACGAAATTATGGTCATAATAGCGACGTCCAGCTAATTATTGGTGGAGGAAGACCCCAGACATGTCCGGGTAGAACCACCGGCGCACCAGAGGTTAGCTGGAAAATCTCCCCACAAAAAAGTTCGCACCCGACTGGTACTCGATCCCACGGAGTAAAGGGCTGAGGAGTAACAAGTCTGTTACTTACAGCTCGGCCACGGCGCCCCGTTATGCAATTGTTTTTGGTTATAATAAATTACAAGTAATAAAGCGTCAGGATGAATATGTTATATTTATTTCACTTTTACACTAGTGTAACACTAATTTACAACAATAATAAACACACATGTGAAACAACCATCTTTTCTTGACTTAATTATTATCTCTGTGTTTTTGTTGAAACATTTAATTTTCTAAACAACAATCGTAAATATACATCTGAAACAACCATCTTTTCGTGATGTTTTTATTATCTCTGTGATTTTGTAGAATCATTAAATTTTCAAGCTTATTTTAAATCTCTTTATGAAGCATTTATCACAAGTGTGACAAGTATAGATCCAGATCAGCTGGCACATCCATGACATCTCATCTGGATCTACACTGTTTGCCTATGGGGTAATGATATGTGTGATACATTATCAGGTTTACTCATAAATTTAGGATTTGCTGGCATTTTGCTGATATCGTGTAGTGACATTTCTATCATTTTTTCAAAAGGGCACTTGTAAGATGCCCAAGGACTGAACCCGGCCGGTCCATTATACTGACACCGACAATCAATACCAATATTTAACGTCTTTGGTTAGACCCGACCGGGAACCGAACCCACGACCTCCCGATCCGCACGCTTATGCTATACCACTTGAGCTATTGCGGCTGGTTTAATCAGAAATATAAAAATGAAATGATTCCACTTTAATCCTTAGTATGCTGAATTAATTGGGATTGTGAAGATTAAAAAGTAAATCATAGTTACTTTATATTGTTCCCTAAATGTAAACTTTGTCTGTTGCGGGTGAAACAAAATTAAAACAAGTACAATAACATGTGATTTTGGAATAAAATCATGGTGAAATTTAATGCTTTAACCATCCAGTTAGTGGCATTTACTATGATTTCAGTAAGTAACTTGGAAAGTTGTTTTAAAAAAATCTTTGAACAAAGTGACACTGGAATATTCAATTGCGATGGTATAGTTATGGAAAGTTCCCTGTATGCTGGTGCAAGCTGTAATCGGCTAAAATAATATTCATCTGCCAGTCGAAGAAGTAAATGTTTAAAATAAAAGGTCCTGATACGTGGCAGAATACTGTCCATAAAGTCTTTATCAAATGACACGTCTACCACAAGTTGATCGTGTGCATCCATACGACAAATTGCATAAGGATGTTTTGGTACAGTACATGGCCATTTGCACCTGTGAGTAGTATCCATTTTTCTCATAGGATTTAAATAGGCTTCTCCGTTCTTGTCCAAACACACATCATATTTGCCAGAGTTCACTAGTTCTTGCACAGATTTTGTTTGTCATTTGATTTCAAGTATGGTGTTCTCATCAATTATACCATCAGGACTTGCAGTCAGATACTGTTCATGTTCATCACATCTGACAATAATCCCAGATTTCGTTACCGACAGACCACTTGTATCCTTAAACCACTTACAGCAGTGGGTTCAAATTTATTTCCATGCTTTGTCGCGACAGATCCCTTAAAACGGTTATAGATGTGATTACTTGTCTGGGTTAGCACGAGCGGTCTTTGGTAAACTATGAACCTTACTTGCAGTTATTCAAACCTTTCGGCTGTCCAACCAAAGTGGAGAGGTATGTTCAGATCTTTTTTTCTTTTTGAGCGTAGAAATGTCTCTTTCTCCAATCTGAACAAACTTATCAAAGAACTTTTTACATGGTGTGCATGAGGGAAGACCAGGACTTTTGGGATTGAAGATGTCATGAGATCCATGTTGAAGAGGCTCTTTTTCATGCAGTTTTTTCTGAGGAGCTGTTAAAATTTTGTTAAGCATTGACCCCTTAAATTCCCACAATGGCTTCACAATACATTTGTTTACAAACTCCTCAAGATCATTATGATTAAGAAATTGGTGTGGTCTTGGACATTTCTCATCACAAGTTGTTTTCCTTACTGCATTTTCTTTTACAATCTCTTCAAAATCCGCACGACACTGTAGAACTTCTGAAGCACCTCTACCCCACACTCTTGCCTTGTCAGTACATGTTTCACCCGCAATGCCATACTCCCATGCCCTTATCACTGCATACAGAACAGCAGCTATGTGACTGCATGACCGACCAGCACCTGCTGGACAAGTACAGTGTCCTGTTACAATGTTGCAGACTTGTAGTCGACTCTCCCAACACCAGGCTGACTTGGGGACACTGATGACTTGAAAAAATGTAGCTCCCCAATCTTACTGTCATACACATCTCAAAGCCATTTGCTTTCCACATAGTTCGTCCCATTTAAAGATCGAAATGCTCTCATTTCTTTCCCATCATATGCTTTTTTTGATATCAGGTAGTCCACAAGGTCTTCATAGACTAGCATTGGCCATCCCTTTGGGTTGTTCTTTCACCAATTTGCATCATCTGGTGGTAATTCTAAAAAATGAACATTAAAAATAGCATTAAAACTAACAACAGTAAGTTATACAGGTGATACTTAATAAATAACTAATGAAATTTTAACATTTGATTAATTAAACTGGTAAACAACTAATGTGTAATATTAAACAAACTGACCACATTTGATTTTATTACAAAAACAAACATCGTTATGAATTTTAACCTCTGACCGGCCCAAATGATAACCGGATCTTAACATTCATATAACAAAATAATCTAAATAATACACGTTGTTTCAGTAATATACACGTGTAAATCAACTTGAATAAACCTTTTTAATGTAATTATTCGTTTATCAGAGACGAATTTTCGAAACCAAACATTGCCCGTTGTCGCCATTTTATCAGCGATGCATTAGTTTAAGGTCGTGTTGTCATATATAACTGAGATTTAGGGTGCAATTCACGAAGTCAGATCAAATTAATAACTAAAATATAATTCAGCAATGCTATTTCGTTCTCAATTATACATAAATACTTACGAATACTATTCAGTGTGTCCGTAATTTCCGATCGTATAAGAATTCGTGGGCACTTCCAAATCACAAGTTTTCAGTAGTCTTCAGTACCGTCATGGATTATAGGTCACGTGACTACAAAAATGGCGGGGGTCAAATTATCGATTATGGGATTGTCTATACATCGCAGCAGCCAACAAAGAGGAATCTACTTAACCGAAAGGAAACAGCGAAAATATAACAAATGAGAAGTAAGAATGAAGGGAGTAATAAATAATGCAAGCAAAATGCAACAAAAAGTAATGAAAACACATGCATACGGAGTGAAGATTTTTACACGTATTTAAAGGCAATTAATAATCCAAGTCCACAATTATTTCAACCTAGTGAAGAAACTATTAATTTCAATAAAAGGTATGTGAATAACGAAATTCAAAATATTTTTGAAGAAATTTCTCAACCATAAATACTTAAAGCATGCAAACAATTACACAACAATCGAGCAGCGGGGTCAAGCAAATCAATTAATTAGTTCTTTAAATTTAATACATTTCCTGTATGCATTATTTAATCATATCTTTCAGAACAAAATGCGTGAAAGTGTAAGAATGCTTGTGCATGAAAAAGGAAAATTAAAACATTTAGAAAATAACAGGAGTATACCATTGTCACTTTTGCAAAATCCTAGCAATAGTTTTATGCAATAGATTGAGCACATAGACATTATATCCCTGTAGAGGCACAGGCCGATTTTCACAACAATATGAGTACTAGAGATAATTGAATTTGTAATAAATGCAATCGTACGTCGTAAATAAGAAATTATACGCAGCCCTGACTTTAAGTAAGAGAGAACTCTCGTGCAAACTAATAAGGTATGACGTAAGGGGTAAAATTCTTAAGAAATACAATGCATGTATAATTCACTTAATACACATGTAATGGTGAACGGGGATGTAACGGATAGTTTTACAAATACATGCGGGTAGTTTAAGCTGAGTGTTTGTCATCATTTTTATTTTCTATATACTTAAATAAAGAAACATTACAAATTTGCAACATTGTTCATAATAAGATATATAACAATTAAGAATACAAGCCTAAGAAACTTTGCTTGACAAAGAGGCAAGATAAAAAAAAGACATATCCATACCCTTGTAACTAAAGCAGTGATGATGATGATGCTGATGACGTGGTGATGCTGCTGCTGCTTCTGATGATAATGGTGACGGTAATACTGATGCTGTTTATGATTATGATGTAAATGGTTATAACGGTTACGGTGATGCTGATGCTACTGAAGATTATGATGTAAATCTTGATGGCGGTGAAGCTGCTGCTGCTGATGATGATGATGATTAGTGGTGATTATACAGGTAGTATGGGGTCATAATGATGATCATGTGTGATCAGATGAATTTAATGGCGGTAATGATTATTATTTATTTGATATTTATCATGCGAATGGACGTGATATAAGTTCGTTTTATTACGGTTGATTTCCATTTAACTGTCAATCGATGATTGTATATGTGCACTATCTGGCAATCTATATATATATTCAGACGTTGCACTTCGGAATCATACCAGTCGTTGGCTCTGAGTGCCTGGGAGTTTGTAATTGGTTCTTGATTGGGTCACACCTTGCAATAATGCATAGCATTTTTTTATTTTTTTTTATGTCTAGTTGTTTTATGTTTTTGTGTTATATGAGATGTGTTACCTTCTTTAAGTTGACGTTTAATTTCATTAAATAGCTTTAATTTCGTGTGGTCCTTGTATGACGCAATGCATTCTTTGTAAACGAAAAGTACTTTATAACCACCTATGTCTATAACATTATTTTTGTAGAATGCACGTGTCTGTTAATATGATGCGTATCATTATGTGTACTGCATGCAATATATGCTTAAGTCATTGACCATTTTCTGTCAAATTTTAAGACAACATGTGCACTGACGGACCATTGGCCTATTGTATGAATAAACTATCTATCTATCTATCTATCGATCGCTCTATCTCTCCATCTATCGATCCATCCATCCATATAGAAAGAGTGAGACAGAGAAAGAGGGAGAGAGAGGGCGGAGAGAAAGGGACAGACACACACACACATATACACACATACACACATACACATGCGTTATTAGTCCATAATACTTAACGTTTGACAAACACAAAGATATAAATAGGATAAAAATCACGTAAATTCATGTTGATTTGTACTTCATTATACTTCTACCTGACAAAGCATAATTTAGTGAATATATAGTTACTTTTCGCCAGACAAAAATTCAACATAAAAAAAAAACAATTTTTTTTTTTATAAAAATGCAATTATGTTAGATTTTTTATAAATAATTTGAGCCTATTTGATGTCACGAGTTTCACATCTTTTAATAGTTCCGCTTTGAAAATGCATTATTTGACTTGAATAGTCCTCGAAAGTGATAGAAGAAAAACTCATTATTACTGTTAAATGTTTTATGAAGTGCTCAAACAAAGCTATCTGAAGGATTATTTTTAAAAATTTCACAAAAGCCTAACCAAACGAACCAGTCTGTTTTGAGGGTAAGGCTTATTGAATAATCATGGGCAGACAAGATGAGGTCTACAACAACAGGTCGAAATGAGCAATCTCGTCCTCAGTCATCCGAATACTGTCCCTGTATATTCTCAGATTCTTTAAATTGTTGGTGACATATTAGGGCGCAATGTTTAACATATTTAGAGACCTTTGAACAAAAATGACTATGCTGGCAACTTAAAATATCTTACTCTGTAGCTTTATTACTCTGTAGACCAGTCTTCTTTTGTTAAACAATAATTAGCTCTACAGATTGATGCGAATTAATATTTTAAAGTAATATTGCATTTATACAATTTTATTCTCCTTAGAGTTGTTGTTAGATCACGCGTATGGCGATTGTATTAACAAGGGCCAGACGGTCAGGTTGATAAATTGAAGCAAATGTAAAGAGGGTCAATTTTGAGATCGTATTTATTTTCTTGGACAAAGTAAAACTTGGTACATACAATCGAGTTATGGAATTGTCAATATTTGCAATTATTACTAAATAAGTATTGCCGAGTATTTATGCATTTTGCCTCCTGGACTTTAACTTTAAAAAAATGTTGTTTGCAATAAATACCTAGTTGCACTTCAAATTTTCATGTATTTGGTAATTTAAATACGACTTTGATAATTTACTATAAAAAGTTATGCCACGAGTTCAACATTTGTAAATCATTGCTTTGTTTTCGAAAAGCGAATAGGAAGGCAAACTTAATTCCATAACAAGCACTATTTTTAATATCTTTTTGTTGTTGATTAAATCGTTTTAAAAGAAGGGTTTAA
Organism: Sinonovacula constricta; assembly: GCA_007844125.1. Classification (NCBI taxonomy): domain Eukaryota; kingdom Metazoa; phylum Mollusca; class Bivalvia; order Cardiida; family Solecurtidae; genus Sinonovacula; species Sinonovacula constricta. The sequence goes on from CM017559.1 coordinate 29,901,516, forward strand.
GGAGATTGTATATGTGTTTGGTATATACATGTAAGAAGACTGGTGCATTGTTGAATATCTAGGGGAACAACGAAAAGTGCACAGGACTGAATCATCTATTCTACACCTCATTCAGAGATTTTTTTTTTGTCTTGAGGTTTGCTTATTAACTTCATTACATTTTCATTTAGTGACTTTTGTTTGAATCAAACAAAACAACAGCATTAGTGTCAGATGACAGTGGCGCGTCTTCTTCACAATATTGACTCTAACTTTAAGCATGCTACATGAACAGATCCGGTGGAGGAAATTATTTAAGCCGTCAACATTTGTAATAATTTCAATCAAAGACTCAGATTTATGTCGAAGATTTATTGTGTGTTGCCTCGTTTCGGATGGTAAGAAATCACTGGGAATTTATGACCAAAATTCTATTTTAAAAGTTACAAATTATAAAATTTTGTAGACAAACCGCCTATTTTAACTTAAGCAAAACAAATATTCTGTCGCCGCATTGAGGTCCTTTATAAGTGTTAGCCATATATAATGCATGCACACCTTACACAGACATTGCATTTGTTCATTGCTGTTTTTTATCCAGTATTTATACATTCAAGAAGTTTCTAAATAATAAACACTTAATTTAATTTCAGCTATTCATACAAGTCTGTATGTATTTACATGTATTGCTTTTCGACATAAAAATCTATGATTCAAGTTTTTCCTCATTGATTATAACAAGTTACCATTATTCAGCATACTCTGTTCTTATCTTTATCACTCAAACTTAAAATGTTTTACTTATCTTACGTTATACTAGCTCTAAACACCGTTTTAGCAAAATTTATTAAGAAATATGTTTTTAATAACTGATTTGATAATTTCCAAGATCGGACGAAGACTGGAAACATAAATAAATTGCACTGTATCATCTGCCTTTCTATTTTTCAGTCACATTTAAATTTTGGACCAACGATTTGATGCTCAAATAAACAAATAAATTATGGTTACCTGAAAAGAACCCGAGAAATTCTGTTTATAGATGCAGTACATATATTTGAAAACTAAAGCACAACACCCCACCCGTCATTACAAACATGTATTCCACATCTGAACCACGCTCTACAATAAAGCTTTTTTACAAAAAAACAGGGATAAGAAAAGTTTGGATACCGCCTTTAAAGGCGTCCAATTTTAATCAGTTATTGACATGCATGGTGTAGGGTTCTTAAGCTATCACTCAAGGTTTATGTCAGCAGACCTTTATACAGATGTCACACTATAAGTCTTTGGTGACTTGAAATGGTCATGTAAATCGTACAGTAGGGGTTTGGTTCATAAAACTGCCATGATAAGGTGCTTATATCCCTAAGCAATCGTACCTACCCGACCTCCTTCCGTATACATCATAAGTCATAACTAAACGTTTTCTAGTTTCTGATTATCAGTGAAAAAATATAAGACTACAGAAATATTTAATTTACAAAATGTTTAATAAGCAATGTAGATCAAATGAAACATATGACCGCTGTTCAAACATATTTCCTAATAGTCTTGTTAAATATATAGTAAATTATTAAATACGCAAATAGTAACATGGACATATAGGTAGTGATATATGTTTATGGGAGTAAGAAAGTACTGAGTTAACGATTTTACCCTTGCATCAATCACCCCATCTCATCAATGTATGCAGGTACAGCATTTCTACTTGATGGGGATATCACATATATAAAATACTCATATAATATATAAACATATACTTGAATTGCTTATACAATTTACTATCAGCAATTCGTTTTGTAAAGTCGTTTCTTTTACTTCATACAAAAGCAATTGATCAAGTAATGTAACAAAAATATATATTCTTCTTCAAACGCGCATACACATACACAAATAAAATCTAGAGTTTGGGTTTTCAACTGTTTATTTGCTATAAGAATATATGACAAAAGTCCTATGAGTATATATATTAAAACGCCGGTCGCAGATCCAGACTAATTCTTACACACTATAAAAATATATATGTCTGCTTGCTTGTAGACATCTAACAGCCCACTTGTAAGTACACACAGTCCTAAAGTACATATACATGTACTTAACCAACGACGGAGTTATAAAGATAAATAAACAAAAAGTCACATCAAGGACATGACCTTAACCTTAATACGGTTTTTGAATCACGTGCTTTAAAAGAGCAAATTTATTAGTATAGGTAATACAGCTGAAGTGACTGCAGCGCATTTACTTAGGAGCTCAGTTAAGCGACGGACCTACCAGGATGACGTTTGTATATCACGGGCCGAACAAGGCACAATGGTACTCCTCTCTTGCTGCGCATCACGTAGTGTGTTCCGAGTTAAATGGACGGCATATTCGGGATTATTTGGGTAACGTAGCGTTCTTTACTTATATTTATACGGAAAATGTCTATAAAACTTTTGGAGCTTAGTGTAATAATTTAGGCACATTGACCTTTTTTCAGCCATAAAATTCCTTATGATACTGCTATGTTGTGATTGTTAACACTTTTCAATCGTCTAACGTTTAAGGATTATGTAAAAATTGTACCTTGTAATTTATTCCATTTTCAACAAACAGATGTCTGCCGATCCCAAGGCCAACAAATATCTCCCCTTGTGGTGGCAGACTTTGGGACAGCCGACGGTGTTCTAGCACTGACAACCATAATGCCAGTCATTGGTGGGTTTAATGCTTACATAATACTTTTTTGTCAGAAGACAACACAAACTAGAATTAATAGAAAAACAGAGTTAATGCACAATCAACTCTAACCAGAGCTGCTTGTTTTTCATTTGTTAAACAAGATCATTATCTCAAGTACACTTTAAGCAATTTTTCTGTTATTTCCAATCAGTTACGTATTTTATCGGATGTTTTAGAGACCCAAACAATATCTTCAACGATATCTTAAACTGCCGCATGTATTGTGGTTTGTTGTACGATTTACAGTCCCATTGCCAATTGCAAGTAACATACAAGACAAAACTGTTCAGTATGTTAATATGTGCAGTCGTTTTTTTTTCTATTGTCAATTGTTCTTTGCCGCAACTATTTCGTTCTACATTTCTCAGATTTAAAACATTTAGCGCGCAACTAAATGAGTGTCAGTCATATTTTAATTATTTAAACAGATGAAAACGTACTATGTTGCATCTTTGTCTTAGGGCCTCATTATCAAACACTTCAAGATAATTAATCCCATAAGCTACCCCCTAACCACAGTGAACATATTTGAGACCTCTGCACATGGTGCTTCATTGTCATGCATGATGACTCTCATGATCATAAAGACGGGCATGTGTTTCTGTTTTATTATTAGAGTCTCTGAAAACAGAAAACAAAGAAGTTGTGGTAATACTAAATGACCAGCCTGCCAACGACTGGCAGAAACTCCAAGAAAATAAAAAAGGTAAGTCAAATCAATGTTTATCATTTTATTTTGTTGATGAAACTGTTCATGCTTCGAGCTAAGATTTCATGACAACATTATATTTTGATGATTGCTTAGCCTATTGTTTATGATTTTCCGATGTACTCTTATTTAAATGTTCGAAGTAATTTAATGTTATTATTCTTACTAAGAAATACTATACTTCCAATGTCGTGTGTTAACAAAATAACTAATGGAGTCATTTTCTTTGACAGATTTCAGGATTGACGACATTGATGGCGTGATGGTATACGTGTCAACAAAGGATTTTCATAAGCAATGTGCTCCCGCTGGGTTCATTGACTTTGGAATTGTTTCTGTTGCCACCCAACATCTACCGTAAGTACTTTTAATTTGAAACATAAAACGTGTCCAGCAATATGCTAGCTACGTTCTCAATTTAAGGAATTATCAAAGACAGTTCTTAAATGTTTATCCGGTGTTTGATTGGACTACTAATTGATATAATCAACATTTAGCTCCTTGTTTTCGCATATTACGTTCACGTTATTGAATCATATTGCTTTCATAAAACAAGGGATTTAAATTTGAATCGTCAAAATATTCTGCATAACTGTTTTATCCTGTCTATTATGATTTCAGGAGTCTGTCTATTGACAAAGAACTTTTCGGGACATGCAAAAACATTTCTTACGAAGAACAGCAACGAATTTCAGAAGAATTTATAATGCGTTGGAAACACTTTCTTACGACTAGAAGCAAGGAAATCAAACAAGGTAGGCACACAAAGCTGCAAATATCTACTTTCTTAAATAATAAATAATAGAAGTGTCTATGTGTGCGTATATACCATGTTTCGGAGATACAATGAATGCACTACACGTGCGTCCCATATTCTTTTCGTAATCATATAAAATAATTGTCTATTTATGCATGGTAAGACACATACTATGCATATGGTATGAAATGCACGAAATACCCATGCCCTTCTATATCATTTAGACGGGTATTTTTCTCATGGTTATTATTACAAAATCTTTGCAATAAAAAGTATTACATAAATATGCCGTTTCAAGCGGTGTTCACCCTATCCGAAATTGATATGTCGTAAGCCTATTATTTTTTGCGCGAAAATTAAAAATTATCCAGTTTGTTAATCATCGTCTGTAGTTTTTTATCTCAACCCTAAACCAATACAACGTCAACTGTATACATGAAGATAGAAACATCGATATCATTCATCTGTACACCTAGATCGATTTTTATTTCTTGTACTTAATCACTTGTGATAATGGCGAATAGTGTTGGTGAGAAAATTAAGCCAGTTGGTAATTTTGTCTTTTATTCTAATTGGACAAATATTGCTTATAGATGTTTATATTTTGCCATCAATTTAGGTACCAATTTAAACGTCAAAACAGTAACATAGGTCAATGAATGACACGAACTCCTGCTTATTGTATCCTTATGCTATCCAGAGTGATGATCCTCGTCCGACTTTGTGTCCAAAAACTCATTCTGTTCGTCGGCAAGCAGGCTTATCCATTCTATGTCAACCAAAATCCTTATGTTTAATGACTGTATGATAATAGACTGGTCACTGTGCTATTGTGTGAAGTACTTAAGAATAAGACAAATGATGGCTCTCCGCCACGATGATTGTATGGTGCTTGTGGAGAAGGTTTTGCAACACTTCCTAAATGTCCGGAAAAGTTCTGAGCGTCTGTTGGATTTAATAAAGTGTTTGACGTAGTTGCAGGTATTCTCCTGTTAGTTTTTGTTTCAGGGGACCCCGACATTTGCCTTACTCACTCTCAATTCGCATTGAATCATGCCCTCTGTAAATTTTCGTTCAAGTACGGTCTGTGTTCTGTGTGTCGGTTTCTTAATACCTGCGCTGAATTAATATCTGGTATTTTTTCGATCTTAATTGCTCCGCACATTTTTTAATAAACACAGTCAATACAGATATGTGTTTTGCGTGCTGTTTAGATTTTAGTAATAACCATATTCCTTGTCCCAATTATAAAAGTTATCTGAGAGAGAGCATATTATATAGGTTATATCACCAGAAAAAAAAAATATCAAATTTATTAACAAATTATTCTGTGTATCTATGTCTGTGTGTATAGTGTTTAGGGGTTATCCCCCTTATTTCACTGGTTGTATACCAAATGTCATGAAAGAATTTCTCCAAGTTTGATGTACGTGTTTGTGATACCTAATTGTTAAATTAATTGTATCGTGCAGTGCCGCTAGTTCAATGGCTACAGTCTTTTATACATGCTTGGACACCGAATATAATTGTGTGCTCGCCTCGTGCGCCGACATTTTTGTGCTAAACATTGTTTGCTTGGTTCGCTGTTTCTTACTCGCTGCTTTTTCTCATGTTTACCTTTGTCCTGTTTACTCATTAGTACGTAATGTCCTCTTTAGGCAATACATCAATTAATTTCTGATCCATTTTATGACAGTTGTTTTTATAACTGTTTAATTCAAAACATCAGTCAGAGCGACACGATTTTGTGCTCACCCCATCACATGATCGGAAGTATTTATCAAGACTTTTTATTCAGATGGAAGGCTGTCGTGCTCATTTATCATGGATAGTTCGTACGATGAGAGCAGATATCTGCAGCTGATGAGCGATGTTTGGACAGACATGTACACTGAAGGCATTATCAATCAGGTAGGCTATATATTTATAAAAGTAAAATGAAAATAGTCACAAAAAGCTTTAAAAAGTTTAATTATCTAGCTTTTTTCAATCTTTGTCCAATTTAAATAAAAGAATTAAATAAAACTTGAAATTTTGTAGAGGTCTTCTGCCTGCCTGCCTGCTTGCCTTCCCTTCTGCCTGCCTGCCTATACATTGTTTAACTTATGTAATAAATTTACATTTAAAACTAGAGAAACAATGCCTTTTCTACCCAAATCTCCATGCAATGTTTATTAATAAGGCACAAACAACAAGACTAAGAAATAAAAAGAAGTGTACATATATAAAATATATTAAAAGAAACACATTTACTCAAAGCATTATTACAAATTATTGTTGTTGTTATTTTTATTGTTATGGGGCAGTGGACAGATGCTTCGTATCTGCACGAGAAATGAACGACCCCACCATCCACAAGTTTCCTGCTGCCTTGCAGGTCGACCTTGGCTGGTCAAAGGCTATGGGGGTAAACCCAGATAGAAAATCCGGTACGGAGACCCGTAGGCAGTTGGTTGAAGTTTGCGATACCTTCTGGCACCCCCTGCAGCGTATCGGCTTGCCTTTCCGCCGGACTCTGCCAGTCATGCCGAGAGGGGGATCCTGGCACTGGGCACTCTAGGATTTCCATTCCACCCGCCCATGCCTGCACCTGGAGAGGTCACTCCAGCTTCACTGTCTCAGCGAAGACTCAACACGGGGAGCAGCAGAGACCAGTTATAAGCCCAGGCTCGTTTGACGTAGAGCCGGGCGCTAGGGGTTGCTCTCGACGGTGGGAGGATTTTTTTGACTCCGATGGGAAGTTAACGCCCGCCTCAACCCGGGCAGCCACCGGGCAATAAGGTACTACCTCGCCACAACTTGCTTGCTTCATCGGGTGCGTGCAGGTTAGACAAAATCGACAGGCTTGTTGTAAAATTGAGCACCAGGCAAACACCGAAAGGAAAAGGAAAAGAAACCACCATCCCTGCGGCTGGCAACCTGGAACATCAGAACAATGTGTCCTGGCCTCTCTGACGACTTTCAGCAAGTAGACGACGCCAGGAAAACCACCAGCATCGACCGCGAGCTGACCAAGGGGAACATCGACATCGCCGCCCTCCAGGAGACACGCCTTGCTTTCAGTAGCAGTCTCATTGAGAAGAAATACACGTTCTTCCGGCAAGGTCGGGAGTCAGATGAGGGCCGACTCTACGGAGTTGGCTTCGCAGTTCGAAACTCCCTCCTACAATCAGTCGAACCTCCTTCACAAGGAACCGAATGCATCCTCTCACTCCACCTCAGTACCTCCACAGGAACCTCACACATCTTTAGCGTCTATGCCCCACACTCTGTTCCACAGACGAGGCTAAAAATGCATTCTATGTAGAGATCGCGACATTAATTAGAGAGGTACCAGCGAAGGAAAACCTGTTCCTGCTCGGAGACTTCAACGCCCGAGTAGGTGCAGCCCACACCTCCTGGCCACGGTGCATCGGACAAATTTGGAGTTGGCCAGCTCATCGAAAACGGAGAGCGGCTACTTGAGCTTTGCTCCTTCAACGACCTCGCCATCACCAACACCTTCTTCTCCACCAAGGCCCACCACGAGTGTCTTGGCGACATCCCGGGTCAAAGCATTGGCACCAGCTGGACCTCGTCATTACTAGAAGACCCATGCTGAACCACGTGCTCTTCACTCACAGTTACCATAGTGCCGACTGCGACACCGATCACTGCCTGATCAGCAGCATGGTGCATCTCCGGCCCAGACGGATCCACCACTCCAAGCAGAAGAGCCGGCCTCGCATCGAGACGGCCAGAGCTTCAAAGCCTGAGCTGCGCAAATGCTTTGCTGTTGCTATTGACAAGATCCTGGAAGACTGCCCCACAGACAGTGCCACAGAACGCTGGGACTTTATCCGTGATGCAGTATACCAGACCGCCTTGGACACCTTCGGAAAGAGAGCCAGGAAGAACAAGGACTGGTTCGAGGCCGGGATCGAAGTGATGGAGCCTGCCTTAGATTCCAAGGGTGCTGCGCTACTCAAGTACAAGAGGAAGCCCTGCAAGAAAACACTGGCCACCTATAGAAAGCCCAAAACAATGCCAAGAGGGTCGCCCGCAGGTGAGCCAACAACTACTGGCTGAAGCTTTGCTGTGACATCCAGACGTCTGCAGACTGCCCAAACACCCGTTCCATGTATTAGGGGATAAAGAAAGCTTTTGGACCTAGATTTACCAAAATCGCACCCCTCAAGTCTACCTCCGGCGTCATCATCGAGGACCGTAGGGAGCAGATGGAGGGATGGGTTGAGCACTATGGGGAATTGTACTCTAGAGAGAATGTCGTTACTGACGCAGCCATGGAGAACACCACCCCACTGCCCACCATGGAAGAACTCTACTCGCCACTCACCATCGAGGAGCTCAGAAAGGCCATTGACTCACTGTCCTGCAGGAAAGCACCAGGTAGTGACGGAATTCCATCAGAGGTTGTGAAGGTCTCAAAAGAGAGCTGACTACTTTGACACCTCCAAGAGCTTTTGCTACAGTGCTGGGAAGAGGGACTGATACCCCGAGAATGAGGGATGTGAAGATAGTCTCGCTCAATAAGAACAAGGGCGACCGCATCGACTGCAATAACTATCGTGAATTGCCCTCCTTAGCCTTGTGGGAAAAGCCTTCGCCAGGGTAGTCCTCAACCGGCTGCAGGTATTTGCTGACCGCGTGTATCCATAATCACAGTGTGGGTTTCGGGCCAAGCGATCAACCATCGACATCCCTCAGGCAGTTGCAGGAAAAGTGCCACGAACAGCGACGTCCCCTGTACCTCGCCTTCATCGTCCTGACCAAGGCGTTTGACTGGTCTCTTCGCCCTCCTCCACAAGATTGGATGTCCCACCAAGCTTCTGAAGATGGTGAAGTCATTCCACAACAACACGTCTGCCACAGTTCAGAATGACGGAGTACCATCGGACCCTTCCCAATCAAGTGCGGAGTGAAACAAGGTGTCCCGGCCCAGACACTCTTCAGCATATTCTTCTCCCTGCTCCTGCGCTACGTTTTCAGCGAGTCCGAAAATGGCATCTTCCTCCACACACGTAGCGACGAGAACCCTTTTAACCTTGCCCGCCTTAGAGCAAAGACCAAGGTGCGCAAGGTCCTAATCCAGGAGATATTTTTTGCTGATGATGCCGCCCTCACTGCTCACACGGGAGCCGCCCCCTTCAGCGTCTCATCACTTTCTTTGCGAAAGCGTGCACAGAGTTTGGCTTCACCATTAGCCCCACGAAGACCAACATCATGGGTCAGAATATCAGCACCACTCCCACAATTACTATAGGCGATCACACCCTGGAGGTGGTGGACAAATTCACATACCTCGGCTCTACAATCTCCAGCAACCTATCCCTTGATGCCCAGCTCAACGTAAGGAAAGGCGAAGAAGTAACTGCCGTGGCCCGCCTATCGAAGCGGTTGTGGGATGACTGCATGCTGACCCTCAACACAAAGATGAAGGTGTATCAAACATGCGTGCTGAGCACCCTTTTATGGCAGTGAGGCCTGGACCCTGTACATGCACGAAGAACGAAGACTGAACGCCTTCCACATGCGCAACCTCAGACGACTCCTCGGCATCAACTGGCAGGATCGCATCTCCAACGCAGATGTTTTGGCCAAGGCAGGCATGTCAAGCATGTTCGCCACACTCTCCAGAGGCGCCTACGCTGGCTCGGACAAGTATGGACGATTTTCGCATCCCAAAGGACATCCTCTATGGCGAGCTTACCAGCCCTGCGTATCAAGGATGTCTGCAAGAGGGATCTGAAGTCTTGCAATATTAACCCAGCAGATCTCGAAAGAGCAACCTTCGATCGTCCTAGCTGGCGTGCAAATGTCAAAACCGGCATCAAGCAGGCTGGGGAGAAAAGAGAGATCCAGAGAGGAAAGAATGGGCCGCAAACAGCAGAGAACCCAGCCTACCAATGCTGCGCCGATAGTAACCAACAAGGATCACACTTGCAGCAAGTGCGGCAGAAGATGCAGCTCCCGCATTGGCTTATTCAGCCACAACCGCCGCTGCTGCCCCACAACTAAATAAACACTCAGGTGCAGACTCCATTGTCTCCACAGACAGAAGGATACCAACAGCAGTGTTCAATTTACGTAAATAAGGCCTTAGGAAAAATTGTTTCTGCCTTGCTACCAAAAATAATGAACGTTGTCCAGCAATTAGCTTTATTTATACTGAAATAAATTGTGTTATTTAAAAATAGTTGCCATGTGTTGTTGTTAATAACATGAAACTATTCATCATATCTTTTTATCTTTGAAAATGCAGAGTAAATGACATGAGTTTAAAAAGGCTTACTTGTTTCGATTTTAATGTTCTATTCAATTAGATTTTGTATTAATAAAGGAACCAAGTAGTAAAACCAAGTCGTTGTTTCTAGAAATATGGAGGCTTATAGATTGCCTTCCTTCATAAGACTGTCCGGCTGATTGTTTGTGTAATAAAATATTTTCAGCACGAGTATAATAAGACTGTAGTTCAAGGTACACCGGCAAAAAAGTCAGACATCTTTGCACCGTTTGAAAACAACATTTTCGCTGGGTTCGAGATACTGAGTTTCACAACAAACAACCTGGGTGCAAGTTGGCAAGACGACATCAACCAAATCTCAGGTAGACTTTTATATAATCTCTTTTATATACTAATATTATTGAGATATGAACAGATCCAAAAGTATACATGGTAAGATATGTACTAAAATACGACAAAAACACAACAACATCAGCAGACTCTTCGAGCAGCTGCAGCAACAACAACACTAACAATAAAAAGTAACAACTACAACCGCAGCACCAGTATAAGCATATACCGATTTTTCAAGTACGTAAGAATTAATAAGACAAATAAAACAAAAATACCCACTACATGTAAGCCAAAACAATGGCTTTTTTAAATTATTTCAAGACTGAATGCAAAAAACGTCTTTATAACCAAATGCTCTACAGTCTCAAGTTTTAAACGATGTTAGAAACTATCTATTAGGTGTATCCTTTCCGTTTGCCATACAATTTAGAGCATAATGGCATTTACTTATCGCAAACCATGTAACATAAAATTACGTTCTAATTTGATAGACAACAAATCACACACTCTGTATTCGTTATGTTCACGCTAGCTCACCTCAGCGAGAATAATGTTTGCACTTTAAACTGGCTATCTAATTATTCGGATCATTAGACGCACACAATAATTGTACGATGTACATGGGGTACGACTGCTGTGGCCTGTTTAAATTATAGGAACATTTGCGATGTCGAAAACCCGATAAATATCGCATGATATTGACTTTAAATTACGGAAACATTAACCTAGGAGAACCCGTGTACAGAGAATTTATTAAAGTATTTTAAAATACAACAAGAAAATCATTCTTTGAGCATGATCAGCTAATCACGTATTTGATTCGAGACATATTAGTAGGTCGTAAATATAGAAAAGTATCAAGCAAAAAAATTGTCGCGAATGTAGGTTGTTGTATTAAGAATGAAGTAGGCAATGCGAGGTACTATCACGTTAGCATGCGTCTTTAATAGATGGGGGCGGGTGGCTAGCTGTGTAATGCAGGATTTGGTACTCTTTAGCCAGTTACTTGTATGGAGGGATTCGGCACACGTTAATATATTATTAGATTTAATCGTACCTTATTCCCCAGAAGCCTCTATTCATGTAGCTATGCTACTACGACTGTGCAGTGATGACACAAAACTACGTCACAACTGTCATGCGTTGCTGCTTTCGTGATGCAGCAGAAAGTGACTTACGTTATACAATGTGTTCATACGCAATACTTTCTGCTGCGATTTCCGATTTTGCTGCCACATAAAAGTATTGCCATCTTTTTTAATAAATTAAGAACGATGAAAGCTCTGTTTATATTTTCAACAGATGCTGATAGCGCCAGGTCTTTGTACGCAGAGAAGTTAACCACACATTTCCAAAGTTGGACACGATCCTCAATGGTCTCGGCAATGGTGAATTTCCGGTCAAGTGATGAAGTGAAGACCCTATTGGACTTATTCTTCAGCAGGGTTAAGAACAAATGGACTAGATCAGTCAGCGCGTTTGTGAGCACGCCTTTCACTTTAGGACAACTTTTGCTGCACAAATTTCAATAAAATGATCTTACCTGCCTTTATTGGTCACATACTTATATATAAATATATATATTATAATCAGACCATCTTTGCTGCATTATTGGTGGCTAGTATGGGGCTAGAATGCTTGTGTCTGCTAGGCCATGATATTTGTATGATCCCTCGTGGGCTATCACTTATTTTTGCGGCTAAATACCAGGTTTGCAAGCGGCATTTACATTCAGGAATGTGGTGTTGACTATTTAAATCAACGCGAGGGTCACGGAGCAGGTTTCTCTAGTTAGTCTATCGAGCAACTAATAACTGGGAGTCAATCTTTAATTTAGCGTATTCTTTCCAGTTCCGTAGCACTGAAGAGCTATTTTAAACCTATTTGTTGTTTCAATAAAGTATTGCATGTTTAAAATAATTTATATAATGTTAGTGTCTATGGTGTTAGTGACCGCTTTGTATCTTTTGCCCCAACCTATAATATATATTGTAGAAGAGGTGACTGTTTTGCAGCTAAATACTTTTTTATGTTTTAAGAATGTTATGTTGTATTTGTATATAATATATATATGGCAAATAAAATATATTAATCTCGGCTCGAAGTCCAAGTATTATTTTTATGTTTTCATAATGTTAGATGTCTTCTCTCCTGCGACCATGCTGCTTCAAGCCCATTGATGATACTAAACCGTCTTTGCAAACAACCTGTTTGGAACAACAACATGTTTTCTTTTCATATTTCGACACATTCATGTAGACACATTTATTATGTTTGTAAGTTCCAGACGCCGACTGGTTGCGGAGTTATTTTATGGTGAATTCATACATATGCATGTTCCTGACATAAATAAAATCACTGTTGCAATTTTGATAAACAGTTTGGCGACAAACTTACCAACTTTTACCTAGTATTAAATTTAAATCAATTGGATTTTTCTGGTTATGCCGAATTTTCTACTTTGGAGGAAGGATTCTATCCCTTGTCTTTATTATTCTTGAAATAAAAACATAACATACCGTATTACCTTCGTCTTTTTAAATCGACTTAGAAATGTTTTACACACTTCATGCGTATTTAAAGTTTAATGTCACTATAGAACCAATCAGTGATTTAAATATATATATATATATATATATATATATATATATATATATATAGAGAGAGAGAGAGAGAGAGAGAGAGAGAGAGAGAGAGAGAGAGAGAGAGCGAGAGAGAGACAGACAGAGACAGACAGACAGACAGACAGGGAGAAAGGAAGACAGACAGACAGAGTCAGAGAGACAGGGTCAGAAGCAGAGAAACAGTGACAGAGAGACAAAGAGAGACAGAGAGAGACAGACATCGACTGTAACACATGTCCTCTTCCTTGCTTAATACTTTAATATAGCTGCTTATTTGTTAGATAAATGTTTATTGCTTATTTATAAAGTCTGTATGACATTGCTTGTTTCTTGCAAAGAATACGAGTAATAGTCAGACAGAAATGTTGTTGCATTTTGTAAATCATTTATATTCGTGGCAATATTGTCTAAGGTTCAGATTTGTCTGGGTCACATTTCTCAATGAGAAAACAATACGACTAAAATAATTATACTAATTAATTTATTAGTGCTTATTGTCTTATTGTTTAGTTGTTCTTGGGGAAACGATAACACTATGTCGATGTCACAACTGTCTTAATAAAAAGGCTAATTTATGTTTTTTGTATATTATGTCAGATCTTTTTCGGATACGGAGAAAGGGTGGTTTTGTATAAGAACCTAGTATGAGTGTATCTTCCGCCATGAGTTTGATACGGAGAAAAGGACAAATTTTGAATGTGTCTTTTTACAAACAAGTTGCATTGCCTTATACTTAAACTTTCACTCACAATTCATATAAACAGCATTGTTAACTTAAGAAGCTCAGTCCTTTTGTTTTCAAAATTTTGCATAACCACCTTGAAAAGGGGAAGATGTGAACTCATCTTTTCAGTGATTGTTCCCATTTTTACTTTTCAACAAGATAGCGGTTCCATAAAATGCATAATTCTGACTTTGTTATGTAAAATATGATGTTTTGTGATTAAATGTATTTCTCCATTGAATCCAGACTGTAAAAGTAATCACCATTTCACAGTCTTTTAAAATTATAATCTACTAGCAAGTTAGATTTTATAAACAATATATATGCCACAAGAAAGGAACATACCCGAGGGCAAGACTATTACCTTAAGCGCATTCGGGGGAAATTGTCCATTTGATGGATTTGCAATATCTACTATCACCATAACATCCATGTACTTTATATTTTATTTAATGAAACAAGCCTTTATCAGTTTTACTAAGCAAAAGAGACAAAAGGACAAAGAACAAAAGTAGCACAGTTTCAACAATTTCATGAAGTTCAGGGCAAAATACATGTACAATATCACATTGATATTCCAGAACTATCATTTGCCACGTTGACTAGACAATATACCATACATACATATACATCTTATAAATTAGTGAATAATGTTTAATTTGTAGGCTCGTAAACAACCCTATTACAATACATCAAACCATATACTCGCTAAAACACAGGTCTGCTTCACATTTCATAATGTTAAATTGAAAAGTGTTGAGTTTTGTAACAAGATGTTGCGTTGTTGTTGGGGATGTGGCTGTATAATCATACTTTAATCCTTCAATCTGCTTGCGTCTTGTCACCTATATTACCCTCCTCACACTGGTGACGTGTCGCTGTAATCTTGAAAAGTACATTTTGATAATCAAGACCATGCTTGTGTTCATCAATATTGGTGCCAATGTAGGCTGTTTAATCAGATTTCATAAATAAAATCAACAATTTATCAATAAACACTCCTATGCATTATCGTAAGAATAACATTATAAGTTGAATTGTCAAAAAATCGTATAAATATGAAACAATCTAGCTAAAATCAGATTGAAGGCCTTCTCACATTAAGGATTTAGACATCCGTGACCCTACCTTTGGTGTGTGGTTTTGTGTGTGTGTGAGAGTGCGTGTGCGCGTGCGTGCGTGCGTGTGTGTATTTAGTGTCAAATGGGGACACACCTACCAAACCTGTGACATCACCGGCTGTCCTACTGCTGAATTCCGTGCCTACAGGCATTGCCAGATAGCATGTGTGAAATTCGCAGATATCACTTCCTTTCCTAAATTAACCACATTAGTACGGGTCACAATATACACACCGATTTGAACATGATATTTTTCCTAAACACGCATCCCTGTTTATCTTAAGTTTCTGCTATAAGGCATACACACTACTGGGCACGGGGTCAATGTTTATGAGTATTATTTTAAACATCCATACACACATATGTCCGCCGTATGGCTCTCCGTTTATTCGTTATATTTTAAACAATCAGACACAGAAACGGTGTCTGAGTAGTACTAGGAAACAACTTCATGGCCAAAAACACTTCACTACTATTTATATATACACATTTATAAATGAATTACACTATATCATTATATCATATACACTTTATATTCATCTGAAATGATGAATGTAAGTGAATGATAGGTCTATAAGCATGAGGTCATTTAAGCTTTGTAGTATTTTTTATTATCGAATATACATAGTAATCATGTATTATACTTAAATGCATAAATGCTTGAGTATTTAAATGAATAGTTACATACCATTCAAGTATACTGTTTTCTTTTTTCAAATCTGTCTATATTGTACGGAAAAATACAAAAAAAAACACTATGGGACTTAGACAAATGATTCGATAAAATCGCTATTTAATATCATTCATTTACTTCTTTTTCTAGCAAGCACACTATAATCCCCACAAACTAGAAATATTTAAATATTTTTTTAAAGGCTAGGGTGTTGTTTTCGCTGATCGCAAATAAAGCTTAGCAGCAGCAAAAGCAGTAATACTACTACTACTACTATTTGCTGCACAAATTTCAATAAAATTATCTTACCTACCTTTTAATGGTCACATACATGTACAAAAATATTATAATCAGACCATCTTTGTTTGCTTATTGGTGGTTAGTATCCGGCTAGAATGCTTTTGTCTTCTTGGTCGCGATATTTGTATGATCCCTCGAGGGGCATCACTTCCTTTTGCGGCTACATACCAGGTTTGCAATCGGCCCTTACATTAAGGAATGTAGTGTTGACGATTTAAATCAAAACGAGTGTCGCGGAGCAGTTTACTCTAGTTAATCTACCGAGCAACTAATAACTGGGAGTTAATTTTTAATTCACGTATTTTGTTCTGTTCGGTAGCACTGATATATATATATATATATTCAGAGAGAGAGAGAGAGAGAGAGAGAGAGAGAGAGAGAGAGAGAGAGGGAGAGATATAGATAGATATATAGAGATAAAGATAAAGATAGATTTGGATATATATATATATATATATATATATATATATATATATATATATATATATATATATCTATATATATATATATATATATCTATATATATATATATATATTTGTGTGTGTGTGTGTGTGTGTGTGTGTGTGTGTGTGTGTGTGTGTGTGTGTATATATATATATATATATATATATATATATTGAGTTATGTAGTAAGGTTTTACGTTGTAGTTGGGGAAGTGGCTGTATAATCATGCTTTAATCCTTAAATCTGCTTGTGTCTTGTCACTTATATTACCCTCCTCACAATGATGACATTTCGCTGTAATCTTGAAAAGTACATGATCATAATCAAATCCATGCTTGTGTTCATAGATATTAGTGTCAATGTATGATGTTTACTCAGAGTTCAGAAATACAATCAAAACAATGTATCTGTAAACATTCCTATGCATTATCTTTAGAACAAAATTATAATGTTTAATTGTCAAAGAATCGTATAAATAAGAACAATCCCGCTAAAATCTCCTTCGTCACGCCCATCAACGATTTTTTTTATTTTGAGAGAAGTTGCTGCGAAAGTTGCATTTATATATGTGCAAGCACAGTGTCAAGCTTGTTCAAGGTAAGAAGCAATAATATAATAAACTTTAATATTTCAATTATCATCACAAAACACAATGACCTGCGTAGACTATTGGTTGTTTAATGACAATTGTACTTAAACGCCTAATTTTATTGTTGGATTAAGCTTTTGTTAAGTTTCTAATACACATTTTTTACTTTTTATGTACATAAATTAGATATAACATGCACTTAAGTCACTCATTTTTGTTTTACTAAATTATAAAGTGTCACATAAGGAGTAATACACACGAATGATCGGCTTGTGCCTCTTTCCTGAAATAATTGATATATCCCGAATGTCAACAATGTTTAGGATTCATTCATCAATATTATTCATTTGCTTCTTTTTCAAGCAAGCATACTATAATCCCGGCAAACTAGAATTATTAAAATATTTATTTTTAAATGGCTAAGATGTTTATTCCGCTGATGGAAAATAAAGCTTAGCAGCAGCAACAGCAGTAATACAAGTAGTAGTAGTAGTAATAATATTAGTAGTAGTAGTAGTAGTAGTAGTAGTAGTAGTAGTAGTAGTAGTAGTTGTAGTAGTAGTAGAAGTAGTAGTAGTAGTAGTAGAAGTAGAAGTAGTAGTAGTAGTAAGAGTAGTAGTAGTAGTAGTAGTAGAAGTAGTAGTAATAGTAGTAGTAGTAGTAGTAGTAGTAGTAGTAGTAGTAGTAGTAGTAGTAGTAGTAGTAGAAGTAATAGTAGTTGCAGCAGCAACAGCAACAGTATTTGTATCAGCATTTAATACCATATTGACGGTGGCAGCAATGAGTAACTAATCCGAAGATAGCTGTGTTGTTGTAGCAGGTCATTATCTAACCGTTTCAGCTCCCCTTATCTCACAAGTACTTGTTAATTAAAGTTTAGATGCGAAATGTGGAAATGTTGTTGGCAATGTAATATATTTAACCAACTAGATTGTGTACGAATAACGCTCTTTAAGCCTTGTGTGCGAATAATGTACTTTAAGCCTGAAGCTGGTAACTCTTACTAACAGTCTTACAGCATGATAAGTGTTTTCATGATTAAAGTATAATTGTATGTTTTAACTATTGAATGTTATTAAAACTAAAGTTTTCCTATCATGTTTGGGATTAAGCAATGGTTTGTATAGTTACATGGATCAGAGAACTTTAAAACGTATTTTAGTTATATTATGCCGTATAACCTTCGTCATTTTGCTTAGACTTTTCATCTTAAACTGTATTTTAGTTATTTAATTCAACTTATGAGAAAAGTGGCATTTGTATAAATGTGTATACATTTCTTTAAATATGTTATGTTCGCAGAAAGTTAAGTAAATTGCGCTTAAACAGACTAGTTCAGAGAATAG
The DNA here is from genome assembly GCA_007844125.1 of Sinonovacula constricta. Classification (NCBI taxonomy): domain Eukaryota; kingdom Metazoa; phylum Mollusca; class Bivalvia; order Cardiida; family Solecurtidae; genus Sinonovacula; species Sinonovacula constricta. The sequence continues at coordinate 29,920,087 of CM017559.1, forward strand.
GAGGAAAAGGTCGTTTTTTAATAAAAATATATGTGTTGTTGATGTTGTTTTGTTGTTGTTTTTGAATAACATCGCAGCGGCCAACAAAAAGGACACATGAAAAGTTAGAATGAAAAGGAGTACTGGAAAATGCTAAGATGCAACAAATAGGAATGAAAACACAAGCATACGGAGGAAAGATTTTTAAACATATTTTAATTAATAAACAATCCAAGTCCACAATTCTTTCAACCTGATGAAGATACAATTAATTTCAATAAAAGTTATTTGACTAACGAAATTTAAAATATCTTTGCGGAAATTTCTCAAACATAAACACTTAAAGCGTGCAAACAATAAGCCAATCGAGCAGCGGGGCCAGACAATTTAATTAATTCTTTAAATTAAATATACTTCCCTCATTATTTATTAACATTTTTCAGAAAAATGGCGTGAAAGTGTTAGTATGTTTGTGCATGAAAAAGGAAAAGTTACACTATTTAGAAAATAACAGGGGTATATCATTGCTAAGTCACCTTGGCATAATCCTACCAAGAGTTTTATGCAATAGATTGATTTAAATTCAATCGTAAGTCACATGTTTAATACAAATTAGAAACATTTTTTTCATAACTACTTTTTTCATAAAAAAAGAGAAAGGATGAAAAAAATTCCAAGTACATAAAGAGAGAGAGAGAAAAACACATGCACATGCATTATTTATCGCAATGATTTGTTGTCTAATAATAATCATCCTGTTACAACAATTTAGATGTTATCAGGAGAGATTTTATTTTATAATTATAAATTAATATGTAATTTTCCCAATGTGCAAAAAACACAGTAGAAAACGTGACAACCAGCACAACAACATTTATAAGATCCGGTTGGTTCGCTGTATAATTTAACATAAAAAGTATAATTTATTCAAATTAAAACTCCAATCCGACGATACGACTGACAATTGCAAAGTTATTACGCATTTTTCACATTAAATGGTTTTTGCTCGAAATATAGGGAAATTCCCCATACACACACACACACACCCCCCTTTCCCCAAATCCAATCCGAACGGTCCAATTTTCTTGACGCGGCCCATATATATGAATATAACATACGAAGTACCCTGATACATTTACTTACACAATAGATTTTTTTCTTAATTAAACAACATATTTTTCATAACCACCATTGCTTTGTTTATACTTTATTCCAGCATATTAATGACAATGTTTTGTGAGTGTGTTTTAATTATTGTTTACATGTACAGTCATCTTAAACCAAAATGAAATTATCATGACAATGCTTGATTATGTTCTTCGTTTTCAGTTTGTCCACAAATTAGAGAAGATATATAACATTTAATTAATAATTGATTAGATATATTATGCAGTACGATGAAATTAACTACTGCTCGTTTATTTGACCTGGCTGCAAATAATCAATGTGCATAATTCTTAACGTTTGACAAACACAAAGATATAAAAAACGATAAAAATCTTTTCAACAACTTAAGCAAATCGCCGCGCTTAAAATGTTATCTGACAAAGAGGTAAATTCATATTGATTTGTACTTCATTATACTTCTGCCTGACAAAGCATGATTGAATGTATATATAGTTACTTTTCTACAGACAAAACATCAACATCAATAAAAACAAACAAAACACCAGGCCTTTATAAAAGGCACTTATGTTAGATTTTTTATAAATAATTTGTGCCTATTTGATGTCAAGCGTTTTAAAAAAAATATTTCGCTTTGAAAATAAAATCATTATTTGACCGGAATAGTCCTCGAAAGTAGTAGAAAAACAACAACTCATTTTTACTGTTAAAAGTTTCATGAAGTGCTCAAACATAGCTATCTGAAAGACTAGTTATAAAAGTTTCACAAACATTTCAATCAAACAAACCGTTCTGTTTAGAGGGTAAGTCTTATTGAATAATCAGGGGCAGACAAGATGAGGTCTACAACAACAGGTCGAAATGAGCAATCTCGTCCTCACTCATCCTGATACTGTCTCTGTATATTCTCAGGTTCTTTAAATTGTTCATGAAATATTAGGGCGCAATGTTAAACATATTAAGAGACCTTTGAACAAAAAATGACTATGGTAGAAACTAAAAACTCTCTTACATTGTAGATTAATTACATAAAAATTTGACAGTAACGAACAACACAACTCTGATGGGAAGCAGAGTACTTGCTCCTTTCTTTTTGTTCTCTGCTATATCTGCATTTGCAAGCTGCATTGCTGACATCGGTATACTCGGCTTCTTTTGTTAAACAATACTTCACTCTACAGAGTGATGCGAATTAATATTTTAAAGTAAAATAGCATTTACACAATATATTTTATGCTCCTTCATTTTCGATAAAAATACCCTTCAAGATGAAACGCAGTTGTTAGATCACGCGTATGGCGATTGTATTATCAGCGGCCAGACGGTCAGGTTGATAAATTGAAGAAAATGTAAACAGGGTCAAATTTGAGATCGTATTTATTTTCTTGGACAAAGTAAAACGTGGTTCATAAAATCGAGTTATGCAATGGTTAATATTTGTAATTATTTTGTAAGATTTTGCCCTTGCATCAATCACCCCAGCTCATCAATGTATGCAGTTACAGTATTTCTGCGGATAACACATATATATATATATATATATATATATATATATATATATATATATATATATATATATATATATATATAACTCGTATAATATATATATATATATATATATATATATATATATATATATATATATATATATATATATATATATATATATATGGTAGAGCGTCGGCTTGCGGATCGGGAGGTCGTGGGTTCGAACCCCAGCCGGGTCAAACCAAAGACTTTAAAGTTGGTAGTAGTGGCTTCCCTCCCAACGCTCGGGGCTAAGGGGACAGCATTACGCCTGACTCGTCGGTGTCAGTATAATGGACCGGCCGGGTTCAGTCCCTGGGCACCTCATAAGTGCCCCTGTGCTATAATGATAGAAATGTCGCTGCGCAGTATCGGCAAAAATGCCGGCTAATCCCATCCCATCCCATATATATATATATATATATATATATATATATATATATATATATATATATATATATATATATATATATATATATATATATATATATATATATATATATATATATATATATACTTGAATTTCTTAAAAAATATACTATTAGCAATTCGTTTTGTTTAGTCGTGTATTTGACTTCATACAAAAGCCATTGCTCGATGAAATGTAACAAAAAAATCTCCATACGCGCATACAAACGCACAAACGAAAGTTTGGGTTTTCGTCTGTTTATTTGCCATAAGAATATATGACAAAAGTCCTATGAGCATATATTAAAACGCCGGTCGCAGATCTTGGCTAATTCTTACACACTATAAAGAAGTATTTCTGCTTTCTTGTAGACAGCTACCACCCCGACTTGTACATACACACATACCTAAATTTGTACTTAAACATCGACGGAGTTATAAATATAAGTAAACAAAAAAAATCACATCAACTGCATGACCTTAACCTTAATACGGTTGTTGAATCATGTGCTTTAAACGTGCAAATTTATTAGTATAAGTATATATACAACAGATGTGGCTGCAACGCATTTGCTTATTAGCTCAGTTAAGCGACAGACTTACCAAGATGACATTTGTACATCATGGACCGAACAAGGCACAGTGGTACTCCTCAATTGTTCCGCATCACAGACTCTGTTCCGAGTTAAATGGACAGCATATTCGGGATTATTTGGGTAATGTAGCGTTCTTTACATATTTTATATGGAAAATGTCTATAAAACTTTTGGAGTTAAGTGTAATTATTTAGGCACATGGCCCTTTTTTAGCCATAAAATTGACTTATGGTACTGCTATGTTATGATTGTTAACATTTTTCAATCGTTTCACTTTGAAGACTTACGTGCAAATTGTACAAAATTAAAAATGGTACCTTGTAATATTTTCATTTCCAACTGACAGATGTCTGTCGATCCCAAGGCCAACAAATATCTCCCCTTGTGGTGACAGACTTTGGGACAGCCGACGGTGTTCTAGCACTAACAACCATAATGCCAGTCATTGGTGAGTTTAATGCTAACATAATACTTTTCTCCGAACGAATACACAAATAGAATGAATAGAAAAACAGAAATTATGCACACTCAAATCGAACCAGAGCTGCATGTTTTTCATTTGTAAAACAAGATCATTATCTCAAGTACACTTTAAGCACTTTTTCTGTTATTGCTAAGCAGTTAATATTTTATCGGTAATAAAGCATGTGTTCTTTTTTATTATTAGAGTCTCTGAAAAAAGAAAACAAAGAAGTTTTGGTAATACTAAATGACCAGCCTGCCAACGACTGGCAGAAACTCCAAGAAAATAAAAAAGGTAAGTCAAATCAGTGTTTTGTCATTGTGTTTAAGTTTGGTGATGTAACTGTTCATGCTTCGAACTAAGATTTCATACCAACATTATATTTTGATGATTGCTTAGCATATTGTTTATAAGTTTCCGATGTACTCTTACCTTAATGTTCGCAGTAATTTAATGTTATTTTGACAATCTTCTTACTAAGAAATACCATACTTCCAATGTCGTGTATTAACAAAATATTTAACAGAGTCCTTTTCTTTGACAGATTTCAGGATTGACGACATTGATGGCGTGATGGTATACGTGTCTACAAAGGATTTTACTAAACAATGTGCTCCCACTGGGTTCATTGACTTTGGAATTGTTAGTGTTGCCAGCCAATATTTACCGTAGGTGCCTATGATTTGAAACATAAAACGTGTCCAGCAATATGCTAGCTGTGTTTAGTCTTCAGATACAAATCCTAATTTTGCAAGTACATTTGTTCTTTACGTTGCTCAATTAAAGGACTTTTCATAGACAGTTTTAAAAGGTTTGATGGGTGCTAGATTGGACTACTAATTGATATAATCAATATTTTGCACCGGTTTTCGCATATTACGTTGACGTTATATAATCATATTGGCTTCATAAAACAAGGGATGCAAATTTGATTCATCAAAATATTCTTCATAACTGTTTTATCCTGTTTGTTATTATTCCAGGTGTCTGTCTATTGACAAAGAAATTTTCACAACATGCAAAAACATTACCTACGAAGAACAACAACGAATTTCAGAAGAATTTATAATGCGTTGGAAACACTTTCTTACCACTAGAAGCACGGAAATCAAACTAGGTAGGCACACGAATCTGCAAGTATCTACTTTTTTAAATAATAAATAAAATTGTGTCTATCTATGTGTGTATGTACCATGTTTCGGACATAAATGCACGCACTACACGTGAGTCCCATATCCTTTTCATACTCATAGAAAATAATTAGTTTATGCCAGCATGGTAAGACATATACTATGCATATGGTATGCAATGCACGACATACCCATGTCCTTCTATGTCATTTAGACGGTTATTTTCCTCATTGTTATTTTTACAAAATCTGTGCCATAAATAGTGTTACATAAATATGCAGTTTCAAGCGATGTTTCCCCTATCCGAAATTGATACTTCGTTTGCCTACTATTTTTTTGCGCAAAAGGCATACATTGTGACTAGTCTCCATTTCCGGTATCAATTATGCAGTGTGTTAAACATGATCTGCAGTTTTGCTCTCAACCCGATACCAATACAACGTCATATGTATACATGAAGAAAAAAATATAGATATCATTCATCTTTACACATAGATCTATTTTTATTTCTTGTGCTTATTAATTGGTGAAAATGGCGAACAGTGTTGGTGAGAGAATGGGACCCTGCGCCGCCCCCGTCAGGCAATAATGCCAGTTGGTGATTTTATCGTTTATGCTAATTGGATAAATATTCGTTATATATTTATATGTGTTGCCATCAATTTAAGTAGAATTTTTTAAAGTAGATTTTTTTCTGTATATAACGTCAAAATGGTAACATAGGTCAATGAATGACACGAACTCCTGTTTATTGTATCCTTATGCTATCCAAAGTGATGATCCTCACACGACTTTTTGTCCATAAGCTCATTCTGTTCGTCGGCAAGCAGGCCAATCCATTCCATGTCAACCAATATCCATCTGTTTAATAAAGACATATAACTTGTTGACGCACGATAATATTCGAATCCCTCTGTTATTGAGTGTAGTACTGTAGAATAAGACAAATGATGACTCTCCGCCACGATGACGGTACGGTGCTGGTATAGAAAATGTACAGGAACAGTTTTTGCAACACTTCCTAAATGCCCAAAAACGTTATGAGCGTCTAGTGAGTTTACTGAAGTGTTTTACCTAGTTGCATATATTCCCCTCTTAGTTTTCGTTTCAGAGGACCTCGACTTTTGACCTACTCCCTCTACTTTCGAATTGTATCATGCCCTCTGTAAATTTTCGTCCAAGTATGGTCTGTGTTCTTTACGTCGTTTTCTAAATCCTGGAGTTCTGCGTTTCGCGTGCTGTTTAGAGTTCAGTTATAACACTGACCATCACCTTATATGCCAGTCACTAGTCATAAAGACACGCTGTACCTTCCGATTATAGGGAGGTGAAGTTTAACACAGCGCGGTCCGTGGTATACATATAAAGTCAATCCAGTGCTTTTCCCTTCCCAGAATTTGACGCATAATCAGCCTATCTATATCGTCCGTTGAGTGCACTGAAACGATTATCAATAGGACCATGAACTGGAGTCCGTGTTGATTTCAAACCGTGTACGACCGTATTCCCTGTCCCAATTAAATAATGTTATCTGAGAAAGAGAGCTTATTATATACTTGATCAACAGAAATAAAATTATCGCACAAACTATTCTAAGTCTCTAGGTCTGTGTGTGTAGTGCAAAGGGTCTATCCCCCTTATTTCACTGGTTGCATTCCAAATGTCATGAAAGGATTGCTCCAAGATTGATATACGTGTTTGTGACACTTTATTGTTGAAATAATTTCATCGTGCCGTGCCGCTAGATCGATGGCTACGGTCTTTTATGCATGCTTGGACACCTAATATAATTGTGTACTCTCTTCGTGCGCCGCCATATTTGCAATGCTTGTAAACATTGTTTGCTTGGTTTGCAGTTTGTGACTAGCTGCTCTTTTTTCCTCATGTTTACCTTGCCCTTTTTACCTATAAGTACGAAATGCCCCATCGTCGGCAACCACAGTACTTTCTTCAGTTACACTCTATACATACCGTGGGAAATTTGACTAGCAAAATCTCGTTTTCAATAATATGCATGAGGCAGAGGAGACCAATCTTCTTCCAATGAAATCTCATGTTACAAGAAAATACTCTTCAATCTCAATGGGATTTTCTTATTAAAAATAGAAACCAACGCACATGTTTACTCATGGAGGTCGCCATTTTGAATGGTAAACCGAACCTTAGACATAAAACGTAATTTCATTGGCTAGTTATCCTTGGTGGTTTCCTTATGACACCAATGAAACTGCCTCATTAATTATTCATGACTACGAGATTTTCCTAGCCAATTGTCCCACGGGTACATAACGCAGCATAGCGGAGTAACGTAACAGGGGATAACCGACGATGGTAATGTCCTCTTTAGGCAATACGTCAATTAATTTCGGATCTAATTTACAACTGTTCAATTTACATCATCAGTCAGGGCGTCAAGATTATGTGCTCACCCTATCACATGACCGAAAGTATTTATCAAGACTTTGAATTCAGGTGGACGGCTGTCTTGCTCATTTATGATGGATAGTTCGTACGATGAGGGCAGATATTTGCAGCTGATGAGCGATGTTTGGACAGACATGTACACTGAAGGCATTATCAATCAGGTAGGCTCTATTTTTATAAATGTAAAATGAAAACAATCACAAAGAGCCTTAAAAGTGTAGCAGCTTAAATTATCTAGCTTCTTTATTCAATCTTTGGTTAATCTACGTAATTATAGCCTTAGGAAAGAATTATTCTACCTTGCTACCAAATACAAATAATGTATATTCAACGTTGGCTAGCAACAAGCTTTATATGTACTGAAATAAACTGTGTTATTTAAAAATAGTTGCCGTTTGTTGTTATTAATAATATTAAACTATTTATCATATCTTTTTTATCTATGAAAAGCCAGTAAATGACATAATATAAGTGTTAAAATAAGGTTAAACGGGTTTCGATTTAAATTTTCTCTTTAATTAGATTGTGCACTAATAAAGGACCGGGGTAGTAAAAAAGAGTCGTTGCTTCTAAACATATGTAGGCTTATAGATTGCCGTCCTTCATAAGACTCTCCGGCAGATTGTTTGTGTAATACTATATTTTTAGCACGAGTACAATAAGACGGTAGTTCGCGGTACAATAGCAAAAAAATCAGACATCTTTGCACCGTTTGAAAACAACATTTTCGCTGGGTTCGAGATACTGAGTTTCACAACAAACAACCTGAGTGCTAGTTGGCAAGACAACATCAACCAAATCTCAGGTAGACTTTTACGCAATACATTTTTCATATACTAATATTATTGAGATATAAACAGTTCCACTAGTATTCATGGTAAGATATGTACTGAAAAACGACAACACAACAATATAAGCAGACACTCCTAGCAGCAGCAGCATCAACAACAATAACATTAAAAAATAACAACTGCAACCGCAACACCACTATATATCGATTTGTCAAGTTCGTAAGAATTTTTAAGAAAAATAAAATAAAAATACCCCCTACATGTAAGCCAAAACGACGGCTTTTTAAATTATTACACGCTGAATGCAAAAACGTCCTTATAATCAAATGTTCTTCAGCCTCAAGTTTTAAACGATGTTAGAAACTATCCATTAGGGTTTTCTTTCTCGTATGCCACACATATGCCACACAATTTAGAGCATAAGGTATTTACCTTTTTGATCGCAAAGTATGTAACATAAAATTCCGTGGTACTTTGATAGACAACAATTCACGCACTCGTTATTCGTTATTTTCACGCTAGCTGACGTCAGCGCGAATATTGTTTGCATTTTATACTGGCTGTCCAATTATTCGGATCATTCGACGCACACAATATTTGTACGATGTACATGGGGTACGTTTACTGTGGCCTGTTTAAATTATAGGAACAGTAGCAATGTCGAAAACCCATTGAATATCGCATGATACTGACTTTAAATTACAGAAACATTAGCCTAGGAGAACCCATGTAGAAAGTATTTATCAAAGTATTTTGAAATAAACAATAAAATCATTATTTGAGCATGATCAACTAATCGCGTATTTGATTCGTGAAATATTAGTAGGTCGTAAACGTAGAAAAGTATTAAGCGAAAACTTTTCCTCGAATATAGGTTGTTGTATTAAGAATGAAGTAAGTGATGCAAGGTACAATCACTTTAACATACATCTTTAATAGAGGCAGAAGGTGGTTAGCTTTCTTAAGCGGGATTTTGTACTTCTTGGCCAGTAACTGTGTATGAAAGAAATCGATGCACGTTAATAAACAAGCATATTTAATCATACTTTATTCCCCAGAAACTGTGCAGTGATACATGTCAAAACACAAAAATATGTCACAACTGTCATGCGTTGCTGCCGCCGTGCCTTGTTGTGATGCAGCAGAAACTGACTTACGTTATACATTGAGTTCATACGCAATATTTTCTGCTGCGACTGCAGATTTATGCTGCCACACACATGTATTGTTATCTTTCAATAAATTAGACGGATTAAAGCTTTGTTTACATTTTCAACAGATGCTGATAGCGCCAGGTCTTTGTACGCAGAGAAGTTAACAACATACATCCAAAGTTGGACACGATCCTCAATGGCCTCGGCAATGGTGAATTTCCGGTCAAGCAAAGAAGTGAAGACCCTATTGGACTTATTCTACAGCAGGGTTAAGGACAAATGGACTCGGTCAGTCAGCGCGTTTGTGAGCACGCCTTTCAAGCTAGGACACATTTTGCTGCACACATTTCAATAAAATGATGTTACCTAACTTTTAATGGTCACATACATATACAAAAAATATTATAATCAGACGATCTGTGTTGCCTTATTGGTGGCTAGTATGCGGTTAGTGTGTTTTTGTCTGCTAGGCCGCGATATTTGTATGATCCCTCGAGGCGTATCACTTCCTTTTGTGGCTACATACCAGGTTTGCAATTGGCATTTATATTCAGGAATGTAGTGTTGACGAAATAAATCAAAGCGAGTGTCGCGGAGCAGTTTACTCTAGTTAGTCTACCGAGCAACTAATAACTGGGAGTTAATCTTTAATTCAGCGTGTTTTGTTCAGTTCGGTAGCACTGAAGAGCAGTTATTTTAAGCCTCATTGTTGTTTTAATAAAAAAAGTATTGTATGTTTAATATAATTTCTATAATCGGATGTTAGTGTAGCTTTTGTCCCAACGTAAAATATATATATTGTAGAAGAGATGACTGTTTTGAAGCTAAAGATTGTTTTATGTTTTGAGAATGTTATATGGTATTTGTATATAAAATATATATGGCAAATAAAATATTTTAATCCCGGCTCGAAGTCTAAGTATTATTTTTATGTTTTCAATATGTTAGATGTCACATTTCGACCCATTCATGTGGACACATTCATGTAGTAATTTTGTGGTGTAACAACCTGTTTGGAACTACAACATTCTTTCTATTCACATTAAGACACATTCATATAGACATACTGTCAACACTTATTATGTGTGTAAGTTCCAAACGCCTACTGGTTGTGGAGTAATTTTGGCGTGTATTCATACATATTTATTTTCCAGGCATAAATAAAATCCTCGTTTGCAATTATGATAAACATTTTTGTGACAAACTTAACAACTTTTACCTAGAATTGTATGTAAAGTAATTTGGATGTTTTGGGTTATATTGTCTACTTTGAAGGAAGGATTCTATCACTTGTCTTTAAAATGATATTATTTTTGGAATTAGAATATAAATAACCTAATTATCTTCATCATTTTAAAACGACTTTGTTTTGCACACTTCATGTGTATTTAAACTCTACTGGCACTATCGAACCAATAAGTGTTTTGATTAAGACTGACATATATATATATATATATATATATATATATATATATATATATATATATATATATATATATATATATATATATATATATATATATATATATATATATATATACATAACGAAGAGAATACATGTGCAACCGCTATCAACCCGCTCAGATAAATGCGGATCGACGCTCGGACTGAATAAACTGTATTCAGCTGTTCTTAGAAGAAATTTACTGTTCTTGCACAAAATAATGCCTATGAACACTGGTAGTACAACACGAAACATGTATATTAAGAAGTTTATTAAATACGTATCAAGCACTGATAAGAGTGCATTGTTTGGTTTTATACCTGAGATATGCCCCATTTTACATTGTTGTAACCTTGCATCTTTCGTGAGCGTATTTATAAACCACGCGCTTTGCCTACAAAGATGCATAAGTGTTATAAAAGACTTGTGGCAACCAAGGAAGAAGCACTTTGGAACAATCGACTGTCTTCCGACAATGATTTTGCATACTTCAGACAACTACAGACGAGAACTGCCCCATCGGTAATATACAAAGTATTTAACAGCACAACATATAATAACATTGAAGTGTTTATAGCAAAGCCAAAGCTATTGTGCTTACCATAATCGCCAAAAGAATAGTTGTGCGACAATTGCACGATAATGTGTGATGATATATGTGTTCATCTCGTACACAACTGCTACTTAACAGAGAGTGGACGTTATTGATTCTTAAACGATGTTGCCAAGCTCAAAAGCAAATGTCGCACATTCACTAGTCACTATGGTCCCTAAAATATTTTATCTAACATTGTTAGGATTAAGGAATGAACAGACCGCACAAGAAACCCACATTCACTTCTTGATACTCGCATTTAAGTATGTCTTTCATTGTTTAAAGGTTACCCTCAGCAAACTTTGAAGATTGTGGTACTGTGACTAAACATTCGTGAAAGTTTCAAACAGCAATACCTGAGAATTGACTTGTATTCTCCTGTATAACAAGAATACACGAACAACTCACTTTGATTGAACTATTTTGTAAAATCACCATTTTACATATATAACATACGCATAGAAATTTTTAGATACAATTTCGTGTGTGACATAATTGATGGACTGATGCTGACGCAAAACTTTACCATAACATTATATATTCATACATATAATATTCGCATATTCTATATTTTTGTTTTGTGTTCATGTGTTTCAATGTGCTTGCGTGCGAATGTCATTTATTTGTGTTTGCGCGTGGGTCTCTCAAATCACATTTGATTGATGTATACCGAATGTCAACAATGTTTAGTATTTTCTTAGAATATAATATGTTTTTAAATACATCGCAGCGACGAAGTGTGATCATTATAGTAACGTCCAGCTCTTTTGGTGGAGGAAGACCCCAGACAAATGTCTGGGTAGAACTACCGGCGCACTGCAGGTCAACTGGAAGACCTTCCCTCATTAAGTCTCTAGCCCCGAAGGCGACTCGAACACAGTTTGTGAGAGGCTAAGCAAACAGAGGAGTTACAACTCTATGACTCTATCGGTGTGTGTGTGACTCATTTTAGTACAAATAATTTAAAGAAAAAAAAACATTTCTACGAATATACAAAAAGGAAAGGTGATGAGAGTCACTTAGACATGTTATAGACTCAATGGTTGTGTCATTTGCAATTGCTTTAGTTAACGGTCGTCTTCTTAAAAATAGTTTAAATACAATTTCTATTTTTATGTTTGACTCTCTACCTTTTGTAAGCAGATGATGTTCGCAATTTGAGAATGTCAATTTTCATAACTTCATAATAATGTCGGTCTCTTAGAAGTTTTTGCATCATTGGTCTATAACGCGTTATCTTAATTCAGTATACGCAGTTTGTATTTTAATTCCCCAAACTTAAATTTTTTAGTAATCCTACGATCTACTATTTCTAAAGCCCGATATGCAACATTTATTACGGAAGATGTACTTTATAACTAATATGATATTAAGATCGGCCGAAGATTGGAAAATGCATTTGAGCAATGTATTCGACGATCAGCCTCGCGTGATTTCGTACCTAGATCAAATATAACTGCATTGCGCTTTATTGTCTGATTTGTCTGTCTTTCTATTTTGTCAACTTCAGTGTGGTTTGCGACAGTTCGGACCAAAGTTGTGTTGCTTAAATAAACAACTGAATCAATGTTACCTCAAATAATACCCAGCAATGTTGTTTATTGATGTCCTAGATATAAATATATATATATATACGAATTAAAAGATTTCTTTCTAATTTCTCCTAAACAGGGATAAAAAAATGTTCGGATACCGCCTTTGAAGGCGTCCAATTTTATCATTTTTGTCAGTAATTGAGATTCATGATGTACTTTACAGCGACCTTGAGCTTGTTATGTTTGTGTGAGGTTTGTGCACGTTTTACAGGCTGCTTAATTATGCTAATGTATGTTCTTAATTTAGTTTGTGAAAAGGAAATTCCCTTCGTGTAAAAATATTAATATTGTTGTCACACGATATGAATTTAAGACACCTAAACGTCGAGTTTGATACAAAAAAATGATACATTCTTGATAATGGCTGGATAAACGTAATGATATTCGGAGAAAAATACTCTCAGTAAAACCTGAACAGGTGGACAATTTCACACCATTAAAACACCCTTTTAACAGGGTAGCAAAAACCAAGTTCATTTGGCCATAAATACACTCTCCCCAGAACCACCCCAACTTACTAGTACGTTAATATTCTATTCATTACAACAGTTTAGTTAGTAATGTTAAGTCTGTTTAAGTATTATAAAAGGAATTGTGAGACATACGTTAACACATCAGTCAGACCTTTACACATATGTCACATCATAAGTCTTTGTTGACTTCAAATTGTTATGGAAACCGCACAGTATGGGTTTGGGTCATAAAACTGCCTTGAGAATGAGCTCCGTACGGGGATCAGCTGTTAGGTTCATATTTCTAACCAATCAATGTGATATGCGTGTCATATGGCACTCGACCTCCCACCGGTTACATCATGTTCACTCCATAACAGTAACCAATGCTACATTCAAAAAAAACATGTGATAAGGTAAATTATTCGTTTTAGAACACAAATAAGCTAAAATTTGTATATTTCGTTATAGTGTCTATAGTTAATTATTAAAAGAGCACATATTAACATGGGCAACAAGGTATTTATATACGCTGACGCGAGTAAGAAAATACTGCTTAAACGTTTTGCCTTTAAAATAATAACCACACTTTATCAAAGTATACAGCTAGAGCATTATTACTTGATGCGGAAAACACATATATAAATTACTAATATAATACATACTTGCATTACTTATAGAAATATACTATCAGCAATTAGTTTTGTTTAGTCGTTTATTATTTATTTATTTATTTATTTATTTATTTATTTATTTATTTATTTATTTATGTGTTTGGTTTTTTCTTTCTTTCTTTCTTTCTTTCTTTCTTTCTTTCTTTCTTTCTTTATTTATTTATTTATTTATTTATTTATTTATTTATAATAAAGCTCAGTGTTTTTCTTCTTCATATAGCTAGCTTTTAATCTTTAGCTGATACTTTCGTCACTGTTCCTGAACTAACAAAATGGTTTTTGTTGCAGTGGTTTTTCAATTTTGTTGTAATCTTTTTTTCGACAAAATAAACACCAAACGTGATGTCCACGTATATATGGACATTACGGCTATAGATTGCCATTTAAGTTCACTCGACGTCCGTGCAACTACCAGTATATACTGAGGGTCACGCGTTCACTGTATATTGGTGTAATACACTATACATGTACTATATAGTCATCAATTTTCCGATATTCCTAGACCAAATAACTTTAGAAGATAAATTTACCGAACTAGCAATTTACCGCCGATTCTGTCACGTAAGTCCCTAAAATCTGCCTACTACAAATACTACTACTACTCTAGTAACTACAACTACTAGTAGTACTTCTACTACTGATCCGGCCACACAATTTTAGTAATGTCCCCCCATCACCGCGGCTTTTTAAGCGCGGAAAGCGGTGGATTTTCTACCCCGACAGCGATAATTCACCCACTCACCCACCCGCCCCTCCCTACACCAAAAAAAAACACACACACACACACACGCAGCTTACTGCCCGACCAATCCGCCGCGACACTCGGTGGTTAAGTCTCTCCGAATCATTGGCTATTTGCAGATTGTTACTTAATTATAAGAAGTCTATAATTGCATATGTAATTCAACATGTTTAAAATTGTAATGTGTCGTTTTTTTAGAATAGTATTGTTGATACAACATGCCCGTTACAGCAAATCGTGTTTTGAATTAAAATATATACTGTTTAATGTTCTATTGTTGTAATACTGTTAATTAGAACAAAAATCGTTTATATGACTATTTAATATCTTTAATATTCACTTTAAGTATGATTTTGTTTAAGAAAAATTAATAACCATGATGTCATCACTGCAAACAATATTTGAACGGCAAAAAAACGACTGCAAATATATTGCTGAAGAAACGTATTTCACAGTTGGTTACACGCGTGTAGATTGCCAAACTTTGACACCTCTAAAGGATGCCTGGTGTTTAGAGATAAATTTTATGAAAACTGGACACTTATGCTCATTTGTTTCTAGGGCGTCTTGTTATGCTAATTACGGAGAAAATTTCAAATACATGTAAACTCATCAGATTTAATTTGATTAAGCCTGTTTTTGTTAATAAAAGAAAAATCGGTCCTCCGAAATGAGAAATTGTTCAATATACTCATGTATATAAAGAAGTTAAGTTTTTAATGAATGTTCTTTGTAAGAGGATTATCGATCAAAGTGTTTACGCCCTTATATATATATATATGTATGTGTGTGTGTGTGAGTGTGTGTGTGTGTGTGTGTGTGTGTGTGTGTGTGTGTGTGTGTGTGTGTGTGTGTGTGTGTGTGTGTGTGTGTGTGTGTGTGTGTGTGTGTGTGTGTGTGTGAGTTTAATCGTAAAACTCGTTGTTATTAGGTCACAATAACAAAATATTTTCACAACAGAGTGTACGTTCAGAAAATAATGCCCATTAAAACGACCCATTTTACCACGAACAATAGCAATTCATTTCAGTATGTTTTTTTTCAGCATATTTAATTTTTCAATTTACTGACATGTATTTTGTTGTTAAATATGTCTCATATGACATATATGTCGCCAGGTGATAAGAGAAAAGCCTAAGCAGCCCAGTTACCTCAGTCAGTGGATCATTCGGCTGGTTATAGGGTGTAATTGTGCAATTGCATCATTGTTATAAGGTTTACACAGTTAATTTTCTTAAAAATAAACAAAAATAACATTTTATTTGTTTACTTTATAAAACTTATAGACTGATAGCTAAGGCATGTCAAGCTGGGAAGCGTAATCGTAGTGCTGAATTGATACACTTAAATAATTTGTTTGCAATAATCAGACAGTTGCCGCTTTTTACATGTAAACAAAACATTTGGAACCCGCAACCGTGTCTAGTTGTCCATTTCTTACAAAATCTTTTCCTCAATTTGCCAGTCCTAATTGTGCGGAGACAACACAATTAAATTTTAGTGTATTGTAAGAGTAAATGAATGGTTGTGCCGAAATATTGACACCTTTGACAAATTCGTCGACTAATTAAATGTAGCCGGTCAAGAAAAGTAGATTATTTCCCAAACGGCTTATTCAGATAACTAATTGGCTCAATCGAATGCTAACCTGCCAATATAGAGCACATGTGTGTGCACACGTTTAAAAAGTTCAGCTTTACCACATACCAAATATCACAACGACTAAAGAGAATCGTCAAACAAAATAGAAATAAGAAAAATGAACATTTAATGGGACAAAACTATTTTTAAATATGCATTTAAAAAATAAAATTAAGTTAAATATTTTTACCGGATAAAACTTGTAAATAAGAATACATAGGTATCCCTTAAATTTACCTTAAGGTAATACCTTAATATCTGTCAAGACTTTTATTTCGATCTTAAACCAGACTGTTGCAAAATTATGTGACGTACTTCCTATTACAGATGAATCTTAATATACCATTTTGTGCTTTTGAGAAAATTGTATTTGAATTTCTTGTGCTAAGATCAACTTTTTTATCAGGGTATTAAATGAAACAAAAACAATATAAAACCAGTTTAGACCCCCACAAGTAATATCTAGTTATACCTGTCCGCGGCGTTTTGACCCACCGAGTTCAGGGAACATTTAATTGCCCTCCTCGCCGTGATTGTCACGAGGACATCGTGGCTGACTAGCGGCAGAAAACGTTTTCTGGTCTAACTGAAATCCGTCTGCGGTGGACCAGCGGAAAAGGCGAAAATTGCGCTGCCGGATCACTACTACTACTTCTCTACTACTGCTACTATTACTACTACTACTACTACTACTACTACTACTACTACTACTACTACTACTACTTCTACTACTACTACTACAACAACAACTACTACTTCTACTACTACTACTACTACTACTACTTCTAACTACTACTGCTGCTATTGTCACTACTACTACGATCACTAATGCTGCTGTTGCTAAGCTTGATTTGTCATCGGAGGTATCAGTCTCCTAGTCATTTTAAAATGAATGTTTAAATAATTCCACTTTGAGCGGATTCTAGTTTGCTTGCTAAAAAGAAGTTAAGAGAAAAATAATAAGTAAAGAAACTTAAGTGTCTCAAAAACTTTTCTGACCTATATAGGTGAGACAACTTGAGCAGTCTCTATATCCTTTACGTGAGATTGCACAGTACGTATAACATCGGGATTTTTAGTACCTTTCTTACATATAATATGCCAACTGCGGATAAATCCTCGGCTTTTCATGAACTGTTGTTTTTTTGTTTTGTTTTGTTGTTGTTGTTGCTTTTTGTTGTTGTTTTTTGTTTTGTTTTGTTTTTAACTTATACGCTCTTAACAATACTACGTTTTATTTTCTTGGTAGGTTGTTTCTAAATTTCGATGTTTTCTTTCGTATTTTTTTTACATTTCCCTTTTGACACTTTTGGAACATGATGTTACGGCATTATTTGCCATATTTAAATTGATCTTGTTATATATCAGCGCTTAGGCTGTTTTATTTGTTCCTATAATATCTTATGATATATCAGCGCTTGGGCTGTTTTATTTCAAACTGATCTCTCGTTTTGGGTTTTTGGTTTGACGTTGCCGAGGCTTTTATCTACTGTACATACTGTACATATGTTTAAAGTTTTTTTTTTGCTAGTTGTTATGTATGTATATAAGTTCATTGTATCTGTTTTGACTCCAGATACAGGCGCTTACTGTTAGTTGTTTAACTTTGACGGGATGTTGCTATTTATACTGTTTGTTTGCGAGGTTGGAGCGCTCCACAAACCAGGTTTAAGCACCCCAGTTGGCCCTTTTGTCGATTGACCGTTCCAAGGCGGTAACTGATGGGGTTTTTTATGTGTGTTATTTCTCGTCTCTGTGTTTTTGTCACATTTGCATTTACCTTGTTTGCCTTTGTCTACTGGTAGATAAAATTTAAATATCTGTAAAAATTTTGATAGGACCTTTTCTTATTAACCTATTTAAAAGACAGGGTTTTTTGTATTTGCAAATGTGCACTCGTGTATTAATGCAATTAATTTTGTTATAACGATCCATCGATAATATGTATATTCGTCAATAATAAGAAGTATTATCAAGTTTAAATGACAACATTCTTATTGATTCATAATTTATTTTCAAATTTAGTTATATATATAGTATATAAGATATAATGTATTTCATATATAAATGTGTAGATTTAAATTGCAATGAATTGTTTCCGCCATTACTATAGAAATGAATGCGTAACGAGTTGTTGATCAAGAATTGGCTTCATAAAACAACTCAGATTCCACTTCTGTGGATGATTTTTTAATATAATGTATAAACGAGGACTTTACGGCAGCCATATGGGTATATGGATATATGAAAATACGACGCGTGAAGGGAGACCTAGCGGCTAGCAGTGTGTATGCATTTTTGAATAAACTAACGATAAACTAGGACGCGTGTGCATGAAAAATATCATGTTCAAATCAGGT
This sequence comes from Sinonovacula constricta, assembly GCA_007844125.1. NCBI lineage: Eukaryota > Metazoa > Mollusca > Bivalvia > Cardiida > Solecurtidae > Sinonovacula > Sinonovacula constricta. The sequence continues at coordinate 29,939,187 of CM017559.1, forward strand.
CTCTATATTGTCGTCCGTACCAATGTGGTCAATTGGGGACATTTCACATACGGTGCTTGTAGGCACGGTAGTCAGCAGTAGTACAGCCGCGGACGTCGCCGGTTTGGTGAGTGTCCCCGGTTGGAAGTTGTGTATTCATACAACTGTCCCCGTTTGCCACCAAAAACAGACACACAAATAAAATCGAAAGTTTTTCATCTATTTGCTTTAAAGCATATATTAAAATACCGGTCGCTGATCTTAAGTTATTCTTACACAGTATAAACATACTCATTTTTCTGTTTGCTGGTAGACGTCTACACGCCCCAATTTTAAGTACATACAATCTTAAACTACAAATATATGTACTTAACCATCTAAAATATCATAAAGATGAGTAAACAAAACAATCACATCAAGGCCATGTCCTAAATACAGTTGTTGAATCATGCGCTTTTAACGTGCAAATGTGTTCGCTTAAGTATATATACAGCTGAGGTGGCTGTAGCGCATTCGATTAGTAGTAGTTCAGTTAAGCGACGGACTTACCAGGATGACATTTGTATATCGTGGACCGAAGAAAGCACAATTGTACTTCTCTCTTGCTCAGCATTACAGAGTCTGCTCCGAGTTAAATGGACGGCATATTCACGATTATTTGGGTAAAGAAGCGTTCTTTAGATATTTTATATGGAAAATTTCTATAAAACATTCGGAGTTCAGTGTAAATAATTAGGTACATGGACCTTTTTCAGCCATTATACGGATTTATGATTTTGTTTTGTTATGATTTGTTAACATTGTTAACTTGTAATTTTTCCTTTTCCAAGTGTCTGATGTCTACCGATCCCAAGGCCTACAAATATCTCCTCTTGTGGGGGCGGACTTTGGGACAACCGACGGTATTCTAGCACTGGCAACCATAATGCCAGTCATTGGTGGGTTTAATGCTAACATACTACTTTGTTCGGAAGACAACACAAAATAGAATTAATAGAAAAATAAAAATGATGCCTAATCAACTCGAACCAGAGCTGTTTTTTCTTCATTTTTAAACAAGATAGTTATCTTAAGTACACTTTAAGCACTACTTGTATTTCTGTTTTTGCTAATCAGTTACGTATTTTACTGGCCTTGACGTTTTATAGATCTAAACAATATCTCAACAATATATAAAAACTTTCGCATGTACTGTGTTTTGATGTGCGAATTACCTTATAATTGCCACTTGCAAGTAAATAAAAACAATACAAAACATTTCAGTATGTAAATATGTGAAATCGTTTTTATATAGTCAGTTGGACTTAGCGGCAAATATTTCGTTCTGCATTTCTCCGATTTAAAACATTTAGCGTGCAACTAAATATGTTTTAGTTACACCTTAATTTTTTAAGACAGAAGAAAACGCAATATGTTGGATCTTTATCTTAGGGCCTCATTATCAAACAATTCAAGATATAATCCGTAAACTGCCCCCTAACCGAAGTCAAAATATTGGAGACTTCTGCGTAGTACTATGCTTTATTATGATGGATGATGGCTCTGATTATTATAAACACTGGCAAGTATTTCGTTTATATTATTAGGGTCTCAGATAAAAGACAACAAAGAAGTCGTGGTAAGAAAATGTAAGCATGCTCATAAATTAGTTATAGATACATTTGTATGCTTCCTTTTCGGATTGGTACACTATATTATGATAAGATTTATGATTAGATAAATGTTGCTTGAAAGTTGCTCAATTAACATTGAAAATCCAATAATTTTGTAATTGTTATAAAATATAGTATACAAATATTAACAAGAATATATATATCGCATACATACATTTAATATTAAAACCGGTAATTTGGTTTTCGTCCATTTGATTTAATATATAATACTGAAAAATATACACTTCAGAGTGAACTTCTCACATCTACTATGATAATTTTGTTGTGTGAATTATGGAAGCTACTTAATTCGAAGGAAATAATTCTCTAAGGGACGTATCAGTTACATTATTAAATTAGAACATTGCATCTACTACTTCAAGTAAATTGCTTTAACGTTTATGCCTAAAATATCGGCAAAACTCATGCTACGTAAAAAAGAAATACTAATGGCATTTAAGATGTTTTGAGCAAGCACAAACAGTAGTGTAATGAAAGCGTTATACCTGGATGCGTCCATTTATTGTTGCAACATTCAAACATTTGTGTGGTGATTTTATGCTTTTTGCAAACAAATAATGTATCAAAAAACAGATTTTATAGGTGGCAAGCAATTCATCGAATGAAATAGGATTTAAGTTTTTCACACAAAAAAAGATCAATAGGTGGCAGTGCTTACATTACGTCTGTAAAAATCGGATATTTATAAAAATGAGGGAATATTTCCGAAAAGGCCAAATATCATGATGACGTCACCTTTACGAGTGGTCATAACAACGGATAAAGGACGGAGTAGAATGGCATAGAACTAGCGGTAACGGTGTGAACAAATATCCGGTAAAGACGATAATTCTTAATTAATTACACAAAGTGGAAGTTATCTTATACATGTTCCTGTTTCTACCAGACTTGCATGTGGAAAACATAAGTCAACAAAATAGCAATGAGGAATAACAAACATAAAAAGTAAGAAGGATGATATAAATTTTAACAAGTTTTAGGACATAAAACATTACTGACATATGAACAAAAGAAGTTTTTTATAATCAACCGAGAAAATTGATGTGACAATGCCTTCATATTAGCGACTGATTGCTTGTCTTATTTCGTTTTCCTAGGCTTTCATTTCTCGGGGAGTCATTTCTTGTAGCCTTTAGAACTAAAAATATTAGTTGTACATGCATTTTATGGGCTCCAAAATTTGATAATTAAACTGCGCTGCCTAACCTCAACGTCGCCAACCATAGGTATGATACTTTTATTCATAAAAGCCTCCGCGATGCTATACGTGGCTTTGGTATATAAAGATATATGGTTTCACAATAAAGACAGATAACATTTTCAAAGACGTTTTTCTATTTATTTCTTAATTCTCTTAATTGTTGAATGCCTATTATTTACTCGTATTTGTTTTTCCAGAATGTTTCTAAGCATTACTTAATATTTACTTACATAACAAAACGAGACTGACATTTACTGATATATTTCATAGTTTGCCAAGCATCTGAATGAACCAATAAAGTTATATCTTTCACTAGACCATTATGTAAATAAGGAAGATTATACGGCGCATGTTAATGTAATACATATATTACGTCGAAGCCATAAAACTTGTGACAGAATCACTTTAATGTGGAACAAGACATGTTGTGGGCATGCAGTAGAAAGGCGTTCATCTCAATCTTGACATTTTTCAATTAAGTCAAAGCGTTTTGCTTGTAGTATGACAATCAGAAATCGATTACACTGTATGAAATTAGAAAAGTTCATTACAGTACTGCTACCACTTTTTATATATAAGATTATGACATTACTTTTGGTTAAACCTTATTTCTAGTTAAAGATCTTAAAACCGGCTTACTTGAATTAGGCAAGGCAAGCGCATGAAGAGGAACGCTTTCCCTCAGATTTCCACATATTTCTTGAATAGCGGCTACATGTATATGTCTAATGAGCTCTGGCGACGAAAGTCAAAGAGCAAATGATCTGTTTTCTGTGTAACCTCACAGGATGTATTAAAACGACATAGATTGCTCAGATCAAACTTACAGTAAAAGCGGAATATGCCTGCAGGATAGTAATAGTGTCTTGTCGTTTTGGTAAAAATAAGTGCAATATACATGAAGATATTGTTCATTTATGCTCAGAGCTTTATTGATGTAAATGTTAAATTAAATGATAACATAGAAACTTAAAAAACTTTATAATTAAAACCAGGAATGCCAAAGGATACGAAATTTGGGTTCCGGATAACCTTTGAATGATCAGATAATTTAATATTTCATGAAATACGAACAATAAATTTGATATTTTTAACTTACAGTTAATCAAACAAATATCCGATCAAAGGAAAACATGCGTTCATGCGAAGAATTTATTTAAAAACGTTATGAATTATTTAATATGCCGTTTGTGTACTACTTAGTAAGTCACATTACTCTGCAATTGTTCAGTCTTCCTCTGGTAGCGTCGCGCGAACCTTGTTCAGGAAGATGATCCTACCGACTAACTCACTCGACAGCCTATTGCGCAGTGTATTGATCAGGAGGTCCGCCGTGGAGAAGATCCTTTTTGAAGGAACGGAAGTGGCCGGAACTACACGGACTTGCCTAGTGACGTATGCGATCTGTTTTCCTAACATCACTTCAAACGGACTTAAGTAAACATGAGTAACTGAATTATACCGACAAACCTGTGTGGGTAATTGTCCGCATAATTATAGTGTCTATCCCTTCTTAATTAAACCGAACACAAGAAATTAAAGATAATATTCTATAATCAACATTGATTAGAAGAAGCGTAAACGTTGGCTGTTAATTAGCAAGTTAATATATAACTGTACATACCATCATGCTTTAGAACATTACTGAAACTGTGAAGTCCAGTATACGATACTGCGTGTCATAACCTGTCGATAATCCGTTATACCTGCTTATGCTAGAATGTGCATTGACAGCAGAAAGGTAACTTAACAAATTGGCTAATAATTAAATTTTACGTTTAAAATTTATTTTTAAACGAATATCCGGATTCCAAATTCAACCCGGATAGCTGATGATTTAAATTGATATCCGGATATCCGTTGACATTAAAACAAATGCAACACATTCCTACATTATTAAATTTGAATTTATTTTTATTTCATTTTGCACTTTCGAATGGGATCTTTAATCGATCTCTTTGCGAGGTTGAACACATGGATGTAAACAAATGCTAAAACTCAATACTTAAACAGCATGTCAAAAGGAGTTACTTTATGTAATGTTTTATCTCGGAGTTGATGTCACACTTACTTTTATGCGTATTGTACCTTTGTCTATTGTCAGTTCGATTTTTTATGTATGATGTGACAATTATATGACGTTGTTTTATTTTTTATAGCATGATTTTAAAATGAACTTTCAATTAGATTTCCTACGAACAAACTATATCTTTATTGACGCACTGAAATCAGACAAAGCTACAAAAATTACAAAACAAACAACAATACAAGAACAATTTATTAAACTCGCTAACGCCATTGTATTAAAGTCTTGCTTATAAGTTGCTATCCGTGAACTTCCACATGTACATAGACTATTAAAATGTTTTTACAAATTACCATAGAGACATTTAAATATTAGCTGACAATTAATTCCGACAAAAACGTACTTTTGTAACTACGTAAACACAAAAGCTCACAGTGTTCAATACTATTTTATATTATAGATCATTGACGTCTTTTGCGCCCTGTAAGCATCTACGTGTAGCTTAAATCACTTTTTGTAAATATCAAGGATATAAGCGGACGGTCCATCATGTTTCTACTTCTTATGCAAATAAGTTGTCAGAATAGTAAAACGACTGATGAAGCGTCTGATTAGTCAGGCAAGGCCGGTGTCCATGCATTGATCACTTATACTTATTCAAAGAAAACAACTACCGCCGGTGAATAGGTTTTTCGGCCTGGTCCATTGATCATGACCAAATATTAACCTACCATTTGATTCGTTTACCTTCATTTCCTTGTTTTTAATATGTTAAAAGTATATTGAATTCACGATCTAAGTCAGAGGGCCTTTGCCAATAAGTCGCCGACATAAAACTTTTCAGTCACTTACCAAGTAAGCAACATTTTTAGCAGTAAACTCAGTTATTGCCTTGGCCGATGAAGTCTTTAAGATGAATAAAACTATATGACAAAGTCAAATGAGCATTGCAACATATACCAGCTATCTATCTACCTACCTTTCTATCTGTCTGTCTGTCTGTCTGTTTGTCTGTCTGCCTGCCTGTCTGCATAAACAGAACAGAACAGAACTGAAAGTTTATTTGGTAAACAAACGCTATCGGCCCAAAATACATAGCATATATAAAATAATATATACAAAGTTATGAAGTTATGAGATTTGTCATTATAAATCATTAATAATCATATGGTTTCAATTGCGTTAATTAGATGGTAGATATAAATAGATACATAGATAAGTAATAGATTGTAGAAATCTGGTATGCCACTTCCATTTACATACCAATTAAACAAGAAGGAACGTCTCAAACCATTTTTTTACAACAGTGAAAAAATGCATGAAGCTCACCGTCAATAACATATATCTGATTATATTGCTGACAATATAAGCAAAATCGAGCATATTTCATTAGTCCATAATATCGCCCTAGTTCAATACATGTATTAAGCTTGTGATTTGACAGTCAAAATCTTGACAAAGCAATATTGTACTTTATGTTAAATATGTCTCAACATTTAATAGACTCTTAAAGGAGGAATAATGATGGCATCTATCAGAATTATTTACAGCTGTTTGCCAATCTTTTTTGTTCAATTATCAATAACTCTCTGTCTAAATAAGCAAATAAACTGGTTTATGTTACCAACACCCTGACTTATCCAAACAAAGCCAAAATTATATTTATACAAAAGATTTCTTATCTTTGTTGCCCAACACAATCTTCCAGCATCGTCTAGTGACTTGAGCATATTGTAACATTGCTTTGGATATCTTTACAAAGGCATATGAAGTTAGGAACACCAGTATTTAATACAATTAGTATAATATTTGACACAGAGAGGTAATCGTACTCATTCTCCGAGGACTATAGATGCCTGCTTGTCTGTCTGTCTGTCTGTCTGTCTGTCTGTATGTATGTATGTATGTCTGCATGTATGTATGTCTGCCTGTCTGTCTGTCTGTCTGCTTGTCTGCCTGTCTGCCCGTATGTCTGTCGGCATGCCTGCCTGTCTGCCTGCCTGTTTAGGATAATGCACACCAATGCATTTACATTTATAAACGAAATTTTCTACTTGGTACTAAGACTGATCGAATATTATTGGATTCAGTTGAACTATAATATCGCAACATGCAAGTTTGAATACCTCTAGTTGATCTTATTTCGTAAATGATACATTTAAAAACGGCGATGTTTGAGATGGCAATACAGTATACGTGTTAAAATGACTCATCTGTTCGTAACTGTTAATCGGAACATTCATAATTAGATTAAATTTTAGTCATGCAAAGAGCGTTTTTAACTTAAAAGTTCCATAAAACGACTTATTATTGTTTGCATTGTCATCCGTTTCTTACAAGAAAAAAAAAACAAGTTAAAGTAAACGAGAAATATAATATGTTCCCTTAATCGGGATTACATAAAGTGTTTTTATTTTCTATTTTACATGTATGTAAAAGACACGTTCTTGGTTTTATATCGAACATCAAAACCATCGATACAACTGACAAATAATGATTATGAAAACATAAATTTTCTAAGCAAAGACTTGGTAATAAATCTAGCTAAAACGTAATACGCACGAAGGCTTATCCATTAAAGAGGTGAATTTACATCCTTAATTATTCATCTTTTGCTTATGAAGCATGCCTTGTAACTTAACTGCATAATTTTGCAGGTCTGTAATATTTATTTTAGTGTCTTCCTGTATGATAAAATGGTGTGCAATCCTGTTTGTAAGCTTCATTTCTGTACAGAGCTCCTTAGAATTAATTGAAAACAATAACATATTCAGGTTATCAGGATACAGACATGCAATAAGAGCAACTGACTGCGTTCTTGGTGAATCAATGCTTTGAATGTTAGAATCACCATTGATCAAGAGCAAGTTCATGGTTTTTAATCTAATAAACGTTCCGGGACATTTAACCATATAGATGTTTGCAATGAAAAGTCTTTGTTCATGACTTACACAAAATCTCTTCTAGGTAGCATGTTAAATGACAGTAATTTGTTTGATCATCATTGCATATGTGACAATACATTATGTAATTATTTGCCTAAAAGGTGGATTTCGATTCTATTTGCAAATTCTGCTGTCTACTTTTAATGGAAAGGAACTTACATGTATCCCAGCTAAAAATTGTTTTATTTTATTTTATATTGAACATTACTTAACTCTTAAACATTCGAATGCGCTTGTTTCTTAGATTAAGTAATCTGTATTCTGAATACCTCTTTTTAAATCTAACAAATCTACATTTCAATATCAGCACGTTTTATCTATACATGCAATAGCAGCCTAATATATTACCACGCTGTACTCCGAAATAAGTACTTCGAAGAAACAGCCTTAGTGCTACTGCACACGTACGCCACAGTGATAAGTACCATAAAAAAACGGTAGTTTATAGCATCTTCCATGCTTAAAAGTTGAAAAGCTAAAAATATAACCAGTTAGTCCCATTTTTTAACGTATGAACAGCCATTTCCATGCATAATCAGCATGCGACTGAATGTGAGTTTCTCTCCACTTTGCAAGAAGGAATATGCAAAAGCTTTTTTTTTAAATCTTGAAGGCGAAAATGTATGTGAATTGTTTAAATTTGAAATTGCGTATATGTACCCAAATACCTCCTGCTTATGATAAAAAGGACCTTTTATTTTTATCAACACATTGCAAATGCTGTTCTTTCCTCACTATTTGCGGTGAACAACATAAACATATATTGATTCTTGCGCAAATAAAATAGCATCTACTGTATATAAAATATGCATGAACAAACACTAGGAAGTTTAACTTTTTTCAAGTTCAAAATTCACCGAAAACGTTCTAGTATAAATCTGCGATATATTTTACCTTAATGCGAAATAATGCAAATGTACCTTTAAAGACAGAAAATTGGCCATCAATACTTTTAGAAGTAGAAAGTTGTTGTTAATCATAACATAAAATATAAAACATCCAACGATTACCGTGGAATGTAATATCAAACCAAAAAAGGCATGCTCCATTAACGTGGGAAATCTTAAGTGGCTTTGCACATTAATATGATTCATGTAAATTCTTGAAAGCTTGAAGTGTAAGCTATGAACTGTCCTTGTTGTCTATTATGCGTGTTTATCTTGTCAAATAATAGTCAGCATTTGATGTCTATAAACATTCTATTTAATAAAAGTTTTAACTTAATGACATATACCAATCGAGTGTTTGTATGAAATGAGTAAAAGATCGTTATTTTACATTGAAAACTGAAAAGAAAAGCGTTGTGTAATAATAAGTATTTAAGCACAACCAAAATGTAACTTATATTGTAGATAAGATAATAACATGTATAAGAAACATACGATACAAGACACGGATTTGAAATAACAATGGCCAGCCTGTATCACCTGGTATTTATTTATTGCATGTATGCCTCAAGATACTTTAAAATAGTAATTCTCTTTCTGGTCTTTTTTTCATTTCATATTTACGATTATATGACTGGATCTTGTGAATTTGGATGAACATGTTAATTCGGGAGGGCTTAAATCTATTTGGGGATCATCACATGTTACGCTAAAGTTTGATTCACATGATACAGATGATAGTAAAACTAAAATATTACAAGGCCCTATGAGTACAAATATTACAAAAAAGCCCTAGATAAATACATACAGTGTATACAGTGCCATGCAAATGCAAAAGTGACAAAACAATGTGACGGTGTACGGGAGACAATACACAAACAGAAACAAATCATGGTAACAGCAACTTTATTGAATGGTGTCATTAACTAGTTCTTTTTATACTACTTGCTTAGACTGTTTTATTAATTATCTTCTCCCTTTAGGAACTGTTGCTGAGGTTTATATCTCCGGTACATATTATGCATTCTTTGATAGTTCATTACAGTTATTGATAAACTGATTGTAAGTAGTATTCCTCTGTCAGTTTTTTAACTTTCGATGTTGTTGCTGATTGTTTGTTGGGATACTTTATTTACGGTGTTTGAGAAAAATAAACGGCATGAAGTTCTATGTTGAAGCTCTCCAAAAATCACGTTTAAACATCCTATTTTTAAGGATGATTAAGTTCCATTTCCCTACTGATCGTTCCTTTGTGTAGTTCGACTTCTTACAAGATCTAATAATATTTTGGTATAAACATGGCAATTAACTTCTCTCTCTCGACGTGTTGGATCGTGTAATCATTTCAACGTAGTAAACGTTTAAACATCCTATTTTTAAGGACGATTAAGTTCCAGTTCCCTACTGACCGTTCCTATGTGTAGTTCGGACTTTCATATTAAACTTCTTACACAATCTAATAATATTTTAAAATAAACATGGCAATGATCTCGACGTGTTGGATCGTGCAATCATTTGAACAATGTAAACGTGTTATTCAATTCACAATCACACCATGCATACCAGTGGGCGTACGAATAATAAATTAGCTATTGTCATGGCGTTCCATAAACAACCAACATAATAATTGTTTTCACTGATATCAAGAGTTATGTCCTTCAACCATGACAACAGAGAAATGAGCATACAATTTTCACTTACAAAGGTACGAATAAAATTAAAAATGACAGAACCACAAAATAATGCTTTCAAATAATAATAATTTTAAGTGCAAACTGGTGAATAATTAAAACTTTAAATGTATTGCTTTGATAGGTGGGAGAATATTAAATGTCATGCTATTTTTTATATAATTCTGACCAGGCAGGGCAGGTCCTAGTTTCAAACCCGAACCGCGATAGAAACATCCTTAAGGAAGCGAGAAAACAAAAGAAGTGTTTGCACAGTATCCATAAACACAATGAAATTATACGATGTACACTTATAAGATTGGGGGATAAACTAATCAGCATAAAGTTGCATACCTTTTTACCGATACACTTTAATGTTGTTGTTTTTTTGCGTAATAATTGCAATCTGTTGCATTGTTGCATAACACCGTTTTAAGTGGCATTCTGTTGCAAATCCCATACATTTATTATTGATATCAGACTAACAGAATGTAGCTGTCAGAACAAGTTGCTTTAACTTTACAGTTGCATTTCTTTCGAGAACGAAATGTTTCAAATGAATGGGTTTTGAGTGGACAAAGCAAATCGATGCATTTTATCAACATGATGTACTTATATGCAATTATCATCAATGCATAGCAATGAATATCATACCACTGACACGCATATTATTGGTAAGTCTATCATAGTGTTCGTCATCACACGATCAAAAAAGACAGGGGAGTAATATGATTTTCATTAAACACTAATTAATTTTGATAGGCCAGTATTTTCTAAGTTAGAACATATACAATACGCATATATTTCTTCAAAGCCAATTACACTGTTGATCATAATTCCACTTTTAATAAATGTTAAGGTGACTGATACATTTACGTAGAATGACTGTTACCACGTCCGACTGTTATTAATCTAAATGTTAAAATGGTGAGATAGTATACTCATATTTTGAAAAGACATAACGATGCAAAAATAAGTTAAAGCAGAAATGTATCTCTGCGACCAATTTAATAGGAAATCGGGTTAGAAATTTATGTTGCATTTTCTTCAAAGTCAACCCTTTACATGCTGGAGTATAGTGTAAGTATAGTGCTAAACAAGTAAAAACTCATTCTTTGTGTTAATTAGAAAACAAAAATGCTTTGTTAAATGAAAAAGATTGTTGTCATTTAAAAAAAACAACATTTAAACTTCTTTACAATGTTAATATTGCACTGCTAAATATGTTCATAGCAACGTCATTTTCATATTTTGCGCAAAGTAAGTTTTTTTTCATATATAAGCAGCTGAAACAATTAGTTTTAGAGTGTCTATGTTTCCAACATCATTAACATTAATCCAAACGGATTGCCATCACGAGAGGATGCAAACAATAAACTTTTGTCAATTATTTTCTGTTATTTATATGAAAAGTTTGTTATTGTGAACAAAACTATTGAATAGCTTGGGTGGGGGGGAAATTTTTATATAGTCATTTATTTATCCTTGGTTTTGACTTAACTCATCCGTGCTAAATATTAGACGACACATTCATCCTACTTTTGAAAGACCCCAGCACAGTAAAAAATATATGAATGTGACCCAGACGTTTGTTAGTCATATGCAATACAATCTAGGTCACTTCGCGATTCACGTATGAATTAATGAATGTATTTCAGTCAACATACAGGATACTTAAAGAATTTATAGAACGTTTGTATATAAGTACAACATAAAGCTTGAAAACTAATTTTTTACCAATTTAGTAAAATTATTTAGATTACTTGGTCTTTTAGAAGCTTTTTGATTATGTTTGTAGTATGGGTGATTTATTGTGTGAATGAAAAATTTAAATAATTCACTTGGGTAGTGAATCGCACTACACATGAACATCTTGAATATGTGGCATTTTATTTGTTTAGGTAAAGCCCACATGAGTGATAAATTGTGTGTTACAGCTTAACTTATTACTGACAAATGCTAAACATGTGTATTAAAATATAATTAAAAATTAACCTAATGAATAATGCCACGTACTTAAGAACAAGTGTCATTAAACAACCAATTGTCCAAGTAGGTCACAGGGGTTTTGTGCTGATAAGTAGAATATTAAATTAGATTATTTCATTGCTTCCTACCTTTTACAAATTTGACATTTTGCGTGCACGTATATTAGTGCAATCTCCATTACTCTTAATAGCATTCTCTGTCACTACAAAAGAAAATCGACAATGGGTAATACGAACGAGATTTTAGCGAGATTGTTATACATGTATATATATATATTTATACGATTATGCCATAACTGTTTACAGTTTATTTTTTTATTTTATTCATGAACTCTGATAAAATCCGATTAAAAAACTTACATTGACACCTATATCGATGTACATATGCATGGTCTTCACTGTGATCATGTTCTTTTTAATATTAGAGCGGTTACTGTATCGCAGCGAAACGTAACTATTGTGAAGATGGTAATATACGTGACTAGATTCATAAATTGTTAAATGACTCATCACAGATTTGTTCTCCTTTTTACCTTTGACGTGCCTGTGAATACCTTGGTCCTGTGTTGTTGTTATTTTTTTAATTTTGTATATGTTGTAATGCTCAATGGACTTTGTCTTATATGTTCTTTATAAAAGTGTTATGATACAGACATATCCCAAAACAAGGTCGTAGCATTAGTACATAAATCAGTATTTTAAGACTTAGCATTATAAAAATGTGAAGTAGACCATTGTCTTTTGAAGATTATAGTATGTTCGTGTAATAGGTTTGTTACCGAGCTTAAACATAAAACATTATAAACTAACGGCATATGTATGCAATGCAAATAGTAGTCATTGTTGCAGATGATAATTTTGGAATATTACTTCGACCCAAAATATTTTGCCCTGAACTTCACCAAATTGTTGAGAAACTGATGAACTGTTTTATTTTTAAACTTATGTATTTTTGTCTTTTTTTACTTAGTGAAACTGTTACAATCTTTTTTCAATAAATAAAATTAACATCATACGAACGTTATGGTTACAGTAGATATTGCCAATCTAACTGGAATTTTGACATCGACGGCGCTCAATGCAGTTCTCGAGTCAGATTCTCTGTTGTGGCATATATACAGCAGTTTATGATGTAACTTCCTGTTAGCTTAAACATTTAAATGGCTGACATGTGCATTACTATTTAATTCAGATTTGTTGTTGAGCTGAAGTATACATGAGCTAAATACATCATAGTGTACATAAATAAGTCAGAAGGCATCTGCATTTAATGAAAACGCTATCTTGGAAACTTACCAAAAGTATAATCAAAGCAGTAAAACAGCTACAGAGTTACCAGCTACTACTGTTATTATGCTGAATACTTAAAATACAAGTTTTGAGCTGTTTTAAGTTAACAACAGTGGTTATGTGTATTGTGAGTGAAGGTTAAAAATCAACTAATGCAATTTGTTTTAAAGAATACCAACCGAACAAAAGACACCTTAAGCATTAGGCCACCTATTCTTTGTCTCAAACATATGGCAAAAGATACATTCATACTGAAACAAGTTATAAGAACATATGTTCTCTGTATCTCTAAAGATCTCACATAAAATACGATGAATCCTCAATTGCTAAATTGCCTCTTTATTTAGACATGTGTTACATTGAAATATTGTGTTCCGTTTTTCTAAGAACTAAACAATACATCTTTCAGTATACTTGTCTAGTTTAGTCTTATATTTCTTATGGAGAAATGTGACCCAGACAAATATGAGCCTTACACAATTTTACCACGAGGTGATTAACCAATAAATGTATTAATAAATGTATATATATATATGTAATGCTCATGTAATTCTATTAAATGCTATGGTCTTTTGTTTATTTTGCTTTTGTTTTCAACCATTATATGGTCTCAGAATTATATATTAAACATACTTTTCAGTTGATTTATATTTACTGAAAACTGTCCAAAAATATTTTCAAATGTCGTCCTACTTGTTCCTATTTTACCTGTTTACATGTTACATTTTGTGTCGCATTTAATAATTTGTATCAATAACTTGTCTTGTCTACTTATTGAATGTTTAAAATGAATTAGTTGATTAACCCTGAAATCTATTTGACCATACAGAAAACAAAATATTTTTCAAAGAACATATGTGTGTTTAAAATGTATATGTAAATGCATATCCGAAAGCTTAGAAGAAGTCGACTTTTGCCAGATTTCTGTTATGTGTGGCTTATTGTTTAAGGTATTTATTAACCAATTAATTAAGACAGACGGCCTTCATAAAATAATGGATAAACATTTTCATCGTTAATTTGACTAGTTAATATTACAACCGCGTGTGTGTCCTTTAACAACATAATAACTTAATAGATATTGCCAAACACAACTAATCAAAAACCAATGTCATATTGAAATATTTATATCCCATACACTCCATGCTAATTATTTTTACTTAAATAGAACGAGCAGATAAGTGCATGAGGTCTGGTCCTTTTAATTAAATTTAAACAATATGAGTACCTTAAATGTATAAGTGGAAAGGACGGTAGAAAAGTATTCGTTTATGACTATGCATGCATTCTTCATCATTTATTTGTTAACAACATAAAAAAACTAATGTCGCCATTGCTATAACGACGGCTAAGGGTGCTGTATACCGGAGTTAAATAAAGAAATATAACAAAGTCCTATGAGTACTGTAATGGAAACTGAAATTTAAAATAGGCACAAGAAATGTGTATTTAGATGTCAATGAATTTTAAAAGTTACGACAAAACTGTGACGAGAAGTACTACATAACAGAGGAAATACAACAATAACCGCCTTGGAACGGTCAGTCGGCTAATTGCCAGAAACAAATTAAAGTCGATAAAATGATAGCGGTATAGCGCAAACAATTATGCCTTCAATGTTTCTCTCATGACTGGTCGAAGAAATGTCATGATAATGTGACTGGGTGTGGTATCATGCCAGTTGTTCACGACATGCTAGAAAATATGTAGGCATCACTTTATCTGCTACTTAAAGTGGCAATGTCACAATATAATATAATATTTTAACGTCAGGTTTGGCTTATAAAAAAGGATTCTTATTTAATGTACAGATGGGAGATACAGATACAAATATTAAACATATATATTAAACAAATTAACAATGACAATTCATTAAAATGATATAATTTGTATATTTACCAGTTTAACAAACTTTTATAAATTTGTCACTGTAGAAGCATTTTTAGCGGTTTAGGTTTTGCATTGTGAGCAATGAAAGGTATGCAGATAATGGTAATTTTCAGGTACCACGTAAATCGACTGCGCAACGCATTAGAAAGCAGCTGCAACACAGTCACATCTTTCAGATATATAGTATAGGTTCGAACAAAAGCTACAATGAGGTCACTAATATAATTAAATTTAATTATAGTAAACTTACATTACTTTATATTTAAAACAACAATTAGGTTTTAAATAATTACTCTTAAATGACAACGAAAGCAGCCAAAATACACCCAGTATAAAATTTACTTTTTACAGCTACGTGACAATCGCTTTGATATACTTCGTCAACTCTACATCCCTGTGATTTGAATATAAATCCCGATTTCAAACCTAGTAAGAAGCCACAGAAGGCAGTGAGGCCCCGCGAAGGATAATATCTAGTTTACAATGTATAGCCAGTAGAGCACTCATTTATATGACATGTTTCTCCCTCCTTTTGCCAAGTCACTGATAATACTGCGCCGCGTTGCTCGTACATAAATCTGCAATTCGTGAATATCTGCATTACACACAATAAAATCTTGAACATCTAGTTAAAACAGATTACAATATTAATTTTAACATTGAATCATAACAGGACACATAAAGCCTCCTGCGATAACGTATTTGTTTCTGTACACATACTACATATTCAAGCAATTACTGTCAGCGAGCAGTAAGGTCATGCTGAGTCAACCCTTCACGGATGAGAAATTCAGCTTTCTCCTAACTCTGGACACTGTCTCAAGCGAAATTGCATAAAAGCTACAATTTTATTGATACGATTTTGGTGACTATAATTTTTGGAAGACATTATGAAAAGTCGCTATATTGATAGTTTACATATATCCTCGGGTGCATCGTAAACGTTCCCCATTGAGCTTAAATGAGAGCACCAGGGTCACATACAACGTGCTTTAGGTAGCTTTCAAAGCTTTTTTTCGGTGTTCCATATGTTTTCCAATATATATCAGAGAGTAGGATAGCAACTCGTGCTGTGTTTTTAAATAATTTGAGAAAAGTAAGCAATACTAAGGCCAAAAAGATACGCTGATTATAATATTGTTTGTACATGTATGTGGCCAATAAATGGTAGGTAAGATAATGTTATTGACATTTGTGCAATACAACATCTCCTTAGTTTAAAGGCGTGACTACAAATGCGCTGACTGATAGGGACCATTTGGCCTTAACCCTGCTGTAGAACAATTTCAATAGTGTCTTGACTTCCTCCCTTGACCGGAAATTCAACATTACCGATGTCATTGAGGCTCGTGACCAACTTTGGACGTATGTTAATAACTTCTCTGCATATAAAGACCTAGCGCTATCAGCATCTGTTGAAAGTATAAATAAAGCTTTAATCGACCTTAGTTTTTAATGAATTAAAATACATATGTATTGCAGCAAAACTGATTTGCGTATGAACTCAATCTATAACTTCTAGCCTACCTGATTGATTATGCCTTCATGGTACATGTCTGTCCAAACATTGCTCATTAGCTGCAGATGTCTGCACCCATCATACAAACTATCCATGATAAAAGAGCAAGATAGCCGACCTCCTGAATTAAGAATCTTAAAAAGACTTCCGGTCATGGGTTGATCAGAAACAAATTTAATTAAGAGGATTAGAAATTGATTTATTGCCTAAAGTGGTTATTACGTACTAATTTGTAAAAGTGCAAGACAAGCGTGAGAAAAAAGAGCAGTGGGTCAGAAACAGTAAACCAAAGCAACACTGTTTAGCGCAAACATGGCGGCGCACGAGGCGAGCACATGGGAATGTTAGGTGTCAAAGAATGCAACAGCAATATATTGACTGAAGCTATCGATATTATGTATGCGTAAACATCGAAAAGAGTTAGAGAACGCTAATTGAGGTTCCCTAAAACACAAACTAAGAGGGAAAATGCAACGACGTCAATCATTTCCCTCAGACGCTCTGAACGAACTTATAGAGCACCACAAGCAACGGAAATAGAAACCGTGTCAAATCCTATCGAGTTTGGAAGGAACATGAAAAAGTTAGAGCCTCGCCAACAACAAACAATACATAAGATAAGCCAGAATCTGTACATACCAACGGCAGCGAGAACTTCGATGAGGCCTATTGAATTACAAAAAGAATTCACAAACAACTTTTGGAAATAAAAATGGAGGACACTTTATACAATTATAATGAATATAGGTATTTAAACATTGCACTCGAAGAAATAACATATATGTTTATGCAGACAAGAATAGATAAGCATGCCGATATGAGGAGAAACCTTATAAAGTTCTAAAATTTCCGGACATAAAGAAATGTCGCAAAAGCTATTTCAGTACATTTTCGACAACAACACCATACCGTCAGCATGGCTGAGAGCCATCATTTTCTAATTCTAATGCACAAAACTTCGCTTTAGGTACACTTAATTACAGAGGGATCAGTTCATTATCATGCATTAGCAAGTTATACAGCGCATAATTAAATAAACGGACATTGGTTTGTATGGAAACGATTGACCTACTTCCCGACGAACAGATTGAGCTTATGGCGGAAAGGGAGTGTGAAGAACCTATCTTCACTCTTGATAACAATTCAAGAAACTTTAAGCAGGAGTTCATGTCATTCATTAATCTATGTTACTGTTTTGAAATCCTTTACAGAAAAATCTACTTTATGAAATGTTACATATACTACCTAAATTGATAGCAACGTATATAAATCCATAAGGAAAATTTATCCAAGCTCGTCGTCGTGTATCGACATAAACGATACAATACTTTAATACGATACTGCCTGCCATTAATTGCATTGAGTGATATCTATGTTTCTTTCATTAGGTATACGGATGATCTTATATTGATATCGGGTTAAGAGCAAAAAAAACAGACCATGCCTCATAAACTGCATAATTGGTGCCGAAAATGGAGAGTTGTCACCAAAACTACCAAGTCAAAATGTACGCATATCCGCCTCTTCCCCACGCTCCCCCTCCCCCTACCCCCACCCCCACAAAAATGTAGGCAAACGAAGTAACAATTTCAGAAAGGGGAACACCGCTTGAAATGGCAAATGTAGACAAATATTTATATGTTATATTTCTAGAATACGAATGCATACAGTGCTTTCAACAGCAGACCACGATAGCCATGGAGCAGACCAAAGAACACATCATCAGACATTATAGCAACATATGGGCCAGAATATTCGTACGAAAGCTTACAACTTATCCAGCAGTTAAGGACTCTTATTGCCGAGAAAACTATTTGCTAATGAACCTTACCAAAGACAAACGATAACTACTTTATCAACTCCGTTTTGGTATACTTCAATTAAGAATGAATAGAGACTGGTCACTATATCGGAGAACAGGTGGAGTAAAGTCAATATAAACCATGTGAAATGAGGCATGTTGAAGACGAGGCTTGTTTTTTGCTATATTGTTCATTGAATAATAACAATCAATCAATCAATCAATCAAATCGTTTATTTGTACATAAAGGCCACCGGCCCAAAATACATATTAATATATAACACATAATAAAATGTCAAGTACAGTACAGTAGCTGTATAAAGCGAATGTTTAAATGTCATTAATTGCATTCATTAGTTTATAGATATAAATGGATACATTTTTAACAATATCAGGGTTTTGGGAAGACAAAAGAACATAAAAGTCGTAAAGTTCTGTTCCACGTACATACCAGTTTAATAAATATATTTGCCTTATAATAACGTACTTAAAACATTTAAAAAATACATGATATTTACAATCATTTACACTTGCATTATTTGACTGCTGACAAAAGTTACATGTACGATTTTCCTTTGGAACATTGTTATATCTATCCAGTTCAATAGTTTGTGATTTGAAAGGCGAAACTTTGACATAGCAATTCTATATTTTAACTGAATATCAATAGTCAAATACTTTTCAACAGTAAGTAGGCTTTTAAAATTATTATAGTGATGACATCTACTAGAAGTTTCAATAGCTGTTTGCCAGTCTAGTGTACAATAGTTAACAACTCTATGTTTAAACATTCTGATAAAAGCATTTACATCGCCAACATCCTGACTATTCCATATAAAACTGAATCCATATTTGTACAAAAGTGCTTTAATCTTTGTTGCCCAGCAGTTTCTACCAGCATCATCAAGGGATTTTAACATGTTATAAAATTGTTTAGGATATCTATGTGATGGCATGGTAAACAATTTACAACAATATGGAATACAATTTATATAATATGTAGTACACAATGACAATCTACCACATTCATGGTGGATACATAACCATACATGTATCAGTAGTTCTACGTACATAAAGAATGTTTTTGCAAAATATGTTATGAACCGAGTCTATCGTGTCATAGCCCCAAATCTAAGAAGCGTAGCAAAGTAAAGGCGTGACCATTGAATCAAAAATCTTAAATGAATCAACTGCAGAGAAATAACCAAAAGGTCTCTGGTAGGCTTTTATGGCAAAGAGAGCCCTTTGTGCCTGAGAAACTAACTTAGAATGAGCGGATGACCATGGCAAACTTAATATAAGTAATATATCCATATATTTATACTCAGATGTAATTTTAATTTGCGTTCCACAATAAGACCATTGCTCATATCGACGGAGAGGACCACCATTGCGAAAAAACGAAAGTTTAGTCTTATCCATGTTTATGTCCATTCCTGTATCTCGACAAAAATGGTCATAATATTAATTTGCTGTTGAAGCTTAAATGCAGTTTCGGCACAACCCGCTACATCATATGCAAACATCAAACAGAAAATATCTGGAATAGCATTAGTAATTGAAATGCCAGATCCACATTTTTCACGTAAAAGGGCAGACAACTCATCTATAAAGAGATAAAAAATTGTGAACTTGTTTTGTCTCCTTGGCGTGTGCCGATATTACATGAAAAGATATCAGTGATACAGTTGTTAAGTTTGACACATGACCTTAAATCCGTATTAAGTGATTTGAGAATATGCATAAATTGACCATGTACTCCTTTCTTCTCTATGATTGATTTTATCAAATGCTTTGCGAAAATCGACGTAGATGCAATAAAAGCGACCACATCGTTTAGATAGATACTTTTGAACACTTGCTTGTAAACAGAAAATGTTATCAACAGCTGAAGAGACCTTACGAAAACCTGCCTGTGATTTATCAATTTTATTATTTTCTTCAGCCCAATCGTAAAACCGTTTATTAATAATACCCGAAAATATCTTATACATAGTATTTGTAATAGATATACCTCTGTAATTTCCAGGAATGTTACTTGGCCCAGACTTATGAATAGGAATTATAGCAGACGACCTCCAAGATGATGGAATATTACTAGTTGAGAAAATATTATTAAACAATGCTAAAAAATGGAGCTATATCATCAATAGTAGCCTTAAAGAATTCAGCCGGAATACCATCGACACCACTACATTTTCCAACAGACAAATTTACTATAGATCTTAGCACTTCTTCTAGAATAAATGGTTCATTAAGAACACTTGCAGAGGGGTCAATATAATTATCAGAGAATTGATCGATTTTAGCATCGTTTTCATCATAAAGAAGTCCGGCAAAGTTTCGATACCACTCAGATGGAGAGATACTATTATCTAGAGTCCGTAGGGGTTTACCTCTTTTAAGAATTTTCCAAAAGGTGTTCGGATCATTACTGCTAGCAAGTAACACTTTTCGATTTGAAAACTGGTACTGAGAAACCATATCTCGACAGTAGTTTTTAAAATTATTGCGTTTGTCTTTAAATACTCTGAAATCCAACAGTGAATTAGACTCTCTAAAAATTTTTAGCGCCCGAAATTTAATGTATTGTAGATTATCACTAGTACAGTTCCACCATAAAGGCTGTGAAGAGAAAAACGTCCACCCATATTTCTTACTAACATGCACTGACCAGCTTCGTGATATAAAGAAGTAATTGCTTCAACACCCGTGTTAACGTCATGACAAACTGCCATATTTTGAAACACACTTTTAAAATTATCAATAAAACTTAACAGGCGCGACTGATTCCATTTATACCTTTTAATTGGTGTTAAAGTTTCATCATCATTACTATGCTCATTTAGCATAGACTTGTTGATCAGTGTTAACTCACATGACAATGGGAAATGATCCAAGTCATCTCTATCTAAGACACAGAAATTTCTAATATACGGAAATAAATTCGAAGAGGCTACCATATAGTCTACTAAACTAGCGCCATCATTAGAAAAAACACGTAAAGTTACCATCACAATCACCCGCAAACCTTCCATTTAATATGTGAATATCGAATAAACAACACAAATTGACCAAGAACTTACTATAATTATTTCCTCTAGTACTATCTTTACTGCGACGTGGAGTATTAAAATACTTATCATCATAATCAACATTACCAAAACTGTAAAACATATTATCATCAGGTATATAATCCATAAAGTTCTTACATCTACTATTTAAATCTCCAGCAATAAATATAGACGTATTTGGGTGATCATTCAATATACATTCTAAGTTTGACTGCATAGAGAAAATTCCATTTTTCTGTATGACAATTGTCATATTCCTAATATAGACAGTGAGTAATATTTGTCTAACATTAGACTATATCTCTTGCAAAAGCATTAAACTGAACTATGCAATTACAATTGTAATATAGATTCCCTTTTGGCAATTTACTTACGCTGCGTCAGATACAATGCGCTAATAATATTGTAAAGGCTGATATGTTAGAAGGTCAGTTATATAACTAAAAAAACGATCTGTCTATAAGGCTAAAATATAACAGGAAGATAATCCTTTGAATAAGAAATCGGATGAGGAAATAAATAACCGGATGATTGATTCCTATAACATACACTATTTTAAAACTTTACATGCAAACTATTTAACTACGAGCTTAAGCATAAAATCATTATATTCATACATGTAACAAATTCCATTTATCTCATGTTATGTATGTTATACTTTTTATGGCCAGATTTTGTAATAATAATAATGAGGAAAAACGTGCGTGCTGATAAGCATCCATATGATATAGAAGGGCACTGGTATTTCCTGCATTTAATATCATATGTATAGTGTATGCATTACCTATGCACAAAAAGACGATTATTTTCAATGAGTATGAAAGGGATATGGGGCTCACATGTAGTACGTGCATTGCATATCAGAAACATGGTATATACAGTAAAACTTGGAAAAAGACCACCACCCTTAGCGAAGAATCGGGGCAGTTATTACAATTATTTCAGGAGCAGTTTACAAATCCACACATTTTGTAATCCTCGCTACGTGGGACAGTACCAGGTAATCCAGTTATCCAAGTGTCATTAATCAGATTATCATACCTGTAAACACCGCTGGAGTGAACAAGATTGTTTTCACACGTAACAATTTCAAATCACGACATTGCAGATTAACTTACAGCAATCGTAAAAAAGTCGGGGATTTGTTTGATGTCTAAATCTGATACCGGATCATAGGTTGTTAATCAAGATGCTTCTTTGTGGATATCGACTATTTCTTTCTTGATTTTCAGGGTGAATACCATTTTTTAAAAAGCTTTCTTTTCTTTTAAGTTAAGTTTTCTTTCAGAACTCATCAAGTTCAAATTATTTTACAGCAAATAATAAAAACCGAAAATGTACTTTACTTTTATGCTTAATTATATCCTTTGTGAAAAAATGGCTTAATTCTTATATTGTAAAATATGCTGTAAAACATAAAAATAAATCGAAAACAAATATAGTTTAACACAATTAGTACGCTTAGATATTAATACAATATAAAATCAATATAATATAAAGAAAATATGATATTAAAACTAAGATATTAGCAGCAGCATAATAAATTAATTTGTATGAACATACTAAGGGGACCTCCGCCCTCGCTTAATGCGTCAATTCAAAAAAGAACCCCAGGTGTCCCGCTAAGCGAGGTTTACCTGTGCACAGACTTTTTATTTATTATTAAAAAAGAAGTAGATACTTGCAAATTCGGGTGCCCGCCTAGTTTGATTTTCGAGCTTAGTGTCATAGGAAAGTTTTCCCTAAGCATTCTAAATTATTCTATAATTCGTTGGTGTTCTTCTAAGGAAACGTTTTTGCATGTTGTGAAAAGTTCATTGTCAATAGATAGACTCCTGAAATCATAATAAACAGCATAAAACAGTTATGCAGCATAGTTTGAAGATTCAAATTTGCATCCATTGTATTGATGAAGCCAACATATTCCATAACGTCTACGTGATGTGTCAAAAGCTGAAGCAATATATTGATTTTATCAATTAATAGTCCAATCAATAAAGACAAATCAACATTCTATAACTGTCATAAAAACTAATAAAACCGGGCAATTCAATGACAAAATGTACTGCGATATTTGGATGTGGACATTAACGGTGGTATCTGACAATTTGGATCAAACATATTTTTATTAAACATATTAATAAACCAATGATACAGATCTCGCGCAATGCTAATTTTTGATGTCCTACACATGTCTGAAATGTATATGTAAATCAATCGTCAAAGCTTAGACTAAAGGATATTGTTATTCTACAGAAATTTTGCACAAATACCCTCTAAGAGAGGTCATGTGTTATTACATATACTAGATATAGGCACACTGCCGGATGCCATCCTTAGAACGAAAACATCAAGCATATTGCTGAACATGTTTTTGTTTGTTTATTTATTCAAATCATACTTACTTACGGTATATATTGGTTGGCCAAACAGCATTTCAACGTTAGTGAACCTCTTGGGAGCATATTGCTTATTGAAATCCTTTGTATACACGTAAACCATCACGCCATCAATGTAGTTAATCCTGAACTCTGTCAAAGACAAGAACTTTATTAGTTATTTCGTTTATACACAACATTGGAATTCGGGTATTTCCTAACAGGTAAAAAGATTGTCATATTAACAATAGATTACTGCGCACACTTACTTAAGAAAACATCTGAAAGTCAAAAGAATATGATAAGCAATCATCGAAAAGTAGCAATACTGTCCTGTTATCTTAGGTCGAAGCATGAATAGTAATATCACACACAAGAAACGATGATAAACACTAATTTTTGTTACCTTTTATATTTCCTTGCAGTTTGCAAGGGTGGTCATTAAGTATAACCACAACATCTTTATTTTCTGTTATCTGAGACTCTAATAAAGAAAACATACACTTGTCCGTCTTTATGATCATAAGAGTCATTCTGCATCACAATAAAAAAAGAATATATGACAAAGTCCTATGAGTATTGCAACATATACCAAACTCCGAAAAGGCACAGAACAAAGGTATTTCACATGCAAGCCAAGCGAAAAGTTAGAACAAATTTGAGATAAATCATTAAAGGAAAATAGCAAACCCGACAGTTACCGCCTTGGAACGGTCAGTCGGCAATATGGACCGACTGGGGGCTTAACCCGGTTTTACAGAGCTCCAACCTCGCACTTCCTGACGAGTTTCTCAAATGCAAGCAACGAAAAGAAAAACGAGATATTTGTTGGCCTTGGGATCGGTAGACATCTGACGCTTGGAAATGGAATAAATTACTTATCAAACTTTTAATTTTGTACAATGCACGTTAGGTCTACCCTGTTTGCCTTTGTCTAGAGGTAGATTAAATTTAAATACCTGTGGAAATTTTGATAGGACTTTTTCTTATTTACCTATTCAAAGACGATTAAAAAGTGTTAACAATCATAACGACGCAGAATCATAAAGCTATTTTATGACTGAACACGGTTCATTTCCTTAAATAATTAATTATTTACGCTAAAGGCAGAAAATTTTATAAAAATATCAATATAAAGAAGGCGTAAAGAAGGCGACGTTATCTAAATAATCCCGAATCTGACGTCTATTAAACTCAGAACAAACTCTGTGATGCTGAGCAAGAGAGGAGTACCATTGTGCCTTCCTCGGACCATGATACACGTCATCGCTTAACTCCTAAGCTCATAAGCAAATGCACAACAGCCACTTTAGTTCTATATATACGTATTCTAACACATTTGCACGTTCAAAATGATTCAAGGACCGCTTGAAGTTCAGATTGTGTTGGCTGGTTTTAATGTAGGATATGACCTTCCTGTTATGTTTGTTTATTTATGTTTATGATAAGTAGTTTATTTATATGGTCCATAGAGCTTGCAGAAGTTATAGCTTCACCGTAGTTTTTAGGTGCATCAACTGTGCAACGCACGTCTTTTCAATATGTATTGAAATAGTTATATATATATATATATATTCGTTTATTTTATTTCCAGCGTGTTTGCTGATGTGCTTTGTCATTTTCATAAATAGCTTTAACTTACTGTTCCAGTTTGTGCGTCGCATATGGTGTTTCGTGGCAATGATTCTTCGTGTTTACTTTTTGAATGATTATGAATTCATGAGCCAATTAACTTAAGAATCTATTTGAGCTTACAGAAAGTACGGATGTGTTCAAATTGTATATGCGTATCATACATCAGAAAGATGTCGACTTTTGCCAGAGTTCTGTTATATATATCTTATTGTTTATATCTTTTTTTCGGTAAGCATCTAAAATTAAGAAAGCAAGTAAAGACTGATTAAATTAAAATTCTTCTGACGGCCTTTAAAAAAGATGAATATTATCATTGTTAATTTGACTAGTTAGTTTTCCAAAAAAACATGTGTGTCCTTTAACAGCATTATAACTTCATAGCTATGACCAAACACAACTATTAAAAAAGCAATGTCATAGTGAATTATTTATACCTCAGCTTTTTATGTTTATGTTCTATATAAAGACCTTTGTCAAAAGGTCCGTATTAGAAATAAATACAATCTTTGCCATTCATCATGATCATGCTGATAAATTATACATTTTCTAAAACAGCAAGTGCAGTTAAACTGCGTGATAATTTGTCATTGTAATTAAATTTAAACCATGTTTGCACCTTAAATAGACTATAAGACTAAATAGACTTAAGTCGACTATGCATGCATTATTTATCATTTATTTTCTTGTAACTGCATAAAAACTAATGGCGTCATTGGTAAAGCGACGGCTTCAGGTGCTGTATACCTGGAGTTGAATAAAAATATAAAAAGTCCTATGAGTACTGCAACTTATCCTAAAATTAAAAAGGCAAAGGAGATAGTTAATCATATGTCAGTTGGAAAAGTTACAACGAAACTGTGACGAAACAAAGTACAAAACAAACACAACAATTACCGTCTTGCAACAGTCAGTTAACATAGCAATCCACACGAAAACCCTTTATACATTCTTCATTTGACTAGTTTTTAATATAAGACACTATATTAAATTACTTTAAACTAAAAAACAAAAGTCGGGCTACAAAACAGATCACATAAAAGTAGAAAATGACATGGTGTACCTTGTCTTATACATTCTTATTCATGATCACAACAATGTTACTTGTGCAGTGTAGCGGTCGTAAAAAACTCTCCCCGTGCATGTAATATATGTTGTCATTTAATTCATCCTATAATAATTGTTACGTGTATTTGCTTTGATGGACATTGAACTTTGGTTCCTTAATTCAATCTCCGCATGAACAGGATGCTACAACCATTTACTCTTATCTGGTCATTTTTTTATTCGAAAAGTTATTTTTATTTACTATAAACGTTTTCTGTAGGTCTTCTATTTGAAATAATACCTTGCTCTCTTCTAAACATTATGTAGCCGGGTGATAGGGAGAGAATGTGTAAGCGGTCCGGTTAGCTCAGTCGGTAGAACATTCGCCCTGTAAGCGAAGTGTCCCGGGTTCGAATCCCGGACTGGCTGCACATTTTCTCCCTATATTACATTGGCACCCAACTTGGGGCTAGGGTTTGGCCAGCCAGCTTCACTTTTTTTCTGAAGATCAGCGTTCAACGTTTTTTATCCGTCCTGTAAGCGACGATCAACGACGGGCCCCGAAGGAGACGTCTGGAGGTGCCGCCATTTGATTCATATTTGATAAAGTTTTTTGTTTTTCTTTATTTAGCTCTAGTGCTAGCCAGTGTTATTTATAATACCGGTAACGTGTTATTATAAATCTGTGCACAGTGTTTTAACTTATTTGTTCATCGCGATCATCGGCCATCATCATTGTGTTAACGTTTGTAGTACGCGCGGATCTACATCTAATATATTTTCCAAGAACTTTCAGCGCTGGATTTGTGACATTTTCATAAGTGATCATGTTATTTGTTTATTGAGTGTTATTTGTGTTAAATTTGTGTATGTACTGTGGATTTGGATAATATTTGTAAGTACATTTTGTATTGTTATTTGTATCTATTTTTACTGTACGTAAATTTTATTTTTCGCGTACAGATTTCGCTACAGTTTATTTAAATTTTTCTTCACGTAACTTCCGGTATAGATTTTTGACAATTAATTTTTTATGACGGTAAGTTTTCTGTGTTTTGGATATCTTTTGATCATCTTAAGTACATTTTTGCATTTTAAAGTAATTATTTTTCATTAGATAAACATATTTCTGATTGATTTAAACTGGATTTTAGAGTACTTTTTCAGTAGAGTTAGAAATATTGTAAATCTTAAATTTTTCACGTGTAATCGTAAGTAGTTCTACTTTCACTTTCACATCTACGCTTTACATCAGTTTTGATACAACGCATTGTTATTTGTTTGTTACTTTCATTATACTGAAATTTGTATTAATATATTTTTCTACGTTTTCCTTAATCTATATTCAAGTTTGTATTAATTTGTTTATATTTGTTGATTTTTTAATTTTGTCAAGTACCGACAATCAGTTCCATTTCACTTCCCAGCCACACTTTTTACATTTTCATTTCTATTTCCTCATTTATCTCTCATAACTTCCTCTTTTTACTCAAACCTTTACTAATTTATATGTTTTTGTATTGCATGGTGTGAGTGTATTGATATTTGTATTTCTGTGCCACATTGTGTTTAATGTTATATGTATCATATGGGGGTCTCTAGTATGTTTGTTTACATTGCTGTGTTATGATTTTAAGAAATTTATAGCTGACAGTGCTAAATAGTATATTTGCATTCAGTGCTTAGTTTTGAAAGGAATCACATAGTATTTCATTCATATATTTGTTTTCAGTTCTGTTCTGAATTTGATACATAGTTTTCAGATAAGCTGCTATTTCATTTCAGGCTCCTGAAATTTTGTTCTACATTTTGTATAATACAGAGTAACATTCCATTCTTTTCAGCTATTTACCACCAAGTTTGATGCATTAACATCAATTACTATCAAATATTGCAAAATAATACAGTTGTTAATTACTTTGCCATATTTTCAGCTGACAGTGGGGGGGGGGGAGAATACACCTATATTTATGTATAAACTGTTATAATTTTACAGCTTTCCCCAAGAACATATCACTTAACTGATTATATATATTTTTGGTAAGTGTTACATGGCATATTGAATGGATTATGTGAACACATTATGTGAGCACATTATATCATTTTGTATATCATTACTTTTACAGCTGGACTAAGTATTTGTTAGCTTTCATTTGAGGATTTCATACAAAATGTTCCTTCTTACTTAGGTTGCTTTCTTGCTAAAAAGGGCGAGATGAATATATATGTTCTTATCCTTTGAATCAAAGAGCAAATACATTTTATATACAGACGGTTAATTATACAAAGTTGAGTTGAGGTATTTTCTTCTTAAATCATTGTATACTGGGCATATACAAATAAAATGAAAGACATCTACAATGTCTCTGTAATTACATAGCAAACAGTATCTGCTTTCTCTAGATAAAGGATTTCTTGAAAGTGTGAATTCTTAGAGAATATGCAGAAATTCTCATTTTTGTAAAAATGTCTTAGATCATTTGGTAAAATATCCAAGTATGGTTCGTAGCTTGGCATATCCTTTATATTCTAATATTAAACAGGTAATTATTAGCGAATTAAAAGACATATCCAAAGAAGAAGTAATCATACGGGAGATGCAAAACACTGTTTAAGAAAAACTAATGTTCGTTGAAAAAGTTTACTAACACCTATACTTAATCAATTTAATGTAGAAAAATAATGAAAACCTTACCTCAAAAGAAAAATGTACAAATTAGGTCTTAAACAATAATGAAAATATCGATTGAAAAAATATAGTACCATATATCAATCTACTATAGCCACTATACTGCATTGTTTTTGATATGATTTTGTTTATGGGAATTATTTGCTATATAATTGTAAATACATAGAATCAAGTCTAAGTACTTTCTGTAATACAGCAATCGAATCCCTCGAGCATGTATCGTGGGCGTGTTGCAGCGTACAACCATTATAAAAACAACTAAACAGTTTCATCAAATTCAAATCAATAAACATTATTATAACGAAAGAAAAAGCCCTCTTAAGGTATTATTGTACCTTGTCTATGGTGTGGGTAGCAAAAAAAAGACAAAGAAATCTGAGGGTTTACTAATATAGTCACATTAACACAAGTAGTCACTGTTACAAAGAGTGTTTTGGTAGAGCTGGAAGGCTCTCACAGATGTATGAATAGAAAAAAACACAAATGCTGAATATGACAAACGTCAAATAACATGCACCTTCTTTACACTGTCGTTGGCAATGACCTGACAGCCGGACAACAGTCTGTTCAGAACAACCAGCTCTCACAAGGCTCCAGTCAACTTGTGGAATTAACTGTCTGCCAAAGACACAAGAACCACGTTGATCACTCACACCCGTCTGTTTTACTGTGATGGTTAGAAGCTGACTAGCTACTGTCTATAAACTAGATAAAATGGTTTAAAATAACGTGAACTGTACGTAAAATATCTGACTACATAGAGTGTCGAACAAGATGGCTTGTATATAAAAAACTGAATTTTGCCGGAATATGGTCTCGTGACGGCCAAAAACAATTAACGGAAAGGATCCAAAAGTACTGAAAAGAACCAAAAGGACAATATCAAGTTAAAACATTAAAACACAAGTTGTTGTAGAAAATATACACTTGGTTACATTATTTCAAACAATACGTTCAAGTATTTGTAACACCATTATTATACTAATGAAATATTTTATATTCAAATCCAAAATGGATCAAGAAAAACCAAGTTTTGATGCTTTTTATAACCTGCTACAATGAAGAACTAAAATAAAAGAAATACCCTGATAAATATAATGTCAACTGTAAAATTTCCTCGGCCCTGCCGGTAGGGCCTAAGAATTCTCCGGCTGCCGCTACGTGTAGCGGGGTTAGAACCCTCTAAAGGTATCCCACCTGTTTGCCATGGGTGGCGATCCAGTATCTGTGCGACTAGGAAATTCTGGTGGGTGAGGTTTTAGTTGCCTTGTCAGGATATTGACGCATAAGTCGACCCTGACCAACACACCACTTCGGCCCCAGATATGGGGTAGACGTTGGGAGGTCAAAGATCTACTCCCATAAGAGGCTCCCTTGTTGGGCTTCGCGGTGGGTGGTGAGCCAGGATGCCGAATAATTATAATAATCTCCCATTGAACGCAAACGTTAATGCAAAAACCAGATCCCTACTTTATCGCCCGAAGATTCCGATACCGAAACACCTACAAGCACGTGCTCTCCTCACTTTATTGTTGTTGAATCGACCGAACAAAAAAAGATAACCAAAGTATCCCCTTTTGTCATAGAAATATCCATCAAAGGTCTTATTGGCAGTGTAGTATCAGTCAAAAGTAAACAATAACTGCTTACTAATCGAAACTGATCGCAAAACCTACTCCGATAAACTCCTTAGACTAACTGACTTCTGTTCCTTAAAAACTTAAGCCCACTCGTCTCTGAACTCGTCAAAAGGAGTCATTCGATGCCCTGACCTTGCTGGTGTCTCTGAGAAGGATATCTTCAGGGAACTCACACCACAGGAGGTGTGTGGTGTCCGCTGGATTTCATTCCTGAGGGACGACCGGCGAGTTCCGACAAACACTTTTGTTTAACTTTCGCAAACCCGACACTCCCGACTTCGATTAAGGTCGCTTACCTCAGCGTGAAAGTGCAGGTGTACATGCCAAATCCACTTAGGTTTTTTTATTGTCAGAAGTTTGGTCACAACGAGTCCCAGTGCAAGAACGACGACCCACTCTAATGAAGTCTCCATCAGACACGTGAAAACCACGAAGGCCACATATAAAATCACCAAAAATATAGTCGACAAGATTTAAGTTTAAAAATCCCATGAATAATAGAATCATTCAGTGGAACTGCCGAGGTCTTGTTTTCAGGAAACCTTTCTTAAAGAAATTTGATTTTAAGGGCTATACTTGTTATAATCATATACATACAGCTTGCGAGAGGGCATCTTGAGGATCGACAATAATTGTCAACTTCAAACTGCCACACTCTCAAGTCGAACTTGACACAAACATACAACCTGTTGCTATTCGTGTAACTCTACAAAAGTCTTGCTCTGTCTATCTTCAAGCGAATTCAAATTTATCTAAAGATGATTTAGATAATCCTAACCAGCTGCCTACTCCATATATACTCGTTGCAGACTTTAATGGTCATAACCCGCTATGAGGATGTTATGACTTTAATTATGTAGGCCAGACGATAGAAAACTGTATTGCCCTTAATGATATATAGGTAAATAAGAAAAGGTCCTATCAAAATTTTCACAGATATTTAAATTTTATCTACCTGCAGACCAAGGCAGACAAGGTAAATGTAAATGTGACAAAAAACACAGAGACGAGACATAACACACAAAAAGAAAAACCATCAGTTACCGCCTTGGAACGGTCAGTCGGCAAAATGGCCAACTGGGGTGCTTAAACCTGGTTTGTGGAGCGCTCCAACCTCGCACTTCCTGACGGTTTTTCTATCAATCAAACAGTGTAAATAAAAGTATCCCGTCAAAGTGACACAACTAACAATAAGCACCTGCATCGGGAGTTAAAACAGATATAATGAACATATGTACACTATTTACAGTAGATTAAAGCCTCGGCAACCAAAAAATTCCAAATGAGAGAGTAGTTTAAAATAAAATAAAGCAGTACAAGCGCTGATATATTATAAGAACCATATTACGACGTCATAAATGTCATGACGTCATATGCCAAAAGTGTCAAAAGTGAAATGTAAACAATATGGAAGAAACAATAGAATTTTAGAAAATCAACAAAATAAAACGTAGTATTGTTTAGAGTTAATCGTTTAAAAAACATATTATAAACGCCGAGGATTTATCCGCAGTTGACATATTATATATGATAAAGATTAAAAAAAAATCCCGATGTTATACCTACTGTGCAATCTCACGTAAAGGGTATGGAGACTGCTCAAGTTGTCCCACCTATATAGAGCACGACTGGAGAGATGAAGAGACAAGAAATCCAACAGTGACTGTCCAATTATGGCTTTAAGTCACTGTTTTCATATAGTCTCAACGACCTGTCCGGTCATCGTGTAATTTAAAAGCAATGCAAGTTCTTGACTGTAAAAGGGTCAATTGCAAGCAATGCAGTACATCGAAGTATTCCCGGGTTGTAACCGTCTGCAATACATTTTCTGATAAGTTTTGTAAAGTGGTCAGAAAAGTTATTGAGACCCTTGATCTTCTTTAACTTGTATAAAACATTTCCATAAAATGCAGGATGGCTTATGCCTTTCTGCATAAGTGTTTTCATACTGCTATTATACTTAGAAGCAATAAAATCATTGCGGTGAAAGAATTTTGAAAACGCCTTTCTTAATTTATGAAAACGAAAGCCTTGCTGTAACAGTTTAGAAGAAATAAACAGGTTTCTAGCATTGAAATCTTCTACTTTAGTACAAACTCGTGCAAACCTTGTAAGTTGTGATATGTAAATACCATAGGAGGTAGCACGAGGTGAATCACCATCAAGGTATGGATAATTCACAATACTAAAGTTGAAATCATCTCTCTTGTCATAGATTTTAGTAGAGACGTTGTCATTGGAAATATTGATCTCAATGTCTAGAAATGCTGCATTTAAATGTCAGTTATTTGCTTTATTAAGGGTAAGTTCTGGAGGGTAAATCAGATGGATCATTTGAGAAAAGAAAGGATTATCTATAGTTAGAATATCGTCAAGATAGCGTGACGTTAAATTGAAAGCCTCTATAATGTGGCTTTGGTTTGAAGGGGATAAAGTTGACATGAAATCACGTTCAAAGCAGTATAAAAACAAACCTGCAATTAATGGTGCACAGTTGGTTCCCATAGGGATACCAATTACTTGTCTAAATAAAGTGTCACCGCATTTTATGTAAATATTGTCTAATAGAAAACGTAAAGCTTCACAAACATCCGTGCAAGTCCACATAGTAAACTTTTCTAAGAATGTGTTGGTAAAAAAAGCATTACTTTCATGACATGCAAATAATGTAAAGCCAACATACTTGCACCCCGCAACTGGGCATTATTCATCATTAGACCTAACATTGTGTCACCCCTCAGTATATTTAGATTACACTTGGGATTTGCACGATGACCTTTGTGGAAATGATCACTTTCCTGTAATTTATACAAACTATACGTCGGCCATGGGTTACGATAATCCTCGTTGAAAAATGGACATTATTCCAATTCATGAACAAGGAAAGGACCCAACAGATCTTTAGAGCTATGGAACTATTGCTCTGACGACCTGTATTTGTAAAAAGTTAAAAGTAAGAACTAATGATCAATAACAGACTTGTCTGGTATATTGAGTCCAACGACTTAATTTAACAAAGTGGATTCAGTCACCAACGTTACACAGTCGGTCATTTTATTCATTAAGAAACACTAATTCGTGATGCCTTTATGAAGAGTGAACACCTTTTAGCTGTGTTTTTCGATCTTGAAGAGGCTAATGACACGACATGGAAACATGGGATTTTAAAGGATTTAGGTGACCATGGGCTCAGTGGTCGTTTACCAATAATTATTGAAAGCTTCCTTTCTGACAGAAATTTACTGGTCAAGATTGGATCCACTCTGTCATCTGTTGATTAACAGGAAAATGGTGTCCCCCAGGGTAGCATTCTATCTGTTACCCTTTTTAACATAAAAATAAATAATATTGTACAAATCCTTCATGAAGGGGTTGGGTGTTCACATTTTGTGGACGATTTCGTTATTTGTTACGGTTCTAATGATATGAGCACAAGTGAAAGACAATTACAACAATGTCTGAATAACTTGAAAAAATGGAGTATTTTTGACAGGAAACTGACCTTTCTTCCCCACATCAAGAAATGTCTCAGGGCTCTTAACTTGCTTAAATATTTATCCCATACAGACTGGGGAGCCGATAGGAAAACATCGTTACTTCTGTGCCGTTCCCGAATTCGGTCTAAATTAGATAAAGGAAGCATAGTCTATGGTTCTGCCAGGAGGTCGTCTAGATCTAAGAGCGTTCAGGACCTCACTAGTGCAGAGCCTTTACGTTGAATAACAATATATGACAAAGTCCTGAAGCCAACGAACCATCATTATACTTGCGTCGCGATAAACTTTCTTTGCAGTATATAACTAAACTCATGTCTACCCCCGATAACCCAACGTTTTCAACCATAAACATGAAGAGCTTCATGAGCGATCACCTAAAGTCATCAGACCTCTTGGTTTAATGCTTAAAGGTAGCATAAACACATCAGGTATACAACTCGATAGCATTTCTGAAAATTGAACAAGTGAACATCCACCATGGCAACACCGACTGATGGTTCAAAGACGGACACTCACGTTGGCTGTGCTTCCTTAAGTTAGAGCCACTGCATTAAACAAAGACTTCCTAATAACTCGTCTATCTTCACCGCTGAAATCAAGGCTGGAAATGTAATCCTTGATTTTATTTCATTTTATTCCGGTGAAAAATATTTTATATTTCAGTCTCATTGTCTGTATTTCAGAGCAAAGATTCATTATTAAAATCCACATGTTCGCACTGTGCTCATCAAACTTCAAAGTTTAAATGACACTAACGAAATATTCTTCTGTTGGCTTCCTAGTCATGTAGGCATCCGAGGAAACGAGAATGCTGACAAGAGTGCAAAATCTGCCTCAGCCCTCACTAAGACAGATTATTGCATCCCACACACTGATTTTAAATCACTTATTATATTTTTAACCAAGTGGCTAACAAGTTGGGACAGTATTGTTTGTAACAAATTACACGTTATTAAGCCTGACGTCGGTGCCAATGTCTCTGCTTGCAGAAAAAGTAGACGGGAAGACGTAGCTCTTACCCGATGTCGCATTTGACATACTAGATAAACTCATTCATGTCTTTTAAAAAAAGAAGTTCAACCTGTATGTGTTTCTTGCCAGGAACCAATGACAGCCAACCATATTTTATTACATTGTATAGACACAGATGACATTCGGTCGAGTTATTTCAATGTCAATAACATTTAGGAAAGTGTCGGATTCTAAACTTGTTTGCTTCTTGAACGAGAAGTATTCTTATTAAGTAATACATTTTTAAATTGTTTATTTACAAGCCGGTATACATTTTTAAACCGTTCAATATATTAACCTATTTTCGATTGTTGTTTACATTATTTTAACCTGATAGATTTTTGTATTTTCTGTATTTTATACAGTTTAGATTTAACCTGATTATTCTCTATTCGCTTTATACTTTATTTTTGTATTCGGCGCCGTATGACCTGTTAAGTGTCGGTGTGTCGTAAAATCCTAATAAATAAATAAATAAATGTCTAGTACTTAAGCCTCAAAAATAGCAACAGCATATAATTCATTATTTACAATACCATAACAAACAGTGAAGACCAAATGACAATATAGCTTTATGCGTACTCTAAGCTAGTGTTATTTTTATAGAATTTAGCCATATACAAAACAAAATTATATCAACTTTTAACCGAAACCATCTTGTAGCAGTAGCAGTTATGTTGGAAGAAGGAGTCACTATATCGATTAACCTTTTTAATGTACCTTGTAACATTGTAACAACGCTATAGAGATGGAGAGAGGGGGAAGATAGAGAGAGAGAAAGAGAGAGAGAGAAATGGAGAGAGAGAGATGAAGAGACCAAAAGCTATATTTGTGTGTCTGAGAGACTGAGAGAGGAGGAAGGGATGTTTATCTAAAGCATAATGATGTAATAAATACAGATCCACTTTTTAATCAACACAATATATGTATTATGACAATTTTTAAAATATGTAGAACCTAAATGAAAGGTTGCTTTGTAATATATGTCATCATGTTGCAGAAATTAAAGATAAAAAAATGATATTGTGACTATAACTGCCGGCAAGCGTTATGTAAAGTCGCTATATTGATAGTTTACATTTATCATTCGGTGCATCGTTATCTTTCCCTAGTGAGCCAAACCGAAAGCTAAATAGTAAAATACAAAGAGCATTAGATAGCTTTCAAAGATACATAAATTATATGTGTTCCAATCAAGAAGGTAGAATAGTAAAAAGTAGTATAGTAGCTCGTGCTTTTTATTAACATTTCTTAAACAAGAAAGGCCGCAAAGATTCGTTGCTTATGATAATGTTTGTACATTTATGTGGTCAATAATTGGAAGGTAACATTATTTTATTAACATTTGTGCAGCAAAATATTTCCTAAGATGGAAGTATTGCTCAGCAACGTGTAAACTGATCGGGCACATCTGTCCTTAACCCTGCTGTAGAATAAGTCCAATAGGGTCTTCACTTCCTCGCTTGACCGGAAATTCACCATTGCCGAGGCCATTGAGGCTCGTGTCCAACTTTGGAAGGACATTGTTAACTTCTCTGCGTACAAAGACTTGGCGCTATCAGCATCTGTTGAAAATATAAACAAAGCTTGATCTATCTTTAACTTATTAAAGAATAAAAACATATATGTGTTGCAGCACAACTGTAGTGGCAGTAGGAAGTATTGCGTATGAACTCAGTATGCAAGTTCGTTTCTATTGCATGGCAGCAATACACGGCAGCAGCAACGTATGGCAGTTATGACGAAGTTTTGTGAATTGATATGTTTTCACTGCACATTTGTAGTAGCGTATCAACATGGATAGAGGTTTCTGGTGAATACAATATGATTTAATATGTTTATTTATTTTTGAGCCCCGATTTCCTTCATACAATTTACTGGCCAAGAAGTACCAGCTGCCTCTTGATACAGCTAGCCGCCCGCCTCCGCTGTTACGTCAGATATGTCTTAACGTGTTTGTACCTTTCACAACTCACATCATTCTTGATACAACCACCTGCATTCCCGGAAAAGTTCACTCTGTTCGGGGTTTCGACGACCTTCTTATATGTCACAAATCAAATACGGGAATTCTTTAAAATGTGAAGATGAAAAGTGGGGAAATAAGCTGAACACTGATTTAGGGCTTAGAGGTTAACGCCAACAAAATATTATCATGCTCAAGGAATGATTTTATTGTTAAATTTAAAATAAATCTCTGTACGCGGTTCTTCTACGCTAAAATTTCAGTAATTTAAAGTCATTATCATGCTATATTCAGTGGGTTTTCGACATCGCAACACTTTCTCTTATTTAATCAGGTCCCTGCAGTCGTACCAAATACCATGTACAAATATTATGTGCATCAAATGATCAGAATAATATGATATCCAGTTTAAAATGCAAACAAGTTTCGCTTTATCGTCAGCTAGCGTGAAAATAACGAATGACGAGTGCGTGAAATGTTGTCTAACAAAGGACGACGCAATTTTAGACTACATACTTTGCGATAAAAGGTATTATGCCATTATGCTCTAAATTGTGAGGCATACGATAAAAGAAAAGCCTAATTGATATTTTCTAACTGCTATATCATTTTAATCTTGAGGCCCTATATCGATTGATTATAAGGACTTTTATTGCATTCAGTCGTGTATTGATTTATTAAGACGTTGTTTTTGCTTACGTGTAGTGGGTATTTTTTAAATTTCATATAAATACTTAGGTACTTGAAAAAGCGTTTAACATAGTGGTGTTGCGGTTGTTTTGTGTTATTGTTTTGTTATTATTGATGTCCTGCTGCTAGTACTGCTGATGTTGCCGTGTTGTTGTTGTTGTTATTATTTAATGCATAGATTAGACTAGGGGATTAGTTCATAGTTCAATAATATTAGTATGTAAAAAATATAATGTGTTACCTGATATTTCGTTGATGCTATCCTGACAATTAGCACTCAGGTTGTGTGTTGTGAAACTCAGTATTTCGAAACCAGCGAATACGTTGTTTTCAAACGGTGCCATGATGTCTGACTGTTTTGCGTTCGCACTATGAACTACTGTCTTATTATACTCGTGCTGAAAATATTTTATTACCTTAACAATCAATCAGCCAGACAATCTGACAACAAGAAAGACAATCTATAAGCCTACATTTTTAGAAGCAACGCATTCGTTTTATTATTTTGTTCCTTTAATAATTAAAAAAAAAGTTTATTTAAGTATAAATAAAACAGGTTGCTAGCCATTTGCTATTTTTGGTAGCAAGGTAGAAGCATTTGTCATAAAGCAAGATTTACGTGTATTGCACAAAGATAGGGTGTACGCTTAAGATGTTAGATAACTGAAGTGGCTACATTTTTAAAGATTTTTGTGTGATTGCTTTTATTTTACATGTGTAAATATCTAGCCAACCTGATTGATGAGGCCTTCAGTATACATGTCTGTCCAAACATCGCTCATCAGCTGCAGATATCTGCACTCACCATACGAATTATCCATGATAAAGGAGCAAGACAGCCGTCCTCCTGAATTAAAAGTCTCGATAAGTACTTCCGGTTATTTGATGGGGTGAGCACAAATATCTTGTCGCTCAGACTGATGTTTTAAATTATACCATTTAAGAATACTTCAAACATGGATCAGAAATTAATTAATGTACGGCCTAAAGTGGATATTACGTACTGGTAGGTAAAAAGGCCAACATGAGAAAAAAGAAGCGAGTCAGAAACATAAAACCAAGCAAACATTGTATGGCGTTAACATAGAGAGGGGCGCACACGTATATTAGGTGTTCCATGCATTAAAGATGTATTGACCGAAGCCATCGATATACGTACAAGCCACCCTCGTCAACTGATACGGAAAGCGATTCAAAAATTTCCTCGGAGCAGAATGCATCGGATTTTTTCGACACTAGTACACCCTGACCGTTGGGAGAACACGACAACAGCACAAAGGAGTGCACACCTTAATCGTTTTAATAATGAATATATGCATATTATACTGGTACTTGCACTGAAAGCCTCGTTTCAAAAGTCACTTTATGGGCAGGGAAAAGTATTGGATTGACTTTATATGTATACCAAAGTTTGCTCTGTGTTAACTTCACCTCTCCAATGTTCGGAAGGTTTAGCGTGACTTAATGACTAGTGAACTGGCGTATAGCGTAATAGACAGTTTTATTTCTGAACTCTAACCAGCACGTAAAATGCAGAACTGCATTGGCCGAGTTTAATAAAAATTGTGCCGTGCAATTAGGGACTAAATACATATATATCTAAATATATATTCCTGGTATTAACTCTTCACAAAGGTTAAGAAAAAGGGTGTAGATCTTCAGAGGGCATTATACAATACGAAAGGAGCGTCAGAAGGCCAAATGTCGGGCTCCCTTGAAAGGAAAACTAAGTAGGGGTTGCATGCAACTACGTCAAACATCTCATAAAAGCCCTCAGACGCTCAGAACAAGCGTATAGACCACAAGAAACTGCAAGACAAACCTGTCAAGGTAAAATCCTCGCTCAAATAATACAGAAGATGTGACTTTGAAAAACTGTTCAGAACAAACGGAAGCAGAGACCTCAAGGAGGCCCATACAAGCAAGGATTCACAAACAACCAATAGAAATGAAAATTGAGGACCCGTTATACAATAATAATGAAAATATGAAGTTAAACAATGCAATCGAAGAAATAACAAATGTGCACATGCAGGTTAAGAAAAGGTCAGCATGCAAATATGACGAGATACCTCACAAAGTTCGACAACTTACGAGCATTAAAGAAGTGTTGCAAAAACTGTTCCAGTACATTTGCGACACCAACATCATACCACCAGCGTGGCGGAGAGCCATCATTTGTCTTATTTTACAGTACAAAACTTCAGATCCAGGTATAACACTCAATTACAGAGGGATCCGTTTATAATCATGCATGTGCAAGGTATGTAGTGCATTATTAAACAAACGGACATTGGTTGACATTGAAACGATTGGCCTACTTGCAGACGAACAGAATGAGTTTATGGACAAAATGTCGGGTGAGGATCATATCTTCACATTGGACAGCACATCGAGGAACAATAAAGGGGTAGTCGTGTAATTCAGTGACCTATGTTACTTCTACCTGAATTGATGGCAAATATATAAATATATAAGGAAATATTTATCCCGTTAGCATAAAAGATAAAATTACGATCTGGCTTAATGATCTGACGGGGGCGAAAAAGGGTTGTATTCTCTGACCACTGTTCGGCTTCATTATCAATGATTAAGTACAAAAAATAAGCATCGATCTAGATGTACAGATGAGGGAAATCTGTCGATCTGAGATAAAATGCTGCAGATTATGCTGCATAATTGGTGCCAAAAATTGAGAGTAGTCATCAATACCACCATGTCAAAATGTATGCATTTCCTCCCCAAAAAGTAAGCGAACGAAGTACCAATTTCGGAGAGGGGAAACACCACTTGAAACGGCAAATGTTTACAAATATTTCGTTGCAATATTCAAAGAATACGAATGCGTAGACTCCTTTCAACGGCAGACGACGATAGGCACATAGACATGGGACAGGCCCAAGAACAGATCATCAGACAATACAGCAACATATGGGCCAAGGAACTACAAGATGCACGGAGGCTTACAATTTATCCAACATTTAATGTCTCTAATTCCCTATTAGAAAACTATTTGCTTATGAACCCTACCAAATACGAACGATCACTACTCTGTCAACTCCGTTTCGATATTCTTTAATTAACGATGGAGACCGACTGCTATATTTCAGAACCGGTGGAAAAAGGACATTATTTTTAATGTGAAATGAGAGAGGTAGAAGACGAGGTTAGCGTCTTGCTTAATTGTTCATTTAAAAATAATATACGACGGCATTACATTGTAAGGGTTTATATGTTACGGAGGTCAGTGATATAACTAATAAATACTTGTTTTGACTTCTACTCAAATAACTATCTGTCTATGATGCTCAAATATAACAGGAAGCTACTCCTTTGAATACAAAATTGGATTATAGAATCATAACTTATTTAGCCATAACTTTCAATTTTTTAGAACTCAAAATGCAGACAACGCAAACTACAAAATTAAGCATACAAACATCAGATTAAAACATGTAAAAATTACATTTATCTCAGCTCATAGTCTAATGTTATTTATGTAATACATTTTTATGGCACAGATTTGGTAATAATAACAATGAGAAAAAAACGTGCATGTCGATTAGCATCCATATGAAATAGAAGTATATGCATTACCATGAAATAGTAGACAATTACTTTCTTTGAGTATGAGAAGGAAATAGGGCGTACGTTACGCGCGTTTAATGTATATCGGAAACATCGTATATATATATACATGTATATATATATATATATATATATATATATATACAACTCACGTTGATAACTTAATATTATTGGAGGAGATACTTGTAGCTACATGTGCTCACCTAGTTTGATTTCCGAGCTTCGTGTCAAAAGAAAGTGTTTCCATCGCATTTGAAATTCTTCTGAAATCCGTTTGCGTTCTTCGGAGGTTACGTTTTTGCATGTTGTGGAAATTTCTTTGTCAATAGACAGACTCCTGAAATAATGATGAACAGCATAAAACAGCTATGCAGCATACTATTTTTTGAAGATTCAAATTTGCATCCATTGTTTTGATGAAGCAAATATGATTTCAAAACATCTACGTGATATGCCAAAAGCAAATTTCAATTAAGAGTCCAAGCAAAAAAAACAAATCAAACTTTTTAGAACTGTCATTCAAAACACCTAAAACTGAGTAATGTAATGCGAAATTTGGATTTGGACCGTAAGGACAAACACAGCTAGTCTATTGCTTGACAAGGTTTGTTTGTTCCTAATTATACACACTTACGGTAAATATTGGGTTGCCAAAACTGAAATTCCAAAGTCAACGAACCCTGTGGGAGCACATTGCTTATTAAAATCCTTTGTAGATACGTAAACCATCACGCCATCAATGTCGTCAATCCTGAACTCTGTCAAAGACGAGGAATCTATTAGTTATTTTGTTTTAATATACAACTTTACATTTTTGGTATTACTTAG
Organism: Sinonovacula constricta; assembly: GCA_007844125.1. NCBI lineage: Eukaryota > Metazoa > Mollusca > Bivalvia > Cardiida > Solecurtidae > Sinonovacula > Sinonovacula constricta. The sequence continues at coordinate 29,982,096 of CM017559.1, forward strand.
CAGGTAAGAAGATTGTCAAATTAATAATATATTACTGCCAACATTTACGCAGGAATACATCATACATTTATAAGCAATATGCTAAACAATTATCAATATATAATACTGGCATAAAATCTTAGTTCGAAGCATGAACAGTAATATCACACAAATAAAACAACGATAAAACACTGATTTTCTTACCTTTCATATTTTCTTGGAGCTTCTGCCAATCGTTATCAGGCTGGTCATTTAGTATAACCACAACTTCTTTGTTTTCTTTTATCTGAGATTCTAAACATAAAAAATTACACCTGTCAGTCGCTATGACCATCAGAGCCACCCTGTATCACAATAAAGCAGTATATTGCTCAGAGGTCTCCAATATCTTTTCTACGGTTGGGGGGGGGCAGTTTAGGGATTATTTATTTTGAATTGTTTTATATTGAGGCCCATTGATTAAGATCCAACGTAGTGCGCTTTCTTCGGTTTTAAATAATTAAAGTATGACTGACACACATTTAGTTGTACGCTATAAGTTTTAAATCGGAAAAATGCAGCACGAAATATTTGCCGTTTAGTTGACTGACACTAGAAAAACACATATTTATAAACTGAAATGTTTTGTCTTGCATGTTACCTATTTGCATTTTTGCAATAATAATGTTTTCCGCAAACTAAAACACAGCGACAGTATTATTTATGAAAGTCGACACTTATCACCTTTCATAACCGTTCATAAACTTCTATAAGACATTGTTTGGATCTATAAAACGTCATGGTGGATAAAATATGTAATTGATTACAATAACAGAAATAGTGCTTAAAGTGTACTTAAGGCAATGATCATGTTTAAAAGGTGAAGGACAAACAGCCCTGATTAGAGTTGATTTTTGCATCATTTCTATTTTTTATTCATTATACTGTGTGTTATTTTCCAAAGTAAACACACAGTATTTTGTTATATCTTAAACCCACCAATGACTGGCATTATGGTTGTCAGTGCTAGAACACCGTCGGCTGTTCCAAAGTCTGCCACCACAAGAGGAGATATGTGTTGGCCTTGGGATCGGTAGACATCTGAATAAGTTACAAGTTAAGTTTTTAATTTTCTATAATTGTCACGTACATCTTCAAAAATAGACGGTTAAAATGTGCTAACAAATTAGAACAAAGCATAAGTATAAAGTTATTTAATGGCTGAAAAAAGTCCATGTGCCTAATTAATTACACGTGACGCCGAAGGTTTTATAGAAATTATCAATATACAAATATGTAAAGAACGCTTCGTTACCCAAATAATCTTGTATATGCCGTCCATTTAACTCGGAGCAGACGCTGTGATGGAAAGTTACAGAGGAGAACGATTGTGCCTTCGTCGGTCCATGGTACACAAGCGTCATCCTGGTGAGTCCGTCGCTTAACTGAGCTCCTTAGCAAATGCGCTACAGCCACTTCAGCTGTATATATAGTTATACTAACACATGTTACTATCATGCACGTTTAAAGCGCATGCGTCAATAACCACTTGTCAATAAGGTTGTGTTGTCTGGTATTAAGGACACGCTTTAATGTGGTTTCTTCTTATTTATCTTTATGACATCGTCGATGGTTAAGTATATAATGTAGTTTAGAATTGTGTGTACCCGGTAGACGTCTACAAGCAAACGAAAATATGAATCCGTTTATTGTGTGCAAGAATTAGTTAAGATCTCGGACCTTACGATTTTACTTGTTTGTGTAAAGGCCGCCAACCCCCCCCCCCCCCCACACCCACCCCGACTCCCCGTTTCTTCGTATTGCATGTGTGCTCGCAAAATCCCATTTCATCATTTCATATATATGTGAAGTAAATTAAGTTTTTTATTCAAACTAATTCTATTCATAAAACATCTTGAGAAAAGTTTTAATGACAGTTTGTGAATTCTTTGACGAATTTTACACTACGCAGATCCTAAGAGTTCCGAGGATCAAACGATGGTTCTTTCATCGAAGTTTCTAAAACGTTGCATAATATCTAAGCATACTTAATGCTTCTTTGTTATTTTTGTACTGTAATGTAATATTATCATATTAATTAGTTTTCAATTAAATAATAATTGGTTATAATTGGTTAGTTAAAGACATCGTGCCGTTTAATTAAACTAACTGCGAGTTAACTTAAAGCAGGACAATGAATGACATGAATAATAACCCAAATGATACAATATACATTTTGTGTACTGGGAAATGTAAAATAACGATAAAAGGCACGATTGAGGACCTTGATTGATGAATGCGTCAAAATAAAGGCGGCAAGCTTGAGTTGTGCACTCAAGGAATGGCACGATCCTCAGAAATATATGCCAGCTCAGTTTGGATGAGCAATTACATTAAAGGGTATATGGTAGGGGTGCAGGGTGGAAGGGGAGAGAAGGATATGGATTTGGACGCGTTAGGGATTTACGTAAATGTAAACATTGTCAAATTGGGAGCGCCTAGCTTATTATCGATAGAGTTTGAACGCAGATAACGCACTTGGACGATCTGTAAAATGTTGACTATTTAAAAGGTGAATATTCAGTGATTGAAAAGGTTCCTACCAGTATCAGCTCAATTATCTGATATATACGGCTGTTTTTAATGATCCACGATAACCCAAGGTGAAACATCATTCCTACTAAAACAAATACCGTCAGAATAATTGTAGGTCTGATATATATTTGGCCGATTTTTAAAGGAAATAAATATATTGCATAAAGGACTTTCCTTCTTTCCTCTGCGAGTGCTTTTAATGGCAATACAGAAAGCATGGTAATTGAGTTTTCCGTTACAAATTTTGTCGATTCTTCCTTTTGAAGCAATGTAGTAAAAATCTCTTGTTAGCCTGTTTAATTTTTTGTTCTTGTTGACAGACTCATTTGAAGTGCAACTGTATTGACAGGGTTTAAGTCTCAATTAAGAGTCTCGACAGACTGTCGTTAAAATAGAAAAGAAATTGTTGCATGACATGTTTTTTTCTTGAAATCTGACTAATTATTGACCTAACGCAGAATCCAGCTATGAACTGTTTTCTGTATTTGGGAGACTTCTATGTAAATGAAACGATGCCGCTCAACTATATCCTTAGTAATTGAATGATTTTATCAAGATAGAGGACGTAAATTAACATTGATTCAGTATTTTCAAACAGACATATAAGTCTTATAATCATTTAAGATAATATACACTGCTAATAAAAATACACAATATTAAGTGACAGACTGAAACACCCAATCATATATGCACATGCTTGGACTTTTTCCGCAAAATACGACGATAGCTATCAATCGTAATTCCGAGCCAGCTGATTTGTATTTATTATATGCCATATCATTTAAAGACTTGTTTCGCTGCCATATAAAATCATTAACTGTAAAGCAAACTTAAATTCGAGATCTATTTATGTATAAATAGATTCTAAGAACCCATGTAGTTATAAGAAAATAATTTATTTTACTGAATTAGTACATTATGGAAAAATGGCAATTTTACCGGTGAAGTAGAAATAAAACCCGACCCCATGGGCCTATAAGTCACCACCTGAGGCTTATTTTAAATGTACAGTAAGTCATATGTAGATATGTTGCCCAAAGCATGGTTTTGTATTTACTAATTGCATAAATCGCATCTATATTGTATATCATAGGCAGTCATTATAATCTGATAAGCATTATGGTAAAATATATAATATGCTTATAATATACAAAGCACACGCTAAATTTGTAAAATACATCCTATGAATATTCATAAAAAATAGTTTCTATTTATGTAGGTTAATGCATATTATACTATGCATATACCAGGCATATGCCATGCACGCTCATCAGAAATGCAAACTGAACAGTGGCGCGCACGATTTCTTTCCTTTAACCATCATGAAGCCTTTCCCGTCTGACTCTGAAATTTATGTAGTCACATAGTCTTATGTGAATGTATAATTCAATGTAAACACTGTACATGTTCCCTGTCATAGGCAGTAAGCTATATATGTAATTACAGCATTGAAAATATTCTATTTTTATTGTGCTTATTTAATACATACTTAGTTTAAACTTGGCGGAGGTTTTATTATTACACGTATCCATATAAACGCATATCTACAACAAATATAACAGGTGAAACCTTTATTTGAAGTTTTAAAGAATTGTTTTATTTTCATGCTAAAGACGGTCCTCATTGCCTCCAAACAACATAGCATGTTTTACTTAGATTTTTATTTTATAATAAACTCTATGATGAGAAGTAATCAGAAGGTTGTGTATGTTGTATTACATTTATTGTTAGTTCTCATTTTAATCTCATCAAATTGCACATGTTGCATTTAACCGTCAAAGCGGGATGCCTTGCTCATGTTTGATGTTCTTACGACTGTAATGATTCCCAAAACATATTTATATTCTTTAAGTTTTAGGGATGAAAGGATCATTGATAATGTGCTATTATGTTCACTTTGAATCCTTTTTACTTTTTTGTCAGTTGCGTGCATTGATCTAATATAAACACATCATATTCTACGTCTTTAACATTTGAAGATATTACTCTATACAATCATAAGGATAGTTTTATGTTGATTTGTCTACAGTATACGAAAAAGTAGATCTCTGGAGTAAAGCTGCATTATGCTAAGTCACGGAATAATAACCTTGTTTAATATTATCAAAATTAAATTTGTCCCGTGTTATAAAAAATATTTATTATTTATTATCAATAATATTAATTTGTCTAAAAATCTTTTAAAACAAGCATGAAGCCAAGAAATGTGACTTTCATGTTTTAAATGTCGTTAAAACAAGTAGAGTGAAGTCGACTAGCCTCTTAATAAAGAGGTATTTCATTGATTTTATCTTTTGCTTAGGTAAAGACTTCCTTAAAGTTTCAACTTTCAATTTTAAAGAAGAAGAACTCCGATGTTGTTGTTTTATTTTCTACTTGTATTTAATATTTATAATTATACTTTTGCCCTGCAATACACTGTGTTAGTCTGTATAATCACTAAACTTTCACGATATGACATGGGTGGTGGACCTGTTAATTAATATGAAATCTTGAAACAGAATTGAACAACAGTGGCTGAAATATCAATGGTATTTCATTAAGCTCTCGATGAAATCTTAACATTACAACTTTAAAGAACAAGATTGAAAATTAATTTACTACAGTATGACTTATTAAAATACATTATAACAGTATAACAAGTGACGATTTGTATCATATTATACTGCATATAACTCTAATGTTCGGCGTGTTACAAATTGAAACTGTACATAAAATGGTAAAACACATAAAGTCTCAACGTTTGAGGGCATCGTTCATCTTTCCCTGTGATGAATAACGTTTATTTTATTTAAATTTAATATCAGTGACTCTTAGATCAATAAAATCTCATTAAGTATTAAGACAAGAGCATTATCTCTAAAGAAGTCTGGAGCTTTATTTTTAATTGATGTGCAAAACATATTGGTTTACTTAAATTGCATTTTGTCGATTTGATCATGCAGTATTATTTACATTAGTCTCGCCTTGGATCATTGGAGCATGGACAAATAGGGTTGAAGAAACAATTTGCTACATATGAATTTGATTTTAGAAATAAGAAATATATCAAGCATTTGCGTGTTTCGTTCATTTAATCTTTTAATTAAGCGCAGAGACGGTTTTACTTTATTTTGTTGTAAACTATTTGAACGACTACTACGTGTATCCGACTGTCTCAATCAAATGTTCATCAGACTTGTTCTGTTCACTCTCTTGTTGTTGATCTTGTTTTTATTTTGTACAAGTATGTGTTTCGTTTTGTTTGTTGTTGTCTTTTGCAAATATGAGTAGGGCGCTCTCTCTCCGTATAAATTGTTTATCTTCGTGCCTGTAATTGTTTACTGTTTTACAACAATTGAAAGGCACATAGCAAAAGGCAATATAACGACAAATTGTTTTCCCTGTAGAAATGACTAATGTTGATGTTAAAGAAAAGGTCCACATGGTTTGAGTTTAATCTTGGCAAATCCGAACATGCAGTAGAATTGAATGCAAATGGTTACGAAGAAAACGATTGCCAAGTATAGTATTTCTTAGTTATGTTTCCTGCGTTTAACATACATTGATTTAAACGAATTGAAAAAAAACACGAATTGAAGAAAACCTTTCCAGAATTAGGTATTCAATAAAAAGAAACCATATTTCTGGACAGATTTAATCTCGTACAGTTGTTCAAAACATGTAAAAGCCATTTGATGCGCTTCATTTTCTTTGGTCAGATATTTTATCGTGTTGCAGTAGCAGATTTGCTTTAAATTTAACTGCAATTTTGTAGAAACAAGTGTAATACTGAGTCACATTATCAAAAGAACTGACAGGAAAGGAGGACTAAAATGCTTTAAATTTAAAGCGATATTAGCTATTTAAAGTATTCCTTTTGGGTCGATTATTGTGAATTATGTGAGTAGGCTTTATGCTTGTAAGTCAATATCGTGTTGAGTGTTTCAAGCAATGCTTCTTTAAATATCTCGACAGAAAATAAAAGAGCACAGGCTGGTTATTATGGGACTTTAAAGTACACGACAATCAAGCGTAATGCGTTTCTTTGGGAATTCAAAGTATTTTGTTTCAATGAACTTCCTACATAAATTGCATCTTAGCTGTTGAAGACACATGCAGCATTTAAAATGTGTTATTTGTTGCACGTTACTTTAAAGGTTGTATACAAGGCATAATAATAAATAAGATAGTAAGAAACAGTCCAGGAGTATTACCACAAATAACAAATGCATACAACGTATTTTTACTTAAAAGGAAAAGATATGACATAAAGAAAAGCATACTATTACCTCCTTGGAACGGTCAGACAGCAAAAGGACCGACTGTTGTGCTTAGACCTGCTTTCTGGGGCTCTTTAACCTGGCACTTCCTGATTTTCTCACAATGTAAATAAATATACCACTGTGAGACAACAAACAGTAAGCAACTTCACCGGGATTTATAAACTAATAAAATATATTTGCAAACAAAATACAAAGGTATAATACACTAAATTCAACAGACAGAACGGTGCAATATCTGTTGATGCTGAACACGTTAAATCGTAATTATTATGGACTTTTCTATCGTTCTCGAATTCTAAGAATATCCCCTGAAAAAAATATGACCAACCTCGACTACTGAGTACGCATGCATTATAAGAGCTGTTTTGTACACATACTTACTTCGTTTAGTATATATGAAAATATAACAGATCTCCTTCAGTTGTCGACGCGAGTCTCAAAAGTTATGCGATCAGATATTTGTGAGTAAGCAGGATAATAGACAAACTAGAATGGTCAGTATATTCATTCCTGTGTATTGTGTACCTACTTAAAAAAGGGAGACAATATAATATCACTTTACCCTTCCAGCTTAAAAATGAATACTTGTTGACTATACTTTCATTGTCTAAAGCTATGTCAAATTGCCTGTGATTGAAGCTATACGCGGAGGAAACAGTAAACTTGGATAAAGTCTAAAATGTAAATAATTTTATTATTATGGTTTATTATATCGTGTCCTTTAAAATACTTCATTTCAAATTTGGTTCCGTGTAAGTTTATAAGTTTATAAGTTTTCTGTCTGAACGACAGTGGCTAATCGAGCGTCCTTTTAGTTGTAAAATTATTATGTGTTGCGGTCTGAATTCCTCGACTGCCTTTTATTAGGCCATATAATAAGCCTCAAAAGAAGAAAGTATATACACAATCTAGCAGTCTTTTATGATGAAAATAATTGCGTAACAGATTTTTGACGGAAATAAGCGCAGTGTTTTACACGTACACGATTCTCTTGCATAAGAACCTTGTGAAAAATAATAATGGGTGAAAACAATGACGCTGCCATTTCACACACGCCCAGCTAATTAACGACATTATGCTCTATTGGCTGTTATAAATGATGTATATGTTATATACAACGATCAAAGTTGTGTTTACAACCAACGTTCAAAGTTAACATGAAGAAGAATTTAAAGGTTTTTATTATGACGACATATTATTTATTGGCAGGGAAAATGCATTGTATAAAGTCTAATACATGTAATATGATGTTGTTTTGATTGTGTTTTGTTTTTATGTAATACTCAAAAACATTTTATTCGATTTTGCATGAGATTTATGTAATGGGATTCTTATAAATGTAGTTACAGCGTGCTATTTCTGTATAATTCGTCTTATTGTCAATTCTAAATCTGATTCTGTAGTTAGTCTCTCAGTTGTAGTACATGCCGTTTTATGAAATGTGCATGTTGTAAACACCTTATTTTAAGTCAAAACAGAGTTCAGAAAAAGTAATTTCTTGAAATGCTTTAATTTCCGAAGTACGATTTTATGAACAGTATTTTCGTAATTCAAGATTATTTTTGACGTTTCTGCGAATTTAAAATCAAACAGAAAAGCAATATAAAAAATATCATCTTTGGTTCCAAGATTATTATTTACTTTCAAGCATTAATATTTACAAAATAATTTTGTACAATTACAATGTTGTAACATACAATATTTAATGGTGCTTTGTTAGCATAGTTAATAAAATTCAGCAATGTTTGTATAACTAGAACTGATTATATCCTTTGTCGATTTTTTAAGGTCGAGATCTAATATCGACAAATATGGCAAGGATCCCACAATGTCCTGATATATATAACAAGGGTAATCAAATATCTTGAATTACATCTACAATCAAGACGTTTTCCCTAACAACAAAATCAACAACCTTCTCATGTAAGTACAACTATCTGCAGCAGACATAAGAATATATATATTAAGTACAAAATATTTATTCAAGGTTCGATCCACCATGTCTTAATTTATTTGTATTTATTTTCTCAAAATTAACATTTTAACTGGCCGATGTACTTACTTGGCATTAGTTCAAATATTCGGAAGTTACCGACTTCTTATTATTTCCACTTGTGTTATAACGTGACATATGCCACTTATGGGAAGTCTAGAAAAAATGGTAGATTGCTGTTCTATTATTTTATATAAATATGGTTCGTATGCGCTGTTTATTTCTTTAAAGGCTCATCTCAACTATTACTAATTGTGAGGGCCACACTTTTATCTATTGCCTCTTGTCTACGTACTTGCATAGCGTAAACAGAGTGATATCACCTTGCAAATGTCTAAGCTTCACCTGGATCAGGTCAATTGTTTTAAAGGCTACTACTTGAATATAACATATTTAAGCATCACATTTAAATCTTTCGACCGGTGATGGTCTCTGTGTTCAATTTCTTTAGAAAACATTGTATCTTTTTTACAACGCAATACAATTATTTTATTTAACATCTTCATGGTATCCATTATTTAAATATTTATTTATTTCCACCATTTCATGATGATATGCACGAACATATGATAATTTACAGTTAGGTTTTTGAGACGACAAACCTTATTCAAAGTCACGCTATATGCGACTGACTTTTCCAATTCGTTGCGCTAGCGTTTATGCTATGTCTTGTCTCAGTTTTTGTCACTTTCACATTTACATAAATGTGAATGTATTTTCCTTTAAATATATCGTGCAGTACAGATAGGATCTCACAGTGTCGTCTTCATGATCACGGCCATGTCTCTTATGCAGTGTAAACATATTCTTTAGCACGTAATCGTTGTTTTTTGTTGTAATTTAATACAATCTCTTAGGATAATAACGTTTAATTTCCTTCGACGTTCATTGGATTTTTGTACTTCTATTTCATCTAAACATAAATGGGCTACTGCAATTACTTACATTTCTCCTAAAGTACTTATAAATGGGCCTAATTTACTTCGTAGAACATTAATACTTTTCCGATCACACAATTATAATAGGAACATTACCTTCCACTTTTCAAGGTAGTTATGCAAAATTCTGAAAAAAAACAATTATTAAGCTATTAAAGTTAACAATGGTGTTTATGTGTATTGTGGGCGAAGGTTAAAGTATAAGCCAATGAAACTTGTTTGAAAAAACAACACTTAAATCATTTGGCCTCCTATTCTCCGTGTCAAACTCATGGCGAAAGATACATTCATACTAGAACCTTGTAATAAGAACTCATCTTCTCTGTTTCTGATAAAGATCTGGCATACTAATTAATATGATATAATATGATAAATCTCCAATTTGCAAAATGCCCATTTATTAAGACTTTTGTTACATTGATATATTGTGTTCCGCTTTTTCCAAGAAGATCTAAACAATCAAGCATTAAGTATAATTGTTCAGTCTAGTTTTATAATATTCATTATAGAGAAAGGTGACCCAGGCAATTCTTAGCCTTACATAATATTACCACGAATGTAAGTGATTAACAAATAAATGTATTGCTGTCTGTCTACCCCTCCTTATTCTTTGGAAAAGGCAAGAAATGTCATAAAGCTTTAAAATAAAGTTCAAAGTAATAGTTACACCTCTTTTAAATTTGCTTTATAAAATATTGCCCTTTAATTGTCATTCGACAACTCGTGCCTTTTAAGTAATATAGATTTATTTTACCTAACAAAATAAATTATTTGCTTTATTAAACAATGAAGTTGATACGTGTTGTAGTCTTTGTTCAATGTATCAAACATTTATTGCCATGAAGCAATCCCACATCTAAATTACGTCTGTTAAATAGCGAAACAACGAATATGCGAGATCAGCGGCGATTTACAAAGATTTAAAATGCAAAGATTTGTGACACCAGAAAAATAATTGAAGCTTTTACTGTCTCTCCTTACTATTTTTTTTTAATGTGATTCCCTTAAACAATGTTGCTGTCTTTATATGTGGATAACCAACAGCTTCGCAACGTTTTTGACAATATGCTGATTGGCTCAATAGTTCCAGTAAAGTTTAAAGACACATGAAGTGTGCACACCATTGTTAAGTCGCTTTAAAATAATTAAGCTAATTATGTTATTTTATATTCTAAGCCCAACATTTATGCCATTTTCATAGGTAAATAAGAAAAGGTCCTATCAAAATTTTCACAGATATTTAAATTTTATCTACCTGCAGACCAAGGTAGACAAGGTAAATGTAAATGTGACAAAAAACACACAGAGACGAGACATAACACACAAAAAGAAAAACCATCAGTTACCGCCTTGGAACGGTCAGTCGGCAAAATGGCCAACTGGGGTGCTTAAACCTGGTTTGTGGAGCGCTCCAACCTCGCACTTCCTGACGGTTTTTCTATTAAACAAACAGTGTAAATAAAAGTATCCCGTCAAAGTGACACAACTAACAATAAGCACCTGCATCGGGAGTTAAAACAGATATAATGAACATATGTACAGTATTTACAGTAGATAAAAGCCTCGGCAACCAAAAAATTCCAAATGAGAGAGTAGTTTAAAATAAAATAAAGCAGTACAAGCGCCGATATATTATAAGAACCATATAACGACGTCATAAATGCCATGACGTCATATGCCAAAAGTGTCAAAAGTGAAATGTAAACAATATGGAAGAAACAATAGAATTTTAGAAAATCAACAAAATAAAACGTAGTATTGTTTAGAGTTAATCGTTTAAAAAACATATTATAAACGCCGAGGATTTATCCGCAGTTGACATATTATATATGATAAAGATTAAAAAAAATCCCGATGTTATACCTACTGTGCAATCTCACGTAAAGGGTATGGAGACTGCTCAAGTTGTCCCACCTATATAGGGCACGACTGGAGAGATGAAGAGACAAGAAATCCAACAGTGACTGTCCAATTATGGCTTTAAGTCACTGTTTTCATATAGTCTCAACGACCTGTCCGGTCATCGTGTAATTTAAAAGCAATGCAAGTTCTTGACTGTAAAAGGGTCAATTGCAAGCAATGCAGTACATCGAAGTATTCCCGGGTTGTAACCGTCTGCAATACATTTTCTGATAAGTTTTGTAAAGTGGTCAGAAAAGTTATTGAGACCCTTGATCTTCTTTAACTTGTATAAAACATTTCCATAAAATGCAGGATGGCTTATGTCGAAATGTGTAAGGAATGGTCCAATGAAATGTTCCAAACAGGTTCTTTGCAAAGGCGGTTTGCCATCAACAAGTAAAATCTGATCAGTCATTAAGACCCTAACTTTGTATTGACTCATTTTGCAAGCAATATGGTTTAACATATTCTATGATTCATTGCATATTTTTTTGGAATATTGCTTTCTTTGATGTTTGAGAACTATGTTTATTGGTTTCCTTAAGTGCTCATCAGCAATGCATGATTAAACATTCTAGATGATTAACCAATTAACCAATTAATATCAAAAGGTTATAAAATTGGAAACGGTGAATTCAACATTCAAATCATAGACCTTAATAATTTCAAATAATTCTTATTGAGTTTGGAGGAGCATTAATAAACGTCCAACACACAAAGAAACATGTATAACATGTTTCAAGTATACTTGGTCAACAGGCTTAAGTTATGCACTTGGGGTCGGAGGGGTCAGAATTTAAAACCAAGAACCAACATGAGAGTTTAGTCCCCGCCGATTTCTTAATTTTCACGAACTTGAAAGAATGGAATATGTTCAGACCAATGCTTAATTTCATGACCACACCCAGACGTACTAAATAGCGGAATCAATCTTCTTGGATAACGTTGAAAATTTGCTTTTCATTGTAAAGCATTTGCTCTTGTGTGGTGTTTCGGTCTTTTATTGAATGGCATACTACTTCTTCACTTGACAAAAATTTATATGTTTAACATTAGTTCAATGTGTAGTTATCCACGTAAGCACATAATCACGTAATAACCTTGCTTTTTGACAACAATATTTTCATCGGGATCAATGACATGCCAGGTAGCTCTGTTTACTGTTTGTCTCGGTTTCTTCATCCATTCCACAAGTGTGTGAAGGGGCTTAATTTTACAACACAATAAACTTTGTTTATTGTTCCTGAGAATACTATCAGAACAAGACTGATCTGTGTAATGTAAAGCTGCTCCCCGCGTTCATTTTCTGCTTATTCACTTCAGTTTCAGTAATAATAACTTTGGCATTTTTGTCTTCTACATATCTAACATCTTAGAAAGCATATCAAGTGCTGTAGGGTTTTCTTTGTGTTTTGTTTCTGTTTTCAACCATAATATGGTCCAAGATTTTACACTATACATACTTTTTCTGGTTATTTATAGTCATGCAAAATACGTCATTATTACGTCATGACTACCACGATAAACAACCCCTTAACCTGACTAGCGTAACCTTAAATGCTGGTGTACTACTTTACATAACACACCAAACCGGGGACGTCCCTGAATTCCGTGCCTACAGGCATTGAAATAGTGCATATGTAAAATTCGCAGAAATCGCTTCATGTTCTCGGTTAACCACATTAATACGGGCCACAATATACACACCTATTTGGGCATGATATTTTTCCACACGCGTCCCCGTTTATTTTTAGTTTCTTCTATAAGATATACACACTACTAGCCACTAGGTCCCCGTTTGTGCGTAGTATTTAAAACATTCATACACACATATCGCAACCGTATGGCCCCCATTTGTACGTTATATATTAAGCAATCATACAGACGCAAAGTCTGAGTAGTATACACATTTATACATAAATAACAATATGTCTTATACGCTTTGTATTCCTCTAAGTATATGATAGATCTATAAGTATGTGTTCATTTAAGCTTTGTAGTACTTTTTATTATTGACGAATATACATAATAACCATGTACTATACTTAAATGCATAAATACATGAGTGAGTAATGCAAATTGGCATACCATACAAAGATACCTTTGTCTTTTTTTTAATCTGTCTATATCGTACGAAAAAATGTTTTACAAAAAAGCTATGGTACTTAGACAAGTGATTCGATAAAATCGCTATTTAATATTATTCATTTACTTTTTTCTAGCAAGCACACTATAATCACCGCAAACTTGAATTTTTTAAACAGTTGTTATTAAATAGCTAGGATGTTAATTCCGCTAAGGGCAAATCAAGCTTATCAGCAGCAGTAATGCTAGTAGTAGTAGTAGAAGTAATAGTATTGGTAGTAAAAGTAATAGTAGTAACAACTGCAATAACCGTAGTAATTGTATCAGAATTTAATACAATATTGATTGTGGCAGCAATGAGTAACCAATCCGAAGCCAGTTGTGTTGTTGTAGCAGGTCAATCAATATCTTATCGTTTCAACTCCCCTAATCTCACAAATAGTTGTTTATTTAATGATGTCTGGATATGGTAAATGCGAAATTCGGAAATGCTTTATAATACAGCTTCATTATGGTGAGCCGAATCTAAATTATGCCTCAACCATTCTGTCTTCTTGTTCTTTATAAATTTTCTTATGTATAACATATGGTAGTTGGCAATGTAGATTTTAACTAGATTGTGCATGAATCACGCTTTTTAAGTCTATTGCTGGTAAATCAACTGCCCTTTTTCTGCCTAATAAAATCAGTATATTTTATTTTTTACTATCTGTTTTAAAATAAGTGTTTTCATGTTTTAAAGTATAATATAATTATTTAATTATTGAATGTTATAAAAACTAAGAATTTCCTATCATATTTGGAATTAAGCATATGTTTATAAAGATACATGGATCACATGATTAAAAAAAATATATTTTTGTTACATTTGTCGTATCACCTTCGCCGCTTAGACTTTTCAACTAAAATGGTATTTTAGTTATGAAATGTAAATTATGAGAAACGTGGCATTAGTATAAATTTGTATACATGTCTTAAAAAATGTTAGGTTCGCAGAAAGTAAGGTAAATTGCGCTTAAACAGACCAGTTCATAGAAAAGGAGAAGAAGGTCGTTCTTTAATAAACAAATATGTATTTTCGTTTGTTTTTGAAATACATCGCAGCGGCCAGCAAAAAGAAATCTATTTAACCGAACAAAAAAGAATGAAAACACAAGCATACGAAGATTTATACAATAAGGCAATAAACAATCCAAGTTCACAATTCTTTCAACCTGATGAAGATACTATTTATTTCAATAAAAAGTATTTGAATAACGAAATTCATATTACATTTGCAGAAATTTCTCATCGTTTTTGTTTTCTATATGCTTAAATAACTTAGAAAATTAGAACTAAGCGTTTCTGAGGGAATTAAGAACTGGTTGAAGTTATTCGTTCTATATGCTGACGATATTATAATATTTGCGGATAAAAACTTATAAAGAGGCTTAACATTTTACGGTTCTTTTATTTAATCAAAACTAACCGTAAACGTAATTAAATTTAAAGTTATAGTCATTAAAACGGGTAGAGCACCTTCAAACGAAAGAGCCATGTTTAACAATGAACCCTAGAAATAGTTTCAACCTAAGCAAATTTGGGTATAGTAATATCATCAGGTGGATGGTTCAGACACACATGCGATACGTTGGCTAGTCATGCACAAATACATCAAAGTCTCTCATCATATAGAATTCTCAGATAAGCTTATTCTTCCTATACTTAATTATGGTGCTGAGATTTAGGGTAACATTGACGCAATTGAAATTGTAAAGCTTAAACAAACAATAATTTTATTTATGGA
Source organism: Sinonovacula constricta (assembly GCA_007844125.1). NCBI lineage: Eukaryota > Metazoa > Mollusca > Bivalvia > Cardiida > Solecurtidae > Sinonovacula > Sinonovacula constricta. Next base: position 29,997,618 of record CM017559.1, read on the forward strand.
GAAATAGGAAAAATGCCTCTTAGCAGAAATCGTAGCAATGATAAGATACTTGCTGAAAATTACCACATGTAATGAGACAAAATACATAAAACATGCATATAATATACTATTACAACATATGGAAATATTCCCAAATAAAACTAACCGGACATGTGCAATAAAACAGATCCTAGACAATGCAGGTTTTAGTTATGTACCGAGGTGATGGCAGAATTAATGTTTTTTTGGCTTTATTTAAGGTCAGATAAAATGATAAGTATGGACAAAAAGAGTAGAAAAGATTGTTGACTCATCACGAGTATATATATAAAAAAACATTTTCGTTTATTAGCTATAAGGCATATCTAGATAATGTTAATGTTACAAAATTCAGAATTGCACAATTAAAACTCTATTTACACAGACTACAAATAGAGACAGTACGCCGGAATAAACCCTCTCCTACGCCTTTTCATGAAAGAATATGCAAAATATTGTTTGCATTGAAAGATGAATATCACTTTATACTTGAATGTCCAGCTTATGGCATATTAAGAAAGTAATACATCAAACAGTACTATTACAACCACCCTAGCATGGTGCAATTCATTTAATTACTTAACTCGGAAAACAATATCGAAGTACAAAACTTAGCTGCCTGCATAAGCAAAGCATTTTAATTTAAAAAAATCTGTATAACAGATTATTTTCTTCATTACTATTTTTATAAAAAGAGAAAGGGAGAAAAATATTCCAACTAAATAAACATATTCTTTGTTTAGACCTACAAGCATCTCTTCAAAGAAAAATGATTATAACCCCCTATTCCTGTTACAATATCTTTGTAGACTGCACATGTCAGTTAATATGATGTATATCATAATGTATAACTGCATGTAATATTTGCTTAAGGTATTGCCAATTTTCTGTTACTTTTTAGATCTTTTTGTATCTCTGTCTCCCCATCCATCCATCAATCTCTCTGAGAGAGAGATAGAGAGAGAGACAGAGAGAGACAGACAGATACAGAGACAGAGACATGGAGTGAGAGAGAGAGGGGAAGAGAAAGAGAGAGACAACACACATACACATACATTATTCATCTTGCTGTCTAATGATAATCATCATGTGGCAACATTTTTGATTTTATCAAGCGAGAAGGTTTTTTTCTAATTATAAATTAATATGTACTTTTCCCAATTTGCAAAACAGAGTAGAAAACGTGCAAAAACTAGCACTACAACATTAATAAGATCCGGTTGGTTCGCAGTATAATTTAACATAATTTGGTATAAATTATGAAAATGAAAGATTTAATCCGATGATACGACTGAAAATTACAACGTCATTACGCATTTTTTCACATTTAATGTTTTTTCCCGAAATATCGTTCATATATTAACAATAATATAACGTATTTCAAATAAAAAAAAAAGTATTCAGAAAGCCCGAGTCACATTTTAATATAAAAAACAACTAAATTCCACCTCCAAAATCCAAAGGGTGCATTTGTAATGACGCAGGCCATGTATATGGATATAAATATGAAGTAACCGGATATATTTACTTATATTGTAGGTTCTTTCTTAATTAAACAACATAATTTTCATTATCACAAATTCTTTGCTCAAACTTTATTCCAGCATATTAATGACAATTGTGTGTGTGTGTTTGTGTGTGTGTGTGTGTTTGTGTGTGTGTGTGTGTGTGTGTGTGTGTGTGTGTGTGTGTGTGTGTGTGTGTGTGTGTGTGTGTGTGTGTGTGTGTGTGTGTGTGTGTGTGTGTGTGTGTGTGTGTGTGTGTGTGTGTGTGTGTGTGTGTGTGTGTGTGTGTGTTAATTATCATGTGTATTTAGAGTCATCTTAAACCAATAAGACATTATAATGTAAATGCTTGATTATTTCTTCGTTTCCAGTTTGTTCACAAATTATTGAAACTATATATAACATTTAATTAATCATTGATTAGATATATAATGCAGTACGATGAAATTTACTACTGCTCGTTTATTTGACATGGCTGCAAATATTTAATGTGCATATGAAAATTTAACATCTAATACTTAACGTTATGACAAACACAACGATGTAAAAACAATAAAAATATTTTAACAACACAAATTGCCGGGCTTAAAATGGTAACAAAGACATAAATTATTCAACATCAAAAAGAACAAAGTAAACAACAGAGCTTTATAAAAATGCACAAATATAAGAATTTTTTTATAAATTATTCGTGTCGGTTTGATGTCACGAGTTTTAAAACTTTTAATATTTCCGCTTTGAAAATTCATTATTTGACAGGAATAGTCCTCGAAAGTGGTCGAAAAAACAGCAACTCATTATTACTGTGAAATGTTTCATGAAGTGCTCAAGGCTTATTGAACAATCAGGGGTAGACAGAAAGAGGTCTACAACAAAAAGTTCGAAATGGGCCTTCTCGCCAGCTCTCTTCTTGATACTGTTTATGTATATTCTCAGGTGCTTTTAATTGTTGATGACATATTAGGGCGCAATGTTTAACATATTTCGAGACCTTTAAACAAAAGAATGACTATGCTGGAAACTGAAAACTCTCTTACACTGTAGATTAATTACATAAACATTTGTCAGTTACGAACAACATAACTTTAATGGGATGCAGAGTTCTTGCTACTTTTTTTGTTTACTACTGTATCTGCATTTACAAGCTTTATCATCATTATACTCAGCTACTCTTGTTTAAAAAGAACTTCGTCAAACTGGTGCGAATTCCTGTGCATTTTTAATTGCAGGCTACACATTATTCTTTCAAGCTACAGAACATTCAGTCGTTTTCCCTGAAAACGATCTCGCAGAACAGCTGCGATTTCCTGTATTTTCCAGCTACACTATAGTCCCCATAAAATGCACCGCTCTGCAAAGTGAGGTGAATTAATAGTTTAAAGTAATATTGTATTTTTACAATTTATTTTATGCTCTTTCATTTTCGACAAAAAAATGTTCTTCAGGATGAAACCCAGTTGTAAGATCACGCGTATGACAATTGTATTAACAGCGGCCAAAAGGTCAGGTTGATGAATTGAAGCAAATGTAAACACGGTCAATTTAGAGATCGTATTTTTTTTCTTAGACAAATTAAAAGTTGGTACACTCAATCGTCTTAAGCAACGGTCAATATTTGTAATTATTACTACTTAAGTATTGCAGAGTATTTATGCATTTCGAGTCCTCGACTTGAAATAAAATTATTTGTTGTTTCCATTAAATATCTAGTTACAATTTAAATTAACATGTATTTGGTAATTTAAATAAAACATTGATAATTAACGATTCAATTTCGTCAAGTTATGCTAAGAGTTTAACATTTGTAAATCATTGCTTACTTCTTGAATGGCGAATAGAAAGACAAACCTAATTCCATAACAAGCATTATATTTTTTTTGTAGATCAATCGTTTTAAAGAAAGGTTTAAAGAGTTTGTATATGTGTTTGGTATATACACGTAAAAAGATTGATGCATCATATTTAATATCTAGGGGATCAACAATGAGGGCAGAGCACTGAATCATCGATTCTACACCTCATTTGAAGATTTAACAATATTTATTTTTGTCTTGAGGTTGCTTATTAACTTCATTACATTTTTGTTAAGTGACTTTTTTTAAAATCAAACAAAACAACAACATTAGTGTCAGATGACAGTGGCGCGTTTTCTTCACTTTAAGAAAACAACAATAGTGATTCTAACTTCAAGCATGCTACACAACAGATCTAGTGGATCATTTTTCGGGGCCGTCTACATGTATAGTGAATATAATCAAAGATTGTGTGTTGCCCCGTTTCTGATGTGAAAATATCACCTGGAATTTATGACCAAAATTCTATTGCAAAAGTTACAAATTATAAAACTTTGTAAAGAGACCGCCTATTTTAACCTAAACAAAATATATATTCAGTTGCCGCTTTGTAATCTTGTTTAAGTGTAAACCATATTCAATGCATGCACACCTTACACAGACATTACATTTGTTCATTAATTGTTTTTAGGTAATATACACTAAACTTAATTTCGGCTATTCAGATGGCCACGTCTTTATGTAATTACATGTATTTCTTTTTGACATAAACATGTATGTCGATAATAAAAAAGAGACAATTAACACAATGAACGGCATATAACTTAATGTTGGTTATTAATAGGGCATAATAAATCAATCCGGTATTTTTACAACCCAATAATTCCATGTCGGCAATATATAGGGCCTAATAACTTCTTGTCGGTAATCTAAAGCCCCATGTCTGTAATTAATACGGCATTATAACTCTAATAACACCATGTCAGAAATTAAAAGACCTAACGGGTCCATGTCAATAGCTCATACGACCTAATACCTTCACTTAGATTGTTGATGCGGCCAAATAATTAAAGGTGGAAAAATATTTTCATTTAACATCATAAATAACCATTGTGACATGAACCGATCTCGCAAATTGTTGTTTTAGGTGTAGTTCACCAGTCTGAAAATGGAACCATAACGTCACACTCCTCATTTTCAACACGTATCTTCTATCTGAGCCACGCTGCACAGTTATCTATTTTCAAACTTAGAAAACCAAGTGACCACTTGCGCTTAAGCTCTTGCACGTCATTCCTTCTGACGTCGATGTCTATTTCTAGCAGGAAATCATATCGTTATTATTTATAGATTTGGAAAGAATGAACATTGAAGTGTTGATTAACGAGCTTTAATGAATTATAATTGAGAAACTGTTGATAATTGTCAAAGTTGACATTAAAGTATGAGTCTTCTTTTCTGCAGAAATTATGTACAAATACCCCAAACAGAGGTCAGACATTGTTACATATAATATCTTGACAGAAAACTTATTTTATTGAAATCCTCAACATTTTCAAATAATTAGGAGTTTTAAACCAAAGTTCCGCGTGCTGTGTAGGTATTATTGTGTCTGACACCATCTCGGTTGGAAAAAAATACGCACGAATGACTGGCCGGAATTCCATTGCCAAACCAAATTATTTCAAGTGATTTTAAAGAAACGGTTTAGGTTAAGTTAATATATTTTTGCTTAAAATAATCAGTTTCTTTAATATCGCTTATCATGCTGCCGCTAATGTGATCCAGTATAAGAAAATAATCGTAATCATGTGTAAACGGTTCATTTTAGTAAATTAATTTTAAAAAAAAAACATTTCTACGTATATACAAAAGGAAACGCGATGAGAGTCACTTGGAAATGTTATAGATTTAATAGTCGTGTCATTTGAAATTCGTTTTAGTCTTCTTAAAACAGTTTATTTACAATTTCTCTTTATATGTTTGGCTATCTACCCTTTGCAAGCAAATGATGATACTATATAAATCCCCTCTTTTTAATTTAGACTTTATTAACACATTGATATAAAAAGGCGCTTATAAATATGCCTTTAAGAAAACTGTGTTTCTTTCAATAAAGTTCACCATTTGAATATGTCATTTTTATAATAATGTCGGTATCTTTAAAGTTGTGCCCATAAGTTCATAACGAATTACCTTAAGTCAGCATAAGCTGTTGGTAGGCGGTAGTTAGGACAAATGTTGTCCTGCTCAAATAAACAAAAAAAAATATGGTTAACTGAAAAGAACCCAAGAAATTCTGTTGATTGATGCCGTAAAGATATTTTAAAATTTAAGCATAATACCCTACACGTCATTACAAACATGTATTCCACATCTGAACCACACCCTACAAATTCTCTTAAACAGGGATAAAAAAAGTTCGGATACGGCCTTTCAAGGCACCCAAGTTAAAATCCGTTATTGACATGCATGATGTACTTTACTGTGACCTTGACCTTCTTTATGTTTAGGCGCGGTTGTGCTAAATTATGCTAATGGATGTTCTTGTACGTTTTAGTTTGTGAAAAGGAATGCATTTTGACAATTACCTAATTATATTAAATATTAATTAAATATTATAAAAGAAATATAGGATTCTTTTAGCTATCCCAATCTCGTTTTTTCTGTCAGCATAGTTTTATGCAGATGTCGCACTATAAGTCTTTGGTGACTTGAAATGGTTATGTAAATCGTACAGTAGGGGTTTGGTTTATAAAACTTGCATCAGAGTGTGTTCATATCCTTAAGCAATCTAAACCCAACCGACCCCCCCCCCCCCCCCCCCGGTTACATCATGTCCAGTCCATAACAGTAACCAGTGCTATGTTTTTAAAATACGTGACAACGAACAGTACATGTTCTAGAACACAAGTCACAAAACGCTTTGTATTGTCTGATTATCAGTGTAAAAAATCAGACTACAGATCAAATGGAACATAAGGCATGTGTTCAAACATACTAATAGTCTTGTTAAATATATAGTACATCATTAAATAAGCAAATAGTAACATGGGCATATATGTAGTGATATAGGTTTAGGCGAGTAAGAAAGTACTGATTAAACGGTTTTATGATCTTGCATCAATTCCGCCAGTTCATCATTGCATGTAAGTACAGCATTTCTACTTGATGCGAATAACACATATTAATTACTCATATAATATATTAATATATACTTGAATTGCTTACAAAATATACTATCAGCAAAAGTAATTGTTCAATGTAATGTAACAAAAAATATATAGTCTTCTTCATACGCGCATACAAACACACACACACACACACACACACACACAAGCTAATATCGAAAGTTGTGGTTTTCATCTGTTCCTTTGCTATAAGAATATATGATAAAATTGTATGGGCATGTATTAAACCGCCGGTCGCAGATCTTGACTAATTCTTACAAACTATAAACAGATACATATTTGTTTTTGCTTGGTCATCTACCAGCCTAACATGTACGTCCACACAATCCTAAAGTACATATGCATCGACTGTGTTATAATGATAAATAAACAGAAAAGTCACATTAAGAGCCTGTCCTAAACCTAAATACGGTTGTTGAATCGTGCACTTTGAATGTGCAAATGTATAATTATATATACAGCTAAAGTTGCTGCAGCGCATTTGCTTAGGGGGTCAGTTAAGCGACGGACTTACCAGAATGTCGTTTGTATATCATGGACCGAACAAGGCACAATGGTATTCATCTGTTGTTCAGCATTACGTAGTCTGCTCCGAGTTAAATGGACGGCATATTCGGGATTATTTGGGTAACGTAGCGTTCTTTATATATTTTTATATGAAAACAATTCTTTAATACTTTCAGAGTTTAGTATAATTATTTAGACACATGGACCTTTTTCAGCCATAAAATTGCCTTATGATTTCATTATGAATGTTTACACTTTGTAATCGTCTAACTTTAAAGACTTACGTGCAAATTGTACAAAATTAAAAATTGTACCTTGAACTTTATTCCATTTTCAAGTGTCAGATGTCTACCGATACCAAGGCCAACAAGTATCTCCCTTTGTGGTGGCAGACTTTGGGACAGCCGACGGTGTTCTAGCACTGACAACCATAATGCCAGTCATTTGTGGGTTTAATGCTAACATAATACTTTTTTTGGAAGACCAAACAAAATAGAATGAATAGGAAAACAGAATTAAAGCATAATCAATTAGAACCAGAGCTGTTTGTTTTTCATTTTCTTAAACAAGATCATTATCTAAAATACACTTTAAGCACTTTTCCTGATATTGCTAATCAGTTACGTATTTTATCGGAATTTTTATAAATCCAAACAATATCTTCAACGATATCTAAAGCTGCCGCATGTATTGTTTCTTGTTGCGCGAATCACATTATAATTACGAAGTGCAAGTAACATACAAGACAAAACTGTTCAGTATGTAAATATGTGCAGTCATTTTTTCGCAAATATTTCGTTCTGCATTTCTTATATTTAAAACATTTAGCGTGCAACTAAATGAGGGTCAGTAATACTTTAATTATTTAAACAGACGAAAACGCACTATGTTGGATCTTTATCTAAGGGCCTCATTATCAAACACTTCAAGATAAATAATACCTAAGCTGCCCCCTAACCACAGTGAACATATATGAGACCTCTGCGCATGTTGCTTTATTGTGATGCATGATGATTCTCGTGATAATAAAGATGGGCATGTGTTTCTGTTTTATTATTAGAGTCTCTGAAAAAAGAAAACAAAGAAGTTGTGATAATACTAAATGACCAGCCTGCCAACGACTGGCAGAAACTCCAAGAAAATAAAAAAGGTAAGTCAAATCAATGTTTATTATTGTGTTTAAGTTTTGATGATGTAACTGTTAATGTTTCGAACTAAGATTTCATGCCAACATTATATTTTGATGATTGCTTAGCATATATATTGTTAATTATTTTCCGATGTACTCTTACCTAAATGTTCGCTGTAATTTAATGTTATTTTGACAATCTTCTTAGTAAGAAAGACAATGCTTCCAATGTCATGTATTAACAAAATAACTAACAGAGTCCTTTTCTTTGACAGATTTCCGGATTGACGACATTGATGGCGTAATGGTATACGTGTCTACAAAGGATTTTTTTAAGCAATGTGCTCCCACTGGGTTCATTGACTTTGGAATTGTTAGTGTTGCCACCCAAATTCTACCGTACGTACCTATGATTTGAAACATTGAACGTGTCCAGCAATATGCTAGCTATGTTTTAAATTTAAGGACTTTTCAAAGACAGTTCTTAAATGTTTATTGGTCGTTTGATTGGACCACTTATTGATATAATCAATATTTTGCTCCGGCATTTCGCATATCACGTAGACGTTATGGAATCATGTTGGCTTCCCAAAACAAGGGATGCAAATTTAAATCGTCAAAATATTCTGCATTACTGTTTTATCCTGTTTATTATGATTTCAGGAGTCTATCTATTGACAAAGAAATTTTCGCAACATGCAAAAACATTACCTACGAAGAACACCAACGAATTTCAGAAGAATATATAATGCGTTGGAAACACTTTCTTACGACCAGAAGCACCGAAATCAAACTAGGTAGGCACACGAAGCTGCAGGTATTTACTTTCTCAAATAATAAGTATTAGTTGTGTGTGTATATACGATGTTTCGGACATACAATGCACGCATTACCCGTGTCTATATCCTTTTCGTACTTATATAAAATAGTTGTCTATTAATTCTAATAAGACATATACTATGCATATGGTATGAAATGCAACAAAACATCCATGCCCTTATATATCATTAAGACGGCCTTTTTTCCTCTTTGTTATTATTACAAAATCTGTGCCATATAAAGTTTTACATAAATATGCCGTTTCAAGTGGTCTTCACTCTATTCGAAATTGATAAGTTTTCCTACTTTTTCTTTTGCGCGGAAATTAAAATGTATGCAGGTCTGTAGTTTTTGCTCTCAACCCGATACCAATACAACGTCATCTGTATGCATAAAGATAGAAACATAGATATCATTCATCTGTACACCTAGATTTTTTTTTTTAATTTTTGTACTTAACCACTTGTGATAGTGGTGAATAGTGTTGGTGAAACAATTAAGCCAGTTGGTAATTTTATCTTTTATGCTAATTGTATAAATATTCGTTATAGATTTATATATTTTGCCATCACTTTAGGTAGAAGTTTAAAAAGTAGAATGTTTCTGTATATGACGTCAAAACAGTAACATAGGTCAATGAATAACACGAACTCGTGCTTATTGTATCCTAATGCTATGCAGAGTAATGATCCTCGCCCGACTTTGTGTCCATAAGCTCATTCTGTTCGTCGGCAAGCAGGTCAATCCATTCCATGTCAACCAATATCCTTATGTTTAATAATGACTGTATAACTTTGTGAAATATGATAATAGACATACCCCTGTGTTATTGAGAGCAGTACTTTAGAATAAGACAAATGATTGCTCTCCGCCACGATGACGGGTGCTTGTGTAGAAAAAATACATGAACAGCTTTTGCAACACTTCCTAAAAGCCTGGTAAAGTTCTGAGCGTCCGTTTGATTTTATGAAGTGTTTGGCGTAGTTGCATGATTTCCTAAACTTAGTCAATGCAGTTCTGTGTTTCGTGTGCTGTTTAGATTTCAGTAATAACCATATTCCTTGTCCCAATTTTAAAAGTTATGTGTGAGAGAGAGCATATTACATAGTTCATATTACCAGAAATGAATTTATCGCACGAACTAGTCTGAGACTCTAGGTCTTTGTGTGTAGTGGTTGTCCCCCTTATTTCACTAGTTGTATACCAAATGTCATAAAAGTACTGCTTCAAGGTTGATGTACGTGTTTGTGAGAATTTATCATTAACAAAATTCCATCGTGCCGTGCCTCTAGTTCGATGGATATGGTCTTTTATGCTTGCTTGGACACTGAATATAATTGTGTGCTCGCCTCGTGCGCCGCCATGTCTGTGCTTAACATTGTTTGCTTGGTTTGCTGTTTCTTCCTCGCTGCTTTTTTCTCCTGTTAACGTTGTCCTGTTTACTCAATAGTATGTAATGTCCTTTTTAGCCAATAAATCAATTAATTTCTGATCCATTTTTTATAACTGTTCCATTTAAAACATCAGTCAGAGCGACACGGTTATGTGCTCACCCCGTCACATGATCGGAAGTAGTTTTCAAGACTTTTAATTCAGGTGGACGTATGTCTTGCTCATTTATCATGGATGGTTCGTACGATGAAGGCAGATATCTGCAGCTGATGAGCGATGTTTGGACAGACATGTACACTGAAGGCATTATCAATCAGGTAGGCTAGATATTTATAAATGTAAAATAAAACAGTCACACAAAGGCTTAAAAAGGGTAGAAGCTTCAATAAACTAGCTTTTTAATTCAATTTTTGTTCAAATTACGCAAATATGCCCTAAGGATAAATGGTTCTACCTTGCTGACAAAACAATGAACGCTGGCTAGCAATTAGATTTATTTATATTGAAATAAATTGTGTTATTTAAAAGAAGTTGCTATTTGTTGTTATTTGTAACATTAAACTATTCAACATATATTTGTTTCTTTGAAAATGCAAAGTAAATGCATGAGTTTAAATAGGCTTACTGGTTTCGATTTTAATTTCCTATTTTATTAGATTGTGTACTAATAAAGGACCAGAGTAGTTAAACCAAGTCGTTGCTTCTAAAAATATGTAGGCTTATAGATTGCCTCACTTCACAAGACTGTCCGGATGATTGTTTGTGTAAAAAATATTTTCAGCACGAGTATAATAAAACTGTAGTTCAAGGTACACTGGCAAAAAAATCAGACATCTTTGCACCGTTTGAAAACAGCATTTTCGCTGGGTTCGAGATACTGAGTTTCACAACAAACAACCTGAGTGCAAGTTGGCAGGACGACATCAACCAAATCTCAGGTAAACTTTTATGTAATACCTTTTTACATACTAATATTGTTGAGATATGAAGGGCTCCACAAGTATACATGGCAAGATAAGAACTAAAAAACGACAACAACCCAACAACATCTGCAGTATCTTCAAGCAGCTGCAGCAACAACAACACTAAATCGATATATGTATCACACCATTTTGAGCATAATGACAATTACGTTTTATCGCGCTAGCTGAAGTCATCGCGAATATTGTTTGCATTTTAAACTGGCTATCTAATTATTCGGATCATTCGACGCACACAATATTTCTACGATCGTCATGGTGTACGACTTCTTGTTGTTTAAATTTTAGGAATATTTTCGGTGTCGAAAACCCGCTAAATATTGCATGATATTGACATTTAATTACGGAAACGTTAACCTAGGAGAACCCGTGTACAGAGGATTTATCAAAGTATTTTAAAAAACAACAATAAAGTCATTCTTTGAGCATTTTCAGCTAATCACGTATTTGATTCGTGATATATTAGTTGATCGTAAATGTAGAAAGGTATCAAGCGATAACGTGTCCGCGAATGTAGGTTTTTGTAGTGAATGAAGTCGGTAATGCGAGGTACAATCACGCTAACATGCACCTTTAATATAGGGGCAGGTGGCTAGCTGTGTAATGCGTGATTTGGTACTTCTTGGCCAGTAACTTGTATAAAGGAAATCGGCACACGTTAAAAAATAAGTAGATTTAATCATACTCTATTCACCAGAAACCTGTAGCTATGCTACACCGACTGTGCAGTGATAACACAAAACTGCGTCACCACTGTCATGCCTTGCTGCTGCCGTGATGCAGCAGCAACTGACTTACGTTATACAATGTGTTCATACGCAAAACATTTTGCTGCTAGTGCAGAGTTTGCTGCCACACATATGTTTGCCATCTTTTTAATAAATTAAGAACGATTAAAGCTATGTTTGTTTGTTTATTGGGTTTATAGTCCCACCAACAGTATTTCGGTTATCTGAAGACGGTTAAAGCTCTGTTTATATTTTCATCAGATCCTGATAGCGCCAGGTCTTTGTACGCAGAGAACTTGACATCAAACATCCAGAGTTGGACACGATCCTCAATGACCTCGGCAATGGTGAAATTCCGGTCAAGCGAGGAAGTGAAGACCCTATTGGACCTATTCTACAGCAGGGTTAAGGACAAATGGACTCGATCAGTCAGCGCGTTTGTGAACACGCCTTACATTTTAGGACATATTTTGCTGCACAAGTTTCAATAAAATGACTTACCTACCTTTTAAAGGTCACATACATGTACAAAAAAATATTATAATCAGATATCTTTGTTGCCTAATTGGGGGCTAGTATGCGGCTAGAATGCTTTTGTCTGCTAGATCCCGTAACTTGTATGATCCCTCGATGGATGTCACTTCCTTTTGCGGCTACATACCAGGTTTGAAATCGGCATTTACATGCAGGATTGTAGTGTTGACGATTAAAATTAAAGCGAGTGTCGCGGAGCAGTTTACTCTAGTTAGTCTATCGAGCAACTAATAATTTGGAGTTAATTTTTAATTCAGCGATTTTTTTCCAGTTCAAAATCACTGAAGAGTATTTTAAACCTATTTGTTGTTTCAATAATACAATATTGCATATTTAATATAATTTCTATAATGTTAGTGTATATGATGTTAGTGACAGTGTTATATCCTTTGTCCCAACGTATAATATATATTGTAGAAGAGGTGACTGTTTCGCAGCTATAAACTGTTTTTATGTTTTAAGTATGTTATATTGTATTTGTATATGAAATATACATGGCAAATAAAATATATTAATCTCGGCTCGAATTCCAAGTAATATTTTTATGTTTTCATAACATTAGATGTCATTTATCCTGCGACCATGCCGGTTAAAGACCTTTGGTGATGCTAAACCGTCTTTACAAACAACCTGTCTGGAACGGCAACATGTTTTCATATTTCGACACATTCATGTAGACAGATTGTCCACACTTTTTATGTCTGTAAGTTCAAGAAGCCGATTGGTTGCGGAGTAATTTTGTGGTGTATTCATACATATATATGTTCCTGACATATATTAAATCATCGTTGCAATTATGATAAACAGTTTTGTGACAAACTTAACAACTTTTATCTAGAAATAAATTTAAATCAATTGGATTTTTCTGGTAATGCCGAATTGTCTACTTTAAAAGAAGAATTCTATCCATTGTCTTTAAAATGATATTACACTTGGAATAAGCATATACAAAACCCTATTACTTTCATCACTTTAAATCGACTTAGAAATGTTTTGCACACTTCATGCGTATTTAAAGTTTAATGTCACTATCGAACCAATCAGTGATTTGATTACGATTAACGTACATTATATATATCATTATATATATATATATATATATATAGAGAGAGAGAGAGAGAGAGAGAAAGATATATATATATATACATATGTATGTATGTATAATCATACTTTAAACCTTAAATCTGCTGGCGTCATGTCACGTATATTACCCTCCTCACACTGGTGACGTGTCGCTGTAATCTTGGAAAGTACATAATCACAATCAAGACCATGCTTGTGTTCATCGATATTGGTGTCACTGCAGGTTGTTTAATCAGATTTCATAAATAAAATCAAAACAATGTGTCTGTAAACACTCCTAGGCATTATCGCTAAATAAAGTTATAATGATGAATTGTCAAAAAATCGTAAAAATATTAAACAATCTCGCTAAAATCAGCTGGATTGTCTTCTCACATTAACCATTGAGAAATCCGTTACTCTATCTCTGTGTGTGTATGAGTGTGCGTAAGTGTTTGTGCGCGTATGTGCGTGTGTGTGTATTTGGTGTCAAACAGGGACACACCTACCAACTGGGAACAACCACCAAACCTGGGACATCACCGGCTGTCCTACTGCTGAATTCCGTGCCTACAGGCATTGAAAGATAGCATATGTGAAATTCGCAGAAGTCGCTTCCTGCCCTGCATTAATCACTTTAGTACGGCCACAATATACATACCGATTTGGACATGATATTTTTCATACACATGCGTCCCCCTATATCTTTAGTTTCTGCTATAAGGCATACACACTACTAGGCACGGGTCCCCGTGTATGCGTAGTATTTTAAACATCCATATACAAATATGACCGCCGAATGATCACCCGTTTATACGTTATATTTTAAACAATCAGACACAGAAGCAGTGTCTGAGTAGTACTAGGAAACAACTTCATGGCCAAAAACAATCTGGCAACACATTGACGTTCTATAATTATACCTGACGTTTAAGCATTTAGAAACACTTTACTACTATTTATTTGTACACATTTATAAATGAATTACATAATATCATTATATCATACACACTTTATATTCATCTAAGGCCATTAAAAGTTGATTTTCTGTTTCTCAGGCCTTTTTGGAAAAAAAACGAATGCGAGGGGGCGATTTTTTCTTTTTTTTTGCCTCATATCTTTTTTATTTTTCGTTTCCCAGTAAATAGCAATGTTTATAGTGAGGATTTTATCTATATTGCCTTTAATAATAAAAAATATTTGAACAGCAAATTAAAATACAGTTTTCAGTTCAGCTAATATGTTTTATAACATAACAAGAGCTGTAACCATTGCATTTAATGCTCTCAAAAACATTAATACAATCACTAACCAGGTCCACATATTAATCATTATCAAAATTCATGTATAAATAACATCACAGTAAGCAACATCAGAGACAATGTTAACTGCAAAGATGTCTGATTCCTTATTTTTAAATGTCAAACACATGCATACTGCAATATGCAACTTTATACATAAATGATAAAACCACATTCTGTATTCAAATTTGATATGAAACAAAAGTTTATAATACCAAAAAATCCTATTTTTGCTCTCAAATCATCAACAAGCACCCACCAAAATTGTGATTATGTCAGCACAAGAAATAGGCTGGATGGTATTAGTGGGAACAAACTACTTTTTTATAAGTTTCATAAGTTTTTCATAAATTACATGTAGTCATTACTTTTTTGTTGTTTTTGATATTTGTTTTTTCTGGCCACACATTTCGTTTCCGCCTTAGAGAAACGTTTTTGCTCTCCCTACATTTTGGACAACTTGGGTATTGTCCATCTTGACAATCGATGTTGTTGACAATCCCACAGTTGTAGCAAACATCCTTGAAACAACCTACACTAAAATATGGAATCTAGACAGCTGATGTGCAAGTTAGGTTTGCTCTTACATACACTTTTTCAGTCAATTCATTTTCGGGACAGTCATCAGGTGACTTTAGTTCTTGAAGAGAACCACCACAAGAATATTCAAAGAGATCTAACAATTGTTGCAAAACCACTTTTTCTGTTTCAGTTAGTTTTTGACTTGCATAAATCACCCTTGGTTTCTCACAGTCTACACAGTGAGCTCATTTAATACTGTACGTAATCTGGGTAACGGAGAAAAATGACTCAGTGGTATCGAAAACAAAATTTAGTTTGACGAAAATATGGGCACGACTCTTTGAATAAAGAAATTTGAAGCGGGGTGAAAAAACGAATGCGCCGGTGCCTGAGAAACAGAAAATCAATTTTGTTATGGCCTAAGTAAGTGATAGGTCTATAAGCATGTGGTCATTTAAGCTTTATAGTACTTTTTATTATCGAATATACGTATAACCATGTATTATACTTAAATGCATACATGCATGAGTGTTTAAATGCATATTTACATAACATACACATTTACTGTTGTCTCTTTTTTTAAAATCTGCCTATATCGTACGGAAAAATACAAAGAAGCTATGGTACTTACACAAGTGATTCGATAAAATCGCTATTTAATATCAGTCGCTTACATCTTTTTTCTAGCAAGCACACTATAATCACCTCAAACTAGAATTATATAAATATTCATTTATTTTAAAATGGCTTGGATGTTGATTTCGCTGGCAAACAAAGCTTTGCAGCAGCAACATCAGTACTACTTCTACTACTACTACTACTACTACTACTACTACTACTGCTACTACTACTACTAGTATTGACTGTGGCATCAATGAGTAACCAATCCGAAGCCAGGTGTTTTGTTTTACTAGGGCATTATATAGCCGTTTCATGTCCCCGTATCTCAAAAGTACTTAATTGATGTTAAGTTAGGGTAAATGCAAAATGTGGAAATGTCGTTCTATGTTATATGTTTAACCAACTACATTGTGTACGAATCACGCACTTTTAGCCTGCAGCTGGTAACTCTTACTAACAGTCTTACAGCATGATAAGTGTTTTCATGTTTTAAAGTATCATATTATGTTTTAATTATTGAATGTTATTTAAACTAAAGATTTCCTTTCATATTTGGGATTAAGCAAAGGTTTGCATGGTTACATGGATCAGTGGATTTTGTCATATCACCTTGGTCATTGTGCTTAGACTTTTCAACAAAACTGTTTTTAGTTTTTTAATTTAACTTATGAGAAAAGTGGCATTTGTGTTTAGATTTCTTTAACAATAATAGGTTCGCAGAAAGTTAAGTCAATTCCCCTAAAAGAGACGAGTTCAGAGAATAAGAGGAGATGGTCGTTCTTTAATAAACATATATGTGTTGTTGTTTTTGTTGTTTTTGAAATACATCACAGCGGCCAAACAAAAGGAACCTTCTTAACTGAAAGGAAACAGAGAAAATAGAACAAATGAGAAGTAACAAAGAAAAGGAGTACTGAAAAATGCTAAAAATGCGACAAATAGGAATGAAAACACAAGCATACAGAGTGACGATTATTACACATATTTTAAGGCAATAAACAATCCAAGTCCACAATTCTTTCAACCTGATGAAAAGACCATTATTTTATATAAAAAGTATTTGAATAACGAAATTTAAAATATGTTTGCAGAAATTTCTCAAACATAAATTCATTTAGCATGCGTGTAACAATTACACAACAACCGAGCAGCGGGGCCAGACAATTTAATTAATTAGTTCTTTAAATTTAATGAACTTTCTTCATGCATTATTTAACAATATTTTTCAGAAAAATGGCGTGAAAGTGTAAGTATGCTTGTGCATGAAAAAGGAAAATTAACCTATTTAGAAAATAACAGGGGTATATCATTGCTTAGTCACTTTGGCAAAATCCTAACAAGAGTTTTATGCAATAGATTGAGCACATGGGTAGAAAACTATAATGTTCATGTAGAGGCACAAGCCGATGTTTGCAAAAGAATGGGTACTAGAGATAATTAATTTGTTTTAGATTCAATCGTTAGTCACATGTAAAATACAAATAAGAAACTGTACGTAGGCCCATCTTGTAGTAAGAGAGATCTCTCGCGCAAACTAATTAATTAAAATTCTTAAAACATATAATGCATGTATAATTTACTTAATACAAAAGTAATGGTGAACAGGGAGGTAACGGATAGTTATAAAAATACATGCGGGTAGCTCAAGGTGAGTGTTTATCATCATTTTCGTTTTCTATATACTTAAATGACTCAGAAGAAACGTTACAAATTTACAACATTGTTCATGATATGATATATAACAATTAAGATTATAAGCGCAAGAAACTTTTCTTGACAAAGAGGCAAGATAAAATAAACTACATATCCATACCCCTGTAACTCAAGAAGTGATGATGCTGCTGCTGATGACGGTCATGCTGCTGCTGCTTCTACTGCTGCTTCTGCTGATAATGGGGACTGTGATACTGATGCTGTTAATGATTAAGATGCAAATGGTGATAAAGGTTACATTGATGCTGATGGTAATGACGATTAAGATGTAAATCGTGATGGCGATGAGAATGATAAGTGGTGATTATACAGGCAGTATGGGATCATGATGATGATCATGTGTGATCAGGTGAAATTATTGGCGGTAATGATGATTAATTTTCGATATTTATCATGTAAATGGACGTGGTATAAGTTCGTTTTTTATAACGGTTGTTTTTTTTATTTAACTGCCAATCGATGATTGTATATGTGCACTTTTTGGCAATCTATGGTTATTCAGACGTTAAACTTTAGGATAGTACCAGTCGTTGGCTATGGGTGCCGGGGAGGGTGTAATTGGTTCTTGATGGGGTAACACCTTGCAATAATGCATAGCATCCATTTAATTTTTTTTGTTTAGACGTTTTATGTTTTTGTGTTATATGAGATGTGTTACTTTCTCTTAGTTGACGTTTAATTTCATTAAGAAGCTTTAATTTCGTGTCGTCAGTGTGTGACGCAATGCATTTTTTTGTAAATGACACATACTTTAAACAAGTGTTTTCACAAAAAAAAATGATAGGCGTAGTTGATACGGGAACGGACCATGCAGCTACAAAGTAATTAGCAAACATTCGAACTCAGGTAATACTGCGACATTGCGCGCGCATACGTGACAGAGCAGATTTTGGTGATGTACCAAGGTGTTGGCAGAAATACTGTTTTGTTACTTTATTTAAGCAAAGATAAAATGATTGCTACGAACACAATTGGTAGGAAAGATTAATGACTTAATTACGAACTTATACATATAAATATATTTTCGTACATTTGGCTATCTAGATAATGTTAATGTTACAAAATTCAGAATTGCACAATTGTGATTCTCTTTGCACAGACTACAGATATAGACAAGACGCTTGCATAAACCCTCTCCAACGCCATTTTATGAAAGAATATC
The DNA here is from genome assembly GCA_007844125.1 of Sinonovacula constricta. Classification (NCBI taxonomy): domain Eukaryota; kingdom Metazoa; phylum Mollusca; class Bivalvia; order Cardiida; family Solecurtidae; genus Sinonovacula; species Sinonovacula constricta. The sequence goes on from CM017559.1 coordinate 30,016,595, forward strand.
CAAAAAATGTTCTGCGTTAGAAGATGAATATCGCTTCATATTTGAATGTCCAGCTTACGGCATTGTAAGAAAGCAATATATCAAACAATACTATAACAAACACCCTAGCATGGTGAAATTGATTTGATTACTTAATTAAAACAATACCATAGTACAAAGCTTAGCTTGTAGTTTTGATTTGAGAAAAGCTATATAACATTTTTTCATTACAACTATTTTCATAAAAAAAGAGAAAGGATAAAAAATCCAAGTAGATAAAGAGAGAGAGACAAACACATACACATGCGTTATTCATCGCAATGATTTGCTGTCTTATTATAATCCTCCTGTTGCAACAATTATGATGTTATCGGAAAAGATTTTCTAATTATAAATTAATATGTTATTTGCCCAATGTGCAAAAACATAGTAGAAAACGTGCAAACCAGCTCTACAACATTAATAAAATCCGGTTTGTTCCCTGTATAATTTACCATAAAAAGTCACATTTATGCAAATTGAAGTTCCAATCCGATGATACGACTGACAATTACAACGTCATAACGCATTTTTTTCACATTTAATAGTTTTTGCCCGTAATATAGGGAAAATTGCCCCACCACCCCCATCAACCCCACCACACCTCCCCACTCTTCCCCAAATCCGAAGGGTCCATTTGTCATGACGCGGGCCATTTATATGAATATAACAGACGAAGTACCCGGATATGTTTACGTATACTATACATTTATTTCTTACTTAAACAACACATTTTTCATAATCACCATTGGTTTGTTTATACTTTATTCCAGCATATTAATGACAATGTTTTTGCGAGTTTGTTTTAATTATCGTTACATGTACAGTCATCTTAAACCAAAATGAAATTATTATGTCAACGCTTGATTATGTTCTTCGTTTCAAGTTTGTCCACAAATTAGAGAAGATATATAAAACAATTAACCATTGATTGGATATATTATGCAGTACGATGAAATTTACTACTGCTCGTTTTTTGACATGGCTGCAAATAATTAATGTGCATAATACTTAACGTTTGACAAACACAAAGGTATAAAACGATAAAAAATCTTGTTAACAACTCAAGCAAATCGCCGGGCTTACAATGGTAACTGGCAAAGATGTAAATTTGTGTTGATTTGCAGTTCATTATACTTCTACCTGACAAAGCATGATTGTATGAATTTGTAGTTACTTTTCTACAGACAAAGCTTCAACACCAATAAAAACAAACACAACAACGCAGCTTTATAAAAAGGCACTAATGATAGAATTTTTATAGATTATTTGTGCCTTTATGATGTCACGAGTTCCAAAACTTTTAATATTTCCGCTTTGAAAATTTCTTATTTGACCGGAATAGTCCTCGAAAAAGGTAGAAAAAGCAGCAACTCATTAATACGGTTAAATACTTCATGTAGTTCTCAAACAAAGGCATCTGAAGGACTATTTTTGAAAGTTTCACAAAAAGTCTAACCAAACGAACCGTTCTATTTAGAGGGTAAGGCTTATTGAATAATCAGGGGCAGACAAGATGAGGTCTACAATAACAGGTCGAAATGAGCGATCTCGTCCTGACTCATCCTGATACTGTCCCTGTATATTCTCACGTTCTTTAATTGTTGGTGAAATATTAAGGCACAATATTTAACATATTTATAGACCTTTGAACAAAAATGACTATGCTGGAAACTAAAAATCTCTTACTGTGTAGATTAAAGGTCATATATAAAGTTTTCAAAGTGCATATTTTCTGTTTGTAATATGTAGCTTTTGTATGAAAATGAAAATTGTTCTACTGATTTTTGTGTAAATCATGAGAAATTTATTCTTTTATTTTCCTACTTTTTATATCGTCTTTTGTGACTGGTAGCGATTATCTCCCTTTGGTTATGACGTCATTGTTGAACACTTGTTTACAGCCGCCAATTTTTGACGTTGTTCTGACAAAAGTATTTCTGTTTCTATCTCGCTGTTTGAGAACAATGGAGTTTTTGGATAACACAAATATTGGTGAGGAATGTATCCAGCCTTATATGTTTGAACCACTGGCGGGAATTTCCAGTGGAGAAACTGCTGACATCCCCACCGAATCAGATACTGGATCGGATTCGGAGGGACACATGGATTCGGATGCCGAAACTAATGTTGATGAGTGGTGAGTTTACATTTCACTCGTTCGGCGTCATATAGCTATACTAGCTGTTACATAAACACTGTTTGATCGAAGTACCGGCTGTTTGACAGTTGTTTTACTTCCGGTCATATCGTTTTGCTGTCAAATTGTTCATCTTTTTTTTTAAACTCTCGTAAAAAGTGTACATTATGTATACTGCAGTAACGGTTAGTAATACATAAACAATTTGAATTATTGTTGATTTTAATTATTATGATTCACCGTATATCAAATCTGTTCCGTCTATGCAAATGGGGATTAGATTGGAAACTCCCAAATACCTGCATGACTTGTTTCATGAATACTGGTCAGAACTGCTTATTGATTCACAAAGTCGGCCCCTTGTAGGAGTTGTCTGTATTAACAAAAGGTGATCTGTAGTGCTTTTTAATTTTTTTATCGACATGCATTATATTTAATTAATTGATTCAATATAATATTTAGACATTACATGCAATTCTTCCATGTTGAAAATGAATTGTTGTTTTCTAGGAAAAATCTAAATTTATTTAAACTTATAAAAATTATTATATTAAGAGAAAAAAATATTTATAAATGTGCCATTACTCATATTAACATGCAATCACAATGTGATTAAAGTGCTATTACTTAAATTTTATCCTGATTCCTTGGTATTAGTTGATGAGAGATATTAATGTAATAAGATAGTGTACTTAAAGTACCGATTATTTTATGGTAGGGGACTAATCTAAAATCCATGACATACTTCCAGGGCCTCTTTTCCATATCATTGTAATAGTTATTACAACATGTGTTCTTTTAAAAAAATTAAATAACATTAACATACTTTTTGATTGATAAAATATTTATTGTTATTTACTATGTACATATTGTTATCTATTTATTGAACGCAAAAGGCCCTTTTTTGCAGGTGCCATTGTGGTTTCTGCATACATATGCCCACCAGTAAAGAGAGGCAGTGTTGTTGCAACAGCAATATTATAGATGCAAAGGTAGCTGAGGCCGGAATCAGTTGTATAACAGAGCATGATGGTTTTAAGGTAAATTATATCATTGAAATTCCTTATGGATTTATTATTTTATTTTTTAATTTTTTTTTTTATCATACACAATAATTTAAATTGTGCTAATTGTATATTGTCTTAATAAATAAGAAAGAGAAAAAAAATTAAGACAAAGAAAAAAGAAATAAATACACTAATTGATTCCATTTTTATTTCTAGGCAAACTGCTTGAACATATACGTCCTGGAAACATCATACTATGAGTTTGTGCTGGACAAGGGGCACATGGAGGAGGGACAAAAAATTAATGAGTAAGTTTTTCTATCTTTGTGCAATATTTATTTATTGAACATGTAACAAATTTTTTCACGTGCATGTCAATGTAGTCAGTTAAATGTTAAAAGGTATAGCATACTAACAAATGTAAATATTACATGATAAAAAAGTGAACAAGCATCATTTAAATTACTTATCATAAATATTAGACAATTGATGCAGTACAGTGTAAAGATCATGTTAAAATTATTGCTGCTCCAGCAGATTGGTGCTTGTTAGCAGATGATGCATACATTTTTAGGACTTTTCTATTTTTACATAGAAGTTGAAATCCGACAGTTTGCCTATGTCAAATATATGTAACAATATCCGACCTCAGTATTGGGTATTTGCACATCATTTCTGCAGAAAAATCATACCTTAGTCTAAGCTTAGACCATTATCTCCATTTTAGGGCAGTAAGACTCGTTAATCAGGACTAAAAATGTTGATTATTTTCAAACCTATAAATAAGAACAATGTGAATTCCTGCTAGAAATAGACATCAATATCATAGCAGATGACATGGATGAGCTAAAACATGAGTCGTCACATGGCTTTCCTAGTTTAAAAATAGCTAACTGTGCAGCATGGCTCAGATAGGAAATCATTTTTGTTTAATGACGACTTGGGCTGGTTCACTTGTAATGCAGGTTTAGGTCATCAATAAACAGCATTTTGTGAGACAATGATTAGGTAACAATGATTTGGTTTTAAGTGAAAATATTTTTTGGTCCAAACTGTCGGATACCACCTTTAAATATCCAACAGTTTGTCTTTATCAAGTAATAGTTACAATTTCTTACGATTGATTGGGGGAACTGGAGGACAATTTCTGCAAAAAGCTCAAACTTTAGTCTATAAAAAATCTAACAATTTTGTTTATTTACACCAAGGCAAAGACAGTAATAGACAAACTATTTCTTTGTGTCCAAAACCTATCCGGGAAGCATCACCCGGTTCGACAGGCTCTTGTTTTTATACTGTTTAATGCATGTAGATTATTTCAGTATTTTCTTTTTAGGTTGTACAGATACCTTGCCTACAAAAGATTTACAAGATGGATTTATGGCCTGCTGTACAAGAAATGCAAAAAGGTAATACCAGCCTGTGCTGTTAACGCAATCAGAAAAAGGTTTCCCTCAGAAGAATATTGTGGTTTTAAGTACCCACAGTGAAAATACTATTGTTTTTGTGACTTTTAAAACATGATGCACTGTTTGATACTTTGTATATTGATTTAGTTTGTTATTGTTAATCTAGCGTAATATCAACCATTACTTTTAGCTTATTTTAGCTATCAGAAAAAAAATCATAGCAGATTTTTTAATATCAATCTGTGAATGTTAGGTTAGTTTTTAGGATACTTTCTAATTTTTTTTTGTGCATAATGAAGATAACATTGGGTCCAAATGGTCTATTTAAGTGCTAGAAATATTGATACCAAAACTTTTTGAATAATAAAAGATAATGTAATTTTACTATGAATATTGTATTTTGTTAAGTCAGCTGGATCTTGTACAGTTGTAAAGTTTTTTTTAGCTCACTTGAGCTTATGACCAGGGTGAGCTATTTCGATCACCCGCTGTCACACGTTTGTCACACGTTTGTCAACTTAGATCTCTGATACTGCTGGGCCAAATTCAGCCACACTTTCTCTGTTAAGTTAGTCACAAATTTTCTCAAATGTTGTAAACATTAAACGTCATTTCTTTTTTGTTGATTGACCTATACCTGATATTTAAGTTTATTATTTTGTTAGTTTGCCATTGTAAGCTTACCTGAGCACAAAGGTAAGCATTTCTGATTGTCCACTGTGCAGCATCAACAATTTGCTTGTTAGCACGCTAGAGGCTACAGTTTTAATCCAGTTTTCATCAAACTTGGTCAGAAAGTTTGTCTGCATGAAATCTTGGATAAGTTCATATTTGGGTCTAGTGGGATTTGTGCAAGTTTGTAACTAGGTCATGTGGGGTCAAAAACTAGGTCACCAGATCAAATTTTAGAAAAACCCTGTGAAAACGTTTAGAGGGCCACATTTATGGTCCAATCTTCTCCAAACCCGGCCAGAATGTTTGCCAGTATGAAATCTTAGATATTTTTGATCTGGGTCACATGGATTCGGTAGGTCACTTGGTAAAATTCTAGAACATGTTATCAGCCCAGTGGCCACACTAATGGTCCAGTCTTCACCAAAGATTTCTAAAGTAAATATCTCTTAATTATTTGATACCAGATAGGAGCCTTCTTAAACCCCATGTCCTCAGGTAAGCGATTAAGAGCCATCATGGCCCTCTTGTTTTCTTATTATTATATTTATAAAATGCCATTTGAAAGATCATAAATAAAATAACTGATTGCACAATTCAAGAGTTTTTTATGCATACAACCCCTTCTTAAAAGTTATTAATAGTCTGTTGACTTAATGTTTAATTATAACTATTATTTCTTGAGCTGGATAACAACATATCTGAAATGTCAATCACTATGTAAAGAAACTGTTTTCGCATCATTTACCTTTCTATAAACTCTTAACACCAGTTCAATGTTTTATGCACTGCATATACAAAAGATTCATGAATTCATAAAGAATTTTTGAGGTCTGCTATCAGACCTTCCCACATTAAGTCCAATGCCCAGAAAAGGTCAACAAGTTTGCTACTCTAACACTACACCAAGGGTGCGCCTTATCTTTTTTTAACATACTGACCAAAATAAGAAATAAATACACATATTTGTTCAACTAATCCTAAATACTGGAAGAGTATTGATATGTTGTGTTCCAAAGTAATTAAAAATGTAGAAAAAAAAATCATGTAAAATTAAATGATTTTAACAATTTTTGTATTAGAGATAATAATAGGCTGATTTTACAGGACAAATTGTCTTTCTAACATTCAACTAAAAAGCCTGACTTTTGTATTGCATATTGACAATAAAACATTGTGTGACTTGATGATGTTTTACAAAATTGAAGATTTGTTTAGTGGACCCTGCTTGATTAAATTGCTCTGTTTGCATAAGTATATTTTATTATGCTGAATTTCCTCATTAATATCTGTTAAATCTAGACACATGATTTTCAACAAGCTCCTTCTTAGATACCCCAGGTCTCTTTGTTACACTGTGTGTTAAGGGACTTGGATACCCTTGTACAGGTATGGCTTCCTTAGCTTTCTTGTAACTGGAGTGACTAGCACGCAACTCCTGTACACACTGCATCAGCTCTTCAACGTAGCCTGAAATTACAAACATATAAATAACAAAAGGTACACTTTCATATTTTATCATCATCAGATTATTAAGTTGCATTTCTATTGCTAATCAGTTCAACCTTATTAAAGCCTATCAGTAGCTCCGGAGATAAGTTGTCCCACTTGGCGTAAGTAGTCAGTCAGTCTGACTTGATAAATATTAAAAAAGCTGCAATTTTTGACCTTGTATTAAACATTTCTTCAATTCAGATTTTATTAAAGACACTGAATTTATTATTTTTGACATTATCAAGTAGATGGATAATTTTTTAATGAGAAAAAAGAAGCAATTTACCAAATGTCTGTGCAGATTTCACTTCCTTCACAACAGGTTCGCCTTTTCGACCTCGTGGATATGATATGCTGTACTGCGCCACACCCTGCTTTGTCTTGTTTACTTTTCTTCTTGCATTTTCATTAAAGTGCAGAGCGGCTACTTTTGACCTTTATAAAATAAGTAAAAAACACACAATCAAATAAGGTATATAATTTTCATACCTCATACACAAATACAAAGCATATAATACAAATAAATTAGGTTTGAGCATTACATGCATAATTGATTATGAAGAAATATAGACTGCTATTTATATGAAACAAAACAATAATAAAACATGTGTAGAAACATGCTATTTACCTTGTAATCTTTTCTCATATAAAATTAAAACATATTATGCAGAGATATTATTAAACATAAATCAAAAAGATTAAATTTAATCATTATCATTAATTTAAAATGAAGGCTTCCCTTTTCACTGACACATTGTAATCAAAAATTGAAATTAAAGGACTACTTGTTTATTAATCTTTAAAGTAAGGGGTAAGAAATACTTTAATCATTATTAAAATTTATAATAATATGGGTATAAATGTAAATAAAAAGTACTAGGATACATGCTGAATTATTTTATTATTTTTTAAAAACAACAACACTGTATTATACTGTGACCATAATATATATTGATATTTATTTTTTTTAAACATGCAGTAACTTAGCATCAATTGACTAATTTTAGGTACATACGCTTAAAATAAATTGATAAAAAAGTCACCTTGAGTCCATGTACAAGTGCATATAGTGTGTAAATTTTGGCACCCATCCACAAAGAACCTTGTGGAATGCTTCTAGTCCAGATGTCTGCTCACATGGGGACAGGTTTCTGATATCTTTCAGCAAGACCTTATTGTTAACCACTTTAGACAGTTCATCATAAGGTTTAAAACCTGTTGATAAAATAGTGACATTTAAACAATTATGTCATATGTTTTGTCCTTTACCATAGAAATTTCTACTTAATTACAAACCAATACATATTTTTACACAAGGTACAATTTTATTGGACATCATTTGAAGGTAGCATTATCTGCTGTATGCCAGATTGTAATCTTTTAAAACTCTCATGTCATGGTTTTCAAACGTTACGTACAATAAGTTTAGGATAAAGGTCTTTTAAATATTATTTTGATAAAAGTTCTAAACACACTAAAAATAATTTTAAAAAAAATACAGTATACCAACAGACAAAATTACTTTTAAAATTATTTTGTTTTTAATCACACAAGGAGCAATTGAAATACAATAAATGAAATTGCCTTTCTGCATCCAAAGTCGCTCATCAAGTTGTCCATGTTCACACTTAGGAAACCTGTCGCCGTGTCCTTCATGGATGTTGCACACATGGTTAAGAATTGACTGCCATTTTTGCACAACTAAGTCCCCATCTCCATTGCTGGTGGCTGCTGACCAGTATAAGTGATTGCTGACTGATCTGGCCCAGAGGCGAACTTTTTCACAGCCCTTCTTATTTCCTGCAGCCTCAAGTTTTTGAAATACACCTTAAAAGAGAAATTAAGTCACAACAGAACTGAAACATCATGCTTGTTTGTAGAGAAGGAAAAAATGTAGACTGATTTCACAACTTGTAATGGCAAAAATTTTAGTTATTTCAATTTGTTTTTCTGTACATATAAACTAAAATATAAGTATATGCAGAAATTATGCCTCAATTCCCAATAACTAAGTAAACACAGGTACTTGCATTTTACATAAACAAACTGGCAGTTTACCATCTAAAAGTCTTAAACTGTCATATTGTATGCTTTCTTTCTTCAAGTTCATAAATGTAAAACAGGAGTTCATAGACTGATTGTTGTCAAGGTTGTGTGAACTGGTGTGGTATGAGGCTAAGTATAAATGTCATGATACAACAGTGAAAAAGCACTGTATCTACCTTTATTTGAGTTTGACATATAGTTTACAATTGTTTTCATTTTAAAGTGCATTGTTTAATACTATTATAATCATACCTTTTCCTACATGCCAAACATCATACCAATGAATGATGTTTGGCTGCTGCTCTCTCATGTACTTTTTGACTGAAGCATGCCGGTCTGTTACAAAGTGGGAGACCTGGAGTCCCTTCTCCTGCACTAGAAAGTTGAGTGACCTTTGAAGACCCTCAAGCTCCATGGCATATGAGTTTTTGACCTCATTGCTCTGTGAATGTACAAATAAAAGCACAAAGATAATCACAAAATATATACATTAATATAAGACTGAGAAAAAGACATGTTGTCATAGTCATTAAAAGATTCAAAATGACAAACGATTGTTGCCTGTACTAAAATGTTAGATTTTAGTAGATGTATATGTGAAATTTACTTGTACTGTTAATTATAACTGAACAAATAGGGAGGTCTGAATATGATATATACCAAATTGATTTTACATTTTTAAGTTGTTTTTTTTTAAATATAAGAAAATAATTTTATTTAAAGTGCTCAAGAAACCATTTTTTGCATATATCATTTATATATAAAAAAAGCTTACTTGAACCAGCTGAATATCTATAATCTTCCCTGTCCCCAAGTCCATCACACTGTATGACCCATACTTTGCTGTATGGCCTGGTGAGTCACATCTGCCATCTCCACCCAGTCTAAGAGGAATACCATTCTGTATGGCAGTGTCTATAAGTTGTGACTGATGGTGATCCCACACTATTGAAACTGCTGGTGACAGGTAGAGCCTTTGCATATTGAAATAAGTCTGCTCACTAAAGGAAACTACACCCCCAAAGTTCAATGCTCTCAAAAACTTTGTAGGTCCACAACCTGAAAACATAATGGCTGCTGATATGTCCAGGTGGCCCATTGCCATACTACCGGAGGTAGGCTGGCTAAGCCAGGTGTCCGACTCATTGCAAAGTTTACAGTGTCTAACACATCTCAAAAGCATGCCTGTTACAGTCTTGCAGATCGACAATTTAGAGCCACACTTAACACAGGTTTCTAGCAGTTTGTCTAGCTGTGCTTCATACACAATGAACTTTCTTTCTGTTGTAGTGAACCTCTCAAAATCACATACACCTTCTGTATCCTCGTCTTCATCACCACTAGAGGGTTCCCAGTCAGACAGATCTGATACGGAATCCATATGAACATCCTCTTCCGATTCATGAACAGACTCAATCAGGGTGGGGCTTAGGCATACTTCCCATTCTGTCTGTGTCCCAGCATCACATACTGCTGCAGGTCCAACTTGAACCTCCTTAGCTGGTTTTCTCTGAAGAAGAAAATAAACAACATAATTTTATTTAGTGAAAATACATATTGTGTTCTATATTAAACACAGATACAAGGTTGCCCCCATGGCATAATGGTAGATCTGCTGACTTGAAGCCCCCTAACTGCCTAGACTCCCATCATAAGTCCTGTTCTAGATGAAGGACTTTAAGCAGTAAGGTCTTCCAGCTGACTTGTGTTGTGACGGTGGTTCTACCCTGATGTTTGTCTGAGGACTTTTCCCACCATAATATCTGGATATCTCTATAATGATCATAACTGGTAACTGTAATATATTTCAAAAGACAAACAGTACCGTACAAAAATATCAGAAAATCTGCTTTAGCTATGCTTTCAAAATACAAATCAGCAGATGAGGTGAAAACAGTTCTTGAGCATTATAATTACTTAATGAATAGATGTATTGAATTTATGTAAAAATATAACAAATAGTACAATTCTTTTTCCAGTATTACTCATTTTAATATATAATTACCCATGCTGGTGTCTGACATTGAACATTGAAGTGGTCAATCTCTCCTTCATTAGCAGGCTCAGCATTGCAGGCTACTGATGCCAATGTGTCAAGGTCTGAAAGCTGATGCGGGTGATTTTCAGAAGGTGGTCCCGTCAAAGGATCAGTCTCATCTTGTACATGAATAATATTGATTTCTGGCTGAACCTGAAATAAAATTTTAAATTTCATTTATGTAACACAACAATTTTAATGACAAAATATATTTTTGGGAAAAAAAATATAGATTGCTAGTGTTAAATAAATTATCCCAAAAAATATTCACATATGATATTATTTTATATAAAGGAGATTTTCTAAGATGGTATAATTCTTAAGTTCATTTCAATAGAGAAGCTTACCACCTATTAAATGATAATGACAGGTAATTTACTTTGTGAAACAAAACTTAAATGTAGATACATCTACCCTACCCACCCCCCCCCCCCCACCCCCAAAAAAAAAATAAAAGTAAATAAATAAATAAATAAAGATAAAACAAAAATAAATGTTGACTTCACCAACTTAAGATACGATCAGAGATCTCTTGCATGCTAACCTCACTGTCATACCTTTACACCAAGTTCTCTCGTTTTAAATGTGCCCAAATATCTTGTATTTAAGTTTAATTTAGTCACTTGAGATAAAATAAAATGTACTTCTGAGTTCAAACAATATCATTGCATTAAAGAAAAAATACATAATATGAAGCAATATTGACTTTGAAACGCTAATGACGTACAAACTTGAATGAAGACCAAGACAGATTATATTACGGGTAAACAATATTTTTACTTAGGTAGCATACATTTAGTTCAGTAAAATAAAAGTAAAGAAATCGTTATATCGAAGTTTATGCATGGGGACTTAAAGATCCGCCAACAAATTTATATTTCAACACTTCAATGCCAAAATTAATTTCGGAGATAAACATCCGTGTTTTTGATCAGTGGTTTTGAAATAGTCCTGTCTGTTTAACAACAATCCAATTTTATTTATACAAATTTTGTTTTTTATAATCAAGACTTATTAACAAATTACTTACTTGTTTCTTTTAATTAATATTTATATCATGCAACACAAATAATAAATGTTAAACACGAACCTTCTTTCTTCTCTTTTCTGTTGCAGACGTCTGTCTCCGATACTTTTCGGCGCTGTTTTGTTTGAACTTAAATATAGTCGGAATCGCACCTTCTTTAAGTTTTTTCTTAAAACACTCTCCAAATCCAATCCGTTCCAAGAACAATGAATTGTGTACAAAACAGTTTTCGTCGAAATGTAAGGAACACACTTTACTATTTGGTGTCGGTTCATATATACCATTACTAGTTGATTTGGCTCCACGGCCGATATTAAAAGCCCAGATTTTCCTTAGTCTTTTGTCCTTGGGAAAAGCAAAAAAGCTCACACGATCGCGCCCAGAACGCGAATTGCATCCAAATGCAGCGCAAATCACCATAACTGTTATAAATTGAACGTGAACTGAAATAGTATTACATCTTTTAAGCAATTTACACAGACACCACGGCAGGAAAAGGCGTCTGCTGTTTGTTTACATGTACAAGTATGACGTCACAATATTCATTTATCAAAGGGAGATAACTGAAATTGGATTGTTACGGAAAGAGTTGCTGAGGATAATAAATTAATCTAAATAAATAGATTTGAGAAAATCAATGACAAAAAACAATTTTTAACGTATTAATTATTTATCAATAGTGCCAAAAAATAGATAAAAACAAACTTCAACTTTTTCTTTAAATATGACCTTTAATTACATAAACATTTGGAAGTAACGAACAACACAACTCTGATGGGAAGCAGAGTACTTGCTCCTTTCTTTTTGTTCTCTGCTGTATTTACTAGCTGCATTGCTAATATCGGTATACTCGGCTTCTTTTGTTAAACAATACTTCGCTCTACATAGTGATTCGAATTAATATTTAAAAGTAATATTGCATTTATATTTTATATATATTTTATGCTCCTTCATTTTCGATAAAAATGCCCTTCTGGATGAAACGCAGTTGTTAGATTACGCGTATGGCGATTGTATTGACAGCGGCCAGACGGCCAGGTTAATGAATTGAAGCAAATGTAAACAGGGTCAATTGTGTGATCGTATCAATTTCTTGGACAATGTAAAACTTGGAACATAAAATCGAGTTACATTTCTAGAACCGTAACAGTTGTCACACGATACGATGTACGTTACCTTGAGTGGTTTTTACACGATACCATACACGTTACGGTTCGATACCATACACGATATGCATTACGATAGAAAAATCTACACGTTACGGTGTGCGCTTCTATACAACATACTGTACGGTTTCCGTTTACGTCACGTTACACGAAATACCATGGCAAATGCAGCATGTTGTTAAAGTTTCAATCAGCATATTTATACTGTACCAACTCGGTTCAGTCCAAATCGTTCTGCTCCAATCGGCAAACTTCCAGCGCATATAGGCTTTCTTACCTTTCAAATGAGACAATACAACTATTTCCGTCTAAATGGTAAAATGTGTAGACAAATGATAAGTAAGTGAAGCCAATATGATCCCCCGCTTAAACATTGAACAAGTGTGTAAAAATGTACCATGTTAAGACAAATTAATTAATATCTGTAATTTGCTAACATTCTTACACATCTCTTCTATACACATATATTCCATTTTTCTACCCCTATTCCCCGCATCCTTATCTGCGTGTTACTGAAGTAAAATTTCACAGCCACATTATTCGTCTAATTTGAATAGAAACGTTGTGTCATAAAAGTGGCAATCTGTGTGGGGGCTTGTAATCGCTCGCGCGATTTGTAGGTACATGTACCGAAAAACCTACATAAATGGACTAGCTGCTAGAAAATAAATAACTTCAGAAATATACCGTTGTCTCATACTCAACCCTTTTTCAAGCACTATTTAAATAAAAATTCGGTAAGGTAAAGTAGAATATGGGTGAATCGGAAAAAAATTGACTTAGTAAAAAGGTTTAAAACAGAGCTATTAAATAATAATTATATTGTTATGAGACAAAATTGGACGCACAACCCACAAATTAACATCTCCACTTAATCCCTTCCCTTCGGCCGCAATAGCTCAGGTGGTAGAGCGTCGGCTTGCGGATCGGGAGGTCTAACCTGGTCTAACCAAAGACTTTAAGTTGGTAGTAGTGGCTTCCCTCCTAACGCTCGGGACTAAGGGGACAGCATTACGCCTGACTCGTCTGGGTCAGTATAATGGACCGACCGGGTTCAGTCCCTGGGCACCTCATAAGTACCCCTGTGCTATAATGATAGAAATGTCGCTGCGCAGTATTGGCAAAAATGCCGGCTAATCCCAATCCCAATCCCTTCCATGTAGGGATCAAATCGATTAACATTAAAACAAATTTAGAAGACGTAATCGACGTATTATTTGTTCTTATTATATATCAGCGCTTGGGCTGTTTTATTTGTTCTTAAAATATCTTATTTTTTAACTTATTAGCTCTTAACAATAATACGTTTTATTTATTTTTTTTTTTTTTTTTTTTTAATTTATCTTTTATGTACACTGCATTTACAGACATCTACATGTAACATTATAGACATGTCAAAATGCTATGAAAAATGGCGATTGATATCAAAAGTATACAGTCATGAAAAAAACACATTTTCAACGTCAGTAAACACAAGTACGATTTTCTGGATATTTAAAAAGAAAGAAAAGGACATCGTCACGAACGTATCTTGTGACAGAGCAAAGTAAGTGTGTCTTAAACATGTACTGTATCTGGAATGTTGCATATGATTTTTTTTTAACAAATTAAGTCATACTGTACATGTATTGACACAATTGCAAAGAAGATTCACTAGCAAATTATCTGACATATGCTTCACAAATTTAAAGTTTGCATTTAAGGTTAAAACGTTCCTTGTTAAAAAGAATTGATATCCTTGTTATTGATTTACAAAGTATTGGTATACATGGTGTTCCATAATGTGATAATAACTGAGATTATTAACTGAAATCAGTACCTGGTATCGCCCAGATGGTGTCGCATCTACATTTCAGTGCATGATGCTTTTATTTTAATTTATTTATTATATACTGACAGTCTGTCCAAGCATTTCACAGTGACCACAAGATATTTTTCCATACCATAAAGTCATGTAATGATTTCCGTCGATGACATGAGTTTTAAATGTCCAGCAAGGATTTTCATGTAAGTTGGAGTATTATGAGGACGTCATGCTTGTTTTAAGTTCAATGTTGGATAAAAAGTCAATATTGCTATAAATGAGCACACGAAACAGCCTGACCACCACTCGTTATAACTCGGTTATTTATTATTCAATGAACTGAATTATAAAGTTTAATTTATGCAGCTGATATTGCAGAAGCTAGGTAAAAATACAGTAGTCCAAAATTGTTTATTTTAATACTGTCATTTTGTTTGTAACTGTCAATAATCTTGATAAATACAATTGTCATGTTATCTTGATTGGATTTTATATGTATATATATCTAGATTACACAAAATGTATATATTCATAGTGTTTATTAATTAAAATGATGTTATCCGAGAGATAACATAGAAATGATGCGATAACTGACTTGAACATCACAAAGAAAAACAATCTTAACATTAAAATTGACATTAAGCTAAGAATTGTTTTTCTGATAGAATAGATCAATGCAATCGTATAGCATAAATAGTACTAGACAGCACACATCGATGCTAAATATGACATGATGTGGGGATGTGGAAAATATTTTGAATAAGTAAGAAAATTGAAGCATAACAAGGCAAATTTACTGCTTCATATAACAAGGCATTAGCATCAAATAAATTGTTAGTCTATATGTATGTATGTATATTTTATTTGGTAAATAAAGGCCTCCGGCCCACAATACATCATATTTATATACAAGCATAGATAAAGTAATGCCTCGTAATATCGAGAATTAATACATAATATACGGAAATATTCTATGATAATGAATTGTCGGAAAGGTAAATAATAATTAAGTATTGAATTTTAATGTGAAAATCTAGTCTTTAAAAGCACATGTTAGATAATAAACATATTCAGAGATTTTTCTAATAACATTACGGTCAGCATTTGACATAAGAAGGTAAAAGTTATCTCTACTAATCTCTGACGTATACCAGTTAAACAAATAAGTTTGTCTTATCTTTAGATACTTTCCACATATAAAAAAGCATGATATTCACATTCAATTATGGCTAAATTGTTATTAAGTAAACAATGTGTACATAGTCTATTATGAATATCTATATTCTCTTGGCGTCCTAGTTCTATTTGAAGCTTTGTATTTGAACATCTAAAATTTGCAAGGGCTGTTTTGAACTTTAATGGAATATTAACATTTAACATACTTTTAAAGTACTTGTAATGATAACATCGACTGGAGTCAATAAGATGTCCATGCCATCGTTGAGTGTAATATTCAATGAGTCTCCTCCTAAACGCCTTGACAAACAAATTACAATCACCAACATCTTGTGATATCCAAACCAAACCAAAACCATATTCATGTAGTAACTGTTTAATCTTGGTAGCCCAACAGGTTCTTCCATTATCATCAAAGGATTTCAACATCAAGTAGCACTGTCTAGGATACCTGTTTTGGCGCATCCATAGTAATTTACACCAGTATCTTATGCAATTTGTCATATATGTTATACATAATGGGAGCCTGCCACATTCGTCAAGAACCATGCAAGTATTGGTGGTTTTTTTAACATGGAGTATTTGTCTGCAGAAGGAGTTGTGAACAACCTCAATAGTGTTGGTATACTGGAATCCCCAAACCTGGGAGCCGTAACATAGAACTGGTTGTACCATAGAGTCAAATATTTTAAACCACTCATCAGGTAAGAAGTATCCAAATGGTTTCTGATAATTTCTAACAGCATATATTGCTTTTCTAGCCTGAGATGCTAATTTGTCATGGGCTAAGTTCCAAGATAATTGTGGGGTGAAAAGCAATCCCATATATTTATACACAGACGTTATGTTTAACCGAACACCTCTGAAATACCATATGCTCGAAGTGGACCACCATTGCGGAAGACGATAACTTCAGTTTTACTGAGATTTATCTCCATGCCAGTATTCGAACAAAACTGATCAACAACATTTATTTGTTGTTGCAACCTAGCCGCAGTTTCTGCACAGTTAGCAATATCATCGGCAAACATAAGACAAAAGATATCTGGGATTTCACTTGTAATAAAGATGCCAGAAGTACAATTTTGTCTAAGAAGTGCAGATAACTCGTCTATGAAAAGGGCAAAAATTGTAGAACTTGTTTTGTCTCCTTGCCTGGTACCGATATTACATGGGAACGAATCAGTAATACCTCCTGAATATTTTACACAGGACGTTAATGAGCCATACATGGCCTTCAAAACTCTCAAGAAATTTCCGTGGATACCTTTCTTTTCTAGAGCAGAGAACAACACACGGTGATTAATTTTATCAAAAGCCTTGGTGAAATCAACGTACAGGCAATAAAAGCGACCCCCTTGTTTAGAAGTATATTTCTGGACCATTGCTTGCAGACAGAAAATGTTATCTATTGCAGAATATCCTTTGCGAAATCCCGATTGAGACTCATCAATTTTATTATTGTCCTCAGCCCAATCATACAGCCTCTTGTTAATTGCACCAGAAAATATTTTGTATAATATATTAGTAATAGAAATACCCCTATAATTACCAGGAATATTGGTTGGACTAGACTTGTGAATAGGCGTTATAACACTGTGTCCCCACGACTTTGGAAAGCAGCCCGTATCGAGTTTTTTATTAAATAACATCAATAGAATAGGCGATATGTCGTCGACAGAGAATTTGTAAAATTCGGATGGGATACCATCATCACCACAGCATTTACCATTTTTTAACCTTAAAATTGACTGCTCAATTTCTGACAACTCGAATGGATCATTCAATACATTTGCTTTATTATCAGCGTATTCATGATAATAACCAGTATCATGATTCACTGCCTGTGAGTTTACATCAAATAAAAGGCCATGGAAATATTGAAACCATTCTTCACACGATATGCTATCATCAACAGAATTAACAGATGTACATCTTTTTAGAATCTTCCAAAATGAGCTAGGATTGTCCAAACTGTTCACCAACTCTTGTCGATTACTAAATTGGTAATCACATTCCTTTTTTCTAAAGTAAGCCTTAAAAGAGTTGCGACGATCCTTATACGCACATAAATCAGAAGCCGAGTTCGAACATCGAAACTTATGCAAAGCATTATATTTTTCCGATTTTAATCGATCACATTCATCATCCCACCATGGCGGTTGAGTTGACAAGTAACGAAACTTACGTAACATACATTGACCGGCCTCCTGATATATGTTTGTAATTAACTGAACGTGAGAATCAACGCCTTTTTCTAGAGCACTTTGGACTATATTGCAATTAGTTTGGAGTAACTGTTTTAGCGTTGATAAAAACGCATTACCACTAGCATCACGCCATCGAAATGATTTTACCGGATGACATGATTTTATACCCTCACTATCCAAACTGATAGTTTTCAAAGGAAATTTAAAGGAGCACGTAATTGGGAAGTGATCAGAATCATCTCTGCTCAAAATTTTGAAATCAGTTATATATTTGAACAACACTGACGACGCAATCATGTAATCAACAACACTTGCACCATCATTTGAAAAACAAATACCCAGCTGCCAGACTACTATTTCCAGCACCAATTATGCACTGTTTTAAGCATGGTCTGTGTTTTTTTATAATAACCTCATACCAATACAACGTCATCTGTATACATGAAGATAGACACATGGATATCACTCATTTGTACATCTAGACTGATGTCGTTTATAATTCAGGTGGACGGCTGTCTTGCTCATTTATTATGGATAGTTCGTATGATCAGTGTAGATATTTGCAGCTGATGAGCGATGTTTGGACAGACATGTACACTGAAGGCATCATCAATCAGGTAGGCTAGATATTTATAAATGTCAAATGAAAACAATCTCCAAAATTCTGAAAAAGTGTAGCAGCTTCAATTATCTTCTTTATTCAATCTTTGTCCAATATATGTAAATCTTGCTTTAGGACAAATTGCTTAACCTTGTTATCAAAAATAACGAACGTTGGCTAGCAACTAGCTTTATTTGTACTGAAAAAACTGCATTATTTAAAAATTATTTTCCGTTTGCTGATGTAATATAATTAAAATAACAACATTAAAATATTCACCATATCTTTTTTATCTTCTTTGAAAATGCTGTGTAAAGGACATGGTAATAAACAGAGTATACATAGAGTTACTGGTTTCGATTTTATTTTATTATTTTTATAGATATAGACTTATAAAGGACCACAATTATAAAACCAAGTCGTTGCTTCTACAAATATGTAGGCTTATAGACTGCATTCCTTGTCATAAGACTGTCAGCTGATTAATGAAATATTTTCAGCACGAGTACACTAAGACAGTAGTTCATGGTACACCGGCAAAGAAATCAGAAATCTTTGCACCGTTTGAAAACAACGTTTTTGCTGGGTTCGAGATACTGAGTTTCACAACAAACAACCTGAGTGCTAGTTGGCAGAATAACATCAACCAAATCTCAGGTAGACTTTTACGCACCGCATTTTTCATATACTAATATTATTAAGCTATGAACGGATTCACTGGTACACATGATAAGATATGCAATGAAAAACGACAACACAACAGCATTAGTAGAATCTTTAAACAGCAGCAGCAACAACAACAATCATTAAACAAAACAACAACTACAACCGAAACACGATTCTATTTATAACGATTTTTCAAGTACGTAAGAATTTATATGAGAAAACAAGGATACCGACTACACGTAAGCCCAAACGACGGCTATTTTAGTTAATAGACGAATGAATTCTTCTACATGTAAGTTTTAAACGATATAGCCACACAATTTAGAGCATAATGGCATTTACCTGTTATCGCAATGCATGTAGCATACAATTCCGGGTACGACTGCGGGGGCCTGTTTAAATTATAGAAACGTTTGCAATGTCGAATATCGCATGGTATTGGCCTTAAATCACAGAAAAAATAGCCCGTGTACAGAGCTGTTTAAAAGTATTTTAAAATAAAATTATTTTTGAGCACTATAATATCATGTTGGCGTTTATTTGTTTGCCATAAATCAGTGTTCAACTTGTTTTTCATTTCTCACATTCACATTTTATTTCAAAAATCCCGTTTTTGATTCGTGACATATTGGTAAGTCGTAAATGTCGAAAAGTATCAATCCAAAACTTTTCCACGAATGCAGGTTGTTGTATTAAGGATGATGTACGTGAGGCAAGGTATAATCAAGTTAAGACGCATCTTTAATAGAGGGGGCTGGCGGCTAGCTGTGTAAAGAGGCATTTGGTACTTCTTGGCCAGTAACTTAAATGAAGGAAGTCGGCGCACAATAATAAATACATAATCATATTTAATCATACGTTATTCCCCCAGTAACCTCTATCCATGTAGCTACGCTACTACGACTGTGCTGTGAAAACATTTCAAAACACAAAACTACGTCACAACTGTCATGCGTTGCTGCTGCCGTGTCTTGCGTTCCAAGGCGGTAACTGATGGTTTTTATTTTTGCGTGTTATGTTCGACTCTGTGTTTTTGTCACATTTACATTTACCTTGTTTGTCTTTGTCTACAGGTAGATAAAATTTAAATATCTGTGGAAATTTTGATAGGACCTTTTCTTTTTTCTTTTACCTATTGCTATGATGCAGCAGAAACTGACTGCAGCATTTGCTGCCACGCATATATATTGTCATCTTTTATAAATTAAGAAAGAATACAATATTCAACAGATCCTGACAGCGCCAGGTTTTTATACGCAGAGAAGTTAACAACATACGTCCAAAGTTGGACACGAGCTTCAATGGCCTCGGCAATGGTGTATTTCCGGTCAAGCGAGGAAGTCAAGACCCTATTGGACTTATTCTACAGCAGGGTTAAGGACAAATGGGCTCGATCAGTCAACGCATTTGTGAGCACTCCTTTCATTTTAGGAAATATTTTGCTTCACAAATTTCAATAAAATGATCTTGTTTACCATTTATTGGTCAATACATGTACAAACAATATTATAATCAACCCATCTTTGCGGCCTAATTGGTGGCTAGTACGCGGCTAGTATTGGTATTCAGTAGAAAATGTACATGACAAAATTGTCGCATTTTCAAACACTTTGCACAATATTGCAGGAAGGTGTATACCTAAGTCCTCGACTAAATAAAACGTAATAAGCCTTGGTTTAACGAAGAGTGTAAAAAATCTATTCGTAAACGTAGGGCGGCATTAAAGCAATTTGATGTTCGACCTACCGATACAAATCATAATAACCTTAAAAAAGAACGGGCTCAAAGTCGCCGGACTATAAAATATGCCAAAAGATCATCTTGGCAAAAGTATGTTTCAGAAATAAATGGCAAGACTTCCATCAAAAATGTTTGGTCTGCTTTTAAAAAGATTAGCGGTAAACCATCATATTCAACTGTTAACCACCTTAAAGCAAATTGCACCGTAATAACAGATAAACAAAACATTTCGAACACACTGGCTGAAAATTTTGCCCAAAATTCCTCATCGGCTAACTACACGCCTCAATTTCAAACCTTTAACACTCTGCCGAAAGGGAAAAGGTTAATTTTAAATCTAATAATAACGAAACTTACAATCAATCTTTTTCCTTGAAAGAGCTTAAAGATGCTCTAAATAAATCGCATGATACCGCTGCTGGTCCAGACGACATACCGTATCAATTCTTAAAACATTTACCAATTCGATCTCTAAACTTACTTCTGTCAATCTTTAATGAAATTTGGATATCCGGTAAAGTACCCGATTCTTGGAAAAATGCCTTCATTATTCCTTTCCATAAACAAGGTAAAGACCCAACAGATCCTCAAAGCTATAGACCTATTGCTTTGACGAGCTGTATTTTTAAAACCTTAGAACGAATGATCAATAGAGTAGACTTGTCTGGTATCTTGAGTCCAACAGCTTAATTTCAGAATATCAAAGTGGATTCAGACACCAACGTAGCACAGTCGATCATCTTGTTCGTTTAGAAACACTCATTCGTGATGCCTTCATCAAGAAGGAACACCTTGTAGCTGTGTTTTTCGATCTTGAAAAGGCTTATGACACCGCTTGGAAACATGGGATTTTAAAGGATTTAGGTGACCTTGGTCTCAGGGGTCGTTTACCAATTTTCATTGACAGCTTCCTTTCTGACAGAAATTTTCAGGTCAAGATTGGGTCCAACCTGTCATCTGTTCATAAACAGGAACAGGGTGTCCCCCAGGGTAGTATTCTATCTGTTACCCTTTTTAACATTAAAATAAATAATATTGTTAAAACCCTTCATGAAGGGGTTGACTGTTCACTTTTTGTGAACGATTTCGTTATTTGTTACCGCTCTAAAAATATGAGCACAATTGAAAGACAATTACAACAATGTCTTAATAAGTTGCAAAAATGGAGCAACACCAACGGTTTTAAATTTTCTCCTACAAAAACCAACTGTATACATTTCTGTCAGAAACGTGGTCTTCATGTTGACCCCGAATTGGTTTTAAATTACGTTCGCATTCCCGTCGTCCAGGAAACTAAGTTTCTTGGAGTCATTTTTGACAGGAAACTGACTTTTCTTCCACATATCAATTACATCAAGAAGAAATGTCTCAAGGATCTTAACTTGCTTAAATATTTATCCCATACAGACTGGGGAGCCGATAGGAAAACATTGTTACTTCTGTACCGTTCCTTAATTCGGTCTAAATTAGATTACGGGAGCATAGTCTATGGTTCTGCCAGGAGGTCCTATCTCCAGATGTTGGACGTCGTTCACAACCAGAGACTTCGTCTAGCTCTAGGAGCGTTCAGGACCTCAACAGTGCAGAGCCTTTACGTTGAAGCCAATGAACCATCTTTATTCTTGCGTCGCGAGAAACTTTCTTTGCAGTATATAATTAAACTGGGGTCTAACCCCAATAACCCAACGTTTAATTGTGTTTTCAACCCTAAACATGAGGCGCTTTATGATCGATCACCTAAAGCCCTCAGACCTCTTGGTTTAAGGCTTAAAGATAGCATAAACACATCAGGTATAAAACTCGAAAACATTTCTGAAAACCCCACAATTGAACATCCACCATGGCAACTCCGTTCCCCTGATGTGAATTTAGAACTCTGTAAAAATAAAAAGTCGAACACAGATCCTTTGATTTTACGATCTGAATTTCTCGAACTCCTTGATAAGTACTCTGATCACCTTCACATATATACTGATGGTTCAACGACGGACACTCATGTTGGCTGTGCTTCCGTAAGTAATAGCCACTGCATTAAACAAAGACTTCCTTACAACTCGTCTATCTTCACCGCTGAAATCCAGGCTATAAATCTAAGCCTCGATTTCATTTCAGAACATTCCGGTGAAAAATATGTTATATTTTCAGACTCATTATCTGTATTGCAAAGCATAAATTCACTGAATTATTCAAATCCACATGTTCGCACTGTTTTTGTCAAACTTCAAAGTTTATACGACACTAACGAAATCTCCTTCTGTTGGCTTCCTAGTCTTGTAGGCATCCGAGGAAACGAAGATGCTGACAGGGGTGCAAAATCTGCCTCAGCCCTCACTGAGACAGATCTTTGCATCCCACACACTGATTTTAAACCACTTATTTACCGACATATTTTAACCAAGTGGCAAACAAGTTGGGACAGTATTGTTTGTAACAAATTACACGTAATTAAACCTAACGTCGGTGCCAATGTCTCTGCTTGCAGAGAAAGTCGACGAGAAGACGTAGCTCTTACCCACTGTCGCATTGGACACACTAGATTGACTCATTCATATCTCATGAAAAGAGAAGTTCAACCTGTATGTGTTCCTTGCCAGGAACCACTGACAGTCAACCATATTTTATTACAGTGTATCGACACAGACCACATACGGTCGAAATATTTTAATGTCCATAACATGTACGAACTATTTAGGACAGTGTCGGATTCTAAACTTGTTTGCTTCTTGAACGACATTGGTATTCTTAGTAAGTTATAAATTTTTAAACTGTTTATTAACCAATCGTCATACTTTTGAAACCGTTTTATGTGTTGACCTGTTTTCAATTGTTGTTTATTTTTTACCTAATAGTTTTTATATTTTTCTATATTTTACATGCGTAGTTTGGTTTTAATCTGATTACGCTTTATTCACACTTAACTTTGTATTCGGCGCCGTATGACCTATTAAGTGTCGGTGTGCCGTAAAGTCCAAATAAATAAAGTATTGGTAACGTTTCTCAAATTATCTTCATAAAAATGCACGAGCTCCTATCCTACAGTTCGTCATCTTTTATTTCAGCACATATTCTAAGCGCATAAAAATGTCTCTTTGAAAGCTACCAAATGCACGTTGTATGTGACCATGGTGAATTCATTTTGCCTCACCAGAAAAAGTTTACGATGTACCCAAGGATATATGTTTACTATCACTAGAAATATAGCGACTTTACATACTGATTTAGTATAATCATAATATTTAATCATAAAATTCAAATGAGTTTTGGGCGTTTTCGCTTGCAACAGCGTCCAGAGTTTTGGGAAAGCTGAATTTCGGAAGCGCGAAAGATTGACCAACCATGACATTGACTTCTGTCAGTAAACAGTAGTTTACTATAGTCAGTCTCCCGAGCAACTAATAACTGGGAGTTAATTTTGAATTTAATGTATTTTGTTCTCGTTCGGTGGCACTGAAGTGCAGTTATTTTAAACATAATGGTTGTTATAAAAAATATTTATGTTTTTATGTTATTATGTTACTATAGTTTCTATAATCGGATGTAAGTGACCGTGTTGTAGTTTTTGTCCCATGTTTAATATACATTTAGAAGATGTGACTGTTCTGTAGCTGAAGACCTGCTTGCTTTCTAATGTGTTGCTCAATTGATTTACTAATAACAAACTTACAATTACCATTATTTGCATACCTAATCGCTTTCAATGTAAAACATACACTGCTAAAAAGAGCTTTTCAGCTCTTTGATTTTTCGAATGAATTAATGTTGACGGCAGTTGCCTGGGGGACACATTTACAATAGTTTGTTAAATTGACAATTGTATCAATGATATCTTTTTAATGAATTAAACTATGAGAAGATGTGGTGTCAGTGTTAGCTGTTTCATATAAGTATCTGTATCTCATATCTGTATATAAAATGCATATGACAAAATAAAATATATTAATCCCGGCTCGAACTTATATTATTATTTTATGTTTTAAGACAATTATATAGTATTTGTATATAAAATACACATGGCAAAATAAGATATATTAATCCCGGTACAAATTTAAAGTATTATTGTTTATGTTTTCATAATGTTATATGTATTGACACAATACCAGTTTAAGCCCTTTCTTGATGTTAAGCCGTCTTTGCAAACAACCTGTTTGGAACTACAACATGCTTTCTTTACACATTTAGACACATTCATGTAGACAGACTGTTCACACTTATTAGGTTTGTAAGTTCCAAACGCCTATTGGTTGCGGAGTAATTTTGTGGTGTTTTCATACATATAACTTTTAGCTAGAATTTTATGTAAAGATAATTGAATTTTATTGGTTGTATTGTCTCCTTTGAATGAAGGATTTTATCACTTGTCTTTAAAAATGATATTATTCTTGGAATTAGAAGATAAATAGCCTTATTTTCTTCATCATTTTAAATCGACTTAGAATATTTTTACACTTCATGCGTATTTAAAGTTTAATGTCACTATCGAGCCAATCCGTGTTTTGATTATGACTGACGTAAATTAAATATAAATTAAAAACATTGATTTTCCTTATAGCAACATTTAAGGAAAGCATTTTGAAAAATGACAGAGTGATCAAGGATAATACAATTTTTGATTATTTCTTCTAGTGCCATAAAGGTTTGATTTTGTATAAGTTAAGAGACATTTTAAAACAACTTTCTGTATAAATCGCAGCAGAACTCGCAAATTCGTTGTTTCGTTCTTAACAGTCGTATTTCAGATATAGGATTGATTCAGGTCAATTCAGGTCGTTTTTTATATATTAGACATCGACAACAACTCGTCCTCTTCATTTTTTAAAATAGCAGCTTGCTTGTAAGGTAAATGGTTGTTTATTGCTAAATTATAAAGCCTTTTTGACCTTTCTTGCTTCTTGCAAAGAATACGAGTAGTAGTCAGACAGAAATGTTGTTGTGTTTTGTAAATCAGTTATATTCGTGCCAATATTGTGTAATGCTCAGATTTATCTGGGTCGCTTTTCTCCATAAGAAACTATAAGACTTAAACAATTATAGTAATTTATATATTTGTGCTTATAGTTTAGTTGTTTAGTTGTTTTTGATGAAATTTATAACACTATGTCGATGTCACAACTGTCTTAAAAGGCAAATTTAAGATTTATAGTATATTATGTCATATCTTTTTCGGATACGGAGAAATGGGGGTTTGCACAAAATCCTAGTATGAATGTATTTTCCGCCATGAGTTTGATACGTAGAATAGGACAGATGCTGAATGTGTCTTTTTACAAACAAGTTACATAGACTTATATTTTAACCTTCACTCACAATACATATAAAAACTATTGTTAACTTAAAAAACTAAATCCTTGTATTTTTAGAATTTTGCATAACCACCTCGAAACGTGGAAGCTGGGAACTCAACTTTTCAAAAATCGTCCCGATTGTGACTTTTAAACAAGATAGCGGTTCCATTAAATGCATAATAATTCGGACTTGGGTATGTAAAATATGATGTTTTGTAATTTTATATATTTCATCATTAAATCCAGAGTGTAACAGTAATCCCCATTTCACAGTCCTTTAAAATTATACTCTACCAGCAAGTTAGATTTTATACACAATATATATGCCACAAGAGAGGAACTTACCCAAGAACAAGAATATTACCTTAAGCGCAGTCGGGGACAATGGGGTCCTAGCGATATATGGAGTTATCAGTGATTTCGCTACGTATTTACCTCCCTTGAACGAGGTGGCGCTTCTTTGGGTAGTTCCGGTTTCTGTTTGCCGATTTTATGTGGAAAATGGCTGTGGATTAGGAAAAAGCGTGGTCACATGTAAGGTTTTTATGGCCTGAAACATATGTATTGGAATTTCATGTAACCCGGATGTAAACACAATGAATTAATTATGTCGAGACAAAGAAAAACGGCGATGTACCTTACTGTTAGCTTTAAAATTCCTATTTATACGCACATGTATCGGCGGATATGTGGAATTACCTATGTCAGATCCAATTATAATATAATTGCAAACATCAAAAGACAAAAGCTAACGCTTGGAAATAGCGGAAGTTTTCAGTCAAATATGAAGTTTAAGAGCGTTATTTTTTCAAGCTACCGATAATCGCAACTTTCAGTCAAAGACGGCCGACTGTTTTAAAGTTACACCTTATATATTTTTTTTTAAATAAAGCAGTGTTGTTTACGTTATAAAGATAAGAAAACTTGATGAGGTCAATTATATCTTATTTTAATCATTTAAATTGTGTTAATTTTGATATTATTAATTTTACTTGTTCTTCGGATTTCAGTCATTTTCTTTCTTTTCTGAAGTATTTCTTTTCTTACAATGTAAAAAATTACACGGTTGTGTAAAGCACTTTCTGTGCTGCAAGTATGTAAAAATATACTTTTAGAGTATATCCGAAATGACATGTTTATTGTGTTGTGTATACATCCACCCACAATATCTTACACAGACCGGTAATCCACACCAGATGTGTCACCAGGCATGAGGGACAGATAAGACCACCACCAGGGGTAGAGGGTGACTGGAGAAATGCCTCTAGGGGATGACTGGTTAATTGGCTGTAGGGCTCAATGAGTTAATGAAAATAGGATAAAAGAGCAAAAAATACACACATCAAAATAGGCATATGTTGCCAACTCCCTATATGCCACACATTTAATTTCAATCATGACTAGTATAAAAATGCATCACTATAGTCGAATTGCTCCAATTACCAATTCACTTCCAGCACATTTACATTAAAAGCTTACACAAATTATCTGCAGCTCATCAATGACGAAAAAGGCAATTAAAATAGCGAAATTAATCGCAACACGCCAGTTTTACGGGACGATCTGTCGAGATTAAGTACCAGCTTATTTTACCCCACCTATACAGTTTCTTGAGAAACTGTTCCAACTTTAACAGTTTTACTCTATCATACATAATTTCCTTCTTAGCTGTACTACTGTTCTGCATCAGTTTCCTACGTTGAATATAAAGCGAACATCGAATTTCCTTTAAGAACACAGGGATTAATCTCGATATATTATCTGATCGTCGTTTTTCTCAACAAACCGGGTCTACCCAATACCAAAGGGAAATTACTCTAAACTGACTTCGCAAGGGAGATAACTGTGGATATCGGTAGGACCCCATTGTCCAGTTCATTGATTTACAATATCTACTATCACCATAACATTCATGTACTTTAAATTTTATTTAATGAAACAAACCTTTATCAGTTTTACTAACCAAGAGAGACAAAGAACAACAGTAGCACAGTTTCAATAATTTCATGAAGTTCCGGAAAATAATTATTGTAAAATATCACATTGATATTCCAGAACTATTATTTGCAACGTTGACTAGACAATCTACCATCCATATATATATCCATCATATTGCAGTAAATTAGTGAATTATGTTTTATTTGTAGGCTCGTTAACAATCCTATTTTAAGACATCAAACCGTATACTCACTAACACATTAGTCTGCCTCACATTTACAATGTTAAATTGAAAAGTATTGAGTTATGTAGTAAGATGTTACGTTGTTGTTTGGGGAAGTGGCTGTATAATCATGCTTTAATCCTTAAATCTGCTTGCGTCTTGTCACGTATATTACCCCCTCACACTGGTGACGTTTCGCAGTAATCTTGAAAAGTACATGATCATAATTAAGACCATGATTGTGTTCATCGATAGTGGTGACAATGTAGGATGTTTAATCAGATTTCATAACTAGAATCAAAACAATTTATCTGTAAACATTCCTAACCAATTATCATTAGAATAAAATTATAATGTTGAATTGTCAAAAAATCGTATAAATATGAAGCAATCTAGCTAAAATCTCCTTCGTCACGACCATAAACGATTTTTTTATTGTGATAGAGGTTGCTGTGGAGGCTGCATTCATATACGTGCAAGCAAAGTGTCAAGCCTGTTCAAAGTAAGAAGCAATAATATAATAAACCTTTATATTTCAATTATCATCACAAAACACGATGACCTGCGTAGACTATTGGTTGTTTAATGACACTTGTACTTAAACCCCTAATTTTATTGTTGGATTAAGCCTTTGTTCAGTTTCTAATACACATTTTTGGTCTTTTGACGTAAATTATTTTAGATACAGCATGCCCTTTAGTCACTCATGTTTGTTTTACTAAAACATAAAGTGTCACATATTTAAGATGTTTTTTCAGATACACTTATCACATGTAAGATTGAATACTCGTACCAGTTATAAAGCCCAGATATATCAGCTTTTTTTATTCTAGCTACATGGAAAATGCAAAATTCAATTATTTTCTTTCTTTTTTATACGGCTAAAGGTGAAGCGCTGAAATACTCCATCAGGCGGTTACCACTCTGAATCAGGAAATATATAAAGTTGGTCGACAAAAAGAGTAATACACACGAATGATTGGCTGGTGCCTCTTTCCTGAAATTATAGATATATTCCGAATGTTAATAATGAGAATATGATTGTTGTTGTTTTTGATGAAAAACATCGCAGCGACGAAGTCTGATCATTAGAGGAAGACCCGATACAAAAGTCAGGGTAGAACCACCGTTGCGCCGCAGGTCAGCTGGAAGGCCTTCTCACATTAAGGATTTAGAAATCCGTGACTCTACCTCTGTGTGTGTATGAGTATGTGTGAGTGTGTGGGCGCGTGCGTGCGTGCGTGCGTGCGTGTGTCTGTGTGTGTCTGTGTGTGTGTCTGTGCGTATGTATTTGGTGTCAAACGGGGACACAACTACCAACAGGGGACACCCACCAAACCTGGGACATTTCCGGCTGTCCTACTGCTGAATTCCGTGCCTACAGGCATTGAAAGATAGCATATGTGAAATTTGCAGAAATCGCTTCATGTCCTCAATTAACCACATTAGTACGGGCCACAATAAACACACCGATTTGGACGTGATATTATTCATACACACGCTTCCTCGTTTATCTTTAGTTTCATCTACAAGTCATACACCTTACTAGGCACGGGTCCTTGTTTGTGCGTATTATATTATATACAGTTTATGTTCATCTAAGTAAATGATAGATCTATTAGCATGATTTAAGCTTTGTAGTACTTTTTATTATTGAATATACATAGTAACCATGTTTTATACTTAAATGTATAAATGCATGAGTGCTTAAATGCATATTTACATATCACACATACATACATAATGTTGTCTTTTTTAAAAATCTGTATATATCGTACGAAAACAATTACAAGATATGGAAATATTCCCAGAAAAAACTAACTAGCAAGGTGTGATTAAACAGATTCTAGACAGTGCAGATTTTAGTGATGCACCAAGGTGTTGGCAGAATTAATGTTTTATTACTTTATTTAGGCAAAAATAAAATGATTGCAACAAACAAAGTTTGTAGGAATGATTAATGACCCATCACGAGCGTATACATATAAAAACATTTTCGTTCATTTGGCTACTAGGTTCTGTTATTGTTACCAAATTCAGATTTATACAATTGAGATTCTTTTCACACAGAATACAGATACAGACAAGACGCTTGCATAAACCCTCTACCACGCCATTACATGAAAGAATATGCAAAATATGATCTGCGTTAGAAGATGAATATCACTTCATACTTGAATGTCCAGCTTATGGCTTATTAATATATCAAACAATACTATTACAACCACACCAGCATGGTGATATTAATTTAATTACTTTATTAAAACAATACCGAAATACAAAACATTGCTGACTACATATGCAAAGCCCTTAAGTTGAGAAAAACTATATAAAATCATTTTCATCACTGCTATTTTCATAAAAAAGGGGAAAAATATTCCAACTACATTTTTTTTCTTATTATAAATTAATTTGTAGTTTGCACAATTTGCAAAAAATAGAGTAGAAAATGTGCAAAACCAGCACTACAACATTAATAAGATCCGGTTGGTTCGCCGTATAATTTAACATAAATAGGTATAATATATGCAAATGAAAATTGTTTTCCGATGATTCGACAAAAAATTATAAAGCAATTACACATTTCTTTTTCACATTTAATGGTTTTTGTCATGAAACGGGCCATATATATGAATATAACATACGAAGTTCCCGGATATATTTACTTATACTATAGATTTCCTTCTTAATTAAACAGCATAATTTTCATAATCACCAATGCATTGTTTATACTTTATTCCAGCATATGACAATGTGTTTTTGAGCGTTTTAATTATCGCTTACATGTACAGTCATCTTAAATCAAAATGAAATTATCATGTCAATGCTTGGTTATGTTCTTCGTTTCCAGTTTGTCCATAAAATAGAGAAAATATATATAACATTTCATTAATCACTGATTAGATATATTATGCAGTACGATGAAATTTACTACTGCTCGTTTATTTGACATGGCTGCAGGTGAAATTTTAACAGAAACTTTAATATAATACTTAACGTTTGACGAACACAAAGATATAAAAACGATAAAAGAATGTTTTAAAAACTCAAGCAAATCGCCGGGCTTAAAATGGTTACTGGCAAAGACATAATCATGTTGATTTGTACTTCATTATACTTCTACTTCAACATCAATTAAAACAAACAAAACAACAGAGCTTTAAAAATAAATTTATGATTTTTTTTATAAATTACTTGTGCCTGTTTGATGTCACGAGTTTCAGCACTTTTAATATTTCCGCTTTGAAAATTCATTATTTGACCGGAACAGTCCTCGAAAGTAGTAGGAAAAACAGCAACTCATTATTATTTTCAAATGTTTCATAAAGTGCTCAAACAAAGCTATCTGAACTACTATTTTTGAAAGTTTCACAACACGTCTAACCAAATGAACCGTTCTGTTAAGAGGGTAAGGCTTATTGAATAATCAGGGGCAGACAAGATGAGGTCTACAACAACAAGGTCGAAATGGGCAATTTCGTTCTAACTTATCCTGATACTATCCCTGTATATTTTCAGATTCTTTTAATTGTTAGTTAAATATTAGGGCGCAATGTTTAACATATTTAGAGACCTTTTAACAAAATATGACTATGCTAGAAACTAAAAACTCTTACACTGTAGATTAAACATGTGTCCGTAACAAACAACACAACTCTTAGGGAAGCAGAGTACTTGCTCTTTTTTGTTCTCTGCTATATCTGTTTCTACAAGATGCAGTACTAACATCGGTATACTCGGCTTCTTTTGTTAAACAATACTTCGCCAAACAAAGCTGCGAATTCCTATGTATTTTTAATTGCAAGCTACGCATTATTGGCGCAAGCTACAGAACACTCAGTTCTTTTCACTGAAAGCGATCTCGCAGAACAACTGCGATTTCCTGTATTTTTCCAGCTACACTATCGTTCCCATAAAATGCATTCCATAATATGCACCGCTCGGCAGAGTGATGTGAATTAATATTTTAAAGTAATATTACATTTCTACAATATATTTTTTTTTTCTCCTTCATTTTCGATAAAAATACCATTCTGGTTAAAACGCAGTTGTTAGATCAAGCGTATGGCGATTGTATTAACAGCGGCCAGACGGTCATGTTGTTGAATTGAAGCAAATGTAAACAGTATCAATTTTGAGATGGTATTTATTTTCTTGCACAAAGTAAAACTTGGTACATACAATCGAGTTATGCAATGGTCAATATTTGTAATTATTACTAATTAAGTATTGCCGAGTATTCATGCATTTTGACTCCTCGACTTAAATTTAAAAACAAAATTGTTGTTTCCATTAAATACCTAGTTGCAATTCAGATTTCCATGTATTTGGTAATTTAAATAAAACATTGATAATTTACTATTCAAACGTTTCGTCAAGTTATGCCACAAGTTAAACATTTGTAAATCATTGCTTAGTTCTCGAATAGCGAATAAAAAGGTTAACCTAATTTCATAACAAGCATTTTTATATCTTTTTGTAGATTAAATCGTTTTAAATATAAGGTTTAAGGTTTGTATATGTGTTTGATATAATTATACACGTTAGAAGACTGGTGCATCGTTGAATACCTAGGGGAACAACGAAAGGTGCAGAGGACTGAATCATCGATTCTACACCTCATTTGGAGATTTAAAAATGTAATCATTATTTTTATCTTGAGGTTTGCTTATTAACTTCATTACATTTTTATTTAGAGACCTTTGTTTAAATCGAACAAAACAACAGCATCAGATGACTTCTTCACTTTATGAAAACAACAATAGTGACTCTAACTTCAAGCATGCTACACGAACAGATCTGGTGAAGCAAATTATTTGGGACGTCTATGTTTGTAATTATTTTAATCAATCAAAGACTCAGATTGCTGTCGAAGAATTATTGTGTGTTGCCCGTTTCGGATTGTGTAAAATCAAAGGGAATTTATGACCAAAATTCTATTGTAAAAGTTACAAATTATAAAATTTTGTAAACAAACCGCCTATTTTAACCTAAACAAAACATATATTTTGTCACCGCTTTGTGGTCCTGTATAAGTGTTAACCATATTTTATGCATGCACACTTTACACATACATTGCATTTGTTCATTGCTGTTTCTTTTTACCCAGTTATTATACAGTCAAGAAGTTTCTAGATAATATACACTAAACCGAATTTCAGCTATTCATACGGCCAAGTCTGTATGGATTTACATGTATTGCTTTTCGACATAAAAATCTATCTTTTAAGTTTTGCCTCATTGATTCATAACGAGTTACCTTAATTTAGAATACGCCGTTCGTATCTTTATCACTCAAACTTATAATGTTTTAGCAATCCTACGTTCTACTAGCTCTAAACGCCGTTAAGCAAAAATTATTAAGAAAGATGCTTTTCATAACTAATTTAATAATTTCCAAGATCGGACGAAGACTGGAAAAATATATTTGTGCAATGTATGCGAGATCAGCCTCGCCTGAGTACGTACCTAGAACATACATATTTATTTGCACTTTATCGTCTGACTTTCTATTTTTCGGTCACATTTTCGTTTGGACCAACGATGTAATGCTCAAATAAACAAAGAAATTATGGTAGCCTGAAAAGAACCCGAGAAATTCTGTTTATTGATGCCGTACATATATTTGAAAACTTAAGCATAACACCCCACATGTCATTACAAACCATGTATGCCACATAACGCCTTTAAAGGCGCCCAATTTTAATCAGTTATTGACATGCGTGATGTAGGGTTCTTAAGCTATTCCACTCTCGTTTTCTCTCAGCAGACATACAGATGTCACACTATAAGTCTTTGATGACTTGAATGGTCATGTAATTCGTACAGTAGGGGTTTTGTTCATAAAACTGCCATGATAAGGTGCTTATATCCCTAAGCAATCTTACCTATCCGACATCCCTCGGATTACTTCATATCAGGTCCATAAAAATAATTAATGCTACGTTTATTAAACACGTGACAACGAAAAGTATTTGTTTTAGAACACAATTCATAATTAAACGTTTTGAAGTTTCTGATTATCAGTGTAAAAATATCCGACTACAGAAATATTTCATTAACAAAATGTTTAATAAGCAATGCAGATCAAATGGAACATAAGGTCCCTGTTCAAACATATTTCCTAATACTCTTGTTAAATATATAGTAAATTATTGAATAAGCAAACAGTAACATTGGGCATGTAGGTAGTGATATATGTTTATGCGAGTAAGAAAGTACTAAGTAAACGCTTTTCCGCTTTCATCAATCACCCCAGCTCATCAATGTATGCAGGTACAGCATTTCTACTTGAAACGGATAACACATATATAAATTACTCATATAATATATTAATATTTGCTTGAATTGCTTATAAAATTTACTATCAGCAATTCGTTTTGTTTGGTCGTTTATTTGACTTCATGTAAAAGCAATTGCTCAATGTAATGTAACATAAATATGTATTCTCTATACGCGCATACACACACAAATAAAATCGAATGTTTTGGTTTCCGTCTGTTTATCTGCTAAAAGAGCATATGGCAAAAGTCCCATGAGCATATATTAAAACGCCGGTCGCAGATCTTGACTAATTCTCACACACTATAAACAGATACATATTTCTGCATGCTTGTAGACATCTAACAGCCCCACTTGTAAGCACGCACAATCCTAAAGTACACATACATGTACTTAACCACAGACGGAGTTATAAAGATAAGTAAACAAAAAGTCAAAAATAAGTAAACATAATGTCACATCCAGAATATGACCTTGACTTTAATACGGTTGATGAATCATGTGCTTTAATACAGCATATTAATTAGTTTACGTATATATATAAAACTGATGTGGCTGCAGCGCATTTAATTATGAGCTCAAAACAATCACATCAAAGCCATGTCCTAAATACGGTTGTTGAATCATGCGCTTTGAACGTGCAAATGTGTTCGCCTAAGTATATATACCGCTGAGGTGGCTGTAGCGCATTCGATTAGGAGCTCAGTTAAGCGATTGATTTACCAGTATGACGTTTGTATATCATTGACCGAACAAGGCGCAATGGTACTCCTCTGTTAATTCGCATCAAGTAGTCTGTTCCGAGTTAAATGCACGGCATATTCGGGATTATTTGGGTAACGTAGCGTTCTTTATTTATATTTATATGGAAAATCATTATAAAACTTTTGGAGTTTAATGTATTTATTTAGGCACATGGACCTTTTTCAGCCATAAAATTGCCTTAGGATACTTCTATGTTGTGGTTGTTAACACTATTCAATCGTGTAACTTTTAAGACTTACGTAAAAATTGTACAAAAATTAAAATGGTACCTTGTAGTTTATTCTCTTCCAATTGTCAGATATCTACCGATCCCAAGGCCAACAAATATCTCCCCTTGTGGTGGCAGACTTTGGAACAGCCGACGGTGTTCTAGCACTGACAACCATAATGTCAGTTATTGGTGGGTTTAATGCTAACATAATATAAGACACCACAAAATAAAATGAATAGAAAAACTTAATTTATGCAAAATTAACTCGTAATAGAGCTGCTTGTATTTCATTTGTTAAACAAGATCATAACTCAAGTACACTTTACGCACTTTTTCTGTTATTGCTAATCAGTTTCACTTTATTATTTAAACAGATGAAAACGCACTATGTTGGAGCTTTATCTAAGAACCTCATTATCGAACACTTCAAGATAAATAATTCCTAAGCTGCCCCCTAACCACAGTGAACATATTTGATGCTTTATCGTGCTTTATTGTGATGCATGATGACTCTCATTATCATAAAGATGGGCATGTGTTTTTGTTTTATTATTAGAGTCTCTGAAAAAAGAAAACAAAGAAGTTGTGTTTATACTAAATGACCAGCCTGACAACGACTGACAGAAACTCCAAGAAAGTAAAAAAGGTAAGTCAAATCAATGTTTATCATTGTGTTGAAGTTTTGATGATGTAACTGTTCGTGCTTCGAACTAAGATTTCATGTCAACATTGTTTATGATTTTCCGATAGACTCTTATTTAAATGTTCGCAGTAATATAAGGTTATTTGTACAATCTTCTTACTAAGAAATACCATACTTCCAATGTCTTGTATTAACAAAATAACTAACAGAGTCCTTTTCTTTGACAGATTTCCGGGTTGACGACATTGATGACGTGATGGTATACGTGTCTACAAAGGATTTTAATAAGCAATGTGCTCCCACTGGGTTCATTGACTTTGGAATTGTTAGTATTGCCAACCAATATCTACCGTAAGTATCTATGATTTGAAACACAAAACGTGCCCAGCAATATGCTAGCTATGTTCTCAATTTAAGGACTTTTCAAAGACAGTTCTAAAATATTTTTGCGCATATCACGTAGACGTTATGGAATCATATTGGCTTTATAAAACAAGGGATGCAAATTTAAATCGTCAAAATATTCTGTATAACTGTTTCATCCTGTTTATTATGATTGCAGGAATCTGTCTATTGACAAAGAAATTTTCGCGACATGCAAAAACATTACCTACGAAGAACAACAACGAATTTCAGAAGAATTTATAATGCGTTGGAAACACTTTCTTACGACTAGAAGCAAGGAAATCAAACTAGGTAGGCACACGAAGCTGCAAGTATCTACTTTCTTACATAATAAATAATACTTCTGTCTACCTATGTGTATGTATATACCATGTTTCGGATATACAATTCACGCACTACACGTGGGTCACGCATCCTTTTCGTACTCATAGAAAATAATGGTCTATTTATGC
Source organism: Sinonovacula constricta (assembly GCA_007844125.1). Classification (NCBI taxonomy): domain Eukaryota; kingdom Metazoa; phylum Mollusca; class Bivalvia; order Cardiida; family Solecurtidae; genus Sinonovacula; species Sinonovacula constricta. Next base: position 30,054,010 of record CM017559.1, read on the forward strand.
ATGGTAAGACATATACTATGCATATGGTATGAAATGCACGAAATACCCATGCCCTTCTATATCATTTATAGTTTGGTTTTCCTCATTGTTATTATTACAAAATCTGTGCATAAAAGTATTACATAAATATGCCGTTTCAAGCGGTGTTTCCCCTATCTGACATTGATACTTCGCTTGCCTGCTAATTTTTGAGCGGAAATGCATACATTTTGACTTGGTTGTACTAATGACTCCATTAATAATGACTAACAGATTCCATTTACGGCAAAAATTATACAGTGTGTTAAGTATGATCTGTAGTTTTTGCTCTCGACCCGAAATCAATACAACGTCATCTGTATACATGATGATAGAAACATAGATATCATTCATCTGTTCACCTAGACTAATTTTTATCTTGTACTTAATCACAGGTGATAATGGCGAAAAGTTTAGGCGAGACAATTGAGTCAGTTGGTAATTTTATTTTTTATGCTAATTGGATAAATATTCCTTATTGACTTATATATTTTGCCATCAATTAAAGTATAAATTTATAAAGTAGGTTTTTTCTGTATATTACGTCAAAACAGTAGCATAGGTCAATGAATGACATGAACTCCTGCTTATTGTATCCTTATGCTATCAAGAGTGATGGTCCTCGAACGACTTTGTGTCCATAAACTCATTCTGTTCTTCGGCAATCCATTCCGTGTCAACCAATATCCTTCTGTTTAAAAATGACTGTATAACTTGGTGATGTATGATAATAGACTTATTGAGTGAAGTACTTTAGAATAAGACAAATGATGGCTCTCCGCCTCGATGACGGTTTTGTGTTTGTGTAGAAAACGTACAGTAACAGTTTTTGCAACACTTCCTAAATGCGCGGAAACGTTCTGAGCCTCTGTTGGGTTTAACAAAGTGCTTGACGTCGTTGCATGTATTCTCCTCTTTGGTTTTGTTTTAGGGTATGCCGACATTTGACCTACTCCCTCTTAATTCGCATTGAATCATGCCCGTTGTAAATTTCCGTCCAAGTACGGTCTGCGTTCTTTGCGTCATTTTCTTAATCCTTGCGATGAATTAATACCATGTATTTATTTCGTTCTTAATTGAACCGCACATTTCTTATTAAACTCAATCAATGCAGTTCTGCGTTTCGCGTGCAGTTGAGAAATCAGTTATAACACTGACCATCACGATTTACGTCAGTCACTGGTCATAAAGTTAAGTTGTACCTTCCAGTTATAGAGAGGTGAAGTTTAACACAGCGCACTCTGTTGTATACATGCAAAGTCAATCCAATGCTTTTCCCTTCTCAGCTCGCCTTGTGCGCCGCAATGTTTGCGCTAAACATTGTTTGCTTGGTTTGCTGTTTCTTTCTCGCTGCTTTTTTCCTCATGTTTCCCTTGTCCTTTTTACCCATTAGTACGTAATGTCCTCTTTAGGCAATACATCAATTAATTTCTGATCCACTTTATTGAAGATTTTTTATAACTGTTCAATTTAAAACCTCAGTTTGAGCGACACGATTATGTGGTCACCCCATCACATGATCGAAAGTATTTATCAAGACTTTTAATTCAGGTGGACGGCTGTCTTGCTCATTTTTCATGGAACGTTCGTACGATGACAGTAGATATCTGCAGCTGATGAGCGATGTTTGGACAGACATGTACACTGAAGGCATTATCAATCAGGTAGGCTAGATATAAATAAATGTAAAATGATATAAGACACAAAAAGCCTTAAAAAGTGTAAAAGCTTAAATTATTTAGCTTTTTATTCAAACTTTTTTTCAATTTACGTAAATATAGCCTTAGGAAATATTGCTTCTACCTTGCTACTAAAAATAATGAACATTGGCTTGCAATTAGCTTTAATTATACTGAAATAAACTGTGTTATTCAAAAAAGTTGTCGTTTATTGTTATTAATAACCTTAAACTATTCAACATATTTTTTTATCTTTGAAAATGCAGAATAATTGACATATTATTAGAGTCCAAAAATGGTTACTGGTTTCGATTTTAAATTTGTCTTCAATTAGATTGTGCACTTATAAAGGCCCAGAGTAGTAAAACCAAGTTATTGCTCTAAAACCTGTAGGCTTATAGATTGCCTTCCTTCATAAGACTGTCCGGCTGATTGTTTGTGTAATACAATTTTTTTCAGCACGAGTACAATAAGACCGTAGTACAAAATGCACTGGCAAAAAAATCAGACATCTTTGCACCGTTTGAAAACAACATTTTCGCTGGGTTCGAGATACTGAGTTTCACAACAAACAACCTGAGTGCTAGTTGGCAGGACAACATCAACCAAATCTTAGGTAGATTTGAATGCAATACATTTTTCATATACTAATATTATTGAGATATGAACGAATCCATTAGTATTCATGGTGATATGTACTGAAAAAGATCATTCCACGCACACCATATTTGTACGACTTACATGGGGTACGAGTCCGATGGCCTGTTTAAATCTGCGATGTCGAAAACCCATTGAATATGGCATGGTATTGACTTTAAATTACAGAAACATTAGCCTTGGAGAACCCGTGTACAGAAGATTTATCAAAGTATTTTAAAAATCACTATTAAATCATTCTTTGAGCATGATCAGCTAATCACTTATTTCATCGTGACATATTAGTATGTCGTGAAAATAGAAAAGTATCGAGCGAAAACTTGTCCGCGAATGTAGGTTGTTGTGCTAAGAATAAAGGAAGCGAGGTACAGTCACGTTAACATGCATCTTTCATAGAGCGGGGTGGATAGCTGTGTAATGCGGAATTTGGTACTTCTTGTCCAATCAATCGGCACACGTTAATAAATAAGCAGATTTATTCATACTTTATTCTCCAGAGACCTCTATTCATGTAGCCATGCTACTACGACTGTGCAGTGGTAACACAAAACTACGTCACAACTGTCATGCGTTGCTGCTGCTGCCGTGTCTTGCTATGATGCAGAAGAAACTGGATAGCGTTATACCATGAGTTCATACGCAATACTTTCTGCTGCGACTGCAGATTTTGCTGCCACACATATATATTGACATCTTTTTAATAAATTAAGAACGATGAAAGCTCTGTTTATATTTTCAACAGATGCTAATAGCGCCAGGTCTTTGTACGCAGAGAAGTTAACAACAAACCTCCAAAGTTTTACACGAACCTCAATGGTCTCGGCAATGGAGAATTTCCGGTCAAGCGAGGAAGTGAAGACCCTATTGGATTTATTCTACAGCAGGGTAAAGGACAAATTGACTAGATCAGTCAGCGCGTTTGTGAACACGCCTTTCATTTTAGGACATATTTTGCTGCAAAAAATTCAATAAAATGATCTTACTTACATTTTAATAGTCCCATACATGTACAAACAATATTATAATCAGACCATCTTTTGCTTATTGGTGGTAAGTAATGAGTCTAGAATGATTTTGTCTGCTAGGTCGCGATATTTGTATGATCTCTCGAGAGGCATCACTTCCTTTTGCGGCTACATACCAGGTATGCAATCTGCATTGACATTTAGGAATGAAGTGTTGACGATTCAAATCAAAACGAGTGTCACGGAGCAGTTGACTCTAGTAAGTCTATAGAGCAACTAATAACTGGGAGTTAATTTTTAATTCAGCGTATTTTGTTCAGTTCGGTAACAGTGAAGAGCAGTTATTATAAACCTTTAAAATAATTTCTAAAGTGTCTATGATGATAGTGGCCGTTTGTTGTTGTTGTTGTTGTTGTTTTATCCCAACGTATAATATATATTATAGAACAGGTGACTGTTTTGCAGCTTTAGACTTTTTTTTATATTTACGAAAGTTATTTAGTATTTGTATATAAAATATACATGGCAAATAAAATATATCAATCTCGGCTCGAAGTCCAAGTATTATTTTTATGTTTTCATAATGTTAGATGTCTTCTTAGATGTTAAACATGTATCTGTTTGGGCGTTGGCAAAAGAGCAAAACCACTACCATGTTCACGACTTAAGTGTGTCGCGACCCGGGGTCGCGCTATCATTGCAGTCACGCTATGTGCATTAGACAGATATCAATTCCTTCATACGATTCTTTGAGCGTCTTGGTGTAAATGTGTCTGTGATTCCGCAACTTTGCAAGTTATCTTACTCCTAGCTATTACCTTTATAAAAGTCCACAAAACCAATGATTTTCTTACATGCGTTATTTCATATAAGTTTAATTATAAGGCATGATAACATTATTTAATAATTAAATAATGTTTTGTTTATAAACTAAATCAAACTGCATACTTGTTTGTGAAATATAGACTATATTTCGAAAATCTACAAACTCTAATGAGTATTGCTAAATATGTTAACATTAATAAGTAATACGCACAAGACAAATGTATTTACAGATTCTGAAAGAAATTAGGTCCACGAATAAAGTACCTAAGAAGAAATGTAAATAAGTGCGGTAGCCCGTATATGTTAAGATGAACTTGAAGCACCAAAGTCAAATATACGTCAAAGGAAAGTACACATTACAATCCTGAAAGGATAAGTTAACTTACAACAACGATTACGTACATACGGAATGTGTTTACACTTCATAATCAACATGGCTGTGATCATGAAGACGAAAGTATGAGGTCCTATTTGTACTGCACGATAGATTTAAAGCGAAATACATTCACATGCATATACATGTAACAATGACAAAAATGAGACAATACATGACATGAAATAAAGCAAACATTTAACGAATGTGAACAGCCAGTCGGCATATGGCGTGTTTTTGAAGAAAGTTTGTTGTCTCAATTCAACTATCTTAATTATTATATCTTAATGCATATTATCATAGAATGGTGGAAATAAATATATGCTTGTATACCATAAAGATGTACGTAGACAAGAGGTTATATATAAAATGCTGGCCCTCACTATCAGTAACAGTTTAATAGAGACCTTAAAGGAGTTAACAACGGATAGGCAGTACATTTATATAATGCTATATATAAACTGTAAGAAAAAAATAACAACATTTAACACAACTATATAAGTCTATATAATAAAACAAAGTCGAATCCCGAAAAAAACAATATAGTCGTTATGGTTAGGTTGGGAACATGCTTTTATGTTTCGACAGTCCATTGAATTTTGTACTTAAGGATGTCATACAACTTCGTATGTCCGAATCACGGAAGTATGTCTCTACAAGTACATAAGTTATTATATTATGAGACGTGAGATAACTGCTGTAATGATATTAAGTATACTATCCCTTTACGTTTATGTATTTTTCATTATTATATTTATTGTTATGCAATAGTATTTTAATTCGCTTTATCCAACGTATCAAACGTCATTTTTCTTAAAATAATGTGCAATCAACTTAGATATGTTTGAAATAAATTAAGGAATACGTATATTGACAAAAATGAAACATATAATACCAGCGTCTCTGTTCTTGATATATGGTTCTATTTTTTTATAATGTCGCCGTTTGTTATGAAAATATAAAAAATAGGTCAATGTAAATATTTTTAGAATTCTCAAGTTGTAACACGATGTTGTTAGTTAATTCTCTTGTAAAAGTCACATTTGTTTAAGGTACGAAACGAGAAAGTGGATTTCTTCCCAAATTAACAAGGTACTGTAGTTCGGTATATCCGCTAATGATTACTTTCCGAGGGTGCGAAAGGAGATGTTTTTAATTATTTCGACATTGATATAATAAAGATAAAACTATTTAAATTTCAATAACATGTCAGACGTTTTCATTTAAATTTAAGGGGTGTGCTAAAATACACACATAAATGGATATAAATATATGTATATAAACATAATTACATAATACGACTGCAAGAACGACCAGCATATTTAACAGCACGTCGGCATGAATTTAAATATATAGACTGACAAATTGACAAATCTATCTTTGTTTACATGTCTGGATTTGACATATTTGACTCTAGACCCTATGAAAACGATCAGCATATCTTCAAAAAAAAAATAAAAAATGTGAAAAGGCCCGATGAGAATATCCACAGACTCTAGAGCTTTCTTCCTTTGAAGCATCGATGTATGAAACAAAACTCAGCCTGTCACAACCTCTTGTTAAGCAATTTTTCGAGCAACAAACACTTTTCCACACGTGGTGCAGGGCATTCGGACATACACTGTAGGACTTTTTTTTGAAAGATTCAATTTCGTATTGTTTAGTCATTATGTAAAAGCAGACATTTTCTTTGTTGTTGTTGTTTGTTTTTTTTGTTTTTTTTTTGTTGTTTTTTTTTTGCTCAGTGCTTACAAAACCTCAGCCTTTTCGTAGCCAGCTGTCACAAGACCATTCTTTCTTTTTGTTTGGCTGAGGAAAAAGTGTTGTTGGAAGTACCAGGATTTTCTTTTTTTGACCTTTAAATGCACATTGCCATAATTATGCAGAAATTTCAACGGTTCGTGTAACTGAGCAAGCCGTTGTTTCAAGCCATGTAGATGTAAATGACTTTTAAGCTACAATCTCTAAGAGGCTGCAAACAACGTCCCATTTCAAATCAAATTAGTATATCTTTTCACCCATTGGCATTTGACCTTCTTCATTTTATAAAGGGACATTCAAGAATTTGATGTTTTAAATTATTTAATCTCGTTATAACTGGTTCATTGATGTACTATTGTCAGTTGCTTGTTATAAATCGATTTTGCGTTGTCAATATATAACAGTAAATAGTTTGTTTGTTTTTTAAATACAACGATAAATCATTTTATTCCTAAAGTATTCTTGTCATTTTCGCAGTTCTCTCGTCAATTCATATTTGAGCATATCTATAACTCGACACTCTGAATAGATAAAAGTACATTGTAATTACATTTCTTCTTCCTTATATCAGATTAATTACGAGCACTTATATATGAAATGATTTTTGTATTCTGATTCATTAGACACCCTTTCATCACTATATCCCGTGTGCATTAAGAAATGTGTGGCTATAACAGTGTAATGCAATATTGGAAATTTTATATCTTAACAGCTTGTGGCTTTCTCAAAATTAAAGACCATACAGATGCAGAAAGTATATGCCTGCATGTTTTAGAAAAGTCATTTTAACAGAGAAATTCTAACATTTCTGACCTGTATTTTAAATGTTTATGGACACAACATTGTATCAGCCTGAAATGCATAAATATTTAGTTTCTCGTATTCTATATAAGAGAATTGTATAATATGACATTTAATACTTAAATAAGCGGAGCATGTGAATTTTAAACATATTTAAAGGTAACGGTTATTTATGTTGTTATAATTTAGTCAAACAAGGAAACATGCTTAAGGAAATAATGGCATTGCATATTTTATATTGAACATTTCAAATTATTTCGTAGGAAAATGACTTTACATTTTCTTCAAAAAGATTTTTTAGATTCACACAAGAGAACAAATGAGGTGAAGCTGCTTGCTTTTATAACAAGTCTAAATAGCACCTCTTTTTTTATTAACAAAACAGTATCAACTGATAGTAGGTGGACTTATGTTTTGTCATATCTTATATCAAGGAAAAGGTCAGCGCTTGGACATTTATTATTCACAAACAACGGTTTTTTATCATTACTTGCATTTAAGAAACCCCTAAGAAAGTGAGCGGTTAGAGCTCTATAAAACCGATTAAATCAACACAGTCGGTCTGCATTGCCGACTGACCGTTCCAAGGTGGTGACTATCGGGTTTGTTTGTTTTTTTGTTAAATGACTCAACACAGATTTGTTCTTACTTTTACATTTTGCTTGCATGTGAATACCTTTGTCCTGTGCCTTTTCAAAAGTTGGTATTATGTTGCAATGCTCATAGGACTTAATTATATATTCTTATTGAGTAATCGTATTGACTCACATAAACGGAGTGAACATATTTGATGGATAGAACCAACAGGGTGATCCTAACATTTTTTACCCAAAACTACAGCTTATATAATCTTCTACTGGTTTTATTGTTATAATTACCGATCTGTATTATAGTATGGATTTTGTATTATTTGTAAGGTTAGACTTGTTTTAAATATATATTAGGAAAGGTTATTCGAGGTTTCTTCACATGTAGCTTTGCCGTTTTAAGCATTTGGGTAAAATTTAACTTAGGAAAAAAATACATGTCCTCAGTTTGTATATCTGATCCGAAATTCGATTTAAAATAATTTACTTTCTTATAATTAGTTTTAATATAATTGACTTTCTTAATAACCTGAAGCCTTCCTAAATGTATTTAATGAAAGATTTATTGACGCGTTTTTATTCAGATCGTAATCACATGGTTTTAACGATTCTTAGTAAACCAATTGGTAATGTTTCAAGATCTTATTGACGTGCAAACCCTTTTTATTGGGGAAGTAATTAAAAGTAATTCAATGTGACATATCTGGTGCAATATAATTAAATCAACTGCATTATTGGATTTTATATATGAAACCATTACTTAAAAAATGAGCGTTCATGCTCTATTGGTTGCCACTTTTGATTCTGCGCTAGCCAAAAGATTAAAGTCCTTGAGCTAAACTATTGACTACACATTCCTTCAATAAGTTGCTACCTAAATACCAGCTGCTGCCCCACCCCCACCAGAAATAAGACAAAGTGATATTTTGAATCATTGAAGAACTTTGCGAGATGGCTAATATAAAACGACTTGGCTAAATGAATTTAACTTTTTTTATTGGATTTCGCGTTTCGATAAATATCAGGAACTGTTGTTTTGTTCTTGTTCTTGATCTTGTTGTTCTTGTTCCTGTTGTTGCATATTTCTTAAATTTCTATGAAATTAAATGTTAAAAGGTCCACACCTGTAAATTGGTAACACACCATCAAATACTGAGACAGAGAAAAGCTAGCAGGAAACGTAAAAGGATCTTCTATATGTTACATATACTTGGTAAAACGCATGCGTATATGTGGGCAATTAGCCGGCAAACGTGTCAACTAGTTGGTAAAACCTTATAATTTCTTTCATTCTTCATCCAAGAAATGTTTGAGAATATTTTATCTGTAAAATTATTTATCACAGATCAAAGCCTTTTAACACTATCAACAAATAAACATATACAAATAAGTCTTGTATAAAGTTTCAAAATAACTCTACTTCAAAATAATTGTTTCCGTAAATGGATCAAATGAAATAAACATTCTGTTTAATTTGACATCGTGAAATCAATAAATGGCTTCGTTCATTTGAGTGAGATCCCAGAATATCTAAGAAGGCATGTATTGCTGTTTTATTACCAATTTAGGTTAGTAATATACGGCACTATTTAATATAACATATTATGTTATGGTAAATTGAACTTTTAAACTATTTCTATATTATTTCTATATGCTATTATGATTAATGTATATGTATGCAGCACATCATATATAATTAAAAGAATATATACATCTATGCAGAAAAAGTAAATAAAATTAAATAGATGTTAAGTACAGTTTTGAGTATCATGGTTGTAAATAAATAAGGTGTACTTATTCATTATGTTTACACAGTAAAGAGGAAAAAATTGTCTCATAACGTAATAAAGAAGATGGTTCTCAGCTTCGATAGAAGATTATCGCAACAAGTGCCGCTTAATTATGGCTATATTTAAAACGACACAACTAAACATATAAATAAAAATGAACTGATAACACGTGTTTAATTATAGGAACCACTGCCGCACCGGAAGTTAGATCAAGGACCTTGAAAAACCTTGACCATGACCAGGATTCTAACCCTGGAGAACTGAGCAGTCAGAGGAGAGAAGTCGGAGACGTGAGCATTCAGCTACGATGATACCCACACCCCTTCCGGCCTGGCATATGTTTTGAGATGTAGTCTAAACAGTTCAAGGTTTGGTGGATTTTATGTGAAATAATTACATTCTGCCAGCGTTAAAAGCCATGTGTTAAAACAGAAATAGAATTTTAACAGGCTTAAATTTTATCCGTTAGTTTGTAATATGTGAAACTCTAGGCGTGCGAGTTTTGAGCCTTTTAGCGCAGATCTTTGCTTAAGATAATTGGCTTGAATAATATGCATTTTACTGCTTCAACTTACTGCCTCGGAGAAAATACTTGAAATATTTATTGCTCTTTTGCAAACTTAACACATGTTCTGAAAATGCTTACTTTAGCAGAGAGGGAAGAGTGGAAGGGAGTGAATGAGCATTATAGAAGAAAAAGTTAAGTATCTAAAGTTCATCTAATAGTATTAAGTCAAGATTTATTGGAACACACCTACACTGTATAAACGGAAAACATTATTTCTATGTGTTGAATATGAAAGTATATTTTAACTTTGCCAATACATATTCAGTTAAAGTAAAATATAAAAGATCAAATCGATAGCTTCGTGAAAACAAAAAAAGAGAGCACAGAAAGGTTACAACTTATATTATAAGGAAGACGTAATTCTTTATTAAAATAAAACCTGATAGAAACCATACGTCAAAAATGATACTAGTTTATTTTGATTTTCCACCGATTTCACTTAAAACAGAATCCGTTTTTCATTTAGTGATGATTACATTTTTAACAATGATTTATCAGCCTAGTAATTTACGGGAAACAATGAATCTCCAAATGTACGCTGTCCGAAATGTTATACAAGGATTATAATGTAAAAAAAATCTAACTCAAAATACGGTTAAAAGGTAAAGTGTCAATCAATAAAGCAGTTAATAATCGCTTGAAACATTTTCCAATGTTGTGTGTCAAAGGTAGATGAATATGATAATCTTTCAACAAGCATTAATGTGCTAAAACACACATGCATTGCTTTTGAATGTCGATAAGTAAGATAACTATGTCAGTTTAATCCATATCTTATGTGTACAGTAACCAAGTTCAATCGCATGGCGTCCTTTCATATCAAAATGGCGGAATACAGTTATGAAGGAGCTGATATGTTACATCTATGCGCGTTGTGTATATATGTGAACCATCCTAGAAAAGTCATGTGGATGGCGTAATATTGTATTATAAACAACTACAGTGTGGCGTTTTCAGGCATGGAAATTTCGGTCATTATTCCTGTTTGATGAAAAAACAGAACTGCATTGTATCAAATCAGTATTTAATTGAAATTTAGCTGTATAAACACCAAAAATTGAAATTGTTTAATACCATATGTGTATGTTTGATTTGTTAGTATTTTTTGGCCTTTTCCTTGCGTAGGAAGAACATCCATTACTGCTAAATCTGCTTTTGCCATTCGTGTCATTTTTCATCGTGTTCGTATCTACTGTTTTAGGCGTTATTTCTCATTAAAATTGTGGGGCGCCTGCGGCGTAGTGGTTGTGTCGACGATTTGTAACTCCTCTGACTGATTAGCCTCTCGTAGCGTGGATTCGAATCCCTTTCGGGGAAAAGGATTTAATGTGAGAAGGTCTGCCAGCTGACTTGCGGTGCGCCGGTGGTTCTACCCCAGCTGGACGTTGTTATAATGATCATAATTGGTCGTGCAATGTATTTCAATTTCAAAAATCAAAAATCATTATTATAGTTAATCACTGTTATCGGTTTGTCTTATTTATTTGGTTGGTTGTATCGTTTTACATCTCGTCATGATTACACGCCCGTTGCGAAAGCTGAGACCCATCACTTTTGTTTGGTGATAAGACAATACGTTCCTCTTTAATGTACTTGTAAAAAATATTAATAAAAACATATTTATACACAAAAGACTTGACATCGACTTTAATTTTATTTATCTTTTCTGTATAGATTTATTTCTTCTTTTAATTATATTTGATGTGCTGTATACATATACATTAATCATACTTGTAAGTAACGAAATTCAAATATACAATGATAAATAAGATTATGTTTCTGGACGTTCTTTGTTTTGTGGCTATTTTCCTTTAGTTTTAATTTTTATTTGTGTATCATTTGTTGTTAGAAGCAGACTGGACTGAATAAGTAAACCTTACAAAGGCCTACGAGTATTGCATATACAAAAATTAGAAAAGGTATTGGACAAAGATATTCACATGTAAGCCAAACGTAAAGTAGGAACACATCTGTGGTGAGTCATCGCCTTGGAACGGTCAGTTGGCAAAACGGACCGAAAGGGGTGCTAAACAGGTTTTACAAAGCTTTAACCTCTCACTTCTTAATGGTTTCTCAGATGCAAACCATGAAAAGCAAGATGCTCTATTTAAATAAAAAAATGTTTAAGTGCTGACGTTTTCTTATATAAGTTGACGTTTGTAGTTGATTATTAAGAGCTTCACAGTGATTTCAGTTAATGATAGAAACTTTTTGGTGCAATTTTACGAATAGTATGCATTAGTAAAATTAACAAGAGTATAAAATGCCGCCTATTGACTCTGTAAATCAACATGTCCACATCATAGAACACGCCAGCATTGAGGATAACTTTGTATACGTAAGATGCAAAGTAATATCATCCACTCCCACTGAAAATGTGGAAAAAATCCAGATCATGGTACCTGGGTATGCCTTTCCAAATAGAATGAAATTATTTTTTGCTGCGGACTGTGACTATTAAACAGAAAATCGATGTAAGGAAAGTCTCATCCCATCAATTTTTTTACCACAGAAGTTGCCTTAACAGACACAACAGTAACGCGCGTGTCCATTGCCTTTCTTTTTCGACGATTTGTTCATGACTCTATTGGTCTATTTACACTTCGCGTCAATGGACCGAGTAATGTGGACGTTCAGGTTTGCCTTAGTTTACTACCCGGAAGTAACAGGTGCGCGTTTTCCGAAAGTTAAATCTCACTTGAAGAGCCAAATGTAGGGGCAGATAAATCATGTTTTCAGAAAGGTTAATAGTTTTAGCTCAGGGACTTATTTCTTCGTTGCTAGTGTAGAGTCAAACGTGGAAACCAATAGCGCGATTATTTCCAAGGTAATGGTTTCCTATCGAAACTCCAATAATGTAGTTGATTTAATTACATTGCACCAGTTAATCACATTCAATTACTGTTAATTACTTCCACAATTTAAAGTTTGCAAGTCAGAAAGATTCTTAAAACTAAATCAGTTCGTGTAATGAGAATCGTTAAAGCCATGTGATTACACTTTGAATAAAAGCCCAAAATTGCATACCTCATTTGATACATTAAGGAAGGCTTCAACTAAGAAAGTCAATTATATTAAAACTAATTACGTATCAGACATTCAAACTAAGGAAATGTCTCTTTACTTATTTAAATTTCAACAACATGCTTTAAACGGCAAAACTACACTTGAAGAAACTTAAAAATATTCCAAATATATATTTTAAACAAGTATAACCTTACAAATAATACATAAACCATATCAAACTTCAAATCTGTTATAATAATAAGATCTGTAGAAGGTATTTTTAGAAAAAAAGTATTGTTAGTGCCAATTATTAAACAAATAAGACCTACAATATTCTTCAGATTATAATGGTAGACCTAACAAAAACAACTTTCTACAGAGCAAATGTAAATCGGGTAGTTCATGTGCTATTATACGATAGCTGATTTCATATGTGCAAATAAGCAACTACAAACCAATCAGAAAACTGTGTTGTAGCGGACAGTGTACCTGATTTAGAACCAGAGGACTGAAACTTTGATACTTGTGCAAGCGTGATATTTTTACTAGTCAATTTTGGCTATTAAATTATACTGATTTTCTATATTTTCTATATACGATTCCTTTGCACAAGTTTGATTCTAAATGTTGTTTGTTTGATTTGTGTGTGTTTTTTTCGTTACTTTACTTTCATTGTATACTTGATGTTTTCTTTTTTCTTAATTACTCTTTTTTAGTTAACACAAATAATACAATACCCTACAAAAAATAAACTACAATAGTTTTTAGCTGAATACGGGCATCAAGCACGCGAAAAGCATGATTGTGTAAAAGTTTACCTGTGCTTATGAACATATCCAAAAATATAAATAAAAATGTTTACGCTTGTGCGATTCGAATCAGCGTGCTACATCTCCGAAGGCAAATACGTTATTCACTAGTCTACGCACAGATTAACATGAGGTACTTCTTATGCCCCTTTCATACGAGATGAAATTGAAATATTCAATATAGAATATACAATGCTATTCTTTCCTTAAGTGTGTTTTCTTGTTTAACGAGAATGTAATAACATACATATCTTCTTGTTAAAATATGTTTAAACTGCACATGATCCACTTATTTAAGTAATAAATGTCATAGTTTCCTAATTCTCTTACACAAAATACGAGAAACTAAACATTTATGCATTTCAAGACGATATGCGGTTGAGTCCATAAACATTAAACACGGCACTTGTAAACACAGAGCAGAAATGTTAACATTTCTCTGCTAAAATGTATTTTTTGAAAAAGGACAGACATATTTTTTCTGCATTTATTGCGATCGTTAATCTTAAAACTGGATGTTAAGACATAAACATAATAGACACAAAGCTTCTAACATAATTTAACACTGATAAAACCACGCATTTCTAAATACACAAAGGGAGGTAAGTATTGATAATGAAAAGAAAAATGGATAGATATATAGGAAGAGAGAGAGAGAGGGAGTGAGAGAAATAGATAGATAGATAGATAGATAGATAGATAGATAGATAGATAGATAGATAGATAGATAGATAGATAGATAGATAGATAGATAGATAGATAGATAGATAGATAGATAGATAGATAGATAGACAGACGACACGAGAACGTTGAAAAAGACGAAAAATGCTTTTGGACTTGTATTTCTTTTTGAGAAAAGATATTTATCAAGCAACAGTTATGACGAGATTTATTTAATATTGTCAAAAATCAAATTCTGGAATGTTCCTTTTATAAAAGACTCGCAGATGCAAAATGACATAAAACGAAAAAAAAACGTTTGATGAGCTTTTGAGAAAAACTGCTCTTTTATGGCTAGCCAAAGAAAAACATCCAAAACAAACAACTAAAAACATAACAATTGCACCGAGCACCATTACAGTCTTCATTTATTCACAGAAGCATTACCAAACAGTTTTGCTTTGACTCATTAATGTCTTAATTAAAAATATATCGATTCGATTTCGGGGAAGAATACATGAAATATAACACTCAATACTTCAGTTGATGGGCATAACATAAAAGCAATTTGAAGTCATGTATTTGATTGTCAAATAAAAATGACGGCTTGTAATGAGTGCATTAATATTTGAATTAAAGCTTGAATGTTTTTGTTAGACGGGAAGTAATTCTTCTTGATGCTGTCGTGTTTTTATAACAATGAAACCAATTTTGTCTTTGTTTTATAATTTAAATACACGTATTATGTAGAGGTCTTCAATGAAAAAAGTATTGTTTAAATGATGATGTGGTTATAACACTAAAATGATTTTCCAAAGAGCGCAAGAACAGCATAACCCTAAGGTTTACTCGCGAAAATATGTTATAAAGTGGTGAATAGTAGTAATCAATTATTGCAGCTAATTTTTAGACATTTCATTAATAAAGAATTAGATCTTATGCAGATCAATTTTAACATATTTCATATTCCTAAAGATTAACCATTTGTTTAAACGTGTATTGTTCAAATGGTGATTTGATTATAACACTAGAATGCATTTCCTAAAGGGCGCAAGAATATCTATACTCATTGATCTGAGACTACATTTCTACATTTGATTTGAGTAAGGAAAATAATTACAAACATAAAAGTACCATGTCTGCAAGGTTTCCACATTTCATTAATAAACAGTTCATGCATATAAATTTTAACATGATTTTATTTATAAATACCAAAGACAAATCGTTTGTAAGTCCTTCAAATAGTTGAGATGATTCGTGTCTCTTGCATGCAGTTAGGAGAAGTTCAAATGCCAATTGGTCAAAAGATAAACTAATTTGGTTTAGCATTAGACGTTGTCTGTAGCCTGCTGGAGATTGTAGCTTGAAGTCATTAACGTCTACATTAGACAAACCGTTGAAGTTTCTGTATACGGCAATGTGCATTTCAAGGGCATCTACAAAAGAATTCTGGGACATCCAAAAGAAGAAATTCTCTGCCAAACAGAGAAACAGAATGATTTTGTGGGCGATTGCAACTGACTAGGAAAGGGCTGAGGCTTTGTAAGCATTGAGCAAAAAAAGGAAAGTTTATGTATGGGTAGTACCTAATGTAAGAGATTAAACTGAACGAGGTTGGTGAATTTTTGCCAAATTACTGCCTTGGAAATGAGTTGTGAGCTTCAGTCTGCACAAAAACTCAATACACATGTAACGGAATTTTCTCAAAAATTGTCCCATAATACATATCCACACATAGCTAGAAAGCCCGGCACCATGTATGGAAAGAAGTAATTTTGCTCGGAGAATGATTTTGTTTGACCAGAGGTTGAGACAGAACCTGCAACTTGTTTTGGTATTTGTTTCTAACACAGATTTTTAAAAACGTAATGAATGCAGATAATGTTTTCGGTACATATCTTTTGCCTGGAGGCCTTGTCTAGTGGGTGGAGGCTGTAGAAATAAAACTTCAATTTTACATATCCCTCCTCCCCCAACCCCACCACCACCACCACCACCACCACCTTTCTGGGATCCGCTGGTAATCATCCAACGATAATATGAGGCATGCGCCGTCGTTAATGTCAGAAAAAGGCCCAAAGTCTGTATTCGGCTGGTCTCTATCAGAAGTGGTGGGTCTCAAACTGGGATGGTGGGACCTGAGTCTAATTCTGAGGCATCAGGTCTGGAAATCATCCAGTAACCCAGTATAGCTGGTTAGTACCTTGGCAATTTGTTGAGATATGTTTTATACTTTTCTCTTATTTGATAAAACATGCAAATCTAGTAACGAGTGTTAATGTATTTTTATGTACCACATGACCATATGGCTAATTAAATGTATATCAGACAAATACATGTGCAGACGGTAATAAATCTTAATTTATTTATCAAGAACCCAAAAGCTACTAAGGCTATTACGGACAGCCATATAATGACGAAAAAATGGCTTCATATGGTTAAAGGTGGTATCCGACAGTATGCCTATATCAAATATATGTAACAATATCGAACCTCTGTTTGGGGTATTTGAGCATAATTTCTGAAGAAACAATAATACTTTAGTCTATGCTTTGACTATTTTCAACATTATCTTAATTTAAGGACAGTAAACTTGTTAATCAACACTGTCCATTCTTATCAAATCTATAAATAAGAACGTTTGGGATTCCTGCTAAAAATAGACATCGACGTCAAAGCGGATGGCGTGGACGAGTTAAAACATAAGTGTTCACGTGTTTTTCTTAGTTTAAAAATAGCTAACTGCGCGATGTGGCTCAAATAGGAAATACATGATTGTAATGACGGTTGTGGTCTTATGGTTCACCTTTCAGACAGGTGTAGGAAATCACTTAACAGCATTTTGCGATATCTGTTCAGGTAACAATAGTTTACTACGATGATTAATGAAAATGTTTTGGTCCAAACTGTCAGATACCACCTTAAACATATATATAATATATATATATATATATATATATATATATATATATATATATATATATATATATATATATATATATATATATATATATATATATATATAATCTGGCAAAATGTAAATAGATACTGTTTCAATGCAACAAGAGAACATTTGTTTATACACCAGACCAATTACAGCAAAGGTCGGAATACAATGAACCCTATGCATACTTTTCGTAACATCATTATTTCTATATACAGACATGGGTCATAAAACGATCGCCATATACAGAGTTGAGTCATATCGCGGGCACATACATTAAATGATTTTTGTATAGATAGTTCGCCAAACAATGATGTATAAGAATAACCATTTACTGGTCAATTGTTATACTCTTAACGCACAAAAAAGGAAATAAAGTAACTGTTCAAGAGGCTGAAACAGGCCATAAAAGTGGCATTTTATGATCATCCGAATTATCATAAAAAGTTCCAACTATACAGTCACCAATTAACTTAGAAAACCTGCTTATGTCATAGGGTAGTAAAATATATTATTAAATCAATCTTATGTTTAGCTGGATTATGCATGTAACTGAGTTAAACAAATGTTCTTAGAGTGTTAATTCTCGGTAGGTTGTGTAGATGCGTTGAATAGTTTAAGGTAGACTATTGAGTAAAGCTTATATTCCTCTGTTATGACTTAAAGGCATCTCGAAAGGAATGTGGTGTCCCACTGAGCCAGGCCCCCACATGCTATGACCAGACCTGCTAATTGCTGGTCATCACTGCAGGGAGTCTTTAGCCAACATAGTACTAATCTGTCACAGTAAAACTTCTGATGGGTTAATGCAAAACTAAATTACCTGCTAGTATGAATGTGGGACAGTAGGCTAGTTTTACACAAAGCCACAAACATTATTGTTAGTGATAATGTGGGTTGTTTACTTACCCTTACAAAATCTTGATTGCATTAATTACTAGGTGTCAATTTTGTAACTGCAAGATTATGTATTTATTTCACAGCTTAACATTTGATTTTGAAAATACATGAGAGATACAAGTTTTAGTATTCAAAATGACTTAAAATGAGTCTGAATGACATTATTCTGACAATGAATGACTTTTTAAATTGCTTTTGTTAGAAATGTTTCGTTACATTTTACAAATCAAAATAAAATATAACTTAATATATATATATGAGAACTAAAAGAATGAAAGAAATAAAAAAATGTATAATAAATAACAAAATCAACCAACAAAGTAAGAAAGAAAACAATTATATATATATATATATATATATATAGGATTGCGTAATTATTATATTCACAACTGTTTCCTTTACAAACTATGAATGACTATTTTCAACCCCCAGATATAGTATACATACACTTGGATCTTGAACAATACCTGTGTGACAGACACATCGTTACAGACTGTGGCAGCCTGGCTTATCAGAAAACAGATCCCCTCACATGCTGAGTGGGGCAATAAATTGGGGGGGGGTCACTTATATAAGGGTTTTGAGATGCCTTTAAAGCTGATGCGTTTACAACATTCACATTTCATAAAACGGCAGATACTACAAATGAGAGTAAAGTAACTACAAAATAAAAACAGATTTAAACAACGAAAAACACGAAACAAATTATATAGAAATAATCCCATAACACAAGTCTCATGCACATTTGAATCAAATGTTTCAGAGTATTTAATAAAAACAAAACATCACCATATTGCATGTATTAGACCTTGCATAAGGCATTTCCTTACCAATAAATAAATATATTGTCATCATAAAACGTGTAATGAGAGATATTATTGAATAGTCTCCCTGGATAATTCCTCAATGCAAGTTCGTCCTTTTATTTGTTTTATTAGGTTTTTATCCTTGTGCTCTAGGAGTGTATGTTGACTTTACTGCTTTTCTTGTGATACCCAAGTTAAGCATTATCAACAAACACTTCCTTTTTTTAAATAACAAACTTATAAGTATTTATATGAATTTTCAGCTTATATTTATGCAAAAGTAAGACATTTCACTGTTTGTAATTGCAATATCTACAAACTTCCAACTACAAGGACCTACCCACTGTTTTGAATACCAAGGGAGACGATTTCTATTTCACAAATGTACCTTATTAACTCTTAAATAGTACTATGTTATGTTGCAATGCTCATGGGACTTTGTCATATATTCTTATTGTTTATTGTACACACAATTTCGAACGTTGAATATAGCATATACAACATATACAACAATTATAGGAGCTTTATGTTAATTGGCTGCGGGTGTATATAAAGAAAGCGCCATTGTTTGCTCCCATAATCATTTTTCACAAAGATATTTTTGCAAGAGTATCCAGTCGATATGATAGAAAAGAGGTCTGGTGTCCGCAATATTACTTTATTTTATTTGTTATATTATATATACCCTGATACATTATCCATTTTGTTCCGTTTCCCCTAAAAGGCCAACGTACGTGTTAAACCCTGCGCTTGGATGGTTGTTGTTGTTGTTTTCAAATATCCATTTAAGGAAATGTGTTAACAAAAGGAAACTGCAAGCTTTTGCACATATTTCATTCCTTTGAGGCGAAACTTATTTCAGGGATGAAGTGGCTTTTTAAGAGACAGTCGAGACATTCAGAACGCTACAAATGATACGTTCACGACTTCAAGGACGCTCGATTAGCCACTGCTGTTCAAATACATGTAGCAAACGTATAAACCTCTAGACTTATAATGAATTATAGTGCAAATGGGGTATATTTACAGAAGAATGTTATATTATATTATATTATATTATATTATATTATATTATATTATATTATATTATATTATATAATTAACATTATAGATTTTCTCTGGCTTCATTATTACCCTGCACGTATTATTTACATCCAAAACACTTTGTCATGGTTTTAGACAATTCACTTGTAAGCAACAGGAAATCAATTGTATGTGGGGTGGGTTATCTCCCTTAAAACTATGTACAGAATGCACACAAATGTGTATACTGACCGAGATAGTTTGTCTATGTTCCTTGCTTACCAATCAATGTTTCTGATTTATAACGTAACGTTAAATTGGTTGTTTCGTCCAATGTGGTATCATTAAGACCCATGTCAACAATTGAAGGAGATATGTTATATTTTTGTTAGTACATGTACTGAACGAAATAAGTTTATTAACAAATGAGCTCTTAAAATGCATGCTCAGTCATTAGTCGAGATTGATCCTATTTATTTCAGTCTATAGATAGTTTCCACCTCAGTGAAAATCCCTTGTCTTGGTAGCCATCTCTGATGGTAATTTCAAGGGATTTTCATATGAACTGTATAGAAGGGTAAATTTTATTTTCTTGTAATTTCTTCATTTGTGGTCCGAAAATTAAAAGCCATACACCATTGGAAAGCTCTTGAAATTCATATTTTTAGAAAACAATATTTTTACAATTGATAAATGCACACAGAATTAATAAACAGAAGTAAAAAAAACTATTGGCACGTACTTAAAACAAAATGAACAGTGTATCATTTTCGGTTGTATTTCTTTAACCTTTTAAACTATCAAAATATTTTTTTGATATTTAAAATACTTAAAAAGCTGTTGAATTTGATTTAAAATTCAGTAAAATAGACTGAAAAATAAAAACACAGTGGTGAGTTTAATACAGCACATATTTCCCAATTTCTGCCTGCATTAGCTTCTGCCCACAAAGATGGCTGCCTTAAACGTTCTTATCAGTGTCGATGACATCATATGGAAACTATCTATACCCATAGCATTTTAGAACAGCAGAAAAGTCAATAATAGTCATGATTTAAAGTATTGAGCGTCAACTGCATTTGCAGCGACGTAGACGATGAGTCTGGTGTATTTAGGTCTTTATTAAAGCTGTAAATTTGTATGTAAAGAGTGTTGTTGTTGTTTACTTTTCATTTTTTAACTGTTGCTACTGTTAATGGTCTCACAGTGGTATTTCTGTTTACACTGTGAGAAAAAGCTCCCGGGTGTCGAAGGTAAAAGCTATCCACAAACCAGGCCTAAGCACGCTAGTCGGTGATTTTGCGGGTAACCGTTCCAAGGCGGTAACTGTTTTGGTTTTCTTTCTTTTTGTTTGTAATGTATGGTCTCTGTGTTTTTTTAGTTTGACATTAACTGATGCATGCATATGTCTAGTGGTAGTTCAAAATGTGCTATACTCATAGGACTTTGTCATATATTCTTATTCATGATCACAACAATGTTACTTGTGCAGTGTGGCGGTCGTAAAAAATCTCCCCGTGCATGTAATCTATGTTGTCCTTTAATTCATCCTATGAGGATTGTTACGTGTATTTCCTTTGATGGACATTGAACTTTGGTTCTTCAATTCCATCTTCACATGAACAGGATGCTACAACCATTTATTCGACTCTGGTCATGTTTGTTTATGATTCAGAAAGTTAATTTTATTTGTGATCAACCATTTTTGTGTTGTTTTTCAAATCGAAATAATACCATATTCCTTTTCTGAACACTATGTGGACATTATTTTTCGATGACGTCACTACTTTCGTCATAACGTATAGAAAATATCAGCGCATGGACATTTTGTTTTCAAATAGATCGTTTTCTTTTCGTTGATTGCATTTGAGAAACTCGTCAGGAAGTGCGAGGTTAGAGCTCTGTAAAACCGGTTTAAGCACCCCAGTCGGTCCATATTGCCGACTGACCGTTCCAAGGCGGTAACTGTCGGGTTTGCTCTTTTCCTTAAATGACTCATCACAGATTTGTTCTTACTTTTCGCTTGGCTTGGATGTGAAATACCTTTGTTCTGTGCCTTTTCGGAGTTTGGTATATATTCTTATTGTGATAATTCTCATAGGATCTTTTCTTATTTTCCTATTTATTATCATTAATTGTATGCTACATTTTTGGCTAATTTAATTGCATTAGTCTTAAACAAATTTGATGCGATTTACGTAGAAAGTCCATTTAAACAAAAATCCTTGATTTAACAAAGAAACATTTTACGTGCGACTGCCCACAATAGCCAACCTGTTCACTTTTATTTTCTGTCGAGATACTTAAAGAAGCGTCATTTGAAACACTCAACATGATGTTGACTTATAATCACACAGCCGACATTTAATTCACATAATTCATTATTATCCAAAACCCCCGAAAACGTGGTACTTTTAAGCAGTGATGCTGTTAATCAGGCAACATCTCTTTAAATTAAATGTATTTTAGTTCACCTTTCTTTTTAGTTTCTTTGATAATGCCACTTAGCATTACGCTTGTTTTAACAAAATTACAGTTATGTTAAAAGCAAATCGGACAACACGATCAAATATCTGACAAAGCAACGTCAAAAGCATCAAATGGCTTTTACTTGTTTCGAAGAAACAACGCGAAATTAAATTAGGCCAGGAATATGTTATCTTTTAATTGGAAATCTAATGCTGCGATGGTTTCTTTATGACGTGTTTTTCATTATTTTTAAATAAACGTTGAACGAATGAAGCATTACTAAGAAATATTATACTCGACAATCCTTTTCTTTGTAGCCACTTGCCGTCAAGTCTACTGCATGTCCGGATTTACTGAGGTGAAACCCAAGCCATGTGATATTTTTCTTAAACATCGAGTAAGTCAGTTCTTAAATGGGAAACGATTGCGCCGTTGTGTTGCCTTTTACTGTATGCCTTTCAGGTTGGAGAAGACCGAAATCAATAACAGGCATGAAACTAGACAAACATCAAAAAGACAATAATCTACTCAAAGAGTGTCTTACAGATATTCGCAAAACATATTAAAAATTATAAAAAAGCAGAAAAAACATTATTGCAAGTTTATGAAAAGAAGATAATTATATTTGAGACAGTCAATATTAACGGATGAACGCCCTTCAAATATTAAAACAAAATAATATAAAACTATTCTGCACTTAAGACAATGCTTAAACGAACGAAACAGGCATATGTTCGATATATTGCTTATTTCTAAAAAAGACAATGATATATAGCAATTGGTTTCTTCAACCCTATCTGTCGTGTCTCATATGCGACACTAATATAATTTTGTAATGCTGCATGATCAGATGGACAAAATGCGATCTAAGTAAACCGATATTTTCTTTACGTTAGTTTAAACACAGGGATCTAGACTTCTTAAGAGTTAATGCTCTTTTCATAATACTTAATGAATTTTTATTGATCTAAGATTAAAATAAAGTGACCATTATTCTTCAAATGGAACGATGAACGATGCCCCTCAAACTTTGATGCATTCTATGTTTTACTATTTTATGACAGTTTTAATTTGTAACACGCAAAAGATGGGAGTTATATGCAATATACAAGTCTTCACGTGTTATGCTGTAGTAAAATGATATTTGATCTTGTTCTGTAAAGGTGTAATGTTAAGATTTCAACAAAAACTTAATTGAATGTTTTTTATTTTTCTGTTAATGATGTTACAGTATGATTCCTTATAGGTCATCACGTCCACCACACACGCTATATCATTTAAGTTATGTATATAAACAAAAGAGTATCTATGAGGATAAAAGTATTATCAATAAATTTCCATTTTTTAACTTTGACATAAAGATGATTTTATCATAGTAAGTACAAAATAAACAACAACAACGAAGGTCTTTCTTAAGTCACAAGTAAAACGTTGCCAATCCTAATAATAATGATTCGTCCCCAACATTATTGTAACTATTCATCTTCGTCTTTCTGTTATTTAACTTCTGGTTACTATGGACGACTATATCAATTAATTTACTTTTTTCTAGAAATTGATTCCTTTTGTGTAAAGGCAGTATATCTTTGTTTCTAATAATTTATTTAGAAATGTTCAATTATGTGAGTGGACATCTCAGCAAAATGAAACTGTCAAAGTTATGACGTACCCAGAGAGCTTAGTTATGACGCCATAAAAAGAAACACATTGTATCTATAAGAAAAATAAATATAATTGCTGTAAAGAAATATACAAATATGCAAAATAACATTCAAAATGTGTTTTTTTATGTCTTTCGTATCGATTATTGTTAAATTTGATGCGTTTTTAACATAAATTTTTATATTTTGTATGAAATATCATTTCAAAACAAACACGTGTTAAAATGTTATCATATTTTCTTTAACGTAGCGGTACAAACATATTTTATCCCTCTTACTGCTTAACATATTTACACAATAAGTTAAGATTAACTCATATATGAGATTTATCAGGTACCAGCCTTTCTTTATGGTCAATATACTTACATGTATGATTTTATTTTTTGACATAATTGCAGTGTCAGAGGACTTTATATTTCAGATGTTCATTGAAATAAACATTGAGACGTTCAAGTTAAAATCAATCTAATACATCTTCGTGTATATCATGGCCGACTACCCGCTACAAGTTTTTCATATTGCCACTTTAAAAATAAAATATAAAAAGTAATACTTCTTTGGGGTTTTGTTGTTGTTGTTTTGTTTGTTTTGTGTGTTTGTTGTTGTTGTGTTTTTATTGGGATGCGCTTTTGTTGTTTTTTATGCTGTTTTATTATTCTTTGATTTGTAGCTGTTTTTGTTTTTATTGTGTTTTTGTTTTAAATGGCTTTTAAGACGTTTAAAATTAATAAGAAAATTAAACAATGACTAATTCAAGATACGGACAAGAAATTCATTTTAATAATATTGAACAGTGTTATTATTCCGTGACTAAATATAATGCAGCTTTACTCCAGAGAT